>LR991082.1:36770000-37970000 GCA_905163515.2 Lymantria monacha | reverse complement strand
GACGAGACGTCATATTAAGAGTACGAGAGGTCATATTAAGAGTATGCGTAATCGTAGAGTATGCATGAAGACTATTATGAGTGTGAATGAAGCGATGGAAGTATGCCAGGATCGTGGTTTGTGGCAATCCGTAGTCTCTGCCTACCCCTCTGGGAAACAGGCGTGAAGCTATGTATGTATGTATTTATCCCAATAAATAAATATTGCACAAGCGAAAATTATAGAATCGTAACAGTCATGTGATAATCCATCAAATTCATCACATTGCGTAATTACGCAGCTCTTGTAACCCTTTGAATAAATGTTATTTATTGTTCGGGCACAATCCACCCGCACCCGTTGTGGGGTTAAGTGCACATTCGGTCAAATTTGCCCATGAGATTTGGACATCTGCGCCAAATGATGCAAAGGGGTGGAAAGTGAAAGCTTACACATAATAGTCACGATACGATAATTCAACCGTAAACATTATACAATTGGAAATATTACTAACAAAAATATGTGTGTAAATACGAGCTAATATTTATAAGAATTCTCGAAACAGTATTTAAGCATGTAATACGATAACGCTCTCAATTACGTAGGATAGAAAAAAATACATGGCCGAACGTCAAGCGGTATACTTATGCTTAAAGAATAATAAAAAAAGCTATGAAATCAGTTGTGGTAAGCTTTTTTTTTTAAGAAAAAATACGAACTAAATATCAAACAACTCGTACACGAAACCATTCACGTACAAAAAAGCTCTTTCTACTAAAAGTGCCTTTTACAAGACAAACTTAAAAGCGTTAAACATAATAACGAAAATAATTGGAGTAACTAAAAAACAGAGTTGTCCCTGAGGGGGCGACGCGTCGGCAAAATACATCCTTATGACTAAAATGTCTGGCACACACACTTTCTGACATCAATTTATTATGAATGTACTGTAGGCCTTTGTATGTGTATCGGCCGGCGGTGTGAGGTGAGCTGGGCGGGCGAGGGCGGCTGTCTCCACCCGCCGGTCGTGACATTGGGCGGGCGGGCGATCAGCTGACGCGTCTATCGATTCCTTCGCTCGCCACTTCCTCTTTGTTCTTTATGAATTTTTCATAGCAGCCGCTAAGCTTTGTTATGACGCCCTTGACTACCGACTGTCTTTATAGAATCAACTGCTCCAGAAAACATATTTGAATCTAGATTTTTTTTTAATATAAATAGCTTTTACATGTTTTTCATTTCATCATCATTTATATAAGTCATATACGTCCTACTGCTGGGTTCAAGCCTCCTACACAGTAGAAGGACAATTGACCTAGTATCATATGATCAGACGGATTGATACTGATTTTTATTTCGTGATTTTCTTCTCTCGCACAGATGTTACTGCTTTATTCGTCTGTATATGCCTTAACGATCTTTTACGGCAACCACGGGCATAAGCGGTGGTGAAATTTATTCTTACTCTGTTGCCTAAAGCTAAATTGATTTTATGTAATGCCTTGCATACAATTATTAATCTATTAAGGTCAAATGCTGGACATAATAGGCAGGCGTATTTGTAATAATTTCATTAAACCTATACACTTATTAAATCTATGTAATATCTCAGGCGAAACTGAGATTTTCTATTTTATCTATGTTTATTTATTATTTATATAGTTGGCATAGTTATAAGGATTTTCTATCTAAATTTCGACATTAACATAAAGAATATTTCATCAGTATATTCTACGTAAATGTAAGTAAATATTAAAAGGGATTTACCAAAACGTCGAGTACTAAGTCAAAGGGCTTTTCGTTTCGCGTACAACGTACGTGTGCGGTTTTATAATATACCAAGACTTTGTACAGTTTCACGTATTGATCTTACCCTTTATTTAAATATAGTTACTTTCAGAGTGGTGGCAGAACTGGAATGCATAACGAAATCACCTCAGTCTAATTTTGGGATGTCGTACTAACTTTTGTGTTAAGTACAAAACTGTAAAAATGGGTCAATTCGTTCATACTATTCTGGAAATACTGGAACGTATATGAGTACGTTCCAGTATTTCCGTAGCACCTAGTTGTCTTGAAAAAACAGTTGTTATCTTTGCATAACTCAATTAACTGATTCATTATATAATAATATATTATTCATACATTTTAAATTGTATAATGCAAAGATTTTATATATATATATATATTGTACATAAAAAATTACGTCATTAACAGGATTATAATGTTATAGATTAGATTATAAACATCGATCTGATGTTTGTCTTTTACGATATGATAGATAGATAGATAGTTATACGATATAACTGATTAAAATGTAAGTTAGGCAATTCTATATGAATGAACACATTTTCTTTGTATTTATTTTCTAATAGTATTTGTGTTGGTTTTAGGAAAATATAGGTAATTTTTCTATAGAGCCTATTACCTTTCGTAAACCATGGACGTAACGAAAAAGATATTTTAGGATTAGAGCAGGCGTTTGAATATTGATGGATACTTAGTTTTTTCAGCGATTGTTATACAGTCATAATAGATCATAATACCTGATAGTTTAACATGCTCCACAGGGTATGACAGGATCTTAAAATGAAATTATCGATTTAGTTCGTATAAAAATAAAATGTTTTGCTGGATGGTCAATGGGTATTATTTGTCCGTGTGGTGACGGACTAAGAATACAATTCACCACACCCTATCTTACCCGCGGGTGATCGTAAGAGATGACTAAGGGATATAAAATGCATATAACATATATGTAAGAGAAGGAAAACTCGAAACAAAACCCTATACCAACACATCTGACCAGCGTGGTGTAGTAGGTCAATTTCCCTCCTTTTATGGAGGAGATTCGAGCCCAACAGTGGGAAAGAAACGAGCTGGTATTATGAATGATTATTTAATACTAATGCTTTGCTATTATATAACTGCTGATTATATTATGACAACTTCGAACCCCGAGTTAAATAGAAGATATTCAGAGATTTTTTATCGTAAATTTTCTTATACTAAGTACAGTGGAGTATAATTCGTAGACAACAATAGACATTATTACGTAGAACTTCCTTATGTCATCAAATTCATGTAAAATATAAGGAGTCAGTTACGAATATTCTTAAATTAGGAGCCTATTGAAGCTACAGCAATCTAATTCAATTACTTGACAAAGGAAACAGATATTATTTTTATATGACATCGCTAAAATAGCCTGTCTCTCACCGGATATTAGCTCCAAGCAACGTAGGCCCAACAAATATTTTATAAGTTAGCACAAAATAAAAGTGACGAGGGTACCTTTCAAAACTGTATCATTAATTCTTAGTTTCAGTACTAATGTAAATGTTTTATGTCCTTTTTGGAAGGTAACCAAAGCAATATATCTGAATTAAACACTGATACTCTGTTTAAAAGTATATATAATATGTACAAATATATATTGTTATACATTTATCATATTAAATAATGTTTTCTGACGTTCATGCGAGTATTACACAGGTAAATTAAACTGTTTTACAGATTTTATCGATATGTTATGAATGTTGAAATGTATTCGAAACGTCGACATGGAAAACTCAAATTAAAACGCGATGGAAGACGTAAAAATATTTATATCTTATGTGTTCTTAAGAGGTGAATGGGAATCGAAGGTGAGCGAGAAAACCGCAGGTTCAAACACCACTTTAAGATCATAAGTTGTTACAACTTATGATCTAGTTGTTTACTGCTCTTCTGCCACCGATGGTAATAAAAAAAATAAATAAACCAGCCTTAGAATATCTGTACATACACGGCAAAGGGCTTTGTTTCTATGAAAATTATATTCAAAGGTTACGGCTAATAAAAGAATAATAAATAAAAAAAAAAACAACAACCATTATTCGAGTAAAGTTCGAAATTCAAATTTTAAACACGTGAGGAACAGACAAGCTGATAAACATGTCGTCTGTTACGTGACGTAACAGAATATAATTAAAATTTATAACTTAACGTACGTAAAGCTTATTTCTAAGGTATATTTGTTATTATTAATGTTTATTTATTACTACCGATTATTTATTATTTAATGTTCAGTGTGGCAAAAGATAATTTCCGTTTGGTGCCAATATAAGATTTATGTAAATAAACACAGCTAGAGGCTGAAAGAGGCGGTTGCTAAAAAACTAATTATCAATAAGGATCGCTCCGAAGCAGGCGAATAAAACTTTGTCTATGGATTTGTAGTTTATTGTGTTCTGCTTTTAATATGTTTAAACTAATAATTGAATAAGAGAAATTGAATGAAGAGTAAGACGATCGTGCTAGTCTTGCCTCTTATAGAGGTTGGAAGGCTAGAAATCGTAATAGTAATAGAGGTTTGCGGTATTAAGATGAACGTTATGTCCAGGTTTTATTTACCGTAAAGTTTTATGACCTGCTAGTCAGGCATTTCCTCGTGTTATATAAAAATGAGGAAATTGTAAGCGTTCACGGACGATGGTTAGGTAGGTAGGTACTCCGATAGTTATTTTTACTAATAACCACCAAAGACATTGAGCGCAGTCCAAATTATTTATGAAGAGATTCAAAATAACACAAAAATAATAAAAGAAAATTTGTTTTGAAAGATTGCTTATTTTTGTTGTGGATAATAATTAAACTACGTATTTTCTTAACAGTATTGTATGGTAATGAGCAAGTTCGTGTTATTTATTTCATTACCATCATTATTTAGTTGGATGATGGATTCTCTACGAAAAGCGTCTTTGAATCGGCAAGTTCACAAGCATACCTTTACGCCAGTACTTAATTCATTAGTCACTAATTAAAATTACATATTACCCCATGGTATTTTGATCAGTTGTGCTTATTAGCGCTCTATAATTAGAAAAAAGAAGTTCCTATCGGTTGTATTTGCAACTCAATTCCACATTGTTCATCCTAAAAATGATCATCGTGATATATACTGACCTGTATTAGGAGTGGAGTACAGGTGGTGCCTGGGCCCCGGGCCTGGTGCTAAGAGCAGCAACGCCCGGCTGAGCGAACTGCGCGCTAAAGGCAGCCCGGTAGATTCGCCGTCTACTGCAACAAAGAAACCAAGAATTATTGTCTATTCGGTGTTTAAAAACTATTTTAAATTATAGAATAAGAAGTAGCATAGACCATAAAGCTATCTTTTTCCTTTTGCCAGAATAATTAAGCTAAAAAAGTCCAATAACAGTAATAGCCAAAATAGTTATTATGTGTTATCAAAATATACAACTATTTTTTTATGAATTTTCACTGCCACGGTAATGGTGATGATTTTTGAAATTTACGAAAATATTAAGTTACGATTTATGATAACTTTTTACATATTTTAATACATGTAACTTTTTTCACTGCTATAAGGTAAAGATGCTTTAAAGTATTCGAAACTTCGGGATAAATTAAAATACACATCTAGTTATTATTTCGTTAGAAACATGTAATGAGTGAGTTATGAAAGTTGAGTGATTTTATGTCAAGGTGATACGATTATTACTTTGTAAGCCTATAATATTTAGACTAACGTTCTCTAGACTTCTGGCAGCCATTATATCTGTACTCAATTCCTTCATACCTATGTTAAAATTTACATAATCCATCCATTCTTTATGTGTTTTCTGTGATTTTTACGTCGATCCATATTCATATTGATTACCATCCACCATTGAGTATCACAAGCCTTTTATCCCTCTTTATCATATGCCCAAGTTAATTACGCACTATTAATATTTTATATTCATTACTTCATCTCAGTTCATATATATCTCACTGTTGGGCTCGCGCCTCTTCCGTAATGGTAGGCAAAATTGACATACTATACCACGCTGGTCAGACGTGTTGGTATAGGATTAAGTTTCGAGTTTTCCTTCTCTTGGATAGATTTTACATGCGTTTTTATATCCATTAATCATGAGCACCCACGGGTAAGATAGGGTAGTCAATTGTATTCTCATGCGGAAAATTTATTACTTACTACCGGTTACATTTTATAATCTCTATTATTGAAAATTGCCTGATCCAGAAAAAAAACTAATTATCATCGATTCAGGCACACAAGATCACTAGCCATCTATGTTTTCACATTATAATAGTTTAGTTATTACCAGACATTTTTTTATTCAAACTAAAATCGTTATTTTGCAAAATAGTTGGGCGTATGTTTATTTATGAGCAAACAACTTTGACGCCAAAGGATCTATCTGTCTAGCCTCGGGACGAAAGACCTCAGCCGTTTATCAAAACTCTTAACTTTGAGGGAGGCTCTGTACTACATTTTAGTACATTATCTGAACTGTTAGGGATTTGTATGTCTATATTAAACCTTTGTATGCGTAGTTAAGTATTAATATTTAAGTACATACAAGTGTTGTAGCAAATTGTGTTCAATCAGTCTAAAACAGAATTGATTTTCTAATATGAGTCATTGTTATGGAAATATGGGAGAATCTTTTCTACTATTTCTGTAAATAAAATCGTGGTTCGAAAAGGATTTAGTATTTACTGGTGACTTCAATAGACCGGTCATTTAGAATGATTAAGATATCAGATCATAGCTTGACAAATAATAGATCTCATATTAGTTCAAAATATGGAGAAGTATCACTCTTAGTGGAGTTCGTGAGAAGTATGTTAGATGACCAGCGCATTGCTATTTATCAAGTATAGATTACGATTATTATTCTTGTTACTAAGAATTTCTTTCAATAAATTGTCGAATCCATTATTTGAATATGTTAAGCAATCGATTAACAAAAATTTAGGTTAATATAAATACCACATTACCTAATTCTGATAAAATGAAACCGTAAGTAAAACATAATAATATTCTATGCTCTGACTTCACGCTTATTTAGATAGAAAGAAAACTGTTCTGATTAACACTTAGATTCAATTTAGATACGATATAAGAAGGCTGTGTAACAAAATATTAAAATAACAATAATTAAAATATAAGAAAAAATATTACGTTACAGTAAGATGTATCTGAGGATGATGTCTGCTCAGATGCAGTTCATATGTAACATTAATATTATTAATTATACTTTTTTTACCTTTAGTAAACTTTTTTGCTATGATCGTGACATTATATAATTAAAAAACTCTCTTAACTAAGCGTTATTAAAATTATTAATAACGCTTAGTTAAGAGAGTATTTTACCTTACCTTTAAAAATCAAGCTTCTATCTTATTTTTACCTAATAGATTTTATTTCTTGACGATGAGAAATATTATGTGAAATTATATCCAAGTTTTCTTCTGATGGCAAACGAGCAAGCAGTACACCTAATGGTAAGTATTACTACCGCCCATGGACCTTTGCAATACCAGAGGTATAGCTAGGCCGGCTGCCTACCAATACAAACCCTAAACCCACCCAGTTGGGCTTCCGGCTCACTCGCTCACCGAACGAAGCGCAACAGCAAATTGCTACTGCTTAGACGTCGAACTTCTGCGAGAGTGTGGTACTACCCCAGACGGACTGGCCCGCAGCTGTAGACAGAAATCTGTCAACAGCGTGGTTCTACCACTAATCGATAATTCGAGTGTAACGAATTCTAAAGATTACAGTCGATATGGTCAGTTTATCAGGGAGAATATTGTTAGCAGTTTGAGTTGTGGATTGAAGATGCTATCATGTAATATAAGTGGGACCTGTGGGACCAATAAATACAAGAATTTCTGCAAAGTCATTGTCATTTAATTCATATAATATGCTTTATAAGCATTATTTAGCAGGTCTGAAAAATTATTGGTAGCATGATGGAAATTGATCAATGTTTTAATTTACGAGAACAGATATGTATGAGCATTATTTAGGAGTTCTGAGATATTATTGGTAGCATGATGGAAATTTACCAATGTTTTGATTTATGCAAATATATTTAGTTTAATATAACTTCACTTCATCAAATGCTCAAAGTTCTCGGATGGCGTGATTCGGTGAAATTACCTCAAAATCAATATATTTTGTATATAATCTGGATACATCCTAGCCAGACGCTTCCGTGCGCCGACCTTGGTCCCTCCACCCACCTAAATTATTCAACAACCCACCTGTTGTCCCGTTCTACCTCCGAGGATACAGTGCGCAGGTTTGACGCATAGAACGAGACGGGCGTACTTTCCTTTTCGTTCGTCAGGTCGAAGTGTCTAGACGGATTTTGAACTCTTTAAAGCGGGGCATATGTGCCGGCCGGGTGTGATAGCGGTTATCAGGAGACTATGCAAATGGAAGGTTCTCGTCACGCAAGCTAGTGCATGCAATAGCTTTTATGAACACTTTACAGCATTACAGCGAGTGAACTCTAAAACAAACTTGATTTATTTTCCCTCGGTTAGGTCATACAATTCTATCTTAAGCGTATGGGTAATGATTGAAAAGGGTTGGTTAAAAAATAAGTTTTGGTTCGTAGTTGATGAATTACTTAAGAACTTTTTAAATAATGACTATAACGTCTCAAATTAATAATAAAATAAGAGCATAATTTTAGTTGAAAAATGCAATAAAATAATAGTTCTTATTTATTATTTATGGTGACGTAATATGAACATAATTCACCACCCCTATCAGACATCAATTTAAAAGTGTTGAATCAATCCATATGAAGAGTATGGTATATAGTAATACATTCTCCCTTTCATATCGGTAGATTTTTGTGGTCCCTGTATATAAGCTGAGACGATAAAGATATAGAAGAAGAATCCGAATGAAATTGAAATTAAGTCATATAAATTTAAGTTGAAATATATGCGTGCGGTCGCCACTGTAGCGGGATAGCGAGTTTTCCACCATTATCTATATTAATCACATAAAAGTAAAGAGTTTGGTTGTACGCGCCAATCTCAAGAACTGCTGGTTCGAATTGAATAATTCTTTTTGTGTTGGATAGACCATCTATCGAGGAAGGCTATAGGCTATATAACATCACGCTGCAACGAATAGGTGTGGAGCATCAATGAAAAATGATCTAAAAACGGCGAAATTTGATAATTTTGTTAGCTTCCACTGCGTTATAGGTGCAATCTAATCCTCTTTCTCTCTTTCAAGTGATGCAGACGATGTTCTGTGAGCCAGATAGTGCTCTAATAAAGATAGATCACGTTGTTGACAGTTTTCTCTTTGAAGTCATAAAAGGGTCGACTACCCATTCTATTCTCTCCAATACTGCACCATTCTCTCTGTTACTCTATTGATGTTATAGTTGAAGTCTACGAGCGGCAGTTACCACCTACCATTATGATTCGACTTTCATCAAAGGCAATAAAAAAATTTCAACAAATTTTTAATATATTCTAAGTGATATTATTAAAATCGGAGTAGTAAATTTATTACAATTTCACTAGTGTACTCAAGTGACTCATTGAAAATGCTTCGATGTTATTGAATGGGGACAATCTGAGACTCTAGAGTGGATTAGTTTGCCAGCTTTGCGGGAGCTCTGCATATTACTGTATTAGTTTCAAAGATACGACCTGAATACGAAATTGTATTTATTTACGAAGTAATTTTAAAATTTTATTGTAAAATTGTGTATTTTTAAGCTAAATTGCAGATTTAATAGCTTTATAGCGATATACTAGTTTTATATCATCTTACTGTAAAAATTGTTATGTCGCTGTGCCTTCTAATAAAACCTAAGAGTAATTAATATTGAAAAAAAAAAATACGGGGAAAACGTAATAAAGATTGAACTTCAGCATATGAACTTGAGCTAAGATTATTCGATTAAGCAATAGTCGATTGTCATTATCCCTACGCGGAAAAAGGGTTAACTTATTTTATTCTTACTCTGGAGTATCAGCATCATATGCAAATAATATAATTTAGGCAAGAGTAACATCAAAATTAAATTCTATATCCAAGGCTGGTTAGCAGGGTATATTAGGCTAATTGCTCTCACGTTATATAGTATGCCATTCTCCAGCAGTGATTATGACTGGACACTTTCCATAGTTAAAGTAAAAATGAGCAAAAAAGAGAACATAAATCTGTTTCTTTTAATTCAGTTATATTTGTTGTTATTGAAAGTGTTGTGAATTATTCCGGGCGAATGTTATCTCAGCGGAATTGGTATATAAAGCGAGTGTTGCCATTTTAAATAATTCAACAGGAAGGCTACGCATACTCTACATATACGACTCAGTTGGTTCAAGAAACTTCAAATACGTTTAGAAAGAAAACGAATAATACATTTAATCTAATGATAAAGCAAATGGGACAAAACGAACCGGTAATTGATGTAATTAGTATAAAATGTGTAATGAATTTCATTTGTAACTGGAAGTTTTGAAGTTACTTTTGGTCACTTTTATTTTTGTTTAGCTGTGTCGCCATAAAGTAATATTTCTAGAGCGTATTTCGAAAGGCTCCGGGAAAAGTTTTACAAATTTCTTTAGCAGTTCTATTTTTACATTTTCTTTTATAACTTTTGAGGTCCATGGCAGTTGCTTATTGTGTGGTTAAAGATTTCTTTATCAAACGTAAGTCTTGTGAAAACAAAAGTATATACAGCTATGTATAAAAAACGAGCTATGTACAAGAAAATTAAATTATTACTTAACCAAGAAATTCATGCTAAGATTGCTTATTCGAAACTATAACAAGATCTACATTTTTTTCAAGTTTTGATATACTCTTGTCCCTTTCGATTAAGAAGCCATTCCTGAATTATCGCTGTCTATCTCACGTCTTTTTTAAGCCTTAAAAGTGCAACAACCACATTCATAACCCCGATTGGAAAAGGAAAAATGAATTAAAAAAGATTAGAAAAGTAAGAATGTCTTCATATATAAAAATTATAGTTTTATCGCTTAACCATATAGTTCAAGACTTTGCTTTGCTATATTGTTAAAGTCCTCTCTGCATCCTGACGAGGCAGGCAACTTCATATGAATTAATATAATGTTAATTAATATTTCTTTAAAAAAGAAACCTTAATAAATATTATTGAATGATGAAATCGATACGTCCCGGCACACAACCTTAAGCGATTTCTTAGACAAAGGATTTCATCAATAAATAATAATTTGGGGTGTACCCCGCGTGGGCTTTATCTAGGGCGTCTAACGATCGGCTAAAATAGCAAATAGTTTAATGTGAAATCTAGGCTTCGTTATTCATATACCTAGGAGCTCGATAATCAATATTCATGTGTGAAAATTGCCAACGTAATGGTTGACACACACATACGTGTAGTTATAACCTAAATTATATTTGGTTTTTTAAATTTCAAATGACTCCTATTCGATGAATTTTTTTTTTAATATTTATTAAGAAGTGTGGCAACGGGATAGGAATAAAACTATCCGAACTCAATAGGAGAATGTGTACGGGCTGAAAAGATATTATAATTATAATAATATTAATAGAAATAATTTTATTAACTGGAAAAACAGTTTAGTCATAATAAGGTCACACTGATGATATTTTTTTTTGTTTGCACCACACTCTCGCGGTTTGCTACTGCGGTTCATTGGGTAAATAAGGGAAACGGAGACCCAAACCCCATCCTAGGTAGGGAACGACCTGGTTGTCTACTAAGCCGAAGTACATAAATGGCAATTGTTGTACCATAAGGTGAGCTATGGCTCATCAGTTACCAAAGAGGATAAATCTACATAGATTATTTAGCAAGATAGATACACAATAAAACTTGCACAATCAGTATTATATTCAGCGCTTAGTAAAGCTTATTGCAAGTAAAACAAATATTTAATCATAAGCTCACTGCATTAACATGTTACTCGTCGGGTCAAAAGCTCTCTAACAAAAAGACCGACAAGATCTAAAGCGAACATTGCACCGTACAACATACCAACCATATTTCGCGTGTATTGCCAGTTCAAAATAATGTAGCTGCAGGAAAGGGTGGTGAGCCACCCCGTGCATTCACCTGGCACACCCCCACCCCTAACTTATGCAACTTTGTTAATATTTCAGAGAGGAAAGTAAAAGTTGTTTTCAGTTGAATTACTCTGACGTTCATCTTTTTATTCAAAAATGACCTTTTGGTTTTAGATTACTTACAAAATAGTATGAAAATTTCAATTTTTTTAAATTAAGGAAATCATTCTTGTTTGGCGAGGGAATTTACAGACATAGAATTTAATGGAAAGACATTACGTTCAGACTGAGAATAATAACTTGTAGATCGTAGAAAGTATTGTCTTGCATGGAAAAGGAACCCCTATTACCTACTAGGCACAGTAGCTCGGTATCTTACCTACTACGCCAATTATGCAGTAATTCCTTTTAAAAGGTTTTTGATTTTCTGGTGATGGTTAAACTATCTGTCTCCAACTTCTCAGTGGAAATTGAAAAAAATGACTGATAAATCATCAGGTGTATGGCGATACGTCACTTTCATAGAAAAAAGCCGCCAGCTAGTAATGGCGATTATACCAGTATCCCCCTTCTCAGATACTAGCCAATAGTAAACGTTAATGATGGATTGGATTTAATATTCGTATAAATTAATTATTAAGTTGACAAAAATATTATTAACAGAGATTATTACTGTAAAGTGAATCGAATCTAAACATACTGCTCTATTTTGTAAGTTATTTTAGGTTAAGGTTATTGAATAATACTAGGGCAGGAGTCCATTAATTAACATGTACCCAATTAGTACTCAGGTATAAATGCCTGTAGAATCGTTAACATTATTGGGCCGGTCGAATCACGTCCACTGTAATGTGAGGCACGTATTAAGCGTTATTTAATCATTTTAATATTAAAGTAAGAGATAAAATAATTTGCGCCACTCGTAAAATGTCTCCATCGTGCCAGTTCAAAGCGCATATTTTTTTTAAATAAACGTAAATCGTCACTTTAATTATTTCCTGTCGCTTTAAAAAAATATATACACGAAGCTCGTCCACCGTTTGTGGAAACTCTTTGTATTTTAAAAATACATTTGCCAAAATTAATTGTTGTATGCAAAAGATGGGGACGTCACATTGCATTTCATGCCAATTGAGATATTTGTAAAAATACATACCTACATCCAGGGAGAATAAAAACAATTAATACAACTCTGAATGCAAGTGCACAACATAAGTTTCTTTTTTTTTTCTTTAAACGTGAAGGTAACGAATATATCTGTGCGTTTGAATATATAATATTAACGAACATAATGATCTTATATGTTTACGCGAGTATTACACATTTGAAATAAAACTACTTTTACGGATTCTATCGCGTTTGTATTTGATTTTTTATTGCCTGACGTTTCGAACACTTTACAACGTTCAACAGCAGTAGGTAATATATGGGCTAAGAAAAAGAGGGAAACGAAAAATTACATTTTGTGGAAATCGCATGCATAGTACACGGAACGCAATATCGTTTTTTCTTCGCTTCATAGATTGGGAAGGTTCTATATCCATAAACATGTATAGTGCTCGTTCGTGAACCTTTCTTTATTTTTAAATAATAAGTTCTAATTAAAAAATTATAAATAAACAAGTACCTATGAATGGTTTAGAAACTAAATAATTTGAAACCAGTTGAGTTCTTTTATCATAAATTAAATTTAGTCAGCTATTTTCCTTTACATTGTTTACAGAGTTGTTTGTTCTTCATAAGTCAATCCGGATTTCCCCTGGTCTCTCCTTCTATGGTACTACCGTAATGAGTGTAGCAATGGCCGCTTGCCAGTTCTACAAATCAAAACAATCTAAATTCCTGTTTTGCATCTTAAAATATACACTTATATTTTTGCTAGAGAGAATTTTATCGTATAAGATTTTTGTTCATCGAAAATTCATACGATTTTAAGATATGATGAATAATCGTCATTAATTGTGGCTTTTTGTATCTCCTTGTTTACTTTCTCGATTTCAAACTAAACAGGTATCACAGTTGACTGTGACAAAAAATGTTTATTTAAGTTTTCAGAGCTGCATAGCAATTTACTGCTGTTCCGTGAACGAAAACATAAGCTATTTTAATGCACTGCGAAGAAAGGAAACGCTAATTTAGTACATAAATTAACACTACTTCATACTTCTTTCTGTTCTGACGTTCAAGCGAGTGTTGCTCATACGAAAAATAACTATTTATTCCGTATTTTATGACGCTTTCATTTTTTTGCGTCAAAAAACGATAAAAATCGTGACATAATTCTTCTTTATACATATAGGCAAATCGTTAAAGTATTATTATTAGTTATAAAACCCGATTATAAATAATTTAGCATATTAAATGCTAAATTTCAGTAATTTAAATATTATTATTAGTATAAGGTTAAGACTAACATTTCAATATTCAAGTCGATACCTCCGAAATGTCAATTTCCGAGTAAGCTATGTCTGTACTGACTAAAGCAGTTTAGTAATGGTCATGAGACAATAATGGTCATCAATAGGGAAGTGGTTACACTGCCACAATGAGCGAATACACGTGCCTCAGTGACGTCATTCGATATGAATTCCTAAGGCACAAATTATGAGTGATCGGCGGACAAAATTCAACATTGAATTACACAAAAATTGTTGTACAACCGATCACCGTTTGTTAAGTGGATTGGTCTTAGGATTTCTGAGATTACATACTCTTTTTAAACGGCTGTCATATGTCATAGACGTTATAGAAGAGATTGTTATGTTCGAAATACAAATTTTGCACATATCCGTGTTTTTTTATAAGGAATCCTTAACCAATACATTTTCAGTATTATCTTGCTTAGTTTTTTCACAGATCGCCATATTTCGGCTTTTGTAATGCCAAGCTTATATTAAATTACATCCAATTTTTTTCTTCTATTATTTGTATGGTCAGAACCGTTTTATGGTTTTTGAGCAGACTATTGGAGATAGAAAATTTTACTGTACGATGTATATGTCACATCAACCAGGCAGGTTGTCATATGGGTTTGGTGTATATGGCTTATAAGCATCCCATGTATATGAATTTATCAATAATATACAAGAATTATGTATTTATTTAAGATTTTTGATCTCATCGAGGACGTAGTGGGATACGTGTCAAGTGTCGCGGGTTCGATTCTCATTCAGGACAATACTTTGTGCGTTTATGTACGCTAATTATATGTTTGTGTAGTCCCCTGCAATACAAGGAAAGCCTTAGCGCGAAGGTCTTCTTTAATAAAAAAAAAATTGAAGACAAGTAAACTTTCGGCTTTCAAAGTTGTTAATTTTAATAACTCTGGTGGTAATTTGATCCTTCAGAAGGATTGTATTAATATTTGCGAGATTATTAAATCCATTATTACATAAAATTATTTACAATTACACTTATTACATAGGATATAATTCATTATGTACATAATGTTTCTATAGATTGAACCAAAATAACCAAATTACAACTTTTTGCACATAAACATAAGATAGATTTGTGATTAACAAATCACTTTCGGCAAATCTTTACCAAGATGCGTGACGTCAGAGAGCAACATCCGGGAAGCTATGCTATTTCCAACACGAATGATCACCAGAATTGTGATCCCCGTCTCTTCAAAAGGTTACAATTAGAATCGTTCAAATTATATTGGCTAGGCTACTGGTAACGAATTATTGTGTAGTATCTTTGTGTTATTGTGTAGTATCATGTATGTGTGAATAATTATTTTTTTTAATGAATCATTTGATTCTGAGTGAGAAGCCTATGACGCTTGAAAATAGACGGAGGCTGATATAACGCTTTATTAGATACTAAAACTCGGCGTACAAAATCATACTTACAAATAGTATGTATATTATAGTCCAGTTAATCATAGATAAAGTTTAAAAATATTTTTAAAAACGATATTATATTTTGTTTTTAAATATAAAATATGTATACAGTGAAGCAGTAAGCTACGGAACCGTTCAAATAGTGACAAATTGGAATTATTCACAGATGTTATACCGTCTCTCCTTCTGCTTCTTTTAAAAAATTAACTGTTACCAGGGAGCTAATACCGCTGATCTGTGATTATGTGAAAAATATAAATTTTATTTCTTGATGTTGCCTACAAAATCTACAACAAGTTAAAACAATATTCTGACATGTTCCATTAATACATTTCAAAAAAGTAGACGCAATATGTCAGCCGTCTGTTTCCGTGTAACTAAAATAAATGCAAACTTTGGCATAATTAAAAGGTAATTGAGAAAAATATTTTTAACGAATGGCAAGATGTTTCAGATTACACGCTGTTTCCATCATTACGAAATTCTAAATGGAGTTGTGATGTAATTAAAAGTTTTCAAAGTCAAAAATAATTTATTTCACAAACCTTTACTACCATACTAAATATAGCCAAAAAGTTAATTAGGCAACCGACGTCGAAGTCTTATGCAACCACTGGACTGGTGCGAACTCTCGATGGCTGTATGGGATATTTTTTTAGGCAAAAGTTTTTAACTATTGCGCCAATTAATTTTATTTTACTAATTAATTTATATTAGATGTAAAGGAGGAAAACTTTTAATATTATCGCATGAATAGACACGATGATAACGATTAATGTCTCACAGAGTGAAATCAAATCGATTTTATGGTAAAACCATCGATTTGGTTGCAGTCATCAAGCGCGCCTCAGATCCTTGATGGTCTTGTTAAATTTCTAGTCACGGATGGGTGCGCGCACGTACGCGATACTACTTGTAATTGATAGAATTTTAGATTATTAGTCGTATGTCACATAGTTATACATTAATATAATTTTAAGGTCATAATGGAAAACCAATCTATTATTTTAATTATCATTAGCTCAAGCAGAACATTAAATTATTGTACATAACGTAATTTAAAACATTAATAATAATTAAAAGAAAAATCAAAATAGAATAGTAATATTAAATATGATTTTTTCATTTTATAAGTTACAGTTATCGCATGGATGGAAGGAAGCGTAATTTCAACATGGCGTCGGAAAAGCGCGGGCACTTTCCCCGCGCACGGGAAACGTAAGAAAGTGGCAGTCGTGCGCTGCGAAATGGAAACTGTCGCGATTAATACTGATAACATGTTTATCTGCCGGATTTAATAACCGTCTTCGGTAGTAAAAACAACGAGAGTCTCATTAATAAGACTTATTTATAAAATTATACATTTTTACAGTGTCTAAGCATGCGATTGTAGGTAGGTGTGTGTGTAATACGTGTGTATGGATATCTCTTTCTAACTTCAAATTGTTGTCAAAAAGAGAGACAGAGAAAGAACGCCGCGGCAGCCTTAACACGTGTGGTAAACTTTATTTTCTTTTGTATTGTCCACACCAAATATTTTAACATTCAACTTATCTATTTGACACATCAGTTATTTTTTTTCAAATAATTTTAAAGAACTAGTTCTAAGCCTGTTTATAAGTTGTTTTAGTTGCTTTTATTTTATGTCTAATTTTATAACAATATAGCATCTAAATTTAAATTTAAATACGAGAAGTCGCCATGTTTTTATTATTTTTTTTAAATATATTATTTCGATTCGGTTAGTAGGTACCAATCATCCAGGAAAGTCGTTAATCGTCCTTTTTAAATAAAATAGTAAACAATGGATATTGTCCTGTCATTTAAGAAATATTACGTGAAATAAGCATGCGATACGTGTTGTGTTACGCAAAAGACGGGTGAGTCACGAAGGAAAGAAATAACTGCGGGATATTGGAGTGACCAAATATGTTATGTGGTTGATTGGCATCGATAATTTCCGCTTGTCTGGTTTTAGAACGCATTGACAATTGAATATATTTCGTCTCAATGTTCGTTATGTAATTTACTTTTAGTATCATTGTATATCAAAATTTAGATAAGCTAAAGACTATTATGTTTTTAAAAATAAAATTACAAGCCGTCAGAATTGTAAAAGTTACTGAAAGGTTTTCATTATTTATATATAATATTTTCAGCATTATTTTTTAATTTGTTTGAGAATAAATTTGAATCTGATGTTGACAAAAATCACTATTTTAGGGTTTGAATTTTTCAGTGCAGTGGGTTGAATTTCTAGTTAAACCACATTTTGCAGAATATCACATTTTACATTGCCTTCCATCATGAAAAGGTATAAAGATATTCTAGATCAGATAAATCAGGATGTTTTAGTGACTCGCCATCTCACGTCATGCTACGTCCGAAACGATTTAAAAAAAAACGATACTTAACTATTTATAATTAAATATATAATCACTTTAAAAATATAGGTTCAAGCTGAAAAAATTGCTTTGTAGTATATTGGTCTCCCTATTAAAGCTTTGATCAGAAAAACAACTTAAAAATTACCCTTATAATAATCGTAAGTATGCCAACTTTCCTTAAATAACAATGATATCAATTACACAGGTATTTATCAGTGTAAACGTGTAGACTACCGGTGACAGTATGAGATACGATCTATATATTATTTGTGTTGAGTACGTGTAAGTGGGTCAGGCAGGCGCGAAGGGCAAGATGCGCCCGCGCTTCCTACGCTCCGTTCACCGCTCTATCAACTAGTGCTGGGACATAAAAATATTACTACTACCAACAATCTATAGTTAGTTAGTTATATTGTTACTATTTTTATGATTTAGGAAGTTCACGAAATAAACAAGTTGTTTATGTATTTAGTTTTCATCGTTAAATATCTGACCGAGGACAAACATTTATAATCGTTACAGTCTATTTATATTTCAACGGTTGACTTGTAAAGATATTTAAAGATATCTCTAGAATAATAGATCTAGATGTGTTTTCTATTGATTGTAGTACAATACTGTTATATAGGCGATTCTATTTCGTAAGCTATTGTCCATTAGTCATGTCCTAAAAGTTTGTACGTTGCGATAGTTTTTTTTTTTGGGCCAACCTTGTCTGTGGAAACAACAGGTTGGTGTACGTGTAGCCTCGACTAGACGTTAATTCAATTCACGGTCGCGGCAACATGTAAACATGCCTTTATAATTTGTTTATTTTTTGTATATGATCATTCGAATATTGACCTATTGCTGTTAGAACTACTGTGGCTTATAGATGCTTAAGTTCTGTTAAATAATATTGATTAATTTTATTTAGTAGAAAATATTATATGAACATCTACAAATGGTATCAAAATTGAATCAAATTCAGTTAGTAAGGGATCTAATTAGATATATTTTTTAATTACACTATTTTTTTTTAAATCTTTTGGAATGTAGATTACAGGAAAGTAGTTGAGTACTATTTCATTCAGCTACTTTAAATGATGTCAACTTAAAAACAAATAATAAATTGTGTTGTTTATCGTACGGTGCGGTGTATTGCATTATAGTAGTGCTGTGATAAGATGCTACTACGGACAGATAAGCAACGATCACGATTACGTACGATACTCGACGTAGGAAATAAGAAATAGGGACAAGGATACTGTGTCGTTGTAGATATAAGTTATTTTGTTTGTTTCGTCAATTACATTACACGTGTAAAAAAGTTACAACACATATTTGACCTGATTATGATAAAATGACAGGAGATGAAACGGAATACCGTAAAATGTGTCATCGAGATTGAAACTTGCACGTCACTACGTCCGCCATGTTTAGTAGTGCAGCGCGCGAAAGTGAGATTTAACGCGAACGGTGCATCGGAGCTCCCTTGACCTGCTTGCGCCGCCTGCGCCCGCACCGCCCCGCGCCCCGCACTACGATAGTAAACCTAACACATAGATACTTCGTCTAGGCGAGAACTGCATCATACATACACACGCAAACATGCGTAGAGTTCAACTAATACACATATGTATGTACGAGTATGTGTGTGTATTAATAGAACGATCCGTTGCCAATGGAAATATTTTTCAGGGATACGATTAACAACATTATCGACTACAGATTACGAAGTGAAAATATTAGGTCATTGATACGTGTTTTAATTATTATTTTACGTTAAGAAATTTATTAAGTGAAGTAATCGTTGGATCGTGATATTGTAAAGGAAATGATTTCAAACCGGATCCATTAATGGGGTTCGCAGTGGGGCCTGGGCGTGTTCTACTTAGTTATATTACCTTCATCGGTGAACTTTGCATTGAATTAATAAGTTAAATAAGTGTTTCTAATTGTAAAATAGTAAAACATAATCATCTCTATCCATAATCAACGTATTATTTCAATATTTTTTTTTGTTATTATATTATTTGGGATCGTTCGAGAGTAATGGCAACGTACATATCCTCATATTATATAATTTCTGTAGAGGAGTTCGTTTTTAGTTATTCATAGAGTATAAATAAATACAGCAATACAATTACTTTTAGAAATATTTAGGCTTACATTTCTACTGTTGGGCGTCCCTTGGCTAAATATATATAGCCGAGTCTTATTAGATAATTATTCACATTCAAACAAGTAGTTTAAGAATTAAATAAAAAATACTTCGAAGAGAGTAAGTAACGTTTTGTGAAGCAATGACATAATTTAAAATAAAAAAACTGTGACAAGAAAACTGGTAAAAAGTTGATAACCGGAAACGTTTGCCAATCACTACAGGTGGGCGTTCGAATACAACTACGAAATAGTTACCTCACGGTGCGTCGCTAGAACTAATTAATGATCTTTTTATTGCAATATTTTTATGAAGCCATAATTTGTTATTGGTCTAAAGATTCAGTCACCAAGTAATGATATTTGTATTAAAAAAAAACGAAAGTAATTCTGTATTTTTAGTTTACACGGTGATAATTTTGACTAAACATTGAATATGCGGCAAGTTAAATCTTTATTAAAAACAAAATCTTTTTTAACCGCGAAAAAATTAAGGCCAGTTTTAGCGCCCAATGAAAGTAGGCGTTTATAATAACATGGCGCAAACAATGCGAGGACAAAGAATAAAAGTTATTTAAAAATATTTTATTAATTAATATTTCATTATTGAAATTTCGCTTATCGATTAAATAGTGTGCATTTATAAATTGTTGGTCTTCATCTAAGCCTACATATAAATAAAACGCTGGTCATATGGTTTTAGAGGATTATATTTCGAGATTTTATTTCACTAGCTGTGATTTTTATATTTATAACACCTGCGAAAAAGAAGGAGTGGTATTATTACTCTGTTACTATGTGGAGATTTTATTGTTATTTAAAATTGTTATTAGTGTTTCTTTATAGATACCTATTAGGTTTCATTTTCAGCTGACCTTTAGGGATGGGATGTAAAAGCGGTCGATTCTATTTCTAACTTAGCTTCGTACTGATCATACAAGCCAGTGGGCGGCAAACTTAACCATATATAGGATAAATTATCGTTTTAATTTTGGCATAACACTCGCCATCTTATTTAATACTGTTTTAAAGTAATTTAAACTTGATATATTAGACGATTGGAAAATAATATGGAAAGTTACTTGGAAGAATAAACTCCTACATAGGTAGGTACTTTAGTTATCATAGACTATAGAATTATAGATATTTTTTTCTGCTGCGGTCTTCGGTTTTAACTATAACATTTTCATAAAGTCATCCTAATTCGAACTTATACGCTGTCAGTACAGCGTCTTTTTTCCCTTTAATATATGCATGACAAATGCAGAAGATTTATAAGGTTTCACGACGAACAATGAAATTAAACAACTTATAAAATTTATAGACCTCTGTCTAAATTATAGTTCAAATTTTAGCTTCTAATATTGATCTCTGAATATTGAAGCCTCTAGTCCATTGGGAGTAAATTTAATAGAAAGGGTTTTGGCAGTTAAGCTTCATAATAAATCGACTTTGAGTTAGAGCCGCTTGCCTTGTGTCAGCCCTAATGGAGAATATTTACGTTGACTACTAGTTGTAATTTGTAATAGTCATAGTCATTATCACAATAAATAGCATCAATATTTAAATTATAATACCTAAATAAACGGCTATATAAATTTAGTGAATTAAAAAGCGTACAAGTTTTGGCCGTCAGATTTTCGACAGTTGTTTTCCTGTTTACTTGCGCCCGCGCGTACTGTTGTAGGTCGCGCGCACACACGTCTCGTTGCGCAACCCAGGCCGTATTCTTCATGTTTCAGTATTACGATAATACAACAGGTTTTTGGTTAAAGTTGTCAACTGTCGAAATATATGATTAGTAAATCTTTGCAGTTGAAAGTTAGTTAGGCGGGTGTTATTGTTCGGAAACTGTAAAATACCGCCATTGCGCGCGCGCCGCAACGGCTTACAAACAAATATAGAGATATTGCAAACATCCACGAGCGCATTGTTGTCGACTATGCTGAACGATCGTTTCCTTTGCCTGTTTTGTTATAATAAACCTACTACAGCGCGTAGTATTTGTGATCTGTACGAGAGATGACAGTTTGCCTTGAACGCAATTTTGAACTGTGATGGCGGATTATTCTAGAACTTCCAGCGGTTAAGGACGTCCAGTACCAAGCGGAAATTTCTTAATCGTACTATAAATATAATATTATATTTTAGACTAATAAAATTAATATAGTTGGTTTACAAATAATTTTGGCGGTAATATTGAACGAGTTTAACGAATGGAAGCCGGCGTAGTACGACGGCGCTCTAGTAGTTGTGCCGCCGGTGCGCGCGCGCCGGTCGGCGGGAACTCGGGTGACATTGACACACTTGCGTGTTTCGTAACAAGCGTGATGTTTGCAGTGATTGTCTACTGGATTTTTATTTCGTGGAAACGCACACTTTTCGGTTGTCAATGTAATAATATCATTTATTGAAACTGAGATGTCTAGGCTTTTCGTATGGTAACGACGCTAGAATGCAATGTACGCTTCCATTCCCGTAGGTGCTGGTCAAAACGACGAAGGGACGCAGACACATAACAGCATGAAAAGAGAAGGAAAATTCAAAATAAACATCTTAATCCCAACCCGTCTGACCAGCGTAATATAGTGCATCAATTTCCCTCGTATTTTAGAGAAGGCTTGAGCCCAGCAGAGGAACGTATGTCATGAGATGATTATAATGATGATGAGATATCTATGGAGTATAAACGATCACGATTTCTGTGATGATTTATAGTTAAGAATCAATTCACAAATCAATTATATCATAGATTCAAAAAATATTTCACAGATAAATAACACCTTCCGTTCGTTAATCGAATGTTAGCAAATTTATCCGCCCCACACGAATTTAAAATTAATGTATACTACACTTTTAATAAATACAAAATGCTTTGATTCTTAATTTAATGGCTCTTTTATAAATACAATATATTGTGCCTTTATAAAAATATGTATTACTGATGTATACGCGAGTATTTAAACATTTGAAATAAAACTATTTTTTACGTATTCTATCACGTTTGTATTTGTTTTTTTTTGATTTCCCGACGTTTCGAACACTACAGCGTTCATGGTTACGAAGGATTTATCCCTTCGACATAGATGCTCTGTGTCTTTTGTGAAGGTTCAATTATTATTAATCTTATTTAATATTGCTGTATTTTATTAGATTCGCGGTTGTTTAAAGAAGTTTAAAGAAGTAAGGGATCCACCACTATCTATATTATAACTTGTCTATCAAGTATACATGTACTTCCTCGTAGTAAAAATAGCTATATTTGTACTTGCTCAAAAAAAGATTGTAGAAAAATATTTTCTCACAATCTTTGGTCATTAATGTACTTTTAACTTATTATGAAAAGAGTACATAGTCTACTTTTAACCACAATAAAAATAAAAAAAATAAAACTTATGTGTATGTAACGCCGACGGAGGTTTTGTTAGAAAACGTATAAGTCCTTGATTGTCTTGAAGATCGAGTCGGGCAAGTTTGGAGGTCAAATGATTCATTTTTACATGTTACAATACATATAAGAATGTTTATAAATAAAAGAAATAATTATTTCCTTTGACGTATATTGTAAATGTAGTTTTAGGTTAATAATGTTCGATCTACCATTTGATTGGATTAACATGGGTCTCAAAGAAAGGCGACATTATATATACCTTTAGGCCAGGTCAGTACGAAGAAACAACAAAATATAGATAATAAAATCATTGTAAGGTTTAAGGTCTATTAAAGTGATACTAGAAAATCTATTAAACTAAATATATAGATAAACGTAAATGTTTCTTTTTAATTTGCCATAATCGATACGTTTGTGACGGGTTGGTAGTTGCTGTTGGTATTCGAAGTTATCCAAGAGACCATTGTCTTTTCTCCTAGTGATCCTTTAGCCGGTTTTTACGACTATCGCTTAAAAAAAAAGTAAAAATAAAATACGAAATGCAAATATAAAAATAGCATGGCTTTGACAAACATTTAACGATAGAAAAAAGTTGAATCGATTGATTTAACACTATAATTAAAATTTATATGTTAACTAGAATAAATTAAATGCAACTTTAAATACACATAATTTATTTACGTATTAGGTAATAAAAAATTAAACATTTTGTCTACGTATTGTAAGCCTTATATTAAGATTATTTTTTTGATTTGTAATGGACAGGGTTATTAACATCTCCACTCGTACATTTTCCACTGCTAGCTTCTTCCACATTGAGAAGGAAATTGACCTATTATACAATTCTTCAGACTGGTTAATACAGGGTTTTATTGCAATGTTCTCTTTTTTTGCTGAGAGATACCTGCACGGAAAAAAGAGGGGGGGGGGGGGGGGTTGTTCTCGGTGACCATTTGTATTATTACTATATTACCATATGGTAACCACCGGTCAGGTTACTATTATTTATTCTGAATATATTAGTGATGATTAATTACTAACTTTATTAAGAATAAAACCAGAATTCTATGTTTATCTACGTTTCAAAATATAAATATGGCCGCGCAATAGTTGCGTTAAATGTACTATTGCAACTTACTCTATAGAAATTGCAAATCGTAATTTTGTTCAATTGTAATTCTTACCAGTTATATAGTTTTGATTGAATGTAAAAAAATGTATAGTGTTTTAAACTAATATCTTTCGAGTGATATAGATTTGATTACTTTGGGAAATTGTAGTACAAATTACAGTAGAGTTTGGATATAATTGTATCTCAATAAGTGGTTTTACAATTTTTTTTTATTGTATAAGCCTTGTAGTTATACTTAAATATTGGCAATTTTACGATATACATTAAATTAATTCAATAGACACTGGATCTAGCAACTAAGAGGATCCAGTAAGAATAACTAGTGTTTGCTTTTTTTTGCAATAACTTCTTTTTATAAAAATTATAACAAGACCTTAGCTCTTCCGTGTATTTATGCCTTTAAAAAACCAATTTAAAAACCCAATATTATTTAGATTAACATAAAAAAAGGCAAGTCAAGTTTTGCAGTTTCAATAGTAGGGTATACATTGCGGAATCCCAACGACCATATCGCAAAAGTTAATGGGAATAAAACGAAATGTAATTGCGTGCTGTTTGGATAATCGCAACATTAGATCAAGTGCGGAACAAGATCTGAGAGGTTCATATAAAAAAAAAATGTTTTCGAAATTGCCGCGTGGGCGTTCAAGGTGTACAGTAAGGCATCGCTGTTGTGCGGTTCGACAAGTTACACAACGTAGTAACGATTGCCGCAATATGTGCCGTGTTGTAAACTTGGAAAAACAACGTTGTGGTCGCGCAAAAATATACCTAAGTTATTGTTGTATTAAAGCAAAATACATCCTGGTCTCTGTAACCACACATCAGCTCGTAGACGTCCACTGTTTGATATAAACCTTCCCACGAGAATGCCACTCAGAACGGTTTCTGGAGGACTCATCGTCATCATCATCTCAGCTCATATATGTACCACTGCGGGGCTCGAGCCTCCTCTATAATAGAGGGAATTAATCTACTATACCACGCTGGTCAGACGTGTTGGTATAGGGTTTTGTTTCGAGTTTTCCTTCTCTTGCATAGATGCTATATGAGTTTTATATCCCTTAGTCGTCTTGTACGATCACCCACGGGTAAGATATGGGATGATGAATTGTATTCTTACTCCGTCACCACACGAAAACTCTGGAGGACTATAATACCATTATTGTTACACTTGGCAGGCGAATTGGTAATTCTGGTAATTTTTCCCCGAAAAAGAAAGGCTTGGTAATTATATTCTTAAACCAACTTCTAATAATAGATGATAAAAAGATCTATCATAATAAATATTTTTATTAAAATAATTAAACAGAATGTAACGGCTCCATCTGTTGGTAAACCCCTAATAAACGTTATGTTCTTCATAAAAACCTATGCAGTAATTGTTAACTGTTACTTAGTTACAAAATTGAAAAAACAAATTCTATAACACTACCAAATATAAATTCACACGAGTCTTCAAATTAACATATAATACGGACTATAACTCAAAAGTGTCTGCATAAATTAGGTTTAATATTTTCATTATTGTTTAAAAAAACAACAACCGGCACTAAGGAAATATCATCAAATCAAAGACACCACCAAGGACATAATCCTTATATTGCGGACCACAAAGCAGACAAATTACACCCAGACTCAGAGCAACACTTTGTCCTACTTAGGAATCGAACGCCACTACATTGACACGATAAGTCGGTATCTAAACCACTACGCCATCTGTGCAGTACATCTGTGTTATATATGGTAATGTTGTGGTCATATTTAATTATAAAGCAATTTCTTTGAATGCATTAATATTGAGACATTAATTTATCTAACGGCCAATAAACTATCAGCCTGCATAAATATTCAACGGCATATGCCTATGCTGTATGAATATGGCATAATCACCACGTTTGCCAGGCGAATGCAGTTGGTATTTTAAGTAAAGTGCTCCTATTTTGGTGATGGCGAGTCCTCTTTTTTAAATCCCACTGGACGGTAAGAGTGGTAATCATTAAATTTTTAATCCATCAACCACAAGAGATATTGTGATGAAATCTAATTTATTTAACGTAATTTTATATAAAAAAAAAGTATAAAATGATCACGAGCCATTTACTGCGCCATGTTAAGGACCCAATAAATCTATAAATTAACATTTTAAAAGCTAAAAACACCCGATTTCCTGTACAATAATAAAATGTCAGTTGCATGTTGTAATATCCGCCGACGAATGCCAATAAATACGGACAAGAGCAAACGCTATTTGGTAATACAGATATTTATCGTTTACCGCCAAATTAAATGGATAAATCAAAAACGCTCTGTTGAAATTTTTATATATGTCTTTAATTCTATAAATTACATTTTTTATGTTTCTTTGAGTTAATGAAAACATGCATAAGATAATGAGGACGAGGCAGAAACGATATTTTACAAAGGATTCGCGAGTTCTTTGATAACTATTTATTAAACCGAATTACTTGGGGCATTTCGTATATATTCCCGATGTTAATGACAGCATAAACATAATTTTCAGAATTTTCAAGGCTGATATAATTTTTATACGACTCCCTTGGTATAAAATCTGCGACACACTGGCACTGTTCTTAACATATTACCACACAAAGTACAATAAATATAACGTTACTATTTCGAATTATTCAAAAAACCCTGTTATCGAACATTTAAATTCAAATAGTTTAGAAAATAAAAAAAAAACAAAGTACAAGTAGGTTTCACTCACAAAAATGACGTATTTTTATTACAAGTTTAAATTAAAGTGGGTCAGGTTTTAGACGCCATTTATCTAGAGGTAATTTAACGCCAATTACATTCAATTATGATTCTATGAAACGAATATCTAGACTATTTACAAACAATATAAATTGATGAGACCCACACGATTCCAACTTGTTACATACTTAATGTTTTTTCATCTAACTTACCTATAATGTATTATTAAACTTGGATTGTAATGTAAGCTGAAGATATAAAAATGCTATATTTTGCTTCTACCACCCGTATTCACTCAAACTAACTTATTATACTATGCTAGATAGTTAGTAAGCGTTAGGTTATGCTTTTAGTTACCTTTCTTTGCATTAAGATTATCAGCTTTATGTCTCTTAGTATTTTCCTATAACTGTGGGCAAATAATTCGCGATACGCTGTATTTTTACTCTGTCGCCATATGGATAAAAATACAAATATATTATAGAAAAAAAAAACATACAAGACAATAAATATTTTGATGACTATTAAAATACATATTTATTTGCTGTTAAATCCAATCTGTTTAATTTAATAACTTGTATATTTATTTGTATCGTAGTCTACTGAATAAATTACAGATTATTTTTTTTCTTGTATCTGTTGTCCGAAAGTTAGTGGTAAAATTTTTCATTGTTACGATATTGATTAAGCCTACTGTCATATGGGCCACTGATTTGCTATTTAACATTAACAACATAACTGTCAGGTACGTTGAAAGCGTTTGAAAATAAAAACGAGAAAAATGTGAGTTGGCGAATTGCCATGAGTAGTGACCGGTCTGTTATAAACGTAGCGTTATGTGAATCAATATCACAGTTATAATAAATACGAATTCATAAGAGAAATTGATGGCAAAATGGATGGAGTAATTTGAATTAAAATATAAACTCAAGCAGAATCTAAATAAGAGCAAAAACTTAACATGATAGGCTCTTAAAATATATTAATTAGAGAAATTAAATCCAAAAGTCACTTGCTTTAAATTAAATACAAAACTAATTATAGATTAAGAAATCATGCAACCAACCACCACAAAAGTCTTTCAAAAATCTTTAAGCTACTATTTCAGCATTGTTATTTTGTATCTTTCTCTATAAACTCAGAATATTATACAAAATATTAACAATTTTATTTCAGTATTCGCTTAGCTTTCACAGTGACACAGACTCTAGGATAGAGCCTTGGGGTACAACAACTAAAACACTATTACAACATTGAACGTCTAGTTTTAGTAAAAGAGAATTATTAGTATGTCTGTCCCACGGTAGACCCACCCTTCTCCCAGTGGAGAGGGAGCGTGGGGGCGACAAAAAACCGAGGTCCCTTGTAACATGTTTCTGAACTATCTAGACTGTACATAATAGGTATATATATATAATATATATAACTTGTCTGCCTTTTTCTAGTCTAGTAGATATATAAAGAAAATAATATATTTCCAACAATTTAGAATATAGATAACCTACATTTTATTCCACGTTTTAATTTTTTTTTCTTAAAATTGAAAAGATAGAATTTTAATTTTTATTTGTTTGGCTAACAGGTTTATTAAGTCATGAGGATTGGGGACCTGGTGTTTCCAAAGTTGTACTAACTTGTAGCGATGACGAAGTCATTATATCGGCAGCTCGTTACGTGTGATATGGGTTCGTTCGCAATGGTCCAGGCAGGACCGCTTTTTGTGCAATTCACAAAAGATTATTTTGAGACTGGGTGTAACTTGAGTTTTTTAATTTACATGTTCCTAAAGACCCCGACATAAATATATTAAATAATATTATAATTAGTAAATTAATTTGCAAAAGTGTAGTTGATGACTACTGTTTCTTTGACTGTCCAGGTATACCTACTCTTAGCGGGAAAAGTTACCTTTCCTTAAGTAGAAGTAACATGCTGTAACCACTAAAATTAATGAAATGATGATTGAATAGACGTGATGACGAATTAAAAATTTGTCATTACAATTCCACGCTGTGTGAAAAGTATTTAAGTATCTTTAAAACACCTATTGTAACCGCAATATGGCGTGATCGCATTTTGTAGTTTTTGTAGTCATCCGGAAAGCACTAAAAATCTTTAATAATATATATAATAATATATATAACATAGTGTACTTCTTTTTCTGCTCCTCCATACAAGAGAAAAACCATCTACTACACTCCGTTAACTCTCAAACGGGTTCATCTATGTTTTATTTCAAGTTTCCTTCTTTTGCATAACTTTATGCAACCTCATACCGCCTCCCGGACATTTACCAAATTATAGAAGACTTAAAAAAGATAATAATATATATTTTTAAAACGTAATGATTACACATTAAAATTACTGAAATATATTAAAGACGAAATTTATTTTAAAATTCAAATGACTATTTGTATTGTATGTAGAGTGTACACGTTATGGAGCTAATATATTTAGCACATGTGTTACACGTACTTCCTTGTTGTGACGCAAAATTGTTCTAACACAACACTGTTTATTGTATATGTATTAGCTTTGCAGTTGCGAGGCGGAGTTGTCGGTGAACTCTAGCTAAGTAATACAAGATTTTTATGACGCGAAATATTTGATGCTTCGTTTAGTATGCGAGTCAAAGCGTTCTATTTTATAATACAAATACCTTCGGGTCTTGTTTTTTTTTATTATTAGATTGTCAGCTATGACTATTATAAATTTAACTAATCTTTTAAACTAAAACATTTCAGCTACGGGGACGGGTATGAATTTCGAACCTCCGTCAAATTAATGTGACCATTTACTTATTATATACTAGTCAGAGGGATTGGTACAAAGTTATATTTCGATATTTCTTTCTCTTGCATAATTGTTATCTGTATATCATATCCCTGTATGGATTCTTACTCTGTTATTACACGGATTCGAACAGATAGCACCTATATTATTGTTGATTATAAAGCAGAATAACATTGAAGATGAGAAAAAGAGGCGTATATATCTATTTTATAGCTGTTATTAATACGCGAAGTGTATAGGTATCCTGGTAATCGCGGAAACTCAGTATTCCTGTCTCTACAAATCAAGTTACACGTAAATGGAAATTCCACATTTATTTCTATTATCAATTCCGCGTATTGTACTGATTTTATATCTGCCATGGCAAATATTCGTTATTTTGGTAATATTTTACTAAATTACAATATTGTATATTATAATGTCAATTATGAATGTTGAGGAAGCGAGTGAAGTATGCAGAGATAGAGTTCTCTGGCACACTGTTCTCTCTGCCTACCCTGCAAGGGATATGGCGTGATGATATGTATGTATGTATGTATATTATAATAAAATTTCACATATATTTATGTACTACACTTAGAAGATCGCAAAGTGTGTCCGCATGCCTCCAATTACAGTATTGGGTACATCTGTGAAATAAAATATTTTTTTTCTTCCATTTCAGTTTTGTATGAAGACTAAATATTGTAAAACATTAAAAGAAGAGAAATCTCGAAATAAAATTGTATACCGAAACGACGCGTGGCGTCAGTGGTACTCCACTGGTAGTAGTAGAGTAGTCTAAGACCTCTCACTGTGCAGGTTCGAGGCCATCAATTGAAAATTTCAGGACGAAATTACGAGGACGAGAAGACACCAAGAACCTTTTAGTTCAATCTTATTTCCTTAAGTAATACTTAGTATATTTTATTAGAATAGTTAGAATAGTAAATATAATAAAGTAATACGGACAGTGTGTTGCTAATTGTCGGCACGTGCGCCGTTATATATAAATATATAATGTATAGACACATCTGTGTCTAGGTGCGTGGGCGCACACCGGAAGCCCGCGGCGATGACATCACAAACCACAATTTCATTGACGCACTAAACTGTAACACTAGACTTGTAATTGTTTTTAAGAATACATGTAGGTTTATCGAGAAGCTAAATATCCCACAAAACAAATTGATGGGGTAAAATACAAAAATAAATGATTGTAAATAAAAATTAACTTATGAACGATGACTTGTAGTTATCAACTGCCATTAAATATTTATTTCCCCAAAAAAAAATGCCAGTGTTGCAAATACATGTAAATGAAATTTTTAAGTGATATTAATCATTATTATTTCATTGCATATATACGTATTTGAATTTCATTAACTAATAAACGTTCGAAAATTTATTCCGCGGCCATTTTGTTAATCATAGTGTAAAATATTTATGATGACAATCAATCTCATCACTTCTCGCTGTTGTACGTTAATTCGTTCATGTTTCGTTTCATCATTCAAATTATCTATTGCGGAATTTCTCAAACATATTACTTTAGATAAATTTGAAGACCTGCGCGTGCGCACGTGGTATCCAACGTGCGCAATCTGTTCTGTATATAATTGCGCAAAAACTAAACAATAACATTGAATTTTTTTTCATCTGAAACAACTTTTGGTGCGTCTTGACAATAAACTTAGCACCGTCACAGCAAATGGCATGCCCCTATTGTATACTGCCATGTCACTACTAATAGCCATTAGAGGAATATTTTTTAATTAAGTATAGTTCATATATTAATAAAAAAGATTTCTAATGAAATTACTATATATTATTGTAATATGAAAACGTTTAAACGGTTTTATTGTAATAACTTTACTGTAGGTATATTAAATTATAATGTTACTAATCATCAAAACTATAACAATTATTTTAAACCCATTGAAATTTCTCATTTCCATGATGGCAGTTAAGTTCTATGTTGAAACAAAGTAATTATATGTATTCACATTTGTGAAAGCAACAGAGTTAGACTAAGTATAAACATACTAATTTTGTTTCCATTATGAAAGAGACTTATTACCAACATTGACATATTTACAATATGTATATGCATTAAAAAAGTAGTTTAATAAATTGAGATTTTTATATTAGTGATATATCTATATAGAAGACATGCCATATTACAATAATTTTATTAGGAACATAAATATACATTGGCTTGCTAAATAACATCATGATCCCTCAACTTTTCATGATAACAGTATTGATAATTATAGTGTGATTTCTTTTCACGTTGTGATACAAACATGTGATTTTGTAACACGTGAGCGATATTATATTTTTATTTTCACATCTTGCTATCTTAGTAAGATTTTAGAAATGAATGAGTAGAACTGTACGCTCAAATTTAAAACTTAGAGTTTCATATAAACTATATGACAATTGTAATTTGTCTATGGTCACTATTTTATTAGAATTCGAATTAGAGTAGACTTTGTTTCTAATTCTGAAAAAAACATTTTTCATATTTGGAATTAATCATCATCATTATCATCATCTTGCTCTTATCCCAATTACTTGGGGTCGACGCAATATGTCATCTTCCTCCATACAGTCCTATCAGACGTCATCTCTGCAGTCACTCCCTGTCTATCCATGTCATACCTCACACAGTCCATCCATCTTTTCTTTGGTCTTCCTTTACCCCTAAAGCCTTCAACATTCATATTTAAAACTTTCCTCACAACATTTCTTTCATCCCGTCTCATCACATGTCCACACCATGTTAACCTTTCACTCCTTAACTTTTCCGTCACTGGCGCAACTTTCAAACTTCCTCTTATATGCTCATTTCTTATTTTATCCAATCTCGTCACACCACACATCCATAAATATTTGAAATTAATCATAATTAAAAAAAGTATAACAGTTGTCAAATATTAACGCAAATTACTTTTAAGAGTAATTTCGCTAAATTATCTTATAATGTAATTGTAAATTATTATATAATAATACGATATATATTAACTTATATTTCAAAAGAATGTAAATGTGATTAAAAAAAGCAATCGAATTAGGTATATCCGAAAGAAATAATGAATTTTATTTAGCCAGTATGGATAATAGACCAATTATAATTATTTTCATCCTTTGAAGAATATACTTGTTTACGAGAGTGAGAAAAGCGATGATGAAGTATTTAATTAAACAAAAAATAATCAAGCATCCACACTAAGAGAGTTGCCAAGTGACAGGAAATGACCATAGGTAATAATGCTAATAAGTGATATTTCAAACGATGTTTATTTAAAAAAATCTTTATTTGGATACATTCAAAGTCAAATAACAAATAAAAGACAGTTTTTTTTGTTTTCCTCTGCGACATAACTACCAACTTTTGGCACTGCTTGCGAAATATACAATTCATTTGTTTAAATGCCGGGTTAAGATGTTTTTAAAAAGAAGAGAAAGACAAACAAAGGTTAAAACGTTTTTTTAAGGAAGTCGTAACTAAAGAACTATTATTTTCAAAAAAAAAAATATGCAATGCAATAATAGACAAAAGCAGGCCAGTACCGTTGCAAAAATCGAACACACCCATAAAAATTGCAGCGTAAAAAAACCGTGAAGAAACACCACTTCATTATTTGAATGCGTGCCTTTAGGGTTTACAGTTAACTTGCTTTTTTTTTAATGACGGGGTGTACACCCGCTACCGGCAGGTATGTGTTTTTTAATGTACTTTTAAAAATTGGGTTAACTTTTTCTTGTGACAGATGAGGAGGGCAAGGTGAACGGTGTTCTGTTACGGAAACCGCAGCTTTTTATTGATACTACTACCCTATTTAGTTCAGTTTTCGGTTCACAAAGTTATTAAAAATAAAGTTTTTGCAATAGCTACGTTCAGTTGGTATGTAAGGTCTAAAGTAACAGTCGCAGTACCGGCTTGTTTATCTGTATGTGTTGTGAAATTTTATAGCCTTGTGTCGCGGTTGAAGGCCGGCCAAAAACTGCGCGGCCCCACGCCCAGATGTGCTCGATTTACAAAGCGCTGCACGCATAAATACACAACTGATAAGATTAAACGTTTGATAAAAATATCAATACACATACATTGATATATGTATGACGGGAAACGCAACCATTTATTTATTGCACTAATTTGCCAACGACACATTCATTCGGCCTATAAAGCATCACCCATTCACTTCAGTGAGTAATTCGTTCACGTAAAAAATAAAAAAAAAATATCTTTGTTTAGTTAGGAAGTTATAAAACAGTGTGTTCTATCAATAGTCTGTGGATTTGGAACGTTTATTTATTTTTGAAATTCTAAAAACGGATGCGTTCACGTCATTAGAATAATAAAGCCGCGTTTTTTTAGCTCAGTCGCGAGCCGAAATCAAATTGGTTATTGGTATCTCTGTCTGGCAATATTGTTAGTTATCGCGTGAAAGAGACAAATAGTTTGCAGGAAGCTGCTCAAAAAAAGAACAACCCTTCCTCACCCTTTTGGGACATTCTATTGTTTACAATAAAAAGAAACGTCATGTAGGTTGTTGGTAGGATAATTAATTTTGAACATAAGTGCTATGATTTTAAAGTTTAAATTTATAATTCCATTAACAGTCGTTTAGTATAATTTGGAATGATGAAGGTGTTAATAAAATTCAAATTTTTTCATTGTTTGGCATTTCTTAGAACAGGTAGCTGGCCAATGTTTTGATTGGAGCCAATAATAGTTTTTAGTTGATTTGACAAGTTACACACGATTGCGTATAAACTTGTATGTATCCAAGTTACCTTTAGATGTTATTTATGCAAATATTTGCTAGAACAACGACCTGTGTGATCTCCGGGTGTCACTACAGGTAACGCAAGTTCAACGTTTTGTTGAGAATACTAATAACTAAAGCTACTCTATTAAAATACAAACTGGATCTTAACTTTTTCCTCACATATTTCCTGGTCAATCTAAACAAGGAAATTAAAAGAAGATGTATTACGAGAATCGTTATTAATACTCGTACCTACTATTTTTTTTATTATATCAAAATTTCCTCTCTGTAACGATTAAGAGTTCCGGGTACAAACTATAGTTGATCAGTATTAATATTTTATTTTTTATAATATTATCTGGCCTATTGGTTTATTTTTTTTTATATTATGCTTTAAATAGAGTGTTATCTTTGCTGAAAAATATATGCATAGTTTCTTTTTTCTAGCAATCCATCCATCTAAATATATCCTCTATTGATTAGATATAAGCCTCTTTAGAGTTCTGGTCCCTAATTTCTGGTGATTTCTTAGCTATATTTACGACTTCCACCATATATAGATATTTCTAGTCATATATATCGCACTGCCAGACTCTTGTTTCATTCACAATAGAAAGGCGAACGACCTATTATACCAAACTGGCTAAACAGTTTTATATAGGGTAGGTAGGGTAGGGTTAGGTTCTCTCATTGATGTTATTCGTATATATCTCTTAGTCCTTTTATCTGCGAACAAGATAGGTGGTGGTGACATTTATTCTTACTCCGTGACCACATTGAAAGCAGCAATAAATATGTGTAAAGTTGTCTACCAGGTTAAATTCAATCACGTCGGCGCGGCGTATTGTTTAGCGTTGGATGCACGCATCCGCCGTCACAGATCTTGTATAAATAATATTTTTTTACGCACCTTTCACTTCCGACCTGTGTGCATACAGGTATTACACATTTCACCGGGAAGGGCCACATAATCGATATTATTTAGCAGATGTTTAATAAAACTATACACAGATTACGTTTCCTGGTGCATCCTTTCTTTTTTAAATATTCATGGGAAAGTTTCTTGATGGAAATATTTTTTTTTCTTAGTAACCTTTTCTAACTCCCTTTGCCTATGGTTTGACCTACCATATCTAGTTATCTAAAACGACATCAGGGTGGAATGAGAATCGTTTCAGTGAACGTGGTATTTGCATCCAGGCGTTTATCCTAATATAGACAGAAAGTAACAGACTAAACTATAATTATAGTTATATTTTTGTTATTCTTAATGCGTGATAGTTCATAAATCGTTAAAGTTTTTGCAACTCAATACTGTGCGATAAGGCACTTTATTTATACCTTTAAAAATATAAAATTAAGTTACACATGCGTATATTTTTTTAAAAACAAAGGTTTTAGTTGACAGTTTATTTGATAATAAATTTTAAATTGAATATATATTTGTGAAATCAAATACATACGATTGGGGATTTTGTACGTTCGAATATTTTTTTTTTGATAAACGTTTGACGCTTCAATACATTCAGACATTGCCTTTAACAACCTACGCGACAGAATATTTAAGGCACAAATATATTTAGGGTCGCCGAAGCTGTATCGAAATTAATCCAGAAAATACGCGGTAAATTCTTTAGGTTGTGATATATGGCTGAAGCTAATTGGTTCTCATGTATCTAAATATATATTATTATAACATGTTGACTAGACATTTATTTTGACAATATGGCGCTTTTACCTACAATAATTATAACTGTGAAGAGACACCAATAATATAATAATTTAGTGTGGGGCTAATTTGTGTCCTTAATTTTTTTTTATAGTTAACATCCTGCTGTAAAGAGTTAATTTATATATTACGAAAGACTTTACAAATATGCAATTAATAGAAGGAAAAAAGAAAGGATGTAGGTACCGGGGGAGACCGAGACTAACCTACCTAGACCAGATTGGTCACGTACTGAAGGAAGGTGGAGTCAATAGTCTCCGAAACCGGCGAGCGTGTATGAAGAGAACTATGAATGTTGAGGAAGCGAGTGAATTATGCAAAGATAGAGTTCTCTGGCACTCTGTTCTCTCTGCCTACCCTGCAAGGGATATGGCGTGATGATATGTATGTTATGTATGCAATTAATAGAAACAAAATACACCCAGACTAAGATCAATTTGAGCACAAAGTATTAAATCGAATCTGTGACATTTGAAACTATGGGTCGATATATTAATCACTGCACCATTTGTACAGTCTATATTTGTAAAGCCAAGCGACAAGAATTAATTCTTTAGGACTTTACAAACATGTAACGATCGATAATTAGACTTAGAAACAAAGAAAAAACATTTAAGGTGTACAAATAATTGTTTTTATTGGAATCGAACCAACGACAACTGGTACGGCAAACCGATTATTAGACAAAACTTATATATCAAACAAGCAAAACACCAAAATAACAGACAAAACATATACATGTCTACTAATTAGAATTATTACGATCTAACGTTTAAAAACAAATGTCCTAACTAGTTTAACTCATAAATACTAAAACATAATTGCATTATATAATTAGATATATAACCACGTATGTAACTGAAGTCAGGTAATGCGATGCAAGCCATAATCGGTAGCGCGGGCATCGAACCCCCCACTTAAAGCGAAATGTATTGATGACTTAGCTATACACGTGTTTCAATTTGATGACATGATGTAACAAATAACTCGGCTAATAAGGTTTGTTTGTAGCAATACTTCCTTTAATATAAGCATATTATGCACACAATTGAAATTTTTATGAGGTCATTGGCCAACCTTGTTTATGGAAAAGTATATTATATACTTTTTAATTAAATACATTTTTTGTTGTTTTAAAAAGACAACACCCGGTACTAAGGAAATAATCATTGTATAACAAGGGACTTTACAAACACATAATTTAATGGACACAAATTATATCCAGACTTGAACAAAAATTTGTGGAATGCACAAAGTACTAAGTAGAAATCGAACCTGTGATACTGGCACGGTAGGTTGATATCTTAACCACTACGCCATTAACATTTAGCGTTATCAATTTACGCTTTGTTGTTGCCCGTTGGCGTAGTAAAAGACGTTTAAAGGGATATGCAAATAATATTAGTGCAAGAAAACTGGATATATGTGAAATCCTATGCCAAAATATCTGGCAAGCGTGGTATATTAAGTCAACTTCCTTTATAATGTTTAGGAGATCAGAGCCCAATAGTCGAACTGGATCAAGAAGAAGATATGATAACGTGGCAATGTATTTTATCAAATAAAATATATCTTTGAAAAGATTTAAATATGTCCTTGACTATAATTAAATGTAATTGCTAGCAGTAATTGCTAATGGTTGTGATCTATATAAATATTTATTTAAACTATAGCATATTTTAATGCAGTGAAAATATGCTGACAATAATAATGCATATGCAGTAACATACTTACAGGTCATTGGCGTATCACGGAAAATATATGTATTGTTATATACCTAGTTATATGTTTATTTTTATATAATAAATTATATATAGTACGGAAATAACTGTTCCACTTCGATAAATCGAATATAAGGGCGCCGATAGAGTGCATCCTTACTTTAGGTAATTTATGTCATGAAAATTGTAATTACTCATCATTACCCTGCTCTTATCCCAATTACTTGGGGTGGACTCAATATGTTCTTTTCTTCCACACAATCCTATTCGATGTCATATCTGCGGTCACGCAATCAAAATTGTAATTACTATACGTTGTTTAATAAAATTGTCACCATAATGGTAATAATAATAAGAATTCATTATTTATATAATCATCTTACGTCAAAGGCCCACTGCTGGGCTCTAGCCGTCTCACACGATAGGAGGGAAATTGTACCACGTCGATCCAACGACTTGCCATGTGATTTTATTTCGAGTATTTCCTATCTTGTATCGACGTTGTCGTCATATGATTTAATTTAATTGTTCTTAAAATATGCAAGAAATAGTATACTAAAAATGTAAGCACTTCGAAATTCTAAACAATAAGTCCCAAAGACTGAAATTTGAAACTTGATTGAAAACGATAACTTATAGAAATATTACACCTCTGCTTATCCTTTCGAATACAAAGGTATCAAATATAAATAAACTATAATATAACTATAAAATAACAAAAAGATAAAGATATATCAAACACAAATCAAGAGTTTAGTAATTGTATAATAGTGAATACAATTGTCAATTTCCTATCAAATATCATCATTGAATAGTCAAACAAATGCAGTGCTAAGACAAATTTGGATAAAAAAAACATTGGTATTTAGTACGTAATAGTCAACATTAGAACAATTACTATTGTTGTGAAGAATGATTATATTCAATACAAATATAGATTTTAAAATAATAATCGTTGCAGTTAAAAAGTCGGTAATAATGTGTGGAATACATCTTCTAACACGACACGTTATCATTATTTAAATTGTCAAGCTTCTCATTTCAATCGAATCGCTTCTCGGGACTTTCCCATTTAATATCTCGAATTCTATTATGTGTATAGATATTTATGGAACTTCACTAATAGTGCGGTACGATTAATAATCATATAAAAATATAAAAAAAAATACTCGTATAAGAAGAAGAATCCGCCTAATGGTAAGTAGTAACAGTTACCTATTGGATTATTTAGCAGATAACGTAACATTATCGCCAAGTATTACCCTTTCGATCCCAATAGAAAATAAATATTTATACAGCTAGTAAAAAATAAAAATATATTAGAAAAAAAAAGAAAGAATATAAACTATAAAAATAGCGTTAGATTTAAGTAAATGTTGATAAATCACCTTTTCTGTCAGCCATTTTCTTACACGACTCTTCTAAAATATGTCTGAAAAATTCTTGGACATGGATAAAGCATGTCTGAAAAGTGAGTTGGGCCTTCAGAAATATACGTAGGTAAAAAACGATGTCTGAGATCATAGACTTGACTGACAGGACCTACGTCTCGACCTAGAAAATAATATATCATTGAAAGCGTCTATGAAAGGTATATATTTTTCTTTTATAGTCTTTATGTACCTTTTTAAGGTAATATACATATATGTATATTACATTAATAAGCATATGCTTTGATGATAATATAATAGTAATTATCAAAATGAACTAAACGGTCAAGTGCGAGTCGGATTGGCTCACAAAGGATCATACGATTTAACACTATAATAAATACTCTCACAAAAGAATATGTCAAGATTTTTAAAGAGAATATTTTCTTTGTAATTTTTAACTGTTATTATTATCTTATATATGTGAGCTTATATACATATGTCCCACTGCTGGGCTCGAGCCTCCTCTACAATAAGATGGAAATCGAACACGCTGGTCATACTCAATTCGAGTTTACCTCAGATGTTCTAGTCATATTATGTCCCTTAGTCATCTTTTATAACACTCACAGGTAAGATAGAGGGTGATGAATCGTATTCTTACTCCATAACCATATGGAGAAAGTGGTTTTAAATAAATAAGTTTTATTTGAGGTTTTTTTTCCTATGTAGGGTTTAGAATAAAATGTATGGTCGGTTTGTAAGAGTATCTGATTTTATTTTTGTATTATATTATTCATATTCGATATAGATAACGCAGTAAAAACATAAAAAAAATGCGTTTTTTTGACCGCTTTTATTTTTAAGTTTTGTTTTTAATATTTGCTGTTATAACACCAATAGAATGGGTTGAAGGCGAGTTTTATTCTCTTTTTTGTTCTAAAAGTGATTGTTTTCTTACATTCTTCAGTTCATTCATTACCCCACGCGGTATCAGCTCCTGCTACAAAGAACTAAAGGTTATATAGCGATTATGGCAAAATTCTAAAGTGTCACACCACAAGCATCCTTTTGGGATCTAGGTGAAGATTATAATCTTTAACAAAGTAATCCTAAACATTCCTTTTTCATGCTTATAAAGGTATTAATAAATCACACCGATATCCTCAGAGGATAAGCAGATGGTATTGGATGTTAAAATATTCAATTCAAAATAAAAGATACTTTTTTTTTGCCCTCTACGGGACGTAAAACTAAATTTCAATAATGATATTGTTGATTTTTTTAGATATACTTGTAGTTCAATCCTTCCACCAAACTCAGGAATTGAAACCAAAACCTACCGTCGCATGTTTACATCTCATGCAGTTGACACAATAAAAATGTTCGATCTCCATTAAAGTTGTAAAAATATGGTTTAAAATATAAAATACTTATATTTAGTATAAAAATATATTACTGATATCATTTTGAAATATTCCCTTATTTTTCATCATGAGAAGGGCAAATTATCAACAGATTGGCATATGAGACATTAAAATTGATTGATTATTGTTAGCGAAATTTCATAATTACAAAATTAACTTTGAAATACAATATATAGAGACAATAAACGTATATTTGAAGAAACATTCTAATCAGATGCTACATTATAGATTAGACAGCTACATAGGTAGGCACTCTCCACGGGATAGGAAAATCTACTATACAAAGAAAACCACAGATAATAATCTAATCTAGGTATATCTAGTAGTTATCTGAAAATAGTAAATAGTTATAGTAGTTGTTTTGTTTACACCAAAAAAATTTGATTTTCCTTAAATGCTAAACTTATATTTTATTCAAATAAATTAGTCTAAGAATTTAATGCGTGCTTAAAAATTGTTTAATTGTAATTTTAAACAAAAAATTAATATCGACAATAAGTCGTACAGGTAAAAACACCGCTCCCAGTCACATTGCATGTTGGGTTAGGTCAAGACCACGTCATACATCAGTACATAATATATAATGAACGTTTTCATATAACTAATAATTATAGTTTAAATCTAAATAAATTGCACGTTGTGGCGGTTGTAGCATGTACGTAGATGCAGCTACGTACGTAGCACCGTAGCACTTTTACAAAATTATGTGAGGGCTCGCGGAAATATATTTTCATTTTCAAAAATAATATTTAAATATTTATTAATGACTTAATTTTTTTTCGTCTATATTTTATTTTATTTAGTTATTTTAATATTGTAATATTTCAATGATTGCTTGCATGATTGTTACATGTAATAATAGAATTTGTGTTTTCATAACTGTGTGCGTTGTTATTAATAAAATGCTAAAGTAATTATTAATCAATCAAAAACTATTATCAGAATTGTGATAAAAACTTACTGTATCGCCTCATCAGTGATTTTTTGTAGGCTTTCCCTGACACGGTGTCATCTCCAGGGCTGAGGCGTCCAGCGGAGTCGTCGGATTCTGTGCCGGAGTCCCGGCCAGACGCCAGGTATTCCTGTGACTGCTTCAGGATAATTTGCGTTGTCATATAGTCAGTTGGGTCCGCGAAAGCCGAATGTCTTGCGAAATCACAAACGGAAATCTCTTTACGAACAGTTAAGTCCAACGGGGCATCGTCTTCTTGCTTAGGAGACATGGATTCCTCAGGGTATGCCTTCCTGGCGGCTAGCGTGCGAGGTTCGTCGGCGCTGAGTGCTCTGCGGTCGGAGGCCGGCGAGCGTCGCGGTTCCGGGCCGGCAGATGCCGGTCTCGCTTCCACAGCCATCATATTTAATCACGAACACCGAACACCATAATCACAAGTCCACAGTTTTCAGTTATGTCATAGAGCGTAATGTATCGTGTCAGAGCCGCGCGCTGCGTCCGCCGGCAATCGCGTCGTGTTACGGACTGATGTCCCAGTTTTGACGATGAGTTCCACTGACTCGGTGAGCTCGCTTCGGCCGCGCTCGGCGCCGTTCGGACACTTTCGTTTTCGTACTGAATCGCCCGCTGTGTGCGTAACGCACACAATAACAGTTTACGTCTGTGAGACTTTACGATCGTGTGCGTAATTGTGAATGTGTTCGCAAAGCTTTTTCCACTTTCCTCGTGGAGCTTTCCTACGTTTTCCGAGATACCCAACAGGTTTTCAATGTTGATTAATTGGTTTCTTCGGTTCGGCGCCGGTTTCGTTAGTTAGCGATTGTGTTCCGATAAATGAATTCACTTCAAACGTTAGTTAATTTTGTTTTGTTCTATATTAATGACATCCAATTTAAATAATGTTTCCGTTTAATATGATCATAGTTAAATTTGAATTAATATAAAATATATTGAATAAATTTTTAATACGATGCCTTTGTATTAAAAATGTACAAAGTTTTGAATTATTAAATAGGTACAATATAAATTTAATATTATTTCATAGTTAAGTAACAATTTATAATATTTATCAGAAACCGGAACGCGAGGGCAATCAGCCGAGTTTTGCGTAACCGAGCACGTAAACAAATTGTGTGTTTTTTATCTAACGCTCGGGGCATTGACCGACTTTACAAATAAAGTTGCGCGGGCGCCGACCACGTGACACAGTGACGAGGCCAGCGTACCGCGGACCGTAGCTACTTTATGGATCGTTTTAAAGATAAAATATCGTAGAGATCTATCTAAGCTAGCCACGTATCACTGTATATTGGTTGTTAATAATGTACGTACTATGAATTTCGAGCCAATGTCACATCGTTCATATATGATAAAATGTTGGCTGTTGTACACCAATGGGAAGTGAACATATTGTCGTTAGTTGACCACTACTCAATGTGTTCAGATATATTTTAATTACGTTTTGTTATTATTGTTATAGTCTTTCTATTGTGAGTAATCAATTACGTAAGATTATTGTATTTTAAGATATATTTTAAAATTATTCTTTATATTATAAATCTATAATACAATAGCTTCAAACTATATCGTAAAATACAAATGATTATTCTCCTACTCTTATCCCAATTACTTGGGGCCGATACAAAATGCGCTCTTCTTTCATAGTACATATTGTAAAAGTTATTGGCAATAGTTTTATGACCGGCTGCCTGCCAGACGTCAGTTGCATTAGCAACAGTTGCGTTCCCAAGGAGGGTCCTTGGGAACGCAACTGTTGACCAAACGGCATCAGATGGAGTTGGCCCAGGTCGTTATAAAGCTCTAAGTCGTCTTTTACGATATCCACAAGCAAAGTAAGGGTTCGTAGTATTCGTAGCCGCTACCACACAGTTACAAAACAAAACTTTATTCCTTAGTGTGGTGTTTTAATTAAAAAAAATACATCACTCATTTAGAGGCGGTCCAACGAGAAATTGTCTTTTTTTTATATTCTAGAATCATCACGCTGTAGAAGTTTGTTTTTATCATATTATTTATGCCTTTAACTGGAATGTGTGTATTTCAATATAAATGATAGCGATTTATCTTAAATAACTTACTTGTTATCGAAGTGTTTATTTAATCTCTTGTTATATTTGCTATGATTAAAACCAACCCTTACATTTACTCATGAGTCTTATAAAATACGACTAAGAGCTTTACATCGACCTGGGCGAACTCCATCTGACGACGTCTGGTTAACAATTATATACTCTAGTAGTCTTGGCGTCAGGGAGGTGGCCTGGTCATAAAACTATTACCAAAACTTTTACAATATGTATGTAGGTATGATGGTTGAAAAGTACATACTGCGTCTGCCTCAAGTAATTGGCATAAGAGCAAGATAATGACGATGATCTCTGTTATTCTTTGTACTTTGACATTTTTTATCAGCTTATCAAAATTCAGTGTTGAAAATACGTCTACCTCTTTTTTTGGGATGCCTATGATTTGGACACACTCTGCCTATACCGTACCTAAAGGGATAGTACAATGATCACACGTGGGAGATGATTTGGTGAATGTAGTTACTGTAACAAGTTTCCCAGAAGCACTGATGCGCATTGTCCTGTTTATCAATAAGCCAGCTTCTACGACAGCCATGGGTAATCAAGTAATGGTAACATTTAGCATAGAAAAAGTTTTCATACAAAAGTGGACGACATAGACAATTATTTTTTAAAGGTATACACACCCCTGTACTTTCCTCATTAATCTGTAACGTTGTTACAGATTAATGAGTAAAGTACAGGGGTACAACAGTATTTCAATATAATATTTAGAAAAATGCTTTAAAATTCTATATGATAATTGAATAAAGGAGAGATTAGACATTTTAATACAGCTTTTTAAAAAGACCAGCTTTCATTAAGCAACTATTCCTTTTTTAGAATGTTATCTTTTTAGGTTATATTTTTTTAAGACCTTATTCTCCCGTGGCCATGATCACTGTAAAGTGTTCGAAACGTCGGGAAATTCAAAATCAAATACAAATGCGATAGAATCTGTAAAAATAGTTTTGTTTCAAATGTGTAATACTTGCGTAAATATCAGAAATCACTATACCTAGCATCAAGGCATCTAATGACGCGAGGTACTTTTCGATGCATATAAACACAATAATAGGCAAATATGTTTTATTTCGAATTTCCTTCCGCATTTGATTTTATACGGAAATTGAAATTGTTTAAATGATATCTGATGAATCATTTAGTTGTATCGTATTATCCTCTTTTAAAACATGTTTTAATATAGAAAATCATATTTTGTATATATAGTTTATCCCATAACAATTTAATTAAAAATGTAATTATTAGTAAATTATAGAATTACTTCATGTGAATAAATTCCTTTTAAGACTTTGCGTGTAGTGACGGAATAAGAGTACTATATAATATATACCTACTATTAATTTCTGTCCGTGGTTCTCGTAAAAGACCACTCCTAAATAAAGGCTTGTTCCTTCTACCAACTCGAAATAAAAACTTGTACTAAACTGCCTGATCAGCGTGGACAGTAAGTCAATGTCGCTTCCACTGTAATAATTATCATATGGATTCCTGGCTCATTTGCCATTAATAAAAAATAATGAATATATAGGACCTTGGCGGAAATATGAAATTGTCATATGGTGCTCTTGTTATATATTTAATATCTTAGTGTTTTAACGTGTTATATTAAATAATTTTGATGGCATTTTATGTAATGTGATGCGAAAGAAATGCTGGGTGTAGTGAATATGATATAAACGTGCGTTACAACGTTTTCGTTTTACACCAAAATTTTCAAATGATACCATTAACAGTGTGGCCATAGCACTGTTGGTGACGATTACTGACAGAAATTAACTAACGCAAAGAGACTAAAGATGTCAAGAAAATTGTAAATCGATACTGGCAACAATGACTTGTACAATTAGCCGATTGCTAATACAGAAAAAGAAGAAGGATACATAAAAGATATGTGTTCAACTGATAGCGTTGATTATTTAAAGTTTAATGTTAGAATAGTGTAATAGTTCCTGATTTTTACGCGAGTATCACAAATGTACATCATCATCTCACTTCATATATGTCCCACTGTTGGGCTCGAGCCTCCTCCATAATGAGAGGGTAATTGACTTACTATACCGCGCTGGTCAGACGTGTTGGTATAGGGTTTTGTTTCGAGTTTTCCTTCTTTCGCATAGATTTTATATGCGTTTTATATCCCTTAGTCGTCTCTTACGATCACCCTCGGGTAAGATAGGGGGTGGTGAATTGTATTCTTACTCCGTCACCACACGGAAATGTACAGTAAAACTATTATACAAAGGTACAGTAAAACTATTTTTACAGATTGTAGGTATCAGGTTTCTATTTAATTTTAACTTTAACGACGTTTCGAATAGCTTTTTAGCGTTTATGATTATAGGGAGGACTCTTACAATTTAGAATATTGTTTTAATTTATATAGGTTTATTATATTTATATATAATAATATCGGTATATCTAGAAAATAATTATGTGAATTTAAAGGTTTCATCTGAATAGGTCAATGACGGGTAAAACCACCGAAGGAAAGGCGTTTTGTTTTCAGATTGAGAGTTTCCAATCCGTCAAAATGTCTGCTCTTGAATAAATCTACTACACTTGGTAGCACTAAGAGATTGAATGTTGAAAATGTGTGTGCGCTACACACGAATTATTTCAATGAAACACATGTCTAAAATTGAGGTAAAGCGGCACTTTGTTTTTTTTTATGTGACTGAACACTAAATTGCAAACATTATTTTCTATGTGCGCACCAATTTGTTTTTGAGGTAATATTACTATTTTTTTTTCTTAAATTATACTTATACCTTCTTAAATTAAATAAATCTTGTCGTCATAATTAAATTCTTGAATATAAATTCCGTCCGGTCTGTTGTCCAAATAGTTGAATATTTATGTCGATAGAACGAGACCAAAAGGGCACTAATTATAATGCATTGCCAAGGTTTGACCGCTGCACTTGAGGCCACGGAATCTGTACCGGTGGTATGTCTAATAATGACGGGGTAGTAACACGGTCGGTAATGGGACCGCACGCCGCCCTTCCGTCACTCCGGACGGATTGGACGAGGTGTATGTATCCAGACTATAGACTGCCATAAAAAAGTGGTAGGAGTCGAACTACACACATTAAGTCCCCGGCAATCATCATTCTCCCGCTACCGCTTAATCGGGGACGACCAATATGTAATTTTACATAATGACTAAGTTATTGGCAATAGTTTTATGGACGGCCGTCTGCCAGACGTCAATCCTCCTTGGGAATGTAATTGTTGACCAAACAGCATCAGATGGAGTTGGCCCAGTTCGTTATAAGGCTCTTACTCATCTCTTAAGACATCCACCAGCAAATTAAGGGTGGGTAGTATTCGTAGCCGCTACCACATAGCTTTCAATCCAATGACAAACAAATGAATATGAGAATAATACATAATATTAATAATTTAAAAGTCAGAATGTTGTATAAGAAAAAGCCATTTTCACAGAATGGAAATTTCCAAAAGAACTATTTCGAGACATTAATAATGTTTAACTAATATATTCTAGGAATTCATTTTTATATCCAATGTAGGTCATCGGTAGGGCAGAGGAACAGACAACGCGCGAGGGAAATTTACAATTGTAATGGGCGACCTCTAAAATTCGGAGGTCAGACGAACCCGTTAGCGTCTGTAATATCGCTGCGACAAAAGGTAAATGGGATGATATTGGTAATAAGCTGAGACACCCTCGGGCGGGGGTCGTGACCTACCCACCGCAGACAATTCCTTTATACTGTTTCAATGGTAGAATTACCGTTTAGGTTTCAATGTTCCAATTGTTAAGGCAATATCAATTAGTTTTGTGGATCAAATATGTCTTCACCAGAAGCTTCAACAATCTATTACCAGTGAATTGAGAATATCTTTTTTTATGATGACTAAGCCTTTTTTTGGTAAGATATGGTCAGGACCCGTTCTGTCTGGGACGCTAAGGCGGTGTGCACTAAAACGCCATGCTACATAATTCACTGAACTCCCTCCTCAGTACCATTGGAGCGAACACTGATACCGATTCCTTGACATCCGTGACCGACACGGTAATTTACTCTTTTAGCCATTATCCCCATCGACACCCCGGCAACAAGCAACAGCTAGGGCACCGATGATGACTAATCCCGAAATTTTCGTTCTTTCTCTGATGACACTGTAAGAATACAATTTCCCACAACTCTCTTTCAACGTACATGGCGCAAGAGACGATTAAGTTGTTTAAACAGATAATATAATCACATAATAATTGCAAGAGAAATAATCTCCAAAATAAAACCTTCTACCAGCGCAACTGTGCAGCGTGATATAGCAATCAATATCACTCTCATTAAAGGACTTGAGTTTAATATTAGAACGTATCTATATAAACCAAGAAGAACCACACTTTCTTACCTATAGATGTCGCAAAAAGCGACTTAGGGATGAGGAATATGCAAATAACATCTAAGAAACGGTTGGAAATCTTGAAATAAAATCCTATAATAATTCGACTATCCAGCGCGATATACTAGTGGGTCAAGTTTTCTTATAATTTGGAAGAGGCTCAAGTCCAGCTATAGAACGCATGTGTGATGAGGTAACAAAACCGAGAAGATGAGGCAATAGATCTTAAAATAAAGAAAGTATTTTCGTTTGAGAATTTTATAGATTTGAAAATCTCGTATCTACTATGGATTTTAAAATCTTTTTCCTTATACTTCCTTTTATTTAACTGTAAAACCACATTTTTAGCTTCTCTATGCCTCACAGGTGGTCGTAATCCCTTTGCATAATGATAGAGAAATGGTCTCCTATCCTTAACAGTTAGGAGTTTATTTCTTCTTAGACCATTCTTTTCTTGGTAGGCTAAGGTCAGGTCAGATCTAGCCCATCATATCTGTCCGAGGCGACGAAGGGGCTATATGCGGCAACTTAACCAACCATGTTTCCTTTCCTGATACCGATATCTTGACGTTCGTGGACGGCCCGGACTGCCTCTTAGTCCTAGCTGATATTAGATTCATCATTAAGTTTTATCTAGCATTACGTCAGAGAACGACTATCACTAATCTGTGGCATATGTATACGGTTATTACACATTGTTTTCTTTTCAGTATGGTGAAGGGTTATGAATATAATGCGTCACCACCCATTACTTTTCAATGGCATTCGTAAAAATCGGCTGCGAGATATACCGCGGCGATAGCAGTTGATAGGTATCAGGCGTGGCAATTTTTAACATTATTCACCGTTTGAAGAGGTTTATGTCTAAAATGGACGTGGATAGTCTGATATATTTAATTTAACACTATATTAAAAGATAACATTGGTGTGGTGGACGGAGTAAGAATACAATTCACTACCCCTATCTTGCCCGTGGGTGATCGTATGAGACGACTAAGAATTATAAAACGTATATAATATCCATGCAAGAGAAGGAAATCTTGAAACAAAATTCTATACCAACACGTCTGACCAGCGTGGTATAGTATGTCAATTTCCCTCCATTTGTAGTGGAGGCTCGAGCCCAACAGTGGGATGTGTATGAGCTGAGATGATGATGAATCAGGTGATAATTATCTATTTCATTGGTATTTATCAAACGAATTGATAAACAAGGGTTAAGACAAGGATTTGGTTTCATTTGAAATAAATTAACATACGTGTATTTGCGCTTTATTTTATATTCTCCGCATATACATACTAATTTACCCATACATTATATACAAGGTAAGCTAATTCATGATTATAGCGAAATAAACTTGTAATAAATTCTGGAACATTCTGAAGATTGAACTAATTCTTAATGAATTCTGACTTCCCCCTCAATATTTATCATCTTAGCTCATATACGTCCCACTGCTGGGCTTGTTCCTCTTACGAAATTGTAAAGAAATTTACCTACTACACCACGGTTATAAAACAGGTTGGTATTCAGCACGGGTAGCCAATTTACATCTGAGATCTACTTAACCTTTGAAATTCTTTGCAATCTATCAACTACCAACTAAATGAAATTCTCAAAAAATAATAGAGCTACTCAGAGGTAGACAGGATAAGTACTATCATAAAATGGCGACTGAAAATTTGCACAAAATAATACGCCTGGCAGGTAGTGATCAATTTGCGTAGTTAGTTCTTTATATTTTTGGCCTTGCGGTGATCCACCGTTGGCCACCCCAGGTATGGGGTTTTATTTTGAGATTTCCTTTCCTTGCAGTCTTGTTCATTGGTTGCGTTCTTTAATCCACATTTTTGATTACCTACAGAAAGGAATAGAGATGATGACATTTCGTGTTCTTACTCCGTCACTACTAGGATAGATTTACCTTTACTTGATATCGATATATTATCTTATTATGTTTAATAAAAAAATAAACAATGTTTATCCAAAGTAATAATGATTTAAGAAGTTTATTATTAATTAATGTGTAGTATAATTGCTGTTGTGGCGGCTACGAATACTACCAAACCTTACTTTGCTCGTGGATGTCATAAAAGACGACTAAGAGGTTTATACCGATCTGGGACAACACCACCTGATGCCGTTTCGTCAACAAATATATGCTCAAGAAAGGTTTGACGTTAGGCGGGCGGTCGGTTATAAAACTATTGCTAAATCTTTTGCAATATATACGATGAAAGAAGAGTATACATTACGTCGACCCCAAGGAATTGGGACAAGAGCAGATGATGCGTATATAGTAAAATATTTATAATTTTTGATTCGCAGTATTAAATTTGTGAAACAATGTAAATATATTGTTTCAAAAATCATAAATAAACAATTTATTTTTGGAAGGTTAGTGCCAGTTCTAATTTTGTCAATCTATTTAAATTTTAAAGTAACACGCTACACTTCCTTTGAATTATATGTATATTAGAAAAACAAACTATATATTTAATTACGTTAATATTGAATTTCAGAAACGTTATTTTTCTTATCTGATAATAATTTGGTATCATTTAACGTTTAAAATGTACAGGGAAAATAAGTTTAACAAAACAATGAGTAATTCAATGGAATCCATTACGTATGCACCGATAAATTTCATGAAACCCATAAAAGTCTGGATAGTAGGACAAATATGTGTAGTGCAGACAATTTGGTGCTTATCTAGCGCTTGGCCTACTCTACTGACAAATATAGTCTGTGCTTTATACTACCAACATTTATTATAAACACCCAGCACTATAAAAATAATCTTTGTATTACGGGTGACATTACAAATATGCAATTAACGGTAACGAATTACACCCAGACTTCTGAGTCAATAATTTAAGGATAATAATCCAAGTATTATCATACATAATAAATTATTATTATATTATAAACAATGTGGGAAACACATTATTGTTCTAACACGGTAGGTTGGTGTCTTAATTATTGCATCATCGGTTAATACAGGTAGGGTCACACTTTTGACAGTTTTCTGGCCACGGCTGTGGGATAGCCAGCCAGCCAGCCAGATACTATCACACTGAAAATCGACGTCTCAGCAGTGGCAAGGCGCTGTTGCGCTTCGTTCGGTGAGCGAAAGAGCCAGCAGTTCTACGTTCTGGGTGGGTTTGGGGTTTTCAATGGTAGGAGTATTGCTAAGATTCATGAGCACTTACTATCAGATGTGCCGCTTGTTTGCTACTATAAACAATAAAAAAAAACTATGTAGTCATAAATATATTTATAAAAATTCATTTGTAAATAAAACGATATTAATTACCACGCTTAGGTCTTGCACACACATCTATTTGGAAACCTGTTCCTATTGATTTACTTTTTAGGCAAATAATTATGGTAGATACTTTTATTAAACGGATTTTTTGGTTACATTTTTATTTTTATAGTAGGTAGTCATTTTATCACAGAGCAATGTTCATGTATTGTTTCGGTTGAGTACTGTATGTAATTTATACTAGTTTTTTACTAAGCTATGACGCTATTTGACATTCTAAATTCTTATTTTTCGATTCACTTTAGAGTTTTATAAAAAGCCAAACATGTCTAATACTAGATTAATAAATATTATTTAATATTATTTGTAATAAGGAATATATAATAGCGTATTTGTAGGGGAGCGGTTGTATTCGCCAATCTAGCAATCCACTAGGTTCAGGAACTTCATTTTTAACCAGTCATTACACTAGAAAATGACCTTTTTGTAACCAGTAGGTGAGTTTAATGTTCATAACCGACTCAGAATAACCAACGGAACTCACAATAAGTAGAAATAAACAAAAAAATTACAACAGCTTAGATCATCAATCTCTTTGCGCTTCCTCTGGCGCCAATTACGCGGGTGCGACGGTATTAGGTATACGCAAATATTGCGAGTGTGAGGGAGATGGGCTATTTGAGGAATAAGGGACCGAGGTGTTGCAGAACTGGATGCGTTCGGAAACATTGCAGCCGCGAAATAAACGAGATAATATATTTTATTTCTATTTTAAATACATTATAATTGATATATCAATAAATTAAACTAGACTGACTGATTGATTCAGTCATAAGCATTGTCGGATATAAAATCTTATTGTTTTTTTCCGAATTTTTTGAAAGTCTTATTTCTTATTTTTTTCTTCTAGTAATTCCTTATATAAATATTGTGTATAATTATATAAGGAATTACTAGGAGAATACATTGTAAATGTATAGCAGATATATTTATATATTTTAATATATTTTTTATTTACTAATTAAAAAAAATATCATTAGTAATATCTAACTAATTACTAACCCACCGAGCGTGGACGTTATGACATAATCCCCTTCGTAGGGAAGCTTACGTCTAACAGTGAACATAAATAAGCCTAAAGGATGTATTGAAAAATAAATAAGTCATAATGGAACTTTAATAGTTCTTATTGGAATATCAAAAATCTAATGTAGGTACTATCATATCCACCGGTGTATGATTTTAATGCCTAAATATTTTGATTTAAAAAGATTCGGAGCAGAAAGAATATTTATTGGCATACCACATCGAAGAAAGAGAAAGGAAACTCCAAACCTATACCAACATTAAGTAGATGATATAGTAGATAAATTTCCCTGCAATGACTAAGAAGGTCCGAACGCAATAGTTGTATAAGGGCAGAAATGAAAAAGGAACCGTGGCAACAACTTATATTACATTGTATATCAATAAATAAAATAAATATTAAATAATTATTACTCAAGTAAATAGTTTACATTAATATAAAATGATCAATAATAAAATAAATATGATTATTGTGTTTCCGAACTGTTATCGTTGTGTAGTGCAGTCGTTGTACGCCTTCAAGGTTACGATGTTACTGCGCGGGCGCACACGTACGAACCAATAATACTATTGCGTTCCGAAACTCACTGATCACTGTTTTAAATTGCATTTTTAAAATATTATTATCAAAATTATTATATTTTAATATTGTTTTATATATCATATATACAAATCACTCTAGGTTAAAATCTTAACTAAATGTATTTTCATATATGTACTACCAGATATATAAAACAAATAAAATTTTGTTTAAATTTAACATTTTATGTTTTGGCATTTACGGCCTATATTTTGTATAATTATTAATAAATCCTTTAAAATCAATATTTAAATTGTCGCCAAAATTATCAGTTAGACAGTAGCTAACAAATTAGTCAAGTTGAAATTTTAATGTATTTCACGAATGTTTATTTTTTATATGTAAAAATTACTTTTGCTTGCATTTTGATCACTTATTTTTGGTACTGAACGAACTCACACATATAAACAAACTGCACTATACATCATGGATGCGCTAACGGCAGCGCAATCAAGAATTATGAATAGTAAACTTAACTGTCCTTTTCTCTCTTTATTTTATTTACGTGATTAAGAGTGGGACAGCATTATCGTATACCGGTCGCTAAGCTAAACGTTATTGCATCCAGATATTTGTTATTGGAATTGGGACAGACACCTTATTCAATTAGAATACTCCTATTGTAATTATTTCTTATACTTATGGGACTAATGTTTATGAAATTATTAAAGACATCAAATAAAACTGTATTATAAGAATTTTATAAGGTTTTGTTTTTGTTTTGGCAACCCCAATTCATGAATAAATACCAGAAATAAAATTACAAATCTATTTAAATATTTTGTACTTGTTCAATATAGCATTCTCTAAAAATGTATTTATTTAAGACACAAATCAGGTAAGTTAAATCAATAACGAAAAAGTTTAAACAGTTTTTTTTTACATTAAAGGGAATTTCAGTTATTTTATGAGATTCGAACAAGATATAGCAGTAAAAGATTATGAGAAATACATAAAATCTCACATACAAACGTATAAGTCAAAGCGTACACATTTTTTTTAAGGTAATACAATAATTAGTATATCATTAGAAGATTCTAGTTCTAGTATCTATTCTAATTAGATAACTAGATATAGTCGTAAGTTTATCCTTGTTACTGCAATCAGATTGATATAAATTCTGACCATAGTATCAGTTAGCAATAAAAATCTTTTGATTTTATTGACAATAGATTTATGACCAGTCGCATGCCTGATGTCATGGGTTGTGGGGAATGTAATTGTTGACCAAGCGGCATCAGGTGCTGTAGGTTCAGGCCGATATAAAGCTCTTAGTCGTCATTTACGACATCCACGAGCAAAGTAAGGTTTGGTAGTATTCGTAGCTGCTACCACACAGCACTTTTTGAGCACAAATATCGAGGCATTAAGGAAATTACAATCAGATTTCGTATCTAATCTAATATTAAAAAAAAAATTATACATTTTTGACGAATAGAAAGTATTTAAAAAACCGTAAAGCGTGGATATATTACTTATAATTGGCATCGATTAGCACAGGAAGACTGGTCTATGGAGTTTTTTTTTCTCTGAGTATATTTTTAGCCTGTGTCCGGTGAAGCGGGAGAGTTGTCCTAGGCCCAGTCACAACGTGTTTGGATTCAAATGACTGCACAATGGCGATGGCGGCTTAATTACTTATCTATCATGTCGCTGGCGTTAGGTTCGATCCCCACACAGGATAATTATTTGTGCAATCCACAAACGATTGTTCTAAATCTGGATATTACTTCTGTCCGTTATTTGTGAATTTGTTTATAAATTTAGTCACGATACACGAATTTATTCTTTAGTGCCTTTGGTATTTAGCGAAGTGTGACCACACCATAGTCCACCGCCAAAAAAGTGCCTTTGGTTTTAATAATAATAAAGTATAATTTATTTAAATTATTTGCTTGCTTAGGACAATCATTACTTCAGAAAGTTGCTTAAAACTATACTGATATTTGAGTGTGATCATTTATTCCAGGCTTTATTTATCACGCATAATTGTATTGCGGCGTGCTCTCAAGTTATTAAAATTTTGGTAGCATATTAATTTATCCATGGAGTGACTACCATCTGAGCATCACAACCTAAAAAGATGTTTATCTTTTTAGGTTAGATATTATAAGATGTTTTACATAATATCTTCTTAAATATTATTCTTTGAAACCATTTAATTACGTTGCGTCTATAATAGAGGCTAAAGGCTAGCAGTAGACTGCAAAAGACTTAATGATAATGAATTACGTTGAAGTACAATTAGCAGACATAAAGTAAAAAAAATCCCAACAGTAATTTGTGAATCGCGTAAAGAATTTATCTGCATAGGAATCGAATCTAAACACACAGATTAGGATGTTGCTACTTACGCTACTATACTGTAATGTAATGTGCAGTTATTGCAGCCAAGATTTTGATTTTTATTTGCAGGAAGTTTTGGTCGTTTTATTGTATAGCCGGGACGTGACGGAGTAAGAATATACTTTAGCATCTCCTTTCTTGCTTATAGGTGTTATAAAAAACGAATATAGGTATATAAAACTCAAAATAAAAACATAACCCACAATAGGTTTAATTAGCTTGGTTATAGTAGGTAATAATTGCCCTTCTATTGTAGGGGAGGCTCGAGTCCAGCAATGGGACATAGGTATGAGCGGAGATGATGGTCGTTTCACACCAAAAAAATATACTAAATTTATTCATCTATTTATTTTTGCATGTGCTTTATTTTTTTTCCTCGAAATACTTTTTATATAGGAACAACGCAACGAACAACCTTGCATTTAGCATTTGTGAGATTAGTTAAGATTTAAGTAAATGATACTCTATGAATTTGAATTTATTGTGTCGTTTTGATGTTAAGTAGAACTTTACCTATACGTATTGCAATAAGTTTTTACAACATACAACATCGTGTTTCCTTTTTTTTTTAATATGAAAGTATACATTTTTTACATACGAAATATTTTTATACAGTCACGTTAAAAATATACCTCGATCTAAAAATTCTGCCCACGCATCTGTCACTCTCCGCTTGACCTATTTAGTTTGCCAGATTAAAACTCACCCTAATTTCGTATCAATTTCTAACATGCTTGTTATTATTAAACATTTTGTTTTATTTTATTTATCATTTAAAATGATTAATTCAGCGGTTAGTATAAATTAAATATTTCTTACGCATGGGATTTTTTTTTGGTATATAATTGTATAAGCAAAAAGTGCGAATGCAATTTAAAGAATATTTTTTTAATAAAGTTCTAGAGATTTGACAATTTTCGATTTTCGGACGCAATTAATGTTGATCATTGCGCACTGTCACTGATGAAAGACAAATATGTATTAGGGCGGGGATAGTGTTTCATGGATCGCTAATATGTACACGTATGTGTTTGTGTATTAGACAATCTCTTCTTAAATAAACTATAAAGTCTCTTCTTATCAATCTGAAGCGTTTAAATATTTAAAGAACCCTTTCCAAAGCTTTCAGGCGCTTAAAAAGAGAACCAAAGGTTGTAATGTTTGCCCATGATTGTCTAAGTGGCCATCAATAGAAAAAGCTTGGAACCGGATAAGGCCGTAATTCGTGGTTTCCTTGAAAATCATAGTGCTAAAAATGTTGACGAGCCAATTACTGATAAAGATTAATTTCGAATTTATGTTATATATAGTTATGGTTATTATTGCAGATTGCCGCATGCAATAGTGTATATTGATTATTGACATAAATATAAAAAAACAACATATTATCAGATTATGTAATTATATATTTTAAATTATATTGAATTTTTAAATTCGTCACCCCGGTCGGATTGGGCGGGATATGGCTAGACTGTGAAAAAAAAGGAGATTGACTAGACTTAGGAGAGGCCTTAATCGCGTAATTCAATTTCAATCAAATATTTTTATTTAAGAATTATAAGCACGTAGTAGTAAGTGAAGGAAAATTCTAAATAAAAGTACCAAGTATAGTTAATAAAATTATTTTTATAGATTTTATCGATTTTTTATTTGCTTCCTAGGAGTTCTCCTGTGACTACAAACGCTGAAAAGTGTTCGAAACGTTGAGAAAAATAAAAATCAAATACGAACGCGATAGAATCCGAAAAAATATTCTATTTCGTATTAGAAGTCCCAATAATGTTGCCTGTACATAAATAACCTTTATCTAGTATAATGAATTTCCTTACCATTGCGGCAAAGACCCGTGTTCTTTACATATGAGTTGAAGCAGATTCATAATATATGTTATAATGTGTAATATTCATTAATATTTTAGGTCTAAATAAATATTCTTATTAGAAGTTAGTTATAATTAATAAAGAAAATAACGTTATGAATGCGAACACTGTCTCGCGATAATGTGCTTGGAAATCATCGAAGCGTGGGAATGTAGCCAAGGACTCGATGCACCGGCTATATAGGGCACCTCGTTCTTGCAATTGAATGTATAGTATTTATATTATATTGCTATAGGGCTATTGAACATTCTTGTAGCGTAAGTTTTAGCTTGGAATGAAACTATTCGCTAAAGTAATTTTCCTCTTTAAATACGCTTAGCACTAAAAGTTTCTGCCGCTGAGGACTTTACAAACATACAATTAACGGACACAAATTACATCCAGATTCAGAACAATCATTTGAGGATTGCACAAAGTATTGTTTTGCGGGAAATCGAAATCACGATACTAGTTATGGTAAATCGCTGTTTGAACCACAGCGCTCTTCGTGCAGTCCAAGACGCAATAATACCACGTGAAAAGTTATTATTTGTTGGCGAATTATTTTACAGTTATTTATTTTTAAATTTTCTATATTGCGTCTCGATTGACAATGATAGAAAATTTAATTTATTTAGTCTATAATTGTGAGTGATTGTATAAAATATATATTTAGGGAGATATAAATTTTCGAGTTGGGTGCAAAACGAATTTCAGGAAAGCTCCTAAAACTCTAATTTAGCGACTTATTAATAGAATAATATATCCCTTATGGTCACGCAGTGATAATACAATTCACTGCCCTCTCTCTTGCTCATAGGTATCCTTGGGAATGTATTTGTTGACCAAACAGCATCAGATACAGTTGGTCCAGGTCGATATGAAGCTGTTAGTCGCCTTTTACAATATTAACGAACAAAGTATTTGATATCAGTCACCGATTCTTACCTATCCTAACGTCTTTGTTGTTATATGAACTTATGATAAAAATATAATGTCAATAATTACGCATTTATATAATTAAAATGGAAAAAGGATAGGAAATTAATACATTTTCCTTCTCAGTTCGGTGAGAAATACGAAAGCAAATATAACGAAAAGTGTTGTGCAAGCAAATAGAATGTATATATCTCTGTAAACACTCGCCATAATCAGTCGATAGCTGTACCTTGATGGATTATGAGACAATGGACTTGGCTGCTGGCCATGATAATTAAAAAAATATATAAAAAGTAGAAGACAGATAAGAGGCACTTCAAAGAAAAATTGTATGATAACTCTATATATATATAAACAATTATTTTTATAAAATAAAATTTATTAAAAAAAAACTTAATCAATTGCTGGCAGTATTGTTATATTCAATGGCAGTACTTAACCATTATACCAATAAAAGCTGATTTTCCGATCATATGTCGCTTCAATATGGTGCTTATTAAACCTTTAAAATCTTATGGGCTTTAGGCCCCTACAGCCCCAACGTCTTCGCCCCAAAACGCTCATTCCTTTACAATATTTGTCTCTTTTACATTCTCCACTGAGTCTAAGATTTAATTGTCATTTACTATTAAGTATGTAAAAAGAACATATTTGAGGCAATTGATAGTTTAAGCGATATATATATATATATATACAAAATTAGAATGATAGACTTGAAGCATTATTTACTTGGCTAAGAATATGTCTATACGTTTATATTATTGTCAACTAAAATGAGCGTTTAAATATAACGTGTATTTTCTCTAATATGATACGTTCTTTGAACTGTGTGACCTAATTCTTTTAATAGACGTCAGCGAATTCTGTGAAATAATTAAGCACTTATTTATAATTATATGAGATTATTAATAACGAACATTTTTCTAAAATTTTCTTGGGGAAATATCCGGTTTGCGTCAAATATATTTTCTTGAAAAATTTAAAGAAAATGAATAATATAATTTTATATAAGTTATAGGTACTTTAATAAAATATCTTTTCGTATATATTTTTTTCTGCGTGTGTATATGTTACTGAACTCTTAAAAGACTGGGCTGATTTTGGTTAAAGTCATTATATGTTTTAGGTGGAATTAAGAATAGAGCACTTGAGTACTCTTCACGTAATTCATATTCGGACCTCCCTTGCTCTGCCTTCGATATTCGTACTTAAAACTTGCCTAATTCTACAATCCATCAATATAATCTCTGCAGACGAATTAAAAATACATTCATATTAATATCTTAGAATTGTACAGATTTATTGAAATTGATAGCTCTGATCTTAATTGTATAATAATATCCGAATTCTCAGAAAAATAATAGATTAAGATTTATTTAGTTCCCAATGAATCCCTTTAACCTAGTTCAATCTAGAACAAGATAATATGCCGTCATGGGATTTTCATCTTAATTAGGGGTGTAAGATTTTCAGAACAGATTCAGATCGGCTTCAATCAATTACTGCTGTTCTGTAGGTCGTTCACCTCATTGTCAAAGGTTAGTATCGCATTGAGCCTTCTTTGGGGAGGTATAGACCTCACACACAGCTGGACATAGGTCCAGCTGTGTGTATATTTTGTTACTGGTTAGAGAACAAAATCGCGACTAGAAAAATAATCCGCTAATCTTTTGATAATAAGAAAATCTCACACGCCTCTGTTATTGCGCAGTTTGCCTGCCGGTAATGCGTCCAGTGATTTTCACTTACGAGAAATGCATAGAGAGCGAAATTGTAAACATACAATTTTTACAGTACAGTACGGTGAGCGAAAAAAATGTTTACATTATTACACTTTGTACTCATTGGTTAATGTTAAATGAATATAATCTCGGATAGTACTTTTGTCTACAAAACTAACAAAGTAGAAAGCTTGTCTAAAGACAGTTGTTTTTTTTTAAAGACGAGACGACTCGCAATACTAAGGGAGAGCGTCTTGTCTAGTCCATGTTGGATATTATATGATAAAACAACTCAAAAGTATTACAGTGACGAATGAAAATTAAATTAAAAAATAAATAAGAATTTGCACTAAGTAAATATTGCTCAGGTGAAGTTCACCTGGAATTCCCTTTGCATAATCTAAATGTTTAGAAGAAAACACTTATTTAAGCAACGATGCAAGTTTTTATTTCAACGAATTATCCTACAGAAATATAATTGTTATTATTTGTAAAATCAATAATCAGTCCAATAAAATTGTGTTTATTCAGAAAATGCACTTTATGTAGACTTAAAAAAAGTACTAAATTTGATATAAATTACAAGAATTTTGCACCACAAATTTTTTTTATAGGTATACAAAAATATGCTTGTTTAAACCACATAAAACCAACCATAAATATTTACTATAATGTAGATAAAACTACTTTTAATAAAATATACGACATAAATTCCAATGTTGCATACGGTACTGCACACAATCTTATAAGATTCGCGAGTTTTTCTGCATTCACTTGTCGGATCAGCGTCTGTCAGTGAAAATGAAAGTGGAAACTGTGACGACATTGTTCTCTCAGTGAAAAACGGTAGCGTGCGAAAAACTAGGTAAAAGTTACCGACTTTAATTGATATAGACACGACAATGTCGCTATTGGGAAAGGTAATATGATTTTCTTTATGTATCACGGATATTTCTTACTGGAAATATAAATCTCTGTAACTAACGAATAAACGGATAACACAATATTAGATACTAAGAAAATTGTTAATTTATTTTAGTCACAAATTAAATTATTAATTTTAATCATAAGGCTTTGCTTATGATGGCAAACAAATAAGGAGCACATCTAATTGAAAGTGTTACTAGTGCCTATGGACCTTTGCAATACCAGGGTTACAGTTCGGTCGTTGTTGGTAATATAAGAATTAATTCAACTATCATATGATATATATATGTATATATATATATATATATATATAAATGAATGCTCCGATGGTTCGGACATGGTGGAAAGAATGCCGAACGAACGCATATATATATATATATATATATATATATATATATATATATGTTTAGATTTCCTCTTATATTAATGTAATAGTATTACTTTAATTATATCTCGACCCTGGTCAATATTATAAAGCAAATCTATTCATTAATATAGTTATCACAGTACGTGGGCTATAATAAATAAATATTAATATAATATCTCACATTAACTAACAGACAAACAGATTATATTATGAATTCCGCCAATTTCTAGCAATTTTGTTCTCACATTTAGGCACAAGGTCCTGCCCAAGGACTCTGTCTAGACTGTAGCTAGATCTAGGTATAGGTAGCTACTACTACAGTTAATTATTATGAAACATTTGCCGGCGGCCTTTTGATATTTTATAAAATTTATATATATATATATTGATGAACAAAATATATTTGGAGATTACATTAATTTATTTTTTAATTATAGAAGGCCCTTGTATCACTGGAGGGTAATTGTCTCTCATCGACTTGGCAACAAAAGTACAAAGAACATGATGATAAATTTAATATATATTTTTTAAACATAAATATGATTTTGTCGATAAAAGGTTTTTTAATCTTTTGACTAAAGAAATTAAATAGAGTGGATGCTCTGTAAATTAAGATTTTTTTTTTAATTTACTTCGCTCTAAGGAATTAATCATTATGTCGTGGCGGATTTTTACAAGTATACAATTATCGTACCTAATTTACATCAAAATTCAAAAGGAACATTTTTGGATTATACATTTTTTCCTGTTTGGGGTATTGAACCCAAGTCGGCACAAAAAATCATTTACTAAATCAATACAGCAGCTGCATAGTCAATCACCATTTCATCGGTGTTGATCAAGCGACAGCTTATTTTATTGTAGTTAAAAGGTATATGAAAATATTATGTAATTACTACTAGGGTTTCTTTTATCCGTGGTTACGGAGTAAGAATACAATTCACCACCAACTTTCTTATTCGTGTGTCTTAAAAGACGAGTAAAGAATTAATATACAGATAATATCTCTGGATAAAAAAGAAACTCTACACCAAACCGTCTGATAAGAATGGTATAATGGTTCAATTTCTCTCCCATTTTAGAGGAGGATCGATTCGAGCACTGCCATGTATATGAGTGGTGTTGATCGCTACTAGAGTAAATTTTGACATAAAGTTTTAGTTTTAAAATATTTTTTTTCGAAATTTTGTAATTAAAAATAATGCTTGAAATCAAATGTTTAAAGAATTTAAATCCTAAAGGGATAATAAAGAAATAGATACGAATTGAATCATAAATAGAGCACAATTACATCTGTTAGATTCAAGTTATTCCGTGAAAGGGAAACGTAATAGCTAAGTAGAACTATTTCAAGTTTACTAGTGCAAGTGCAGTGGGGCTGCGCAAGAGCATGTAGGACGCACACGAGATATTTTGTAGTTTGTCTTGAGATTATCTTAAGATAGCTTTATTTTTATTTTTGATGTAAAATATGCTAGGACATGTTATTCGTTATTATCATAAACCGACTAAAAATTTAAATTTGATTTGTTTAAATGATTTTTCAAATAAATTTAGTAAATGGTATGTTTCTCTATAATTTTATGGAATAAAATTATTATTAAATAATGAGTAAATGCTGTAAAAATTAATATAAATAATATCTTTAAATTTTTTATCCCTTACAGGGTTGCGTTTTGAGAATTGCGCTTTTAAAGAGAGACCTGTCTTATAGAAATCACACCCATAAGTGTTCTATGGCTTAAATTACTTAATATTCTTATACTGGTCACAAAAAGGTAGAGAGGAAATAATAATTCTATAGGGACATTGCAAAATTCTATATCGTTTTATAGAAATAATTAAACATAATAATGTCTTATTATAGACGAAATCTTGTTTGTCTAAAAAAATACCGTTTATATAATGTTATATATAATGTCAATACGAATCAATATTCATGAAAGTAGAACGAGTGATCTCAAATATCAACGAATATAGCTAAATATAAAATAATGGAACTAATATTTGTCCATTATATTTAATCTATTATCTATATCAAACGAAATCAGTTGAATTACAATAATATTTTTTAAATCAAATACATTGTCACAGGGACAGTACGTACAGTATGTACTTATGCCAATGAAAATTAGAAAATAAGAACGTCTAGTTATGCAGAGTCAACAGAAGTATTTATTTTAATAAGATTCCTCAAACTTTAAGACATCAGATTATAATATTTTATTTTAAAAGTAATAAAAACTATCTTCAGATATATCCTAGAGATCCACGCTCTAGTGTAGTGAGCGTGATAATGTCAAGTTTCCCCGACTAGGCGGCGGCCGTGCCGCCAGAATGCACTTTCTTCCTGCACACATTCATACACGCTGTTCAGAATATAACTGATCAAAACATAGAAGATACTTGAAAATTTTAGTAGAGTTTCAGTTAATTTAAAATTTTGATTTACATAGAAATCAATGTTGATTTATCGCCTAGGCAGTTTTACTATAAATCCATTGAAGATAAAATTTGAGCAGGCTTGTTGGCCATTCTTTGAAATGATTCAAAGTATGAGGATCATTTTCATATTATATATCGCAGATTATAATCATCACGACCAAGGACATTGCCTAACTCTATTGAAAATTATTTCTTGAATGACTTAGTAGGAAAGAAAATACATTAAGAAAACGAAATCTTTAATTTCATTATAAAAAATCCCTGTATAAGGAATAATGAATACAATGACCATTAACTCTTCGCTTTTCTTTTCCTATTTAAGTATGTTTGTTCGTAATATTCGTACCAACAAATACGAGCTAATGAAGAAGAAAGTATAAAAAATATCTGACCTAGACTAGGTGTGTGCTTAAATAAAATCGTGTCTGACCTATATATTTTATTAATAGTATTCAATAATCAACATCTAGTGAATGTCTTTGATATAATTAATTTATATTAATGAATAAAAAAAATAATTGGACAGATATCGTAGTGGTGGAGATTATAATATAGATTACTTACTATACTTAGTACGCAAGTACGATTTTCACGCAGGACAATATTATGTGCAATGCACAAATTTTTGCTCTGAGTTTCGTTGTAATTTGTGTCCGTGAATTGTATGTTTGTCAAGTTCTCAGTAATATAATGATGGGTTCTTTACTGCAAGTTGAAATTTAAAAGAAAATTCCAAGTGAGTGTGTGTTTTGATCACTTACATTCGGAACATATTGGAGACACACATTAACAATTGCATATGTATGCAACAGGAATGTTGTATTGCAGTTTGCACACAAACACACGCTCTCTGTCAACGTGCGAGTGAGGCGTGGTAAACGAAAGTTGAATGAAGATATACTATACGTTCTATTACTATCTCCATAACTAAACATAAATATGTTTAGTTATGCGAGGGAAATTGTAGGAAAAGTTTCAGGAAATTAACAGAGAGATGTTCAGAGTTTCGGGTGATGACTTTAATATATTTTCAGTGATTTAGTTAAATATAGAAAGTATCTTTTGTAGTGACGTGGTAAGAAAGAATACACCGCTTTACCAATTAAGAAATTCTTAATTTACACTAGGAGACCCGGATAAGCAAGTATAAATCGCTCATTACTTTCATGTTTATATTTAGTATTTTCAAATTATTGTCTTAAAAGTCAGGATAGATTCAATAGTTTTTCATTTGTTCATCCATCCAATCACCCACACATCCATCCGTTGATCCACCCATCAATCCATTTATCTATCACAACCATCCACCATCAAGTGATAAACATATATTTTTCAAAATTAACACGTGTCTCGCGATAGCATGTACTTGGCTGTTGATTTTTTTTATTGAACGTTATTTCGACCGTAAGGCATTTCCCTCCCAAAGCATTCCATTCCAAAGCAACAAAAAGACTTTAAAGAGTCAAATATATTGTCTCAGCGGGCGGACTACAATACCACGAACAAGCCACCATTATGTTCAAATGAAACCCAAGTTAATTGTATTTACTAAATGAATATACAGTAGTAATGGCTGTATATTTTATCGTTAGCTTTGTGCGGCGTGATAGTGTGTAATCCTTACTTATTGATGTTTACGTTTAAAGTCCAGCGCGCATGCAACCACTGGAACTCACCTGTGGACAAACAAATACATATATTAGTTTATATATTACAGATTTAAAAGTAAACAGCGTCCTCCTACAGGGCAACTATTTGATAGATATACAAATTATGGTACCAAGTTTGGGTGTTATTTAGGTCTGTTACGTAAAGTGTAGTGACGGAGTAAGAATATAATTCTTTTATCTGCAAGTGTCATAAAAATAGGCTAAAACTCAAAATAAAAGCCTATACTAACACGTCTGACTAACGTGGTATATTACCCTCTTGTAGGTTAATTTCCCTTCTATAGTGGAGGTAGGTTGAGCTAGCAGTGGGGCCTGTATGAGCTATGACATAGATAATGAGTTATTTTATAAAGTCTTCTGCTACGCAAATACTATTAGACTAATCGAGAAGTCGAGTAAATATATTTGTTAATATATGTAGAATATTTTCCTTACACACTTCAGTACAAATTAGTATTTTAATTTTCAATTAGTACGAAATCCTAAGTATGTAGTCTTATAATGGTACTTGGTAATAACTTTAATAAGTGTAGGTAATACTAAAAAAAATCCATCACGTTTCCTGAGAAACACCAATTTGTGGAAGCAGAATTGCGTGACCGTCAGTGAAAACTGCATTTCTTTGACGAAAGAGATAACACATATAAGTCACAAAATGTGCGAAAGAGTAATAAGATATGCACACCATAATTGACTATCTAAAAGCGAATGTTTTTCTTGTTGTAGAACTAGTAAGAAATATCCATTATAGACTGACCTAAATAAAAGGAAAATTGCTAGAAATGAGAGATCTGTTTATGATGGATATTAAATAAGGCATTTAATTGAAACATTACCGTTTTAAGAGTTGTTTTTAATTGATACAATTATTAACAGTTGTTTTATATGCTTAATATATTACTGGTTCTGTCCCACACACAAATACATATACTCGGGTGAAAGTAAGATCAAATTTAGGCCTTTTCAGGGCGATTACAGACCATGATAAAATAAAGGTTTGGGGAGAAAAATATGTCAAACTTTAGGCGCAAAGTTACAAGCATACCTATGAAGTTATTAAAAAAAATACACACTTCCAAAATTCATTAAAAATTTTAAAGTTCCTTATTTTTTCATGAAAATCTTCCTAATTTAAGATCACATGTTGCGCAAACGCAGCTCTTAAGATGTCAGATGTCACTCAGTTGACACGTAGATGACAGGACGGCTAGGAAACTGTCGCTGCTGTCAATTGTTACGTCAAAGAGCGATCGCGGATATGCGCTGTCATCGAAAAAATGTTAAAGCTCTTCAGATTTTTTTATACATAGTATGTGTTTATGTAAAAAAAGTTTTGATGAAACACTTCTTGTATGCATTTGGGAGTTTGTTGAAAGAATTTATTATTGTTCAATTTCATCCATTCACTATTAGTTATAGGTAAACCGTATAGAGTATGATGCTTGATAGGCCTGTTGGCGATCCTAGTTTAATTTATAAGGTTTTCAAAAGTATGTTGCTTTCTATTCTGTTGATTATACTATTAGTCCCGTTTTATGATTTCCCATATAGATATTTTTATTAGTAAATCATGTTTATTACTGTGCCATGAAACAAAAAGTATATTCAAACATATTAGATACTATTTTATAAACGTTTCATCGCATTAATCACACTTATGTTTTTTAGGAAAATTTTTAAGTAAAAGTTTTAGACAATAATTAATTCAGATTTTATTCTCCACACAGTCAGGAGCTGAGTCACCCGTATTCAACAACTTCTTGTCACTTTATTTCCCAGGTAAACCGACTAAAATAATAAAACTTTTATTCTCCAGAATTCATAAATCTAATATTCAAATTAAAATTGGTAGTTAAAATATGACCTACTTTACGTTGTATTAATATAATTACTTTGTGCCTACATTATTTATTTGTGTAATTACTGAATCAACTTGTAATTAACTTGTAATGATGCCGTCTACACTAGTCTAGATCGTGTTATCACGAGCTTTGAGTCTCACTTCTAAATTATTCATTATAAATATAACAAGGATTCTCAAAGAACCTATTCATCACCTTTAATATTTCCAGTTGAACATACCATACATCAGATTATCGAAGTACAACAGCGGACTTATCTAAAGAGGAATAAATAAACTTTTTTTTTTGTGATGGGCTATGGAACTGATCGCGCCCCGCCAAATCGGTCCGGGGCGACGCCGACGTAAGAGGTGGCGCGCAACCTCATAGACCCACCCTGCAAACACCTCTCTTCGCCGTGCGAGCGGGCCACCGGTACCCGATCTTTGTCTTCGGTGGGACCTAACCTAACCTCGACTCATAACAAGAGTTTGCGGATTGCACAAAGTATTGTCCCGTGCGGGAAACGAACCACGACACTGGCACGTGAGGTTGATATATTAACTAATATGCCATCTCTGCAGTCAAAGGAATAATAGCACAGTTACCACGTTTGGGAGGCGGTATCGTGATCGTAGTTGCTGTGATGGATAAGTTTTCAAGGAGAGGACCCATTTTCCTGAAGATTGCCATCAATAGTTTTTACAGTAGGAAAATAAGGATTGATGTCACATTGTATTTCAATTAAATATGCATAACAACGTATTTTTTGCTCTCATCACAGCTAAACCAAAATAAATTATAGTTTCTATAATTTTTGGTCAGGTCATTTATAAAGTAACTTAGTGTTTCTATCCGAACTCTATGTATAGAGGGATAAATTTGGAACCTTTGTACTGCACTCCTGTTTATGGTTTAAGAGATTAAATCTGTATATTACAGTTTCATCCCAGAGAACTGCGAAGCTAAGTGTAACTATACTCTGTATTTACAAAAGCGTATTTAATATTCAACTCGTGTTATGTTTCGAAACATGTCAGACCTCAGATACTTACATACGAGTACATATGTAACCTTAATGGTAAAATGGTTTATGCCAGATTTTATTGGAACCTATATTATTTTCAAATAGACCAGATTACTCAGATTTTGCATTTAACATACTAGATTATTTATACAATCTTGTTTACGAGCGAAAAATGATTATCACACGTAGGACTCGAACCCACATCCGCAAGTTCGTTCTAATCCTTCTATCACTTAGATAAGTGTGAACTGTCGTATGATATCTAAATTGTGATTCGTATTATTTTATCGCCTTTATGGGAGATTATGCCATCTACCGGACAATTATTACACATCGTACAGATTTAATACTCTAACTTTTCAGTATAGAATTGTATTCACGAGCCAAAATTACTGAGATTTAGGTAGACTAGTCTGCCTGTTGAAGAACCTGAGGAATCATTCACAATGAGTATATATACAATACAAAATACAGACTAAAAAACTAGATTATCTGTGTCGTGAAGACACACGATAGAAATGAGACTTAAGTGTTACAGTGAAACAGTAATTAATCATTAATTATTGTATAGCATAGACTGTGTTTATCATTAATTTATTTGTATAAAATTATAAAGACAAGAAGACCTTATGTCTCAATCTTCTCGAATACAAACGAGAAAACGCCCCCTCTCTACCCGACAGAGTCTTCACTTTCACTACTTTTCGTTACCTTAAAAGAGTTGCGCATCAGATTTTCAAAACCATTCCATAAAAAGTAGTTAAAATTCTGGATTTGTGAATTTATAACATTAAAAAATCACACCTCTATTTTAGTTAAATAACGTTTACAAACTGAATCTAATTTTAATATTGAATATAATAAATACATATTAACTTAATTTCGTCAATGCGAGGTTTGGGTGTTCTCTCCACTGAGGCAGTACATAACTAAGTATATAGTGAGTATATACTGTGAATATCCAAGTACACAAGTGCCCTAGGTACTGAGATACTTCTAGAACATTAAATCGATGTAGCGCTCACATTATCTTAGTACGTAACATTACATATATGAATTTCATTACTATTTATTGCGTCCCATTCGTATGTCTGGTGTAGAATTTTATTAAAAAAATAACTATTAATCATCATCATTAGCCTGCCCTCATACTACACTAGGTATATTCGATATAAAGCGCCTTTGCCTTCCATAAATTACTAGCCATCAGCCGTAATATCTGCATTAACTCCTAACTCCTATCATATCTATATCCCAATTCACACCATGCATCCATCTCTTTCTGGGTCTCCGATTCTTACGTTCATTGACAATCTTATTGGTAATCCTTGCTACATGCTTTTCATTCCTCCTCATCACATATTAAGATACTAACCAATCTCCTAATCACTGGTGTCACTAACAGACTTTCTCTAATAAATAAAAATAATTATTAATAATTACTATTATTTCTACGTAAAAAAATCATTAAACTCTTTCTTACTCGTGGTTATCGTAAAAGACGACTAAGCGTAGGATATATGGATACGATCTATGCAAGAGAAGGAAAACTCAAAACAAAATCATATCGGTATATTGTATATTTACCCATCTGTCGAGCATGGTGGGACGCCAATTACTCTTTAATTGTGAATGAGGTTTTAATTGGCGTTATGAGTTTAAATGAATAAATATCAAATATTCTATCTTATTTTATCACTTTCTCGTTGACACCCTTACTTGATTTTTACGATTCCCACGATCAAGTATTAGTATTAGTTGAGAATTGTATTCCTATCCTGTTACCATATGGGAGTATTTGAAAATAACATCAGCATAAAACTGAAAACCTGATCATAAGATAAAAAAAAACACCTGCAAACTTACACACAGTATGAAAGTATATAGAAAATATCATAGACACAAAGAGCACACATAGAGTCACTGTATGTAATGAAAACGCACAAATAAAATGTGCCTAAATACAAGAAATACACACACACACACACAAATACTCTATCTGTAACTTTGTATTTTCACGCTTGTGTTTGTATTGGGGTGGCAGTGGGGTTGTCTGCGGGTGAACGGCCCGACCTTCAGACGTGTTGGGCGGCGGGGTATGTCTAGGAAGCACCCCTTGGTAGGCATCATTGTAATTAATACATAATGCCTCGTCTATGTTCCAGAAACGTCTAATGATTCTGTTGAAACGAAACGTTGTTATATCTTGAATTGATTAGTTAATTGGGAATTTGAATAATATTGGTACATATATTTGTACTGGCAGAGATCCAGGTAACTGTTTTTGTTAATTCATACCTTTTATCCTCGATGAGGACAGTTTAATAACAAAATCATATTTTATTACGAATTTAATATTATTATATTGACTGATGATTGTACAGATGGTTTTGTGGTTAAGATACCGGACCTTACCGTGCTAGTGTCGTCGATTCCCAGGACAATATTTTGTGCGATCCAAAAATTGTTGCTCTGTGCCTGGATGTAATTTGTATCCGTTAATATTATTGGATGGATTTCCTTAACGCCGGCTATTGTTTTTTTTTAAATATATCGATTTTCTGCGAGAGTATGCTACTACCCCGGAAGAGCTGGTTATATTGCTGCAGGCAGAAAATTTTCGGCTTACGACTCTACCATTTATCAAGATGCGAGTATTGCCCGCTCAAAATATTTACTTTAGCAAATAAGATTTCAAACATATAACCAGGTGGAAGTATTGTTGTTTTTATATAAATATATACAGTTTTATACTATAAAAATATTTGCGATAAGTCGTTCCGTTGGCCGTGTTGATAGAGTTTAAGTACATTTCCGCTCGACAATATTTGTAAAGACAACAGGATGCTTTTATTCACTATTCTAGACTCGGTCGATAGTTTAATAGCTATATGTCAACCTTTAATTCCTTTTTGTTGCCATAAGGAACTATAATGGGCATTAAGCAGCTCATAAGAGGCAGACCAAGAGAGGTAAACTATGAAATAAACTATATATATCTGTCCAATTAATATGGTATAGTAGGAATCAAGAATTTGGCTAATCGGTCGAGAATAATCTGCCAGCCGCAGTAAAGCCGTCTGGGGGAGACATCTAAACTTCGATGAGAGGATAGGTGTGCAAACGAAACCATCTGGGCAGAGCACCCTAGTAACGGTAGTAATATCAGTGACTTATTCATTTTATTGGCGGTGAGGATACAAACTGCGATTTACAGGGTATTACATCACACCACCTGCGTCTCGAACGGCTAGGAGAAATTAGAGAAATAATGAAAAAAAAAATAGATTTTCGCCTGCTCAATGGCAAGGGAATTGACCTATTCCACTGTAGGTAAGACGGGTTGGTTTAACATACACATGATGTTAGCTATTTATTAGGACAGCGGCTCTGTCTACTCCCTTAGTGCTGCTTTGGTCAGTCTTTACAACTACCACGAGAAATTATCACTCTTACCATTAAAATTTATCTGGACTACATTATCATAAACCCATATAGTTTTTTTTTATAAAGAAGAAGGATCCGAAAAGAGCATAGTCAATATTACCATTATAGTTTGTTAATGGAGATTATCCAAACAATTATTATTAGTCTATGGCCCATAGAAGAATTTTTAATTAAACGAAGCGACAAAGCAAATTTGAAACTGATTATAGACTAAAAATTTTTACACTCGATATTTTTTAAAAGCAAGTTTGCCATTATAATAGTTTTCATATTATCTGTGGTAGTAACGTTTTTAAACGGTGTTTTTTTTAATTAAAAATGACACTGTTTTGAATTATTATCAGATATTTATAAAGCCTTTTTGTTGGTTTATGAACACCTCATAATTCGAGTGGATTTAGCATCCAACTAACTATGTTTCTACATGGACTACCTATATGTTAGTTCTGTATTCTTAAACGATTCTGTTTCATGTGGTGATGGGTTAAGAATAGAATATGCCCTAACCCCTTTCCTTTGAGAGCTGTAAAGTTGGCTGAAGCACCATCAGAAAATAAACTCATAGAATCGGAAAATAGACAGCAGAATTCGGCTAGGAAACTTCTAAAATCAATTGCTGGAAATGTCTTTCAACCTGTGATGACAGTTTTCGTCAATATATCCTATTGGCCGGGTTAACAGAACGGTGGCATGGAAGCTCTATAAATAATAGCGCGACTACTCGCCACAATTTGCATGGATCGCTGGTAACACTGGTTAAATGATCTGACCTGGGTTAAAATTTAATGAAAGAAAAAAAAACATTTGTCTTCTTGCTCTTATCCCAAAACTTGTGGTAGCATATGCATTCTGATTCCATCGTACATGTTGCAAAAGTATTGGCAATAGTTTTATGACTGGCCGCCTGCCTGACAACAAGCCTCCTTGAGAATGTAATTGTTGATCAGACGGCATAAATTGTAGTCATACAATGATTTTTTCTTCTGGGCGGGGTATTGTCATATAATAGTATTTTATAAATAGCCTTTAGTTATGTAACTATGCTCCCGATCGCTGCCGGCCAACGTGACTATATAAACTTTAGTTATTTACTCAAGCTACGAATCAATATATAAGTAATATTTCCACCCCTTGAATCTAATATACATAAGAATCTTTTATTGATAAGTACCAGGAAAATGTATTATTTTATCAATAAAATGTAGTTTTACGAAATTGTTTTACAATTAGGAAGCGAGCCAGTGAATGAGCGGAAAGTTTTCTGAAGGGCGGAAGGTTTTTCGTTTAGGAAAAGTACTGAGTCCCTATTATAAAATTTCAATTTTCCCTAAATTTCCCTGTTACCGAGAATTTAAACTAACAAGCAACATAGAAATTTAAGACAAATCTATTACGTTGCTACACAATTAACTGGCATAGAAAATGTGACAGTATTTATGTTATTTTAATCTAAAAACATTTGTGTTTGATAATATTCACCTGATGTAAAGTATAATGTCGTTCTAGTTAGCAATAAAATGTATTTTTTACTGAGATCTTGGAAAATTTTACGTCACTGGAATGCGTGGAGTTTAATTATAGACTGTTTCTTGTATACGAAAATTAAATCATTACCATCTTATATACGCCCCACTGATGGGGTCGAGTCTCCTCTACAAAAAGAGGGATATCCCTCTTTTTGTAGAGAAGACTCAACCCCGGAGTGTTGTTATAGGGTTTATTTCAAGATTTTCTTCTCTTGCATGGTTGCTTTTTACGAAGTCCATGTGCCAAAACGAGGATGGTGAATTGTATTACTTACTTCCTCATCACACGGATACAATATAATAAAATAATACAATATATAAAAATATAATATACAATACAATAATAACAATTTATAATATATAAACCTTGTGGCTATATATAAACCTTGTGGCTATATATAAACCTTGTGGCTATATATAAACCTTGTGGCTATATATAAACCTTCTATATATTGTCAATTTTGCTTACATTATAGGATCGGAATACGATTGCCATAGAGAAAATCCGGCAAGAAACTTTGCGGATTTATAATAAACAAACCATTTTTATTTTTTTACTAACTTAGTTTATAGATTTTTATATTATACGTTTAATAAGTATTAGCTTCAAGTACATCACAGTACTTCAAAACAAAATATAATATGGTTGGACTTGATCCCACAAGTGGCACTCAATCACTATTAGAACAGCCTTCGTATAATAATTATAAAAAGTCTTTAGTATATAAATTTGCATGTAAAAATATATTCTGTAAGACTATGGGATAAGAATATATTAGTCACCAGTTTATTGCCCTATTACTTGACCATGGGAGTCGTAAAAATCAGCTCAAAGTGCCAAATGGGGAAGTAAGCAGTAGCTCTCTCTATAATAACGGATAAACATCATATACAGCGCAGGTCGTAGATCAAACAGTCGACGGTAAATGGTTGAATGTAAATATAAAATTCTTAAACAGGCAATGAAAGTCCTAAATAACTTTTCGATATTACTAAAGAAGAAAGAAAATATTTCAAAGCACGTGTTTTTATTATGTACATATTTAAAATTACATATAGGGCACGTGTTTCGATGTTACAAAATATCACGAATTTAATTGATTTTAAATCATTTAGTTGTATTGTATTTAAATACAATATATTATTAATATGTATTGATAATCAAAATAGACAAAATATATGTAGATAATTTAAATTTATACGTTAAACATTTAATTTAACAATAATGTAATATAAATAAACTATTTGAAATTAAATCATTGTTAAGGATATTAATGCGTTTGTATTTGATTTTTTGAATTTATACTTCTATAGGTGCGTTATGAAAAAATTATGAGAGTGAAATTTTAAGGTGCGCGCGCATCACTGTAATGCAAAAGTAACAGGTTGAAGTTGGCCGCAAAACGGCTCATTAAGTCTCGAAAAAAAGCTACCAACAAAAGAGAAATAAAACCTTTTTCTAGTTTCTACATTGAATATTTTGTTTAATATTATTTACTATTCATAAATATTAGTGAAGAAATTATCCAATCCTTTTCCAATTCCTTTATTATTTTATTGTAATTAATTATTTGCATGCAATTAAAAACTATTATTTAATGATGCTAAAGAAGTATAACTTCTCACACGCGTAAATAAGCCATCATCATCTCGTCTCATAATACGTCCCACTGTTGGGCTCGAGCCTCCTCCGTAATGGGAGGGAAATTGAACTACTATACCACGCTGGTCAGACGTGTTGGTATAGGGTTTTGTTCCGAGTTTTCCTTCTCTTGCATAGATGTTATATGCCTTTTGTGTTCCTTAGTCGTCTCTTACGATCACCCACGGGTAAGATAGGGGGTGGTGACTTGTATTCTTTATCTGTTACCACACGGATATATAGGCACGCGTGTACACAGGTATCCATTTCTTTTTTATTGCTGATGGTGGTAAATGAACCAGCAGCGTACTTGATAGTAAGTGCAACCAACCGCCCTTTGCAATACCGGAAATATAGCTAGGCTTCTGCCTACAAACTAAACCCCCAGATAGATTGCCCACTCTCTTGCTCACTGAACGAAGCGCAGCAGCACATCGTCACTGCTCATACGTAGATTTTCTGCATAAGTGTGACACTACTCCAAACGGAGTGGTTCGCGGCTGTAGACAGAAACTGTCAACAATGTAGCACTACCACCATAGATTTTTTATTTGATTTTTAATTTCCCGATGTTTCGAACACTACACCGTTCATAGTTACGAGTGGAGTATGGTGTTCACGTCCAACAAGTCTTCGTTATTAGAGAAATTTATATCTAGGCGCCAAATTATTTCGTTTTTAAATATTAACTCACAATGAATATGTGTCGAACAAATTCATTGACAGCATAAAAAAAAACGATTCTGTATTAAAAATATATTGTCTTTCGTCAGTTTAATTATATTAAACATTTTTTTTTTGATATAATCATTACTAATATTATAAATGCGAAAGTAACTCCGTCTGTCTGTCGCTCTTTCACGCCAAAACTACTGAACCGATCTAAATGAAATTTGGTACACAGATAGTCTAGAGCCTGATAAAGGACATAGGCTACTTTTAAATGCAAAAAAAAGAGTTGTAAAGGGGATGAAAAGTTGTAAGGAAGTATTGTCATTTTTAAAGCCAGAAGCTTGAAACTTATTTTTAGGCTATTGATTAGATATAAATAAATATGACATTAACATGTTGTTAAAATTTACCCTTAAAGGGTAAAATAAAAATAGGGGATGTAAAACTTTAGGAAAGTAACCTTTTATGCGGGCGAAGCCGCGGGCAGAAGCTAGTGAACAATATATTAAATTGAAAAGCTAATAACTAAAATACTAGTATCATTTTCAGTTTTCCTAGAAATTTATTATCCTATTCTTCTTCTAATGTTATACATGAGCCTAAAGAAAATTAGCCCGCCACACCAGATTAGTAGTGATAGGTCCACAATATTGACTGTTTTCTGTCTACAGCCTCGGGCTGGTCCATCCAGGATAGTAGCACTCAGCGAGAGCAACCTAAATTTCTGGGCGGGTTTTTTGTTGGTAGGTAGCGAATTTTACCCCCTAGTCCATAAATGGCAGTAACACTAGTCATTAGGTGTGTTGCTTGTTTGTTTACAATTATAAGTAATAAAAAAAACACGCTTTTCGGTTTCGCTTACAGTTATTTTAGTAAGAGGTGACGACCACAGTACTCATAGTTTATGAAAACACAGAATTATCCTATTAGGGTTTATCAATTTTAGTAATAAAGGGGTCGGTAGTGGACGGCATTGCTCATTCATAAATTGTATAACTAAGAAAAAAATCAAAAGAGATTGTTAATTTTTGCTTTTTCCTATGCGGTAGCGGCTTAGAATACTACCAACCCTTACTTTGCTCATGGATGTCGTATAATATGATTTAGAGATATATATAGACCTGGGCCAATGCCACCTGATGCCGTTTGGTCAAAAACTACATTTCCAAGGTTGACGTCAGGCAGGCGGCCGGTCATAAAACTATTGCCAATAACTTTTGGCAATATGTGGGATGAAAGCAGAGTACATATTGCATCGATCCCAAGTATTGGGCCAGAGCAGGAGAATGATGATGATGTAAATTTTGATTTATTATATGGCGCACAATTCTTGTTTTCTTCGGCATTCATTTACCGTTTTCTCTAATTAGAATTTTCACTCCGAGTTCATGAATGTATTTAGTCATTTTGAGTGAATGGTGCGATATTTTGATTAAATGTGGTTAATTTGTATTCGCATGTCCGTTAATTCGAAAACTGCCACGTCTTACTCTTCACTTTTTTAAGTTTTTAAACTTGGAGTTTCATTTTTTCATGTGTATAATTGATAGATATATGATTTCGGCAGATTATCCAGATGAAAATATTTTGATTCAATATTATAAAAAGTTCAAATTCTATTTTTTTCGATTTTATGATTTATTTCTATAAGCTAGAATTGCCTCCCTGTAATCTATTTAGATTAGATAAAAAAAATGAATTATCCATTATTAGTCTATTAACGTCCTCTGCTGGACATAGACTTTCCCCAAAGCGGTTCCAATATCACAATCGCCACGCTCGCTAAGCGCTTAGGCGATCGCAGTAGGCGTTATGCATTTCCTAATAGATTACATACCTATATTACTTAGTCAATTTTTACTACACCTACGAGAGAATAATTGGATGACAACACATTGTATTCTCATCCCATCACCACAAGTCACATCACAGATAAATAAACACATTTTTATCTATATATATAGGTACATACTAGCAGCTATATATATATATATATATATATATATATATATATATATATATATATATATACTAGCAGACTCGGCCAAGTGTTGCTGTGGCTAAGATAGCCTCAGTAACACGTGGTGGTTATGCTAATAAATAGTAGCTTATATGAAACGTTTGTACGTTTAACATAGCGCCATCTATTAAATACTTACTCAATCCAGTCAACAGATACCGCCATCTGGTAGAATCGTTTGGAGATAACATATAATTTTGATTGTCAAATAATAGACAAATAATTTAATATTGAGACTATAAATTGAGATGGAAGCTATCCTATCTTTTAAGTTGGATCAAACTACACATGCTGTGCAAATTTGATTATAATCGGTTAAGTACTTTAGGAGCCCATCGCGGACAAACAACGTGACGCGTAATTTATATATATTAATATATAAAACAAATATTAGCTCTATATTACGATCAAATTCATAACTACATAACACGTTAGGTAACCTCAATTGGCCTTTGTGAAACAAATATCGCAAATTATACCAATGTTATTATGAAAATATTACTTTATATTATTTTAGTCTATGATCTAGACGACCTAGGACGAACTAGACCGGGCCCCGTTATGTACAACATTATATACATGTATGTACTAAAATTTACATAAATTATTATTCCCAAGACTAATTCGTCCTGACCGTCCAAGGACGCGACGTCGGGAGACCTGGAAGGACCAGCTTATGTACAGCAATAAAAAGCTTTATATCTCTATGATTAGAACTCAAATTACCTTCTATTTTCCTAGGTATTACAGCTTTATTGACATTAGACGACCTCAGTTTTGAAAGCGAAATTTATACCTGAACATATGGTGAAGGAAAATAGAGATTAATGCGACGCTTTAAGGCTTAAATTTGTGTGTTCCAATGCAGTCTTTTGTAAGGAAGGGACGGATACATGAGTAAGAAAGGGATGACGATATCCGTGGTGGTCCGTGACCTATCCTACTGACGAATGTCGAGCCCCGGAACATCGCATTTTAACAAGTCGTCTAGACAGTTGCGCGTGTGGGCGTGGGGTGAGTACGTGTGCGTTAGTCTGATAACAAGAATGTTTATGTGTGCGCCCGTCTGTGAATAGCCGGCGTGTATATACACGGATGGGACGTATGTGTGTGGGCGTTATCGTTACGTCTGATTCCTTATGTGCTTCAAAAGTTTTTACCAAAGGGATTGTAATTTGACGTTTTCAGAGGATATCGCTTGAAAACTCTTTGTAATAGATCAAACGTCTGGAGATCTAATGTCTAATAAGTTTTGTTCACGTCTAGGAGTATTTGAGTGTAGATATATTTAAACTAACTTTACATTAATTATTTTCATCATCTTCATCAGTTAGTAAGAATACAATTCACCAGATATAATATGTATATAACATTTATGCAAGAGTAGGTAGTTAAAATATAACTGCAAACCTGTCTTGTCAGCGCGCGGCGTGGTATAGTAGGGCTCTTATTTTGGAGGAGGCCCGAGCCCAACAGTGGGACATATATGAGCTGAGATGATGATGAATATTTTCACTGACTCTAAAAAAGGAGGAGGTTCTTAATTCTTTCGTATTTTTATTATGTATTTCTCTCAAAACTTTTTCTATTTGAAAGTTGGTGCTACATGTGGCCCCATTCAAAGTGGATTGAAATCTGAACAGTAACCATTGTGTTAATTTTAAATAATGTGTATTTGGACTCTACTACATCCTTCTGAATTTGTGTTTGTGTTTTTAATTAAAACTTCTTTAGATACGCCTGACTTGGGGAGTAAGCTGTTGAAAGCATTACGAGAGCGTTACGGAAAGTGTCGAGTGATCGGGCGAGGCGAACGGACGTTGAGAGGGAGATGTAAGTTAGTGAAGACAGAAAGAGTTACGTTTCGTATATTGATGTAAGGACAAGAGGGAGAGAGAGCAAGCCCACATTTTCTTTCTCTCTTACTTTCATAGCCATTTACGTTTAATAATAATTATTTTAATTATTTATAATTATTAATATTTTATTTTTTTATTATAATATATTTATATTATTAATACTTTCAGCTTTATAATAATTCATAATCAATGTACAAATTTTAACAATAAGCAAACTGCACAGATGTCGTAGTGGTTAAAAAAGTGATTTATCGCGGCAAATATAGCGTGTTTGATACCTACGCAGGACAAAACATTGTCTAATCCAATTTTTGTTCTGTCTGTCTGTAATTGGTCTCCGTTAATGGTATGTTTACAAAGTCCCCCACAACACAACGATTAGCTCTTTAATGTTAGATGTTGTCTTAAAAAAAAGGTGAAAACGAGAAATTGATAAGCAAACGCACACAGATGCAACATCCATCGCTATTTATATAATATACATGCACACACACATACACATTAATCGGATGGTTTATGCAATATGACCTTGTAGGCTGGTGCGTTGAACTTCGTCCGGGACGTCCGTTGGTTAAGGTGAAGGGTAGGTTCAACCCCCGGCTACGAATATTTTTATTATAGCTCTGTTTTGGCGCATCAGTGATTTCAGATTATGTGATCTTTAGTCCGTGTGATGATGGAGTAAGAATATAATTCACCATTTTTCTTACCTATGGGTATTGTAAAAGACGAGTAAGTAATATACAGATAGGTAATATTTTTGCAAGAGAAGTAAATGTCAAAATAAAAGTTTATACCAACCCCCCAGCTTATCAGGTCAATTGCCCCCCAACAGGCCCTTCCACAGTGGGATATATGTGAGCTGAGATGATGTTTTAGGTACATTAGCGATTCCAGTTTATTTGAATATTTGTTGCTAACTTTTAGTTGTTACCTATACGAATTATGTAAACCATCTTTTTAGAGCAAAGAGGGGGGAGGACAAAGTCTACGTATGGCTCGCCCAAATAAAGAAAAGAGATACAGTACGGCACGTCATCTGTTCTGCCGCCCATGCTGTGATTTGGGCGGGGTGTTGTCCGTCCATAGCATGTTCCAAAAAAACCTCTCGAAAATCTCATAACATGAACGACTAATACGTCTTTTAAACCGCAAATATTGATAAATAATATAATACATTACTCATCTTTCTAAACGATCTCTGTGATAATACAGATTATATCACCCAAAACACTTTCATCTCATTTCACCTTCTATAGATACACAAGATCTAAGTACCTACTTCTATATTCATATATGTTGTAATAATTGACTTGAATTTCCTCTGCAATAGTTTAGAAATTGATCTACCATATCAGCCTGATTAAACCGGGCAAAAATACTATCCTATAATTCTTACTAATATTATAAATGCGAAAGTGTCTGTCTGTCGCTCTTTCACGCCAAAACTAGTGAACCGATCTAAATGAAATTTGGTACACAGATAGTCTAGAGCCTGGACAAAGGACCTAGGCTACTTTTTAATGCAAAAAAAGAGTTGTAAAGGGGATGAAAAGTTGTAAGGAAGTATCGTCATTTTTAAAGCCTGAAACTTATTTTTAGGCTATTGATTAGATATAAATAAATATGACATTAGCGTGTTGTAAAAATTTACCCTTAAAGGGTAAAATAAAAATAGGGGATGAAATACTTTAGGAAGGAGGAAGTGACCTTTTACGCGGTCGAAGCCGCGGGTAGAAGCTAGTATTCTATAATTTTTACATAGAGTTTTTCAAATGTTAAAGAAAAACTATGTAAAAAATATAGAATAATTGCGTCGCGCGTGACTTTATAAACACAAAATGAACAGACACCCTACAAGCACAAAAGTCTTGCGCGGGCAAAAAATAACATGAGATTTGGCAAGGGATGTCGCTACTTAGACCATTAAGATGTTTGCGCAATCTTTATTTCTATTTATCTTCTCTGGGAATTACCTTAATACTTGTTAAAAATTTACTGGGCTTGAGTCTCGTCCACAATAAGAGGGAAATTGTCCTACTACACCACGCTAGTCAGACAGATTGATTAAAGAGTTTTATTTCTAGATTTAGTTCTCTTTGTCAATAATTATTTTGATAAAGGCGCAGTATTTGGGTTTAAAATGTATGTCAGATTTGACAAATTAATTTACAAGTATTAGAACCAATTTGAGGTTAGTTCATAATTGTATTTCAATGTTTGCAGACAGATTGTTCCAATTTTAACGTCTGGGGTTTTAATAAATAGAAGTTTTACACTATAGAAAATTACTGTAACACTTTCATCAAGCTGTCGTATTTTATTTTGAAATGCGTAATTGGGTCTGAGACCTGATTGCTACGAAAGACCTCCAGCCCTTTAAGAAAGGTGTTTTAAAAACCAATTACAAGCTTAACAAAATCTGTAAAAATAGTTTTATTTCACATATGCTCCTAATTTTTATTTGTGTAGGATGGAATTAATTAATATTTTAACTATAGCCTCCTCCACAACAAAAGGGATATTGAATACCTACTATACTATGCTGCTAAGACAATTTACAAATATTACTGGATATAAAAGACAAGTGATTCTAACTAAACCTTAAAAAGTATATATTTATCAAAATACATAAACAAACCGTTGCTACATTTTTTTTTATTAAAAAAAAGACACCACCCTGCACTAAATAAACAATCCCTATATTGCGGGGACTTTACAAACATGCAATTAACGCAGACTAAATTACACCCAAACTCAGAATAACACTTTGTGGATCGCACAAAGTATTTTTCTGTATAGGAGTCGAAAGAAGGAGGTCGGTATCTTAACCAATACACCATCTATGTAGTCAACAATAAATAAATATAATATATCTTAACGTTAGAATGATCACCAATATTTACGTAGGAATTTAAGTAACCAAAATTTTACTATAAAAGAAATAGATTCAGAGTATATTTTCTAAGCAATTGAATCCTCTGTGCAAATGTAAAAAAAAAATAGAATTCCTTGCAATCGAATGTAGCGTAACCTATAGGGTCAATTCTTAATTCAAAGCATTCTTAAATCCACAAGATATATCATCGAAATTGAACTGTAGTGCTAAGTGTTAAGTTCTAATCACAACTACAGAAGAATTATGTATATAAAGATTAATTAATGTAATTCATTTAAATAATATGAATTTATAATATAATTAATTTCATTTACTTTATGTCTTATTTACGTAACTTTTCACTAAAGCTTAAAATTTTCCCACTGGTTTTCTAGTAATATTTAAATATAGAATTGCTTCTCGTAATGTAGTGTTATGCGATAAGCTTCTACGACCGGACGTCGGGTCGTAGCCCCCTCGTAGCGACTCGTAGAAGTGTCCTCTACGAGACGCTACGAAGGTCTGCCAGCCCGGGAGGAAGGTGACTCGAGGCAAGAGTTCAAAGTACAGTTCACTGCTTCTACCGTAGCCTCTGAAGGTTGACATAACGAACGAATTATAAAAAGTACTGTAATGTCTCGGCACGATATTTTTTTATCGACATACATATTTTTGTTTTGTAAGAAAATATAAATAATAAATAAATAAAAATAAAATAAAAAGCCTTTTATTTCCTTATCCTTAAATTTACATTTCAAATGTTGTTAGTATTTGGTTGTTAGTATTACGTTTGTTAATTAAATGTTAGTACGGGTTAGTTCATTTGCTGGATATATATTATATATATATATATTTTCAATTTATTCTTTTTTTATTTTATTAAACTAACTCCTGTTATATATTTCTACATACATACATACATATCATCACGCCATATCCCTTGCAGGGTAGGCAGAGAGAACAGAGTGCCAGAGAACTCTATCTCTGCATACTTCACTCGCTTCCTCAACATTCATAGTGCTCTTCATACATGCTCGCCGGTTTCGGAGACTCTTGACTCCACCTTCCTTCAGTACATGACCGATCTGGTCTAGGTAGATTAGTCTCGGTCTCCCTCGGTACCTACATCCTTCCACTTTCGCATTGTATATCTTCTTAACCAGGCGTTCGTTCGGCATTCTTTCCACATGTCCGAACCATCGGAGCATTCCCTTTCGCATCTTTACACCAATACTCTCTGTCATACCTACTCGCTCTCTTACGTCGTCGTTACGAATGCGGTCGGTCAGCCTAACTCCACAGATTTTCCGCAGAGATCGCATTTCAACCGCATTAATTTTACTATCATACTCTTTTCTGCATACCCAACTCTCGCTTCCATACAGTAATGTTGGGACAAGCACTGCGTTATGTATTGCTACACGTGCCTTCTGGCTGAGGTGGTGGCTGCCGAGAAGTTGCCCCAACGCTCCGTTCACTCTATTTCCCGCATTCACTCTTCGCTTTATATCAGTGGTGTACCTTCCATCTCGGCTAAATCCACATCCAAGATATACAAATTCATCCACTTGCTCTAGTACATCATTACCTATTGTTACTCTTACATCTGTTCTGGTTTTATCTCTTTCAAAGACCATTATTTTGGTTTTGCTCACATTCACGCGTAGACCCCTATATATATATTTTTGATTATTTTATTACTGTTATTTTCTACTAGCGACCCGCCCTCGCTTCACTTTGGTTTCGGTTACTTTGAAAATCTGATAATTTCCAAAATATTTATTTTAAATATACTGTAAAAGGAAATTTTGTAATATATTTAATTGGATAAGAAATAATACTGTTTTGTTTAAATTTTTTCCTAAACAACCCATTATTTTTAGTAATATGTAAAAAATAAAACATAGTTTCATACTTAATAAAACATAGTTCTTAGGATATCATCATCATCACAGTCCATATATGTCCCACTGTTGGGCTCGGGCCTCCTCCGTAATGGGAGAGAAGTTAACCCACTGTACCGCGCTGGTCAGACGGGTTAGTATGGGGTTTTCTTTCGAGTTTTCCTTTTCTTGCATAGATGTTATATGCGTTTTATATCCCTTAGTCGTCTTTTACGATCACCCACGGGTAAGATAGGGGGTGGTGAATTGTATTCTTTCTCCGTCACCACACGTCTTAGGATATAGATATACATTAATACAGATTTTTTTGTAGATATTTTTAAGGTCAACAATTTGATGATATGTTATTTTGATCTATCTGGTAAGGTTTAGCCAGAATTTGCAATATAAACAAAAATATATTTTTCACAACGCCACATTACAAATCCTTTAAATTTTTGGCTTTCTGCTAATATAATATGCACATACATCTACGGATGAAAACAGCATTAAAATCCGTGGAGTAAATTAATAGATCTAAGCGTACAGATGAGAGAAATGATTTTATTTTAAACTGTGTATGTGATATAGATAGGCATAAAACATTATACTGTTTATTTGTGGTTTAACTGTGGAGTAGAGACTTTATGACTATAGGATATATTTGGACTGAAGAAGAAAAATATATTTAGACATTGCTACTAATTGAAAAAATCAAATATAGCTATATTTGTTAAATAAATTATAAAGTCCAGTAGTGGACGGCGATAGGCTGAAATGATGATGATGATGATGAACATTGAACTTTGTTAGGTATGATGATGGATGGTTAACTCATATATACTATTTGAATTTTAAATAAAAGTTCAACTTCGACAATGTCAGAAAGGTAAATAATATTTCATAACGCAACCTTAGAATTACGCGACATTGCGAGGTTCAATAATCTAAACGGAGATAAGTGGAAGCTAGGGCGGGCGGCGCGTCCTTCCTAGGGCGGACGTCAACCCGAGTCTGGCGCCCGGACCAAGCCAAATATTGCAACGGTAGGTTGTGGACGACGTAACTAATTTTTATACTTGGATTATAGACGAAAATAATAATATGGATGAACTTATATCATCGAATTCAAGTGATCATAAGTATTACGGGTAGATTACTGTGCATTTTATTAACATGCATAACAGTTATTTTTTTCGTGTGGTGACGGAGTAAGAATACAGCTCACCACCCCCCAATCTTATCCATGGGTGATCATAAGAGACGACTAAGGGATATAAAACACACATTACATCTATGCAAGAGAAGGAAAACTCGAAACAAAACCCTATACCAACACGTTTGACCAGCGTGGTATAGTAGGTCAATTTCCCTCCCATCATAGAGGAGGCTCGAGCCCAATAGTGGGACATATATGAGCTGAGATGAATAGTAGTTATCTTGGGATCAACAGTTTGATCAATAGATTCCCATTATCATTACAAGATTAACGATTTTGTTATATCTGTGGCAGAGATTTTAGATTAACTCGATAGATGTCGCTATTTTTATTTTCTGCATCGCAATTTTGTTTCGGTTATCTATAAAAGTATTTTAATATTGTATACGATTAAAAAAAGAGAATAGCATAAAAAAGTTAGTAAAAAATATCAGCACTAAACTTTCTTGTCGGATCTCCACAATGGTAATCGCGTTCAAATCCGATAGTAGATTACTCAGTGGTGCTATTAGTTCGGATCCTTTAGTCTTCCTTAACGAGCACCTATGGGAAGGGTGACGATTTTATGTTGATGTATTTAATTATACATTAATTGATGCTAATAAAAAATATAACTTAGTAATTGGATATAGATAAAAATCTTTGCGTGCTAAGGATTGACGTCATGCTGGCGACCGGTCATAAAACTATTGGCAATAACTTTTGCAATATTTACGAGGACGGATGACGAGTACATATTGCATCGACTCTAAATAATTGTGACAAGCGCAGGATGATGATTAGTGTTGCCCAAATATAAGATCAAGACTTCTCAGTAGAAGTCTCACCGCCTTAGATTTTACGACTCCTTTGGTAAAGGAAGTATTGTCAACATTTTGTATTCTTAATACCATTACACGGGTAAAAAACTGATGTCGTCTTGACCAATTAGATTAGAACTTTGGTATAATTAGAGCCTGTGTGCGGCTGGATGATGGAATGTCACCTTGGCTTGACGTCAATATCGGCGTTAAGCAGAGGTGCGTTCTGTCAGCCAGACTGTTTATCATATATCTGGATAAATGTCTCCAAAGGTTGAACGATATGAATGTGGGAGTCCAGATGGGCGGCGACTCAGTGGTCACTGCTCTGCTCTATGCAGATGATGCAGTCCTGCTGGTACAGTCAATGACTGACCTGCAGATCCTAGCCGACACAATGACAGAAGATTGTAAGAAAAGGGGTCTACGTGTGAATGTGAGCAAAACCAAAATAATGGTCTTTGAAAGAGATAAAGCCAGAACAGATGTAAGAGTAAAAATAGGTAATGATGTACTAGAGCAAGTGGATGAATTTGTATATCTTGGATGTGGTTTTAGCCGAGATGGAATGCACACTACTGATATAGAGCGAAGAGTCAATGCGGGAAATAAAGTGAACGGAGCGTTGGAACAACTCTCGGTAGCCACCACCTCAGCCAGAAGGCACGTGTAGCAATACATAACGCTGTGCTTGTCCCAATATTATTATATGGAAGCGAGAGTTGGGTATGCAGAAAAGAGCATGAAAGCAAAATTAATGCGGTCGATATGCGATCTCTACGGAAAATCTGTGGAGTTAGGCTGACCGACCGCATTCGCAACGACGACGTAAGAGAGTATTGGTGTAAAGATGCGAAAGGGAATGCTTCGATGGTTCGGACATGTGGAAAGAATGCCGAACGAACGTCTGGTTAAGAAGATATACAATGCGAAAGTGGAAGGATGTAGGTACCGAGGGAGACCGAGACTCACCTACCTAGACCAGATTGGTCACGTGCTGAAAGAAGGTGGAGTCAAGAGTCTCCGAAACCGGCGAGCGTGTATGAAGAGAATTATGAATGTTGAAGAAGCGAGTGAAGTATGCAAGGATAGAGTTCTCTGGCACTCTGTTGTCTCTGCCTACCCTGCAAGGGATATGGCGTGATGATATGTATGTATGTGTGGTACAATTACTGTCACTAGAACAATGGAATTTCATTAATTTAGTTGGATTTTTCATTTCTATGACATGTGCTCAAAATAAATCAGACTCTGTGTTATTCTAACAGTGACAGTTGTAAGACTTGCGAGACTCTTGCTGCAAGTCTTAGTCTTGCATTTGGGCAACACTAATGTTGATGAGGATATAGATAATAATCATAACTATTTCACTAAAATATAATAGCGTTTATTTTTTAATATATTGTTTAATTTATTTTTGAGGATTATTATATTAATAAATAAGTAAAAATTTATATAATGTGGATATTACGAAATGGATTTACTTAAAGCAATGTAATGTATCGGAAGTACAAAAAAAAACCTCATAGTAACTGTTGTATGTTTTATATTAATTTGTACTGAGTTTTTTTATTGGCTTAGGTGGTCGAGCAAACAGTCAACACGCGTGGTATCTTTGGTTTGTAGACCCTTTAAAATATGCGAAGCACAACTATGCTTCCAGTTACTACCTTAGATATGGAACTTCTATAAGTGTGGATCACGGATGAACTGGTTCTTTAATGGCTGATGACAAGAAATTTACTACTACCGCTATAAGTATGTCAACCGAAATGCCTGTACAAATGGCATAGTGGTTAAAATATGAAATCTTGCGCCGCAAAGAATAGTTTTATTTCAAATTTGTAATACTCTGATCCTTGTGTTTACAATTAAAATATATCACGCCTTTATAGAGGCTTGCAATAGTCCCGGGAACAAGGACGCTGCGTCCCGGGGTCTTTGACACAAGCGTGCACTAGACGGAACATAGGGCCGCTTCACCTAGCTCTAAAGACAGGACGTCCTCCAGCCGTCTCGCGGTCCTTGCCACAGCCCTGCATCGAAATTTCGACGGAACACGTTACGGGCTTGCGCCATACTTGACGAGGACGTCCTAGGGTTCACGACCGTTGAATGACGTTCAATGTTGTTTTAGCTCGACGAATCATAATAAGGCTTTTATGTAAATTGTGAAAATGGTAAAGTTTTGCACCCAAATGTTTTCTTAACTTATCCCTATATGTATATACCTACATATATATGACGATGAAGGGGTAGGCAATTTATGATCACATTGCGTGGAGAGGTACATTGTAGGGCCGGTCTATAGAGTCGTTCGCCGTTCCTTCTGTCGCCTCGGACAGAATGAACGGTGCGTAGTACCATACCGTAGCCCACCGCCATAAAAAAGGGCAGCTTATGCTTCTAATATATTATTTTATCAACTAATTATAGTACCATGTCTAGACTTACAAAATGGAAACTTGAGAGAAGAGAATACTTGAAGTATGGGGAGCAGTACTCTTCTAAAACAATGTTAACATTAACTGCGATTATCTAGGTACCTGCCAAATGTATATAGATAAATAAATAGATATTCTGTAGAATAGTTTATAACAAGATATTTGTCTAAGGCTTAACCTTTACCTGAGCTTAGCCGCACGACCTCTAGACTCAACAGATTCTAAGAACAGGCTATCCAGGGTAATAGCGGTCCTGTCTATGAAATTATAATCCTTATGATTACTTTAAAATATACTTTTAACCTTTAAAGAAAAATAGGATCAAAATATTGATAGGATAAAACACAAACCGATTCCGGTGGTCAGTAATAATCGATCAGTAATTGCCTCAAGCTATTTAATTCCCAATTCAAGACTCGAATCTACTTCAAACCAAAAATAATATTGAATACTGTGTTGGTCAAATGGTTGGTATATATTTTTTTAATACTTATACATCTTTTACTATTTTGAATATACTGCTGTGTGATAGCGGCTACGAATACTACCAACCCTTACTTTGCTCGTGGATGTCGTAAAAGATGACTAAGAGCCTTATAACGACCAAGGCCAACTCCATCTGATGCCCTTTGGTCAACAATTACATTCCGTATGGCAGGCGGCCGCTCATACGACGAGGACACGGCGCAACATACGCTCGAGGTATGTTCGGGCTGGGACGGGCAGCGCCGTGACCTCGTCGCTGTCATCGGTGCCGACCTGACGCTGCCGGCTGTTGCGGCGAGCGATGGTCGACAGCGTCAGGAATTGGGACGCGGTCGCCGCCTTCTGCGAGGCTGTCATCTCGCAGAAGGAGGCGGCGGAACGGGCTCGGGAGGATTCCCGTGACCCAGGCCGCCGCCCGCGGCCGGGGCGGCGCAGGCGCAAGTACCTGCGCCTGATGCCGCCCTAATCGAGGCTTCGGGTGATCGGACCGGGGAATTGTCCGGTCACCCGACGTGAGGCCACCGCGTGAGGACGACGCCTCAACGGCGAAAGCTGTCGGGGCGTCGACAGGAGAGGAGCCCGAGAGGGCATACCGCCGAGCGGGCCACCGAAGACAAAGATCGGGTGCCGGTGGCCCGCTCACACGGCGAAGGAGAGGTGCTTGCAGGGTGGGTCAATGGGATTGCGCGCCAACTCTTCCGTCACCCCAGACCGATTTGGCGCGGTGCGACGAAAAAAAAAAAAAAGTAAGAGTAGGAGAATGATGATGATATGTATAGTAATAGCGTTGGTGGAGTGGTAAACCAACAGCTATCTAGAGGTATCAATATCAAATCCGCACACATAATTTTTAGCAGTTATATGTGTAAAAAAGTGAACAATTGCCAATACATGAAATTTATCTTTTACTATTCTGAATATATTTAAAATGGATGTACTGAATATTTTGGTATATTAGTGTAAAATAATATTATTTAAAATTTTATTATGATTGCCTCAACTGGTTAAGCAAATATAACATATATCTCGCTTTATATTTATCTGTCCTATAACACAAAAAGCCCACCTGAAAAAAAATCCCTCAGGTTTCTGAGGGATTTCACATGAAAAGCCTAATAACGTGAAAGCTTAAGGGCACGGTAAATACGCCCTTCAGACGCACAGAGCATTACCCCCGGGGCAATAAAATCGCCCTTGAATTCTGTTTGTATGTGTGCAGGCAAATAGAGATGCACATAATAGTATATGTATGCGTTGCGCATGTGTGCGTTGGAATAAAATCAAATATGGAACGTATTCTGTCAGTATGTGTTTTTGACAGTTATAAATGTGTTGCAATATTTGATAATGAACGTGTTGAAGTAAATATAGAAAATTTTATGTTGGCTACACTATGTATGTTTTTAAATAATATTCGAGGGTGAACTTTTTACTTTGTCCGATTAATTTTGCGGATAATAGATGTAGATATTTGAAGACTTTATAGATATTAGGTTTATACACGCAGAAGAATATTTTGTGCGATCCACTATATGTTTTTCTGAGTCTGGGGGTAATTTGTGCCTATTAATTGCATGTTTGTAGAGTCACTAGCAATACAAGGATTATTTCATTAGTTTGCACTATATGTCTTTACAGAGGTCCAATCCTATTCCGTTTATCCCTTTATCAGCAACATTTATCTTCGACGTACACTATTGGATATAACGCTACCTAGGAAGGATAATGTCACAATCTTCACGATTGATGGGCCATTATATATGATATTATAAGATTTCCTGAAGCGTGCTTGTTACTCATTTCTATAGCGATATCATCTTGTTTTTTCGTCTACCATGAGTAAGTAAGGGGCTGTAACATATTACTTTATAGATATTTATTAATCAATACATTTATAAACCTATAAAAGGCTACTCTACACATGTGAGTGTATAGAAGGCATTTTAAAGGCGGGTTTGACTTTGATGACAAGCTCTTTTTGCAATTCACAAATGATTTTGCAGAGTCTGAGTGTTATATGTGTTCCTTAAATATCGTCTGTTAAAAGGAAGAGTGAATTTTCTCAAAAAAACAAATAAATGGATATTATCCGTTAAAACGTTTTATTATCAATTTTATTTTAATAGGAAAATGACACATCATTAAATTAAACATCAAAATCTCTGAGCTGTCACTAATGTCATTTTTTGATGTTAAACCGCCATTTTGAATAGTGATCAAAATTTTTAAATGTGTTTACTAAAAAATTACATAGTTTTCTATTTAACCGACGATATACGTTTGTAATGCCCACTGCAACATATTGATTATTTCTTAGTCTCTAAAAAATAAATAAGTTTCATTTGATAGTCCTGGTAATGATTTAATTCTACTTCAAGTGTACTTTTAACAGTTAGCATAAAGGGTAAAGTCTAAGGAAAGTATTAGTATGTATTATAAAGTATACTTAAGCCACCTTAATATTACTGATACGAAATTGATTTTAATATTTATTATCTTCTAAGTAAGTGTGTTAAATGCATTTGCATTTTTTATCGCCTCTTTATTTATTCAATAGTTTCTTTTCAAAAATGGAATCTTAGTTCCGTACCATAGTTGGCAACGATTCGCGGTCATTTGAACCTTGACTCTGTTTACGTTTTATTTCTTTTGACCTTGTTGGAAAACCCATTGTGTTGAGACCATAGTTATTTAAGCTAACAATACTAGTATTTTTGGGTGCCTTCTTATAAACATACAGCTGATTTGCGAGAAAACTTGAGAGCATAAATTCATCAAATAAGAAGTGTCTTTCATTATTTTTGTTTTGTTTTTCAAAATCAGCTACTAACTTGATACCAGTGTTGAGTTAATCAGTTTTTCTAATTGATTATTTTCTTACGTGTGTCATTTTTTGTCTACAGGGCTTCTGGCAGAAAAGACTTAAAAAAAATCTCGGCTTTATATTTCATATATCACTATTAAATTTACTAATACTAGCTAAAGCAGCAAACGTTTTTCTGTATAATAAATTATCTTATACCCTAAGCCCCATCTACCGAATTAAATTATGAACCTAAACCACTAACCTCTCGAACACGAAATAAAGAGATCTAAATCTATCTATCCATTTAGTAGGAGATTAGTTAGAAACTAACAGTATACACAATAAATAACACTATAGAAAAATGGTATATAAAGACCTCGAAATTCTATCATTTTTAATATACTATAAGACGTCAATGTGACATCACTTGCCCGCCAAAACTTGTTTTTTATAAAACCGAGAACCATTTTCTTTTTAATTTTGGCACCTAGCAAAGACCATACACTCAGCGCTTTAATGTAATATTCTGCCTAATACTATCGGTCATTTTTTAAATAAAGACTAGGTGCACCCTTGCAACAATCATTATGGGATATTATTGGATATTAAAAATCTCGCGCATAAGAGTAAAAACCATGACGGTCGATATTTATATTTAAAGCATTGCTACCAAATGGTGAATCTTTTTTATATTAAAATCTAAATAATTTGCTCAATTTATAGTACATAAGTTATTACATAATCCATTTTAGTGGAGTTTCTGGTGCAGTAAATACCTATTCACGGCAAGGTAGGCACTTTACAAAATATTTACGTTAAAATAGGATATGAGAATTTTTTCGAATTCACCTCATATCACTCAGAATATAATCTATACAATAAATAATCCCCGTGTCGTGATGGGTTTAGGATACAATGTGTCGCCACCCCATACTTTTCAATGGGAGACGAAAAACCGGCAGAAAGAGAATAGGCACCAGTAAATTTTGAAGAAACTAAGAATATCAACTGTAACTCTTCTAAGTATGGCGATCATGGTATTAAGCCCCCATGGTGCAATCAAAAGTGGACATGGCAGATAGATAGACATCAGTAAACATTAGATAGCAATATATAAAGTGTTACTGAAAGCTCTCAAGAGGTACCTACTGATTAAGCGCGATTAGACCCCCATTAGACGATACTTGCAGCATACAAACTTCTCTTTTTTTAAAAATGTCTATAAAACTATTTAATTTATCTTAATCATAGATTACGGCATTGAATATTCTATCAAAATATTTGTACAATAAAAAAAAACATATCAAAATTCATATTTCTAATGTCATTTATAAATTGTCATGCAAACATAACCTAAAATCTATGTAACAAATGTAACTGTCTTGATCAATAATTCAACACTAAAAATAAAACGTCATCAGATAAAACAGATTCACAGCGAAGACTCACAAGCAAGCGGAGGCGTTTAAAGTTATTATCTATGCGGCCGACCTCAGTCGGGTATCGAACCCGCGGCAACTAGGTCAATGCAGCACGCGACGTCCCTACTATACTTACTGCTGACTGACTTGGCGACGCAGACCTACTAATGGTTTGAAGGTGACTCTCTGTTGATAAATAAAACGGAACGTTATTTCTAAATACGTTCCACGCTTGTAATTCAAATATTAGAACGTTGTTTTTTTAAATATTTTTTAAAAATAAGGCGCGCTATTTACTATTTTATTACAGAGGTATTTTAGAGATATTATTTTATAATCAAAATATATATTTTAATTTGTTATTAAATTAAATGGTGTGTACAATATATGAATCTATTGGGCAGGTTTATTTTGAATATTACGAATAAAGAACAAAATTCGTGGTATAATAATATATCTAAGTTTTTATTAGGTCTTTATTAGGTTAGCATTACACATTGTACTTTAATAAAACCATACCAAATAGTCATGGATTCTACACATCACGCATTGCATAAAAAACAATGCGATATTTGATAGGGTCGTTGCAACAACATATCTCATATAGATTAGGACATGAACAAGGGAGTGATGAATCGCATTTCTGTTGAATCTATATTCAACAGTCTCTTATTTAATATTTTTACAACATAGTTCGCCATAGAACAAAGTTAACTTTATTATCACTTTATATTTTTTTATTTGGGAACCAAATACTCTTCCCATTTGCAATGCTCTTTGCAATCCATTCTGTTTAATATTATATTTTATGGTACAATATAATGTGTACCTTCGTCTAAGACGTAATACCTACTAGTTACTTTAAAAAAATGTCATACATAAATTACAATAATTATTATTATTGAAGTCATTTAAACACATTAAATTGTAACCGCCATTGGCTTAATACGTTTAATTATATTATTACCTGTTATATGTTCCTTACTTTGATACTAAATGAAAAACACATTAATTTTTTGGTACATTTAAATGATTTATTAATAAATTAGCCTTGTAAACAAACACATTCCACTAGATATATATGTGTGTAATCTTGGAATGAGAGGCATAAGGCCAATGTTTACTAATCTTGTCAAAATGTATTGATTTTATTTTAAAATGGTGGATGGTGTTAAAATTTATATTATGTATATGAAAATGTTGTTTGTTACATACATACATACATATCATCACGCCATATCCCTTGCAGGGTAGGCAGAGAGAACAGAGTGCCAGAGAATTCTATCTCTGCATACTTCACTCGCTTCCTCAACATTCATAATTCCCTTCATACACGCTCGCCGCTTTCGGAGACTCTTGACTCCACCTTCACCTTTCTTGTTGTTTGTTCAGAATTAAAAAGGCAGTACAAAGTCTCTTTATAAGATAAAGTCTTTTAATATTTGTGAAAAACTATTTTTCAAATAATATTATTAATAAATTTATTATACGAAAAGTTTAGATACTAAATTTATATAATTTTTTTACAAACGTGATTGATTTGCCGAAAAGAACTGCCTAGAAGATAATAAAAATTAAAAAATATACAATTTACGAGCACTAAGTAATAGAGACATAACTATGGTTCAAGCTAACCATAAATATTTTACATTACCTATATAGCGTTTTGGCGGACACGTGTTTAGTTCTATTGTATTTATTATGTTAGTGTTTTATAATATTAATAAATTTTGATAAAATTGTATGTAATATAATGAAGAAAAAGTGCTAAAGTGTAGTGTATACGATATAATATACGCTTTTGGATTCCATCAAAATTGCCAGAGGAAACCATTAACACTGTGGCCCTGGCACTGTTGAAAGTGATGATTTGACTTACTGACGGATTATTACATAAATAATGCGATAATTGATAAATAAAGACTTGGAATAGTATAATATATATATATATATATATATATATATATATATATATATATATATAGTAATAAAGGTCTTTGTGTGTGACCATGTCATAAATTTCCTTAAAAAATTAATTATATTCCATAGATATCTATAGGGCATTTATGATTACAGTGATTTAAAGTAACGACAGTTTAGTATCCAATATTTTAGAATTGGTTAATAATTAGGAAAAAATAAGCAAACACTCTAAGCCTGAATGTATAGGTATTCAGACTTCTGAATGTATATTCAGACTTAGATATTTATTAACTCCTTTAATTACAAGTAAAAAAGTATTTATTCACATATAAAATAGTTTAGTTGAAAATCTAAATTTAGTTAAGTTAATAATAGATGAATAAATGCCAGCGTTGGGATCAAGAAATTTGTCAGGAAGCTGTGTTGGCGTTCACGCATCTCAAAATGGAGTCAAGGCGATGTGTAGCGCGCCAAATTGCAGCCAGGAGTCATGAAACGATGCTGTGTTTACAATTTATAATACCTTACGTTCTCCACTCGTATGCCTAGCCTTTATTATTTTGAATTGTATTGGAACTGACTTTTTAATCTAGTCAGATTACTCAGATTATTTATTTTTCCACCGCAATCCTAAGAAATAAATGTAAGGTTACGCTAAATGTTCGTACATTTAATGGTACTGGCTCCCAATATTGTTTGTTATGTATTAATAAATAAAAACTATTAATAACTTAAGATTATTTTTATTCATACTACGTATCGAAATAACTTCGATTAGAGACAAAACTTTCGTATATTAAGTGCAAACGATGGTTATATGAATATTTATCAATCGAGATAGCGATTTAACTATAAACTTAGATTATGTAATTAAAAAGATGTTAGTACGATAGTCTGAGCCTTACAATATAAAAGAAGAGTAACAGTTTACAATTTAGTCTGTATAAAACAGAGTAATATAATTACGAAGTAAGAAACATTAAAAATGCCATATCTATTCTTTTAAAGTTGCACGTTCCCCCTTTAAGATTGCCGAGGAAAACATTATATCAATGACCACAATTACTTTATATAATAAATGGGATAGCTGATAATACAAAGAGGATTCAGTTATTACAGTTTCATTAGTAGATTCTTGCAGAATATAGGTGAGACATTATTAATCCACATTTGTATTCTTGTGTGATTACAATGTCATGTCGTCTATTGGGTTATCGATATAACGAGTCGTTACTCTTTCATTTCCAGTGTGAGCCATCAACTTTATTCTTAGTGATGGCCATTTTATGTAATGTTATGCAAAGAAAGTGCTAAATTGCAGAGAATTCTTCATTAAATCCTTAAAAATAGCTCTATCTAATATATATATATATATATATGTAAATTATTATAAATATGTAATTAATACTCGCGTAAAAATCAGAAATCGCTATGTTAATCTAACTACCCGCGCTGGTCAAACGGATTGTCTTAAAGTTTTATTTAAATTTTTTTTTTTTATGTCAAACGGATTGTCTTAAAGTTTTATTAATTTTTTTTTTTTTATCTCTTGTAGTGAACTCGTTTATATACCAGTTGTCCGATAGATGGCGTGGTAAAATACTTTCTGTATAGACGAGAATGTGAACGTAAAATTGAGTCTTAAACCTAGCTTCCGTTTAATAACAATTAAAAACGTAAATGTATCAAAGTTTATAAATATGTCGGAAATAGATTATGATATCTTTAAGGATCTCCTCGATTCATTTCACTAGATTGACTAATATCCAAAAAAGGAGAATAGGGTTCATCAGGTACTCACTGGATTTAAGTACACAGGATGGTCTATTTGAAAGGTGTATTTGTGGATTCCCACTCTGCTTTGCTATCGTTTCGGACCAGTATATGCTGTTTGATCAAGTAAGCAAACATTGATGATGACCGGTAATAAATCCACGTCTGAAATTTTTCAGGTTACTGTACACATATAATCACGTTAGCTCTTTCACTAACTGTGCAACAGAATTGAGGTCATTGTATATTTATTTAGTTTCTAGTACCAAGATGTTATGCGGGTTGAATTTACGTCATACAGATTTGCATTTCGTGACCTAATCGCAAACGTGATCGACGATAATATGAAAAGTGGGAGGGTTAAATGGGTACTTGATACCCTAGGTAGTACTCAACTAGGGTGGTTTAAATTGTATAATATATCCGAATCTACTGAAGATATACAATCAGCTATATACCGATTGGATCTTTGTGAATAAATTTTTGATATTTTTTTTAAACACCAACCTGCATTAAGGAAATAATCCTTGTATTGCGAGGGACTGGAGATGGCTCAGGTTGATGTTAAAGCTCTTAATCGTCTTTTACGACATTCCCAATAAAATTAAGGGTTCTTAGTATTCGTAGCCGCTACCATACAGTCACAGACCTATTATTATTTATAAAAACTTGATTACGAGCGAAAAATGATTGTCACAAGTGAGGTTCGAGCCCACACCTATTAAAAATCCGTTCCAATCGTGCTGCCACTTTACACCACCGTGAACTATTGTAGGACATTCAATTCTCGCATCGTATTATATTTTCGTCATTTTTTAGGAGACATGTGTGATCTACCCGACATTGTTTACACATTGTACAGACTTAATATTATTATATATTATTATTATATTATACTTATTAATTCTATATAATAAATGATTAAATATCCTTTAATGTTCTAAATTTCAAGGTCGAACGTCCTCAGACAAGGGCCAGACAAATTTCAAAGTAACATACCATATATATTTCTAACGAGACCGTAACCTTTGATATTTGTACCTCAGAAACTGTTATTCGAGAAATAATAATTGATATTATTTTTAGTATTTTTCTAGATGATATACAGATTGATTTTCAATTATATTATATTTAAAATAATACATAAGCTGACTGGCTACGAATACTACTAGCAAAGTAAGGGACTTTGCTCGTGGATGTCGTAAAAGACGACTAAGAGCCTTATAACGACTAGGACCAACTCCATCTGATGCTGATTGGTCAACAATTACATTCCCAAGGAGGGTTGGCGTTTGGCGGGCGGCCGTAACTATTGCCAATAACTTTTACAATATGTACTATGAAAGAAGAGTGCATATTGTATCGACCCTAAGTAATTGGGATAAGAGTAGGAGAATGATGATGATATGTATAGTAATAGCGTTGGTGGAGTGGTAAACCAACAGCTATCTAGAGGTATCAAAATCAAATCCGCACACATAATTTTTAGCAATTATTGTGTAAAAAAGTGAACAATTGCACATATACATGAAATTTGAAGGCTCAGGTATGTATTTATTTTAAAGTGGCGGTAATTACAAATATGTTTAACACGTCTACCAGGTAAGGGTCGTTTTTGAAAGGTATATAAATAAGATGGCGGCCGTTGAATCAAACGTTGATAACAGTTGGTGAAGTTAATTATACCATAGTATTGTAAAGTTTCGTATAATGTAGTACTATATTGTGGAATAAATCAGTCATACATATATTTATTACATGAAATATAATAATGGTTATATATAATATCGTTTTGCATGTGGTGAAGGAGTAAGAATACAATTTACCACCCCCCTTTCTTACCCGTGGGGGATCGTAAGAGACGATTATGGGATATAAAACGCATATAACATCTATGCAAGAGAAGGAAAATTCTAAATAAAACCTTATAACAACACGTCTGACCAGCGTGATTTAGAAAGTCAGTTTTTCTCCTAGAGTGGAGGAGGCTCGAGTCCAGCGGTGAGACATATAACTGAGATTATGATAATATTATTTTAGTGATTTTTAGAAGGAATTAAAAACGGACATAAGATTGCTAATAACTTTTGCAATATGCGCGACGAAAGATATATATATATGAAATATACAACTTTAAAATCAACCTGTGTATATAATATTATTATGTATAAATAAGACCACCTCGTAGGTGTGTACAAATAACATATCAGAATACCTATTTATTAATGGAAATATAATGGGCGACATGTCTGGTTTCCATGGTGATGAACTGGTGACGACATTTTTTTTAACGTAATATCTTGTCTAAGAAAATAATTCTTGTATAGCGGGGGACTTATAAATATATAATATAACTGGACACCCAGACTCGGAACAACAATTTGTGAATCACTCCTCCGTGGGAAAAGGATTCTGGCAACTTGGATTGATTTATCTTGTGTGGGATCCGCTCTGATACCAAAACCACTACGCCATTTGTGCATCAAGTTATTGAAAAAAGAAACCTCTGAACCAATTTCATTTTATGATAACCTTCTTTAATTTGTCTTGAAATTGAATAAAAACCCTTCAGTGTAAACTGGTTATTTTTTTAGTGTCGTAGTTTAAAAAAAAAAAATAAACTATATTATTTTAATATTCGAAACTAGTTTATAGTTTTTCGATCTTATAAAATGACCACGTGTCAATTTTGAATTTATATTTTATTCTTGAAGAAGATATACAAATATTATTATATTAACTAATATATATATATATATATATATATATATATATATATATATATATATATATATATATATATATATATATATGCTGGGCTTGAGCCACCTCCATAATGAAAGGGCAATTGACCTACTATACCACGCTGCTCAGACGTGTTGGTATAGGGTTTTGTTTTGAGTTTTTCTTCTCTTGCATAGATTTTATATGCGTTTTATATCCCTTAGTCGTCTCTTACGATCACCCACGGGTAAGATGGGGTGGTGAATTGTATTCTTACTCCATCACCAAACGGAAAATTTTATCTTTGTATTCTTGTAATATGATATGATAATACTTTGACCTTTAAGTCGCCCGGGTGCTTTACAATTATACAAATAAACTAACAAATTTGTCGGTTTGGACTTTGGATGTTAACCTCGGATACCTGTAACTTACTTACACAAACTAATGATGAGCGTAATAATGCCACTAATATGTCATTGGTTAAATAAAAAAAATCAAATATACCAAATTTCAAGTTCTTTTTCAACGAACAAATTTGCGGCTTAACGTAGAACAACATTTTTTTCAGCACAGATTATGACATTTAATTTGATGATTTATCATTGTATTTATTAAAATACAAACTATAACAAAATGTTTTACATAATATTATCAACTTTCAACATTTTTGAGAATTGTCAATTTTTATTTAATCGACGATGTGTTGCCATGAATGCTATGCCATAAATAAACACGAAATCATATACCATCTAATTTAATAGATACAGTAAACATTAAGTCAATAAATTTATTAAGATAAAGGAACCTTTTATCCACCCCAATTGACCTCTACTGTGCGACATAGGCCTCGCCAATCAAGCAGATATAGAATGTCTCAATATGCCCCAAAATCTATCCTACCGTTAATTTATAGTTCTCGACTAACCTTTAATGTAATAATATCAAACCCTTAACCACACATTACGCTTCAATAGTTGAAAACAGACTCATTAGAATAACAATAATTCGGCAATGTTATGGATAATTTTGAATAGGATAGTTTTTTTAAGTTGCAGATGCAATCATTATTATCCTGCTCTTATGTATCGTATCATGTATCGTAAATATTATAAAAAAATGGCAATATATCGTATATATTATACAAGTTTTATGACCGGCTATATTCTTGATTTCCCACTATACTGTGAACTGGTTCCATTGAACTGGCTTAACAAGGGTTGGTAAATTACCACGCTTTCGAGAAAATCTTTCAAGCGTGCAGACATCTTCGCAATTTTCTTTCTTCACTGTTTAAAGCAAGTGATAATCTATATTAACATTTCAAAAAGACTTGCGAAATTTAATTACTTTTAAAATTAGATCCAAGATTCTTTGTTGCATCCAGCAACAAAGAATCTTGGATTTAAGCAAAATAAGTTTAAATTTGCCAAGAATAAGTCGCGGGTAGAAGGTTTCAGTATTCTAAACCATTTTAATTTTCTAAAAGTGTATGGGCATATTATATTCAATATATCCTTTTATTTTTGAGAGTCGTATGAACTGGCTGAAAGATTTTATCATGGGACAGTTGCAGCACTGGCATAGAGAAGTTATACCAACTAATTGTAGATTTGGGAGATACTCTTGGGTCCAACTGTGGGTATCTGTAGTCTGAGAGATATACAATTATTTTTATATTACTATACTTAGTGATATTTCTTTGTGGTGATGGAGTGAGAATATAAGTCACCATTCCCTTTTTGCCCATGTGTGTCTTAAAAGACTGCTAAGGGATATACAAATACTGCAAAAATTTTAATAAAACCCTATACGAACCCGTCTAACCAGCGTGGCATAGTAGATCAGTATCCCTCTTATTGTGGAGAGACTTATCCTAATTTTTTTTTGAGATTTAGCGAACCTACACCTGATCGATACGAATACACATAATTAGAAATTTCTGGAATAAATTAATCTTTAGTATGTCTAACGCTGAGCAATACAAACAATAGTTCTAGATTACATATTTTAAATTCTATATATTTAGTATTACTACAAGTTATTCCAAGTAATGTGTACAGGTTATTTTAAATATCTAGCAATTTTTAATAAACAAATATGATTTTATACTTTCATTCCTGTTATTGACAACGATTCAGCTGTGTGGTAGCGGCTACGAATACTACTAACCCTTACTTTGCTGGTGGATGTCGTAAAAGACGACTAAGAGCCTTATACCTGGGTCAACTGCATCTGATGCCATTTCGTCAACAAGAGTAGGAGAATGATGATTCCCCTTATAGATAAGAATTTGAAATATCAAGTTATATAATTGTATATTAACATAGTATATGAGGTCCATTTCCTTTCTATTTTAGAAGAGGCTTAAGCCCAGCACTGGGCTATGTATGAGCTCAAATAATAATAATAACAAATTATGACAGCACTCCAGTAGGAAAAAGAAATCAAAATATAACCCAATATGAATATTTCCAAGTAATATTTCATTAAAACCCTTTTAGTTTATTGCCTATAGCTTGTTTTAGTCAATACGCTATTTATATTTATGCCCTAAATCGTTTTATACCGAGGCAAGACGCCAGTAGGACCAGTCTATAGAGACTCAACAATTTGTTAGTTATTTATTGCGTGATAATATTTATAGGTCACAGACAAGTGAATCATATTCACCTTAAATAACTAATTAAAGGAGTAGCACAATTACTGTCTGTGACTATTTTTTTTCTTTTTATATCTTAGAAACCAGGGTATTTAATCACATTTCATATACAGGGTTTTTTTATTGAAAGACTATGGCATACTTACATCTCGCCTAAATTCTCTAGACCAATGGTAGGATGCCGTTTACCCTATAATCCGCAATTTTATCCATTATGCTTTTTGAGCGTTACCGATTTTAAATTCCAATATATTTTTTTATTTTTGTCGAAGCCTATGGTTAGGTCTCATCTTGCCCAAACCGGCTTGGGTGGCATAATAACTAACCATACGGTACCTTTCTATCACCATTAAGATAGGCAATCGGTATTAAGTTATATATATAAACCCTTTTTTGGCAGGAAATGATCTGGACACTCTTTTCGTTTTGCCTGGGGCAACGGAAAGGCATCGTGTCGCCCATTAAACTTCCTCATCTACATTGGGCCGGCGACTTTTACCGATTTTTTGACATCCGTGTTTTATGTAGAAACCCTGCGGGGATTGACAAGAAATTCAAAGTGATTGTTTTTTGTATTTTGTTTCAATAAATTATTTTTATTTATACGTCTAAACAACATTTTCAATAGGCATTAGTTTCAGTATAATGAAAATTCGATGCTAATCTAAATCTATATAGAATTTAGCATCTAACATTAGGCAGAACGGTGTCAAGCATTTAACTATTTAAGATTAAAAAAAAAACATACTTATGAATGGTGGATATTGTATCTGTAGCTAAATATGGCATCCATTTGGCACATTTAGCGGTACTTATTTACATTGTATACGTGTTCAGAATTTAATTAAAGTTATTTTAATGAATGGATAAGTAATCTCACAATGGCTGCGTGTGCTACCAACTTAAATTAACCTTCGATAAGTTATACCGCTAAGTAACACCTCGATGTACTTATGGCTATTGCATTTACCAGGTAGACATTGACGTCGGTAAACAGTCCTCCGGCGGTCCATCCAAAGCATCAGTTATGACAAAATCAGTCACTGATTTACATCTGTGATTCTCCATTACGAGTTTAGTCAAGGTAGAGATTAATAATAAAATACAAGATATCTAAAAGTTCTTTTTAACCTACACAATATGCTAAGATGTCTAACTAGCCAGGTGGATCACTGAAGTCACGGAATCGTTACTGAAGGTTAGCCTAAAGGCGATAGTATACGTAATTTATGGAATCGCAAGTCGTCTTTTCGTCACCGCATACGAATCGGATGGTTGGACTTCTATGTGGTCGCTACGAATACTACCAACTCTTACTTTGCTCGTGTATATCATAAAAGACGACTAAAAGCTTTATCACTTGAGGCTGTCCGATCAACAATTACATTTCCAAGAAGGGTTGACGTCAGTCAGGAAGCCAGTCATAAAACTATTGCCAATAACTTTTGCACTCTGTATGATGGAACAGAAGTAACATACTGGGTCAACCAAATTACTGGATAATTGGAATAAGAGCAGGATAATGATGATGTTTGGCTTAGACCTACTCGGCTATGAAAGGGAAATTTGGCGTACTACAACACGTTGCTTAAACATATTAACGTAACATTTTATTTCGAGTTTTCCTTCTCCTTATGTCGATGTTATCTGTGTATTATATCCCTTAGTCGTCTTTCAATATACTCGCAGGTAAAAAAAAAGAGCGGTGAATACTAATTTTTACTTCGTTATTACAATAAAAATTACTATTTAAGCCTGTTCGTGTTCTAGACTTCACCTTATATGCGATGTCTATTCAAAAACTGAAGAATTCATGTATACGAATCGAATACGAATTTGAACGTAAAGAGGTACTTGCTACTGTTACACCAACGAGGCACTCAAGTTAAAATGAGAGATATAAATAAAAAATAAATTTCAACATTCCACAATAAAAATAGCTCAACAGAAATGCGAGTAAAATTGCGCAATGTATATAAAAATACCTTGATTCAACAAATATTTTTAATACAGTTATTTTTTTAGCTTTACTTGAATGTATAATACATTGTTATGTATTTAACTTTCGTAGCAACGCTTTATAAGTAGGCTATTTTAACATTACGAACATTGAAGTCTAATATTTGAAGCCACAAAAGGTACTTCAGATATGTTTATAAATTTTTATATGCTCAAATCGAAAATATTATTTAAGATATGTTATATCAGTGCTTTCAGAGTTTCAGAGTTATCCGTGTGGTGACGGAGTAAGAATACTATTCACCACCCCATATCTTACCCGTGGGTGATCGTACGAGACGACTAAGGGATATAAAACGCATATAACATCTATGCGAGAGAAGGAAAATTCGAAACAAAACCCTATACCAACACGTCTGACCAGCGCGGTATTAGTAGGTTAATTGCCCTTCCATTACGGAGGAGGCCCGAGCCCAACAGTGGGACATTTACGGACTGTGATGATGATATCAGTGCTTCGAACAGCACGCAAAGTCTTTCATTATAATTTAAAACAGTCTATACTCATCTCAGCTCATATAGGTTCCTATTGGACTCGAGCCTCCTCCATAATGGGAGAGAAATTGACCTACTATAACCACGCTGGTCAAACGTGTTGGTATAGGGTTTTGTTTTGAGTTTTCCATTTTTTGCATAGATATTATATGCGTTTTATATCTCTTAGTCGTCTCTTACGATCACCCACGGATAAGATGAGGGGGGTGGTGAATTGTATTCTTACTCCGTCACCACACGGATAACTCTGAAACTCATGTTTGACTATTAATTTGCAAGCTAATCGTGGACGCGACAGGTCTGCCATGAATATTGAAAATATTACTTGTACTTAAAGTTTTAAATATATAAGATATTTTAATTTTTTAGGAATTTAATCACATTTGTATTTGATTTTTACTTTCCCGACGGTTTAATTACGTTTCAATGTTCACAGATACGGGAGGACCATGGGACCATGGGCGGCGGTGTTTAATTATGTGTAATAATTGCGTAAACAATAAATCAAAATCATTTTATCAATCAGAAATTATCTACTATTAAATATTTAATTTGTATTATCATCTTCTATTATTGAGAATTTACACCATAGAATAAACTAGGTTCGTAGAGTTATGGCCACATTTTCATGGCAACGTGAGGGTTTCATAAATTAAAATGAGGGTTTGTAACATACCGTGGGGTTTCACTACTTTTTAAGGGGTCATACAATAATATTTTCTTTCAGTGCATCGCCTGGAAGATGCGATTTTTTTCTATTGCTTATGGTGGCAAATGAGCAAGCAGCACACCTGATGGTAAGTGTCACTGCCGCCCATAGACCTTTGCAATAGGCTTAGGCCGCTGCCTACCAATACAAACCCCAAACCCACCCAGTTGGACTTCCAGCTCTCTCGCGTGTCTGAGAGCTCTGTCTTAGAGGAAAAAACTATGTTTCGCATTATTCCATTACTTCCAGTTGTCTTACGGGAAAAAGTCAAGCTAAGCTCACTGTATATAGACTGGGATAGAAACGGCATAGTGACTTATAGTGGCATAGTGGTTAATTCCCCGTATGGTGACGGAATAAGAATACAATTCACCATTCTCTGTTCGTGGGTGTTCTAAAAGACGACTATGGAATATAAAGATCGAGATAAAAATCTATACGAACCCGTCCGACCAATGTAATCCAAAGTGGTGGGTATAATGAGTCAATTTTTTATTATATAGGAGGCTCTAGCCCAACAGTGGGACGTATAAAAGCTGAGATGATTGAATGATTGAGGTTAATACCTCTAATGAACATAAACATACATACATACATACATATCATCACGCCATATCCCTTGCAGGGTAGGCAGAGAGAACAGAGTGCCAGAGAACTCTATCTCTGCATACTTCACTCGCTTCCTCAACATTCATAATTCTCTTCATACACGCTCGCCGGTTTCGGAGACTCTTGACTCCACCTTCCTTCAGTACATGACCGATCTGGTCTAGGTAGGTTAGTCTCGGTCTCCCTCGGTACCTACATCATTCCACTTTCGCATTGTATATCTTCTTAACCAGGCGTTCGTTCGGCATTCTTTCCACATGTCCGAACCATCGGAGCATTCCCTTTCGCATCTTTACACCAATACTCTCTTTCATACCTACTCGCTCTCTTACGTCGTCGTTACGAATGCGGTCGGTCAGCCTAACTCCACAGATTTTCCGCAGAGATCGCATTTCGACCGCATTAATTTTACTATCATACTCTTTTCTGCATACCCAACTCTCGCTTCCATACAGTAATGTTGGGACAAGCACTGCGTTATGTATTGCTACACGTGCCTTCTGGCTGAGGTGGTGGCTGCCGAGAAGTTGCCCCAACGCTCCGTTCACTCTATTTCCCGCATTCACTCTTCGCTCTATATCAGTGGTGTACCTTCCATCTCGGCTAAATCCACATCCAAGATATACAAATTCATCCACTTGCTCTAGTACATCATTACCTATTGTTACTCTTACATCTGTTCTGGTTTTATCTCTTTCAAAGACCATTATTTTGGTTTTGCTCACATTCACGCGTAGACCCCTTTTCTTACAATCTTCTGTCATTGTGTCGACTAGGGTCTGCAGGTCAATCGCTGACTGTGCCAGCAGGACTGCATCATCTGCATAAAGCAGAGCAGTGACCACTGAGTCGCCCATCTGGACTCCCACATTCATATCGTTCAACCTTTGGAGACATTTATCCAGATATATGATAAACAGTCTGGCTGACAGAACGCACCCCTGCTTAACGCCGATATTGACGTCAAACCAAGGCGACATTCCATCATCCAGCCGCACACAGGCTCTACAGCCCATGTAACTGGACTGCACAGCCTGTAGCAGTTTACCGTTAATACCATACTCCGGTAAAATGTCCCAAAGTTCCTTTCGTACAACCGTGTCAAATGCTCTCTCCAGATCTACAAAACTGCAGAAAACCCTCTGACCTAGAGCCAGATGCTTCTCCACAATGTTGCGCAGAGAGAACACTTGATCCATGCATCCCCTTCCACTCCTGAAACCTCCTTGTGTCTCACACAGTAAACCATCGGACACCATCCTCATTCTCCTTTCAATAATTTTTCCATACACTTTTGCTGCCAAACTGGTCAAGCTTATGGCTCTGTAATTTGCGCAGTCATAACGTGAACCCTTGTTTTTAAACAAAGGCACGATGACTGCGCTATTCCAGTCCCTGGGAACCATTCCCGAGCTCCAACATAAATTGAGGAGCAACAGGAACGCCTCCCAGACACAAGAGCCACCAAGCTTGATCATCTCGGCAGACACCATATCAATGCCCGCTGCCTTACCATTTTTCAAACTTCTTATCGCCCATTCAACTTCATCCATACTGATGCCATCGGAGGACGCCGTTGTCGAATGTTGATCTACTAAACCACATCCAACACCGGCGCCAACCGTAGCATCCGCATACATATCGCCAAAATATTCACTCCATCGGCTTAACACGTCTTGTGTTTGTGTAAGAATGTCTCCACCTTTAGACCTTATTTTATTCATTCTGAAGGCTGACCAACCACCCCGAGACTTCTTCACCTCCCTCCAAAAGAGTTTGGTGTTACCCTCGAAGTTTTTAGTCAGCCTATCTTCTGCACTCATACTTGCTCTATCACGTTTCTCTTTCACTAAGGCCTTGGTGTCATTCTTACATTGCCGATATATTTCTTTCTTCTGTTCAGTCATACTGTCATTCAGATTCAAAGAAGAGACATAGTCCAGCCACGCTTTCTTCTTTTGCTCTACGGAAGCTGCCACTTCCGCATCCCACCATGCATCACCATTTGTTTTTCTATGCTTCTTTGAACTTCCACATACTTCTTTCGCTGTATCTACCATACTCTCTTTCAATACTCTCCAGCATTCTTCAATGTCCGATTGCGGCTGGCTTGCCATCGTCAGCCGTTCTCGGACACCCTCTGCATACTTTTCTCTTACACACTCTTCTTGCAACCTTTCAACCTTTATTCTTTCAAGCCCTCCGAAGTGGACACGCTCTCGCCAGTGCCTCCACTTTCTGAACAGACCACTAAATCTCGCAATAACGAGATAGTGGTCCGTGTCGACTGTGGGGCCCCTGTAGGCTCTTGCGTCCAATATTTTGCTTCGGAGGCGACTGTCTACCAAAATTAAATCTATTATGCTTTAACATAAACAGTGTTGCCAATTATTTTTTTTCAGCAAACGATTTTACTAAAAAGGATCGTATTCGTGTCGCCGTCGCTCTCCGATCGCTCTTAGCTGAACAATATTAAAAAACAAACGATCACAAACAAAAACACTCCTTATTATTTACTTAATAAGGATTACCTTTATCGCAATCACGCATCAATGTTGCAATTTTATAAATGCAGTTATATAAATATATATTAAGCGTTAATTCTATTGCGTTAAGGTTGAATGTGTTTATATAGTGATGTTGTTTGTAGCGTAACTAGGGCGGGTGCCTTGAGAACTACATTTACATGACACGGCCTCGCGCGGTTGTTGATCTCCTGGCCTTAGCGCTAGCATTGCACGGCTGGTGCGCGCCGCAGTTTCCTTCCTCGCTATTATCTATATTTCCTATGCCAACAAACAGCATGTCCTTGATACTCTTGATTAGTTGAAATCTTAGACATGTTTTGCGCAAGAGTTCATGAGAACGCTTCATTTGGTAAAATAATCCAACGCCAATAACGTCAAAGTTACAAAATCTCGTGCGATTCAATGCTTGTGAAACTTTTTTAACATGATAATATATATATTTTGTAACACAAATATTATGATTCTATAATTTTTCATATGACGGAGTAGGAATACGATACAACAACAAATATTGACCGAGGGTGTCGTAAAAGACGACTAAAAATACAATATACAAATAAGAGTTACACAAGAGAAAGAAAATTCAAATTAAAACAGTATATCAACCCCTCAGACCAGTTTTGGTATAGTAAGTGAATTTCCCTCCTATTGTGGAGGAGACTTGAAGCCAGTATTAAAAGTAAACCCAAAAATAGTCCAAGTCCTTAACTGCACAGATAGCGTAGCAGTTAAGATACCGAACTTCGGTGCCGGTTGTAGTCGCTTCGATTCCTATGTAGAAAAATATTTCGTGCTGTCCATAAATTTTTGTTCTAAATCTGGGTGTAATTTATCTTCATTAATTATGTGTTTGTAAATTCCCCTGCAATTGAAGGATTATTTTCAAAGTGAAGGGGTGTCTAAAGAAGGGTAATAAATTGCCTAGAATAAGTACTATACCCTATCTTCTGGTGATTCTTTAAGCAATTTTTATGGCTCTCACGGGAATCTCCAAAACTATTACTGTATATATTTAAAAATTATGTGACAATTTAATTTAATCAAAACACAATGTACCAATAGGAAGATCACATTATAACAATTAGCGAATGTTTGTTGCAATATTCGAGAGTGTGTCCATTGCGAAACGTCGGTAGAGACCTTGTCCACATACGCATTCGATCGACCAACATTCATGTACTTATGCGACTTGTGTGTAATACTACTCGTGAAATAATAAACTAGAAATAACATGCCACTTTACATTTTGGGGTCAGCGAAACAGGATGCCTAAAAAGCTTACCGAAATGATTATATATATATATATCCGTGTGGTGACTATAATTCACCAGCCCCTACCCGTAAGAGACGAATAAGGGATATAAAAAGTATTGTTCTGAGTCTGGGTGTAATTTGTCTGTGTTAATTGCGTTTGTAAAGTCCCCCGCGATACAAGGATTATTTTCCTTAGTGCAGGAAGGTGTCTTTAAAAAAAAAAACGCATATATCATCTTTGCGAGAGAAGGAGAACTCGAAACAACACCCTATACCAACACGTCTGACCAGCGTGGTATAGTAGGTTACATACCCTCCCATTACAGAGGAGGCCCGAGCCCAACAGTGGGACATATATGGGCTGTGATGATGATGATATGTGTGTATATATATATATATATATATATATCCTCCCCTCCTTTGGGACAGTAGATCTATATGTATTTTACGATTTTTTTTTAAATCCAAAGTATTAACATTGTTTTTATGTAAAGAAAGTTTGTCTTACTATTAGCCACAAAAACTCTTCAGTGCGAGTAAACACGTCTTTCAGCACTTATCAATTCTGTAAAGGGCTAATAGAAAGAATAAAATTTTAGTTTACTTGATTTCTTATTGAAATAAAAATTAGCGTAAATAAACACTAGACAGTGTCTTACTTCTATGATTTAGAAACTCAATAATAAGGAATATTCTGAAAATGAACCCCTCCGAGGATATATTCTTCTCTGAGAATTTGAAATTGAAGATGAATTTCGTTTTGATATTTTTCATCCTAGAATATAAATAATGAAAATCATATTAAACGGTAACGTCACATATAGTTTCAACAAATACTATCTCGTCGGCTAGAGCATTTATAAACTCATTTGCAAAAAAAACGGGCGGTTTTGATTTTCATTCATATTTAAAAAGATACAATACCAAAAAGGTTTCAATCGTTTGTACACGTTACTGGCCGGTTTTAAAAATGCTGTGGTATTTAAAAAAGTACGTTCTAAATTCAATTTTTCATTTGATGTTCATTTTTACAGAAAACCCCTTTTTATCCTACATTTTTGGCGCGAAGTTCCAGAAGTTAACATCGACTTTCATAACTTTTATTCAATTTTTATCGATTAATTTCATATCCTTGACTGTCAAAGCTTTATTTAATGCTGTTTGGCTGTATCAAAAATGGTAGATAAAGTGGTAAAAGCTACCAAAATTATCGCGCTGCTTGAAGAGGGTTGCAGCCAATGTTTCGTGGCTAGGAGGCTAAATGTTAGTCGCTCGACAGTCCAAAGGACCTGGCAGCGATATCAGGAGACTGGTTCCGTCGAGAGAAGGCCTGGTTCTGGAAGAAAACCATGTACCCAACCACGGGATGATCGTTTTCTTGTGAGTCGCGCATTGAGAAATCGCAAATCTTCGTATGTGGATCTTAAGAACAACCTCCAAGAAGTAAGAAATGTGCATATTAGTCTATGGACGGTCAGGAGGAGGCTTCTCGCTGCCAATATACGCAGTCACCGCCCGGCCCGCGGCCCCAAATTACTCCGTGAGCACAGAGTTCACAGGCTTAGGTTCGCTAGAAATTGTGAATCATGGACTCAAGACGATTGGAATAGGGTTTTGTTCTCTGATGAAGCCAGGATATCTCTGTTCGGTGAAGATCGACGTCGGCGAGTGCTAAGAAGACAAGGAGAACGCTTTGCAGAGGCATGTTTCGAAGAAATCACACCTTATGGTGGGGGCTCTGTTATGTTTTGGGCAGGAATAAATTCAATGGATCGTACAGAGTTAGTCTTCATTGAAAACGGCTCACTGACTGGGCATCGATACATAACGGAAGTTCTAATTTCTCATGCACAACCCGCATTGGCTCTAGGTGAAGACTCGATTTTTATGGACGACAATGCTCGCGCCCACCGATCCCGCGATGTTAATGCGTATGTGCAAGAGGTCGGCATTCGTCGTTTGGATTGGCCAGCTCGAAGTCCCGACCTCAATCCCATAGAGCATGTCTGGGACGTTCTGAAACGGCGTGTGAGATCAGTACACCCGGCTCCGCAGACCATCAGAGAGCTGAAGAATGTGATTACTGCGGAGTGGGAACGTATTCCGCAAGCAAGTATCCGGGATATACTCGCTAGCATGCCCAGACGAATTCAAGCTGTGATTTTAGCTAGAGGGGGTCACACTCGATACTAAACATTTATCTGCTTTTACTTTATTAAAGAAAAACAAACAAAAAAACTTTTTTATTTTTACTTCATGAGCATATGCACTACTAGCGAATATACACTACTAGCGAGGTTTAGCATTATTTCCCATAAATTGTATCTAAATTTTATGAAATACTGATGAAAACGATTATTTTCTTATTAATTTACCAAATTGTGTGGATAAAACTACCTATAATTATCAAACAAAGAAATATTAACATTTGAAATGGTTCATTGCTTAGGTGCCCGTTTTTTTTGCAAATGAGTGTAGATTCCATTCGTCATACTATTATTTTGACGCGTGAAAAGCTTTTACCTACGGCTGGGTTGGCAAAAAATTATATCAGACCGTCGATGCAAGTCTACCCGCTAAAACCTCTCGTTTTCCTTCGTCTACTTATTCCGGGGGAGACTGTTATGTTCATTAGATTCTTTCCTCTACCTCCATAATTCTTAATACTTGGATAACTGGGGTTTTCCGCCGTGTAATTAAAGCCCATCAAACTGGGTTTAATAGTTTATGTAAAAAAAAAATATAATAAGTAAAAATATATAATAAAAAAAATTACAAGGTTCTGTTCTGATCCACACAATGATCCACGTGTTCCGTGCCGATGGTATTTTATTAGATGCATTTAAGGAAAAATATTTACATTTACAATATTTAAGTGACTCTAGCTTTATATATGATATATAATTTTACATTTTGGTTTTTTTTATACAAATTTGACCGGGTTGAGAGCCCCCAGCGCTCACCCATAGTTCGGTTAAGCTGTCAAAGTCATCTCGGCTAACAGCAATCGCAGTGGATGTTTTAGTGGGTATTCTAGCCCCGAGGCTAGTGAGTCCCACACTCCCTATTCCGGGTGGTGGTGCGTAAAAGCATTTCGACCATTGCGTTATCAAAAAAAAATACAAATTACATCCAAACTCGAACAAAGTAGTATCCTTCATGAAGACTGAACTCTCAGCACTAAAGATCCTTACCAGTGCAACATCTGTGCAATAGAATAAATTAAATATATAAAAGCTCATATGTATTTAAATAAAAGTTAAATCTGCACAAATGAATCAATGTTAATTTTAGTTAGAGCCGGCGTACGCCTTAACAGTACGTGGCCTTCTAGGGCCATATGTGGCACATTTAGAGTGCGCTGAGAACGCTCGTGCCTAGTTACTAAATACAGTGATTGTCGTTTATATAACAGGTCAAGAGCCCATACAAATATACCTAATACTTTAAAACAACTATTAATAAAAGACTAGAAGCAATACTTTTTAGATCCTTTCTTTTGTGTGTCGTACGTGTCTTACGTTATGAGTCAATTACATCCCGCTTAAACCACCCTGGGCGGCGGAAAAAACGGCGTTCAACCCTTTAATCTAAAATACTGGTTATACCTATCATCATTTGAGCCAATCAACAATACCATATCCTTGTCTTTGGACTAAGAAATTAATCCTTATATTGCGGGGGACTTCACAAATAAATAACGGACTTAAATTACAACCAGGCCCAGAATATCAATTTATGAATCGCACTAAGTATTCCTACAGATAAATAAAACTAAAAGTCTCTGTTTGTAATGACAAAATAGCAGTTTCTTACTAAATTATTATGGCAGTGGTCCTTGTATAACCTGCTGTACTAGTACTCGCCGCCAATTGAGCTGGCCACCGTTCCCAATTCCTTGACATCGGTGACCTACTCGGTATGTTACTTTTTCAGGTATAAATCACTGTTGACGCTCCGGCAATAAAACGTAGCGATATTCTCACTCGTTCGACTTCTTTGCGGTTGTTAGACTAATCCCAGATCTGACCCGTGCGTGAGTTCGAGGCCTTATCTTTAACTATTCTACAAATTAAATTTAATATAACTAATTCTAGTTTTTCACTATAAAACAACCCGTTCACCTCACTAAGTGGGACAGGATGCAGAATGCGTACGCGCATATCACATATATATGTATGTATGTGTGCAATTTACTTATAAATAGTGTATTTATACCTATACATATACAGAATGTTTTAAAAAAATAAGCAAAATGTGCAAGCAAAGTATTGTAAAATAATTATTTTTTTGTGAAGTAACATAAAATTAATAGAGTTTAATAATATCCAAACTAGTAAGAATAAAATGTAGATCGCACAATTTATGGTATTACATGAGAATCGAACTCACGGTATTCTAATCATTACACCATCTACGCATACTCAAACTGAACATCCTAAATAATTAAAGGATCATTTAAAACATTTATTATTCTCAAAAAATATTCAGCTTCTGTAACCAAAAGGGTTACATCACAAAATTAGACTAGAATATCATGGTGATTAAAGTTTTTATAATATTGATAGATTGGTAGATGAGACTACGTATGAAAATTTTAGTTGGACTCCACAGATGACGTTTTGTTCTAAAAAACGATCCCCTATTCGATATAATGAATGATTTTTCTGAGTCTGACTATTATTTGTGCCCGTTAAACGCATATTTATAAAGTCGCCCGCGATACAAAGTTTTATTCTAGTCGGTTATTTCCAAAAAAATAATATTAAGTTTGCAATAATATTCTACGCTTAGCACATTCCTTCATAGATGCGAAGCTAGCGAAACCTATCTAAAATTATAGATAAATCATTAGAATCCATTACAAATAATGAAAAATAATAATCTATGCAAAAAAACTAAGTAAAGAACATGTAATGTTGGATAGGCAATGTTATTCATCGATACATGATTTGAAATAAAAATAGATTATCATCTATTTTTTTTTGTAACAATATAAGACAGATAAATCACTAAAAACGGCGATCAACGTTTTTGTAAAAACAAAAATACACAAATAAATCAAATTATTGACATGCTGTATATCTAACTACAAATGCGAATGCATTTTGTGTGCGTGTGTATGTGTTATGAAACAGTTCGTTATTACCGCTTGTGAGCTTTAACTGACAATGTTTATGTCTATAAGTATATAATATACATGTCATTTACAGCTTGAAATTGGTCGTGAAAATTTATTGAATTAGGCGGTACTTATGTACCGGCTAATATTATTTTAAAATTTAAGAAAGGTAGGCAAACTCACAACTTTCTCACGATTAATCAATTCGATAATTCAGAATAAATTTTTGAAGTTCTGCAAAGAATTGCAAATCATTTCTCACATATGAGTAAGAAGATTTTCTTACATCCTATTCTAGTTTTTTTTTGTTGGTTTAGGCTATGGTGCGGACACACGCCGCCCGTTCGTCCGGGGCGATAGAGGGGCAGCGCGTGCCCCATAACCCACCGTATTCCTTCCCCATCGCTATTGGGCCGGCCAATCCTATTCTAGCTTGATTATATCCTGTATTATTTTGTTTCTTGGGATTCGCGAACAATAGGAGTAAAATGAAGCCAACTGTACCATGCTAGTAAGATCAGATGACTTAGTATAGTATTTTATTACGGATTTTCCTTGCTATGTGCATATTAAATCCCTTAGCCGTCTGTTATGACACCGATCGAACAAAGGAGCTTTGTAGTTTATTTGCCATGAAAAGTCATATATAAAGAAAAGATAAAGGCGTAATTATAAAAAAATCAAACAACATTAAAGATATTCACGTATCAAGTGACGTAATTGTACGGTTTTTTTTTGCGCGCGCGTCGAACGCAAACGAAAGTAACACTCGTCGATGTGTTTGTCCCAACATTGCACTTGGTAACGTGCGATCTAGGTCAGGGCTCGCCCGCTGCGGAAAGCGCGCAACTAAATGACTACTTTTCATAGGTTTTTTTTTTTACGTTTTCACCTTGATGGACCTATTCGATAATAATGTGGGCTTATTATGTCGTAGACTTTTTAATTTTTTTTTAAGACACCCTGTACTAAGGAAATTATCCTTGTATCGCGGGGGACTTTACAAATATTAAATTTAACGGACACAAATCACATCCAGACTTAGAACAAGAATTTTGGGTATCTCACAAAATATTGTCCTATGTAAGAATTATAGGTAGAGCCCTACCATTGACAGTTTTCTATTCACAGCTGCGGGCCGGTCCGTCCGAGGTAGACCATGCTCTGGCGGAAAATCGACTTCTGAGCAGTGGCAATGTGCTGCTGTTCTTTGTTCGGTGAGCAAGGCAGCCGGAAGCTTGACTGTCTGAATAGGTTTGGGTTGGTAGGCAATGGCCGAGCTATATATACCCTTGGTATTGCAAAGGTCTCTGAGCGGCAGTAACACTTACCATCAGGTATACTGGTTGCTCGGTGGCCACCGCCACACTGGCATTGTAGGTAGGCAACTGGCAGTATCTTAATCACTACACCATTTGTGCAGTCAATAATTGCAAAACGTAAAGTACTCGTAAAGTCGTAACGACGACGTAAGAGAGCGAGTAGGTATGAAAGAGAGTATTGGTGTAAAGATGCGAAAGGGAATGCTCCGATGGTTCGGACATGTGGAAAGAATGCCGAACGAAGAAGATATACAATGATTGATTGATTGATTTAAGAAGATATACAATGCGAAAGTGGAAGGATGTAGGTACCGAGGGAGACCAAGACTAACCTACCTAGACCAGATCGGTCATGCACTGAAGGAAGGTGGAGTCAAGAGTCTCCGAAACCGGCGAGCGTGTATGAAGAGAATTATGAATGTTGAGGAAGCGAATGAAGTATGCAGAGATAGAGTTCTCTGGCACTCTGTTCTCTCTGCCTACCCTGCAAGGGATATGGCGTGATGATATGTAGTATGTATGTAATTGCAAAACTATACATATTTCTACATATAACAATATTCAATTAATTAAAAATCATCATCATAATCATCTTCTATGAACTCCTATCCGCCGTCATATCTGAACTCATTGCTTTCATACGTATATCCTCATTCTTACAATCCCTACATCTCTTTGTGACTCTTACGTCCATCTACAATTATATAGATAGCCCTAAGCATGTGGCGTTTTTCATCCCTCCTCATTGCATATTTGCATGCACCAATGCGAACTCGCGCTCCTAATCCTAACGAGGAGGTCACTCCTCTCTATCAAGAGATCACTGGTGCCAATTTTAGACTTATAATATACTTATTTTTCCACTTTAAGGGATTTCTTGCAAATAATTATTGTGATATATGAGTACAATAGCATTTAGTGTTCCAAATGAACACAAATTGTTTGTAATACGACAGCTCACACTTGTCTAAGTAGTAAGACGATTGGAACGGATTTTCAATAGATGTGGGTTCGAGTCCCACGTGTGACTATCGTTTTATCGCTCGTAAACTATTTTTTATAAATAACCTACATACTTAGCATTTAAAATGCTAAATAATTTGAATAAAAAAATATTTTGTAAATGTTGTACCATTGTACAGATAAGCTTAGTCATTTAAAAAACCCAATTTGGTTTAATAAATGCTTTAACTGAGTGTCATAACGAAACCTAAATAATTCTTTACGGTATTAAACCTTCGACCTCTAAATTTACAATTATTTGCCGATAATAACCATATTATTTCCTTAAACATTTGCGTGCGTGAAAAAGCGCTATTTCTCAGTTAATATTTGAAAGTTTCGGCCTATAAAATATCCTAATATATAAGTTATTTTAATTGCCAACTCACCGCTACAGAGGAAATGTTTCACATATCACGAATTTGTCGACTTACCTGAAAAAATAAAGAAAATAATTACGTATTAGTATGTGAAAATAAGTAACTGTACTATTTATTGAAATTATTCGGTTGATTATGTAATACATAGCCTAGTTAAGCTGTAATAAATTATTTCGAAATAAATTACTATACCATATGTATAGTACGTAATGGTTAAAATATCGACCTCGAGTATCGTGAGTTTGATTCTCGCAAAGAACAATACTTTGTCCGTTCCACAAACGAGTCTAGATGTCATTTGTTTCCGGTAATTAAATATTTGTAAAGTTCCCCTCAATACATGGATTATTGCCTTAGAGCTGGGTGTTCTCTTTTTATTAAATAAAAAAGGAAAACTTGAGAATAGCGTTCCATTTATATTTCTACTAGTAGTTATCACCCGTCCGCGTTCCCTCCTTTCCGGATAAGTAATCACCAACACATCATATACTAAAACCTTCACCGAAACACGCTGCATCTTATGGTATAAGAATATTACTCCGATTGTTTCAGTAGTTTTCGCTGTATAATAGAACAAAAAAACCGACTCTCCATTTATTAGCATAGATTAAAGAAGATATGATAGAAAAATTTAAATCCTTAATGTCACCTTCAGAGCCATCAAGCTATTACATTTTTCAGTAATATCGTACTTATATAGAGTTTATCGTTATTATACTTTTAATATTATACAAGTATGCTTAACGTGAGTTCTACTGTGTGGATGTGATGTTCAGGAATGATGTTAGACCACAAAAAGAGATCGATAATAGCCGTAAAGTACAACCAACTATATGTACTCGCACATATTGCGAAAGTTATTGGCAAAAGTTTTATAACAGGCCGCCTGCCTAACGTCAACCCAATCAACCCTTCTTGGGAATATAATTGTTGACCAAACGGCATCAGGTGGAGTTGGCCCAAGTCGATACAATGCTTTTGGTCCTCTTTAACGACATCGTAAACGGTTCGACAAAGTAAACGGTTGGCAATATTCGCAGCCGCTACCACACAGCATTTCCTCTTCTTACTTTTCCGTGTAAGGCGTAAAATGAACATAAAGTAACGAGACGAATGGACAGTTACGCTTTCTTAGAAAATTTATAACAACAATTTTTATCGCCAACATATCTGTAAACCGTGGCGATTATATCATTATCTCTCTTATAAGACGGCCAATGTTTAATAGTGGACATTGATGAAATGAAATACTTTAAATAAAAATAAATAATAATAATTGTATCCAATTTGCATGAAATTTGTTATCACACAATAGCGGTAATTCAATTATTTAGTTAAGTGTGTTCGACGGTTCAGTGATTGCAAACGGATTCGTTGACCGTGAACGATCATATTTGTTCCAAGGGTCACGCAAAAAAAAAATGTCATTACATTCGAGACTAATAGAACACTCCAGAAACAACGGAGAGATAAGATAATATAGATAAGATGGCGGTCCCTATTCTATTGTTGAATCATTTATTAAATATATATCGAATTTCATGATAAATAGATTGCAGTTTTGTAGAAATAATAGGCAAGAGGCGTGATTTATTTGCTTTTGTAATATAGTGGAAGACAAATTGTTTCAATCCTAAGTAATTGGGATAAGAAAAAGATGATGATGATGATTAGCCGTGAGGTGTCGGAGTAAGAATATACTCGTAATTTACAACCCCTTTTCTTGCTTGTGGGTGTTTTAAAAGATGATTAAGCGATACAAATGAAAGGGAAAATACGAAATAAAACCCTATTTCTATATATTTGAACAGTGTGGTCAGCGTAGGTCACTTCTATTGCAAAAGTGGCTCGAAGCCAGTGGGATATATATGAGCTCAGATAATGATTTTGATATAAAACTACTTTTCTCATAATTTTTTTTATCCTTTGGTATTAACTATCTGTAATCTGTAAAATGATTTTCTTTAAAAAACTTTTATATAGAGTATTTTTGAAATATTAATTGAATTCTATCGCGTTTGTATTTCATTTTTAATTTCCCGACGTTTTAAACACTTTATAGCTTTCATGGTCATGGGAAGAAGAGACCCCGCGATCACGAATGCACTAAAGTCTTTGAAACGTAAAATCAAATACAAAAGCGATAGAATCCGCAAAATAGTTTTATTTCAAATGTGGAATACTCGTGTAAATATCAAATATCTATAGAGTAATTTTCTCATGCCACCGACTGAGTTATAGACGGGTTCCATCTATCAGTTATATTGATCACGTTTAGATATTGCTCTACCATCGGGAAATAACTCTATTATATAATAATTATTGGTATTTTGCCTCTTATATGCAATGTTTATTTTTAAATAATCATCATATTGATATCTACTAGTATGCAGGGTTCAGTATTGTATTATATTTTATTTAAACTATTAGTAAATCTTTATAAAAATAAATATATTAATTTCCATGCTTGGTAAATAGATTGGCAAACACTTTTTTTCCTAGAGTAGTATTGTTAATTAAAGATATAAAGAAATAAAAAATTTATACATCAATAACTGTCTCAAAGAAACTTAAAATAGTTTAATACACTCACTCTGAATTAAATAGTACCATATCTTAATTTTATAAGAAGTTTCGTTAACGAATATCCAAATTTCCTTGTCACATTCTAATACTATATGTTTTAAATGCCACTAATTCTGCTAATTCATTAGCGTTAAATTCTTAAAGCGTGTATTTGACAGCCGTGGCAGTAAGTGACACCCCTGGGCGTACGCGCTAGGTTCAAGAAAAAAAACATGCGCCTGCACAGGGCATGTGTTAGCGATGTCAGGTGTATGAATTGATTTGTGGTTCCGTACTTTTTTTAAATATTTTGTGTGATAACGTTTACGAATATTACCAGCAATTAAATTGATCTTAGGTGTCGTAAAATACGGCTCAGAGCGTTACATCAACTTGGATCAACTCCATCTGATCCCATCTGATTAACAATTACATGCCCAAAGAGGGTTGACATCAGGCAGGCGGCCAGTCATGAAATTATTGTCAAAATTTTTGCAGTATATACGGTGAAAGACGAATACATTTTGCGTCAACCCTACATAATTGTGATCAGAGCAGAACGATGATGATAGCTTTTTTAAACAACAAAACTCCTAGGCTCGAGCCTCCCCCACATTGATTTAGAAATTGTCCTATTTTCACAGAAGATCGTTGCGGAGTTGACTACGTCAACTGTACAGTTTAGTCTAAAATTTAAATAGCATTTTCTTCAAGAGTTTAATTAGTTAATAAGGATCTCTGAATATTTATTTTGTCATAACGTTAATTCATGCGGAACCTTCAGTAATAAATATTACTCAACCGAGACATTTTATGACCCGCCCCAATCACCGATACGACTTATTAATGACGACACTTTAAGTGGCGCCATGCGTACGAAAACACCAACTTTTTGTCATAGTCAACCATTTTTTGACTATGATACTTTGTCAGCATCAGATTTAATTATAGACTCCGTAGTGTAAAACTTAAATAACAAAACCTTGTGTGCTGCAACGATGAACTCATCATCATCATTCTCTTACTGTTATCCCAATTACTTGGGGTCGATACAATATGTACTCTTCTTTCATAGTACATATTGTAAAAGTTATTGGCAATAGTTTTATAACTGGCAGCCTGTCCGACGTCAACCCTTGGAATGTCTTGTCCTTGGGAATGTAATTTTTGACCAAACGGTAATAGGTGGAGGGGCCTAGGTCGATACAAGGCTCTTAATCGTCTTTTACAACATCCACGATCAAAGTATGAGTTGGTAGCATTCGTAGCCGCTACCACACAGCGTCAGTAAATAGCAACCTAAATCAGTACTATAAAATAAGAAATAAAAAAAAAGAAGACTACAACATTATTTTCTGATCGAAAATCTGTCGTTTTCAATCGTCACACAATTTTCTATTTAATTTTGAGGCCTTACTATTAGTAATATCTTATTTTTATTCCGTCAATAGATGAAGGATCTGCTGACTGCACAGATGGCGCAGTGGTTAAAATATCGATCTTCCATACCAGTGGCATAGGTTTGATTCCTATATAAGACAATACTTGTGCGATGCACAAAGTGTTATCTTGAGTTTGGGTGTAATTTGTCTGCGTTAATTATATGTTTGTAAAGTCCCCCGCAATACAAGGATTATTTCCTTAATGCAGTGGTGTCTTTAATAAAAAAATAATTTTAAATATTAAGTTAAATACCTAATATTTATTTCTCTATAAAAAGAAAACCCTTATTTAGTATTTACTTAAAGTAACGACTAAACGTTCGGAACAATTGTAGGACCAATGTTAGTTATTAAATATTCTTAATAATAGCCTTCAGATACCTCAGCATCCGGTTTCCGATACTCATTTGTGGCACCTATCTCGGTCTACATGCTAGGCATTATGTTTTCCTGTCGAGAATACATTCGCGAACAAATTATTAAAGGTTTAATAATAATAGGAGCAAATAATTATTTTTTTGTATTTAAAAAATAAACTCCTCAGTAATAAAGCATTATGAAACTAAATACATAGTCAAAATAATTATTTTATGGGTCGCAAAAAAGAAAATTGTTTGTAAAATAAAAAAAAACGCCTCCATTAAAACCCAATTTTGACGTTTCTGCAATGACCCCTAAGGTTTAAGTAACACTTAAGACACCATTAAAGCCATAAGCCATCATTACCTATCATATAAATACATAAATAAAAACAAATGTAACACCTAAGGAGATTATATATTTTTAATTTAAATTAATCCAAGTTAACATCAATAAAATTAATTAAACTCAAGTCATTTATATTGATTTAGGTATTACCTAAAATTAATTAGTCATTAGTGAATACGAATATTAGAAACATAACATGCATATAACGTATATGCAAGAGAAAAAAAACACGAAAAAAACCCTACAATAACCCGTTTTAAAAGCGTGGCATATTAAGGTTAATTGCCCTCCTATTTTGTAAGAGACTCGAACCCAGCAGTGGGACGTACATGAGCTGAAATAATGATGACGAATTATTTTATAATATTAGCATAATCATTATCTAAATGCTTCAACAATTAAACTACAATTATAATCACGTGCAGTAACAAATTTCTCATTCATTTCTCGTCCTAAAAACAAAACATTCAATATTCATAAATATTAACATTACCGAATCCAAAAACATCCAATCTTTATAAATCAATGAAATACTAAATCCAAACACGTGTTTTCATCTATTGATATAATTTTCAAAGTCGCCTTGTAAAATCTAGTTCACCGGTTGCGTATGTGATAAGTAGTTATCCTGTAACCCGTTATACTTAATATTAATTGTAAAATAACCATCAAGGCACGAAACTCATATTAATTTTAAATTGTTGGACTAAACGCCCAGTGAGGCGAGAAAAATTTCAATAAGAATTTTCAATTTGTAGATGGTGTAACAATAATGGTTATTTGCTTTTTTGAGTATAACCGTCTTAAATATAATAAACGATTATCTTCTAATTCTCTTCTAATTTATCATGGATTTACAGTAATATGGATCTAATAGTATGACTTTATTTAGTGGTAAGACGGCTCTGCAGACAGTTGCCGTAGGCAGTCAAGAATGGGCCTGATCGTTTGGGTTAGCACCACACTCTTGCTGAAGTTCAGTAAACTAGAGAAGCGAAGACTCAATCGCCATTTTACATTATGTATCGATTTGGATGTATTTTGATATTACAGAGGTCCATGAACGGTTTTATCAATTACGATCAATTGGGTTGTTTGCTCGATTTTGGCAAACTAAAGGCATTAAAAAATCACCCAATTACATCACCCAAGTATCGAGATTCCCGATCAAGATAGGAGAAGACAATGACTCTTATGCAAAGGCATAATATAAGCAAAACTGACATCACGAAAGTCGCGACACGTGGCGTACCTCTTGACCTTTCAGTTTATGTTTAATGCGGTCAAAGACTGAATATTTTCGTAACTAAAGCAGTGGGTATAGATAAGAAAAGAATAATGGTATAATCATGTTGAATTTAACATAGATATGTATTTTGGACGTATTAGAATAAATTTTACAGTCTCAGATTGTAGCAGTGAAAAAATTACTGATTTTAATAATGCTGGTACTTTGCGATAGCCTTTACGTGTATTAAATTAATAAAAATAAAATATGAAATTATGATTCAATTAAGATTTAGGTTTTTTAATTATTATCTATCTAAAATTATTCATACATCTAGGAGAAAGTTTCTCCAAAGCATCTAAAAATCCGATTGACTTGATAGGGTGGGAAATGTACAAGTCATGAAAAAAAAACAGGATCCTTAGAGAATCGCAGTACTCGCCTGGGCAACTTATAATATCAATTACAATCGCCAACAGCCTGCCAAACGTGGCGATAACAGTTTTATCTTCACTTCGGGTGGCCTATGTCCAGCAACGGACGTCAAAACGCTGATGGATAGATGAATATGGGAGATGTGATTAGTTAGCGGAATAACAAAACAATGTCATATTTCTAAACTGTGTAATCACAGCTGACCTCATAGAATAGTTGTTTTTGTAAATGTTTATTTGCTATAAACCATTGTATTAATAAGATATATTAAAATTACAGAAATTTAGCATTTAATATGCTTGATTATTCATAAAAACTTGATTACGAGCGAAACATTATTGTTGATCCCATGTGTGACAAACATTTTTCGCTCTTAATCAAGTTTTTATAAAATATATTAATTGAACACATAATCGGTTATATTAAAGATATATTTTGTATTTATAAATTCATACTATTCTAATTTAAAATTCACGGCAAAACACTCCGAATTGTTGCGGCCTTTCGTATGACATCACGGCTCGTGACAAGGTTTGAAGCAAAAGGCCTAATTTACTGATTCTGGCATTTAAATCCGACGGACTTGGAGCCGAATGCACTTGCCGTTTTTGACTCTAGGGGGTTTAATCACGTTTGTATTTGATTTTTACTTTCTCGACGTTTCGAATACTTTCAGCGTTCATGTTCATGTGCGATAAAATCGCAGCAAATAGTTTTATTTATATGCATTGTCGGCGTAAATATTATAAATAATTATCAAAAAAAAAAACTTATTTTCATTCTTCACTGACAGTTCATCCTAAACAAAGATTAAGTTATGCATACTCGTCCCAGATTATAATGTATTGCGAATTTGCGATACAAGTATGCGCGGGACACACTGGCGTAACTTGTTTATGCAATGGGTAGAGTATTAGCTGTCACGTGGCCGTCGCACGAGTTACTAATGGGCTTTGGATGTGCCAGGACATTAGGATATATAATAATGTCAAGCTTACTGAAAAGGTCTTTGCTTACGGTAGTTACGTGGAGGTCTCTCCTTTCCCTCCATTGTAGCTGATCGGCACTATAAGCCTCTTAATCGGATATAGCTTGTATTAGCTGGTCCAGGCATAATCTTTTTACATATTTTCTTGTATTTTGAAAAGCATCAAACTAGAGCTATAGTCATAAATCACGTTTATACAATTTCATTTAAAAAAAAAGTTACTAACACGACGTGCCCGCTGCTTGCCGGACCTTCTTAGCTTGCGGCCGCGTTGTGATCCGGTGGTAGATTATTAGATTAATACCAACAAAATGTACCTAACATTGAAAATAGGTATAGACTGTGCGGGGGTTTTATATCATACATGATTTCATTTAAATTAAAATAATATAATGATTTGTAATGTTGACGCTAGTTGATATAAAAATATTTTTAAGAATTCTATCGTGTTTGTATTTAATTTTTAATTTATCGATGATGACACTTTACAACGTTCAACTTCACGGGAGAACAGTGCACCATATAAACATACAGCTCAGATAAAGTGAAAGCGATTATTTTATTCGCAACATTGTAATCAGTTAGGGATTAAAATAGAGCAGCTTGTCTATCTCATCACAATGTTCGTCTAATTAAAATCCCAAATCGTGGACCTACATTATAAGTTACTAAAAATCTATGGATTTTCTTATGAAATCGAAATCACTTTGTGTATTGATATCCTTTGTAAATACGAATTAATAATTTAATATTAAAAATTATGCGTTACATTTCTACAGGATTTGCAATGCCGGTTGAAATGATTAGGAGAATTGGTAGCATCACAAAACTCGTAAAAAAAAAACTAATTACACCAATTATGGTATTACTATTTATGTACCTACCGTGCTATTGTCGTGAGTTCGATCCTTTGTGCTGTCAAATGATTGCTATGAGTCTGGGTGTGTTTTGTGTCCGGTACTTGCATCTTTGTAATGTCCCCCAAGATACAAGGACTTATTCTTTAGGGCGGGGATTTATCTTTAAAAAAATATCTACCCACTGGATCCTGTCCTGAGGTTGCCTTGTTCTGAGTTGAAACAAGTGTCAAATTAATATTTCAAGTTCTATGATAAACTACAAGTTGAAGTTCTAGAGACTGTTCATCATATATGAGTATTTTACCCCGTATTTCTTAATTTCTTAAGGTATGCGGTATATTAATTGGCCGTGGGGAAAATGGTCGGTCTACTTTCATTTCCTCCATTTCAAAATAATAATGAATTTCCGTCCTGTATTACCTAATTTGTCTGCACATATGGTGTAGTGAGATACGGATTTAACATGGATAACATGCATGGATTTAACAAGTATCGTGAGTTCGATATCCACACACAACTGTACTTTATATGAATCAAAAATTATTGTTCTAAATCTGGTTGTAATTCATCTCATCATCATTATCTCTGCTCATATAAGTTCCAGTGCTGGCCTTGGGCCTCCTCCATAATGGGAGAAAAGTTAACTGCCTATTCCACGCTGGTGAGACGTGATGGAGTGGGGTTTTATATCCAGTTTTCCTTCTCTTGCAGTGACATTACCTACATATATCCCTTAGTCATATTTAGCGGCACCCACGGGCGAGAGAGGGGTTGATTAATTGTATTCTTACTCCTTAGCAACAAGGAAAATTGTATAATTCGTATCCATTAAATTATATGAAAAGTCCTCCGCAATAAAAAAAATATTTCCTTAGTGCAGGTCTTTTTAATTAAAAAAAAATCAATTACATAAAAAAGAAAACTGTATAGCTGCCGGTGAGAAGTCTCGTGTGTTCTCAGGATATATGAATGCGCACGCGCATGCAATATATATATGTGTGTGCGTGTATTAGTACCTATGTGTGTGTACCGATACGTATCTACGAGTATATATGTGGGCACTAGTTCGTCATTGACATGAATAAGGTTGTCGTACTCACTCAAGGAGCTCTTATAAGCGTGTATGGGCTTTATCTAGACTAGAGTTGTAATACATATGTGCTGTTACAAGTATATATTTAAGAGGTTTCATATCTAGCCACTTGTTGATGACCTAGCACCTTGGTTATATGACGTTTGGAACTGTTGGAATATGTATTCATATAATCCTTACTAATATTATAAATACAAAATAACTCTGACTGTCTGTCTGTCTGTCGGTCTTTCACGCCAAAACTACTGAACCGATCTAAATGAAATTTGGTACACAGATAGTCTAGAGCCTGATAAAGGACATAAGCTACTTTTTAATGCAAAAAAGAGTTGTAAAGGGCAAAAAGCCAGCAGCTTGAAACTTATTTTTAGGCTATTGATTAGATGTAAATTAGGGTTCATGGTTTCTCGAGCTTTTCAATTTCTCGGGTCTCGAGAGTTTTCGAGGTTAATTTCTCGAGGTTTCTCGGTTTGTCATATTATTTGGTTCTAATAACGTCAACAAATTGTGGTTTTCCTCTCAAATAAAAGTATCAAATTAATTCCATCCATCCATCAGCCCGTAAACGTCCACCGTTGGACATATGCCTCCCCACGAGAATGCCATTCACAATGGTCCTGTGCCACCTGCATTCAGCGGTTTCCTGCGACCTTCATAATGTCGTCAGTCCGCCTAGTGGGGTCGTCCTATGCTGCGTCATCCGATTCGTGATCGCCATTTTAGAACCTTTCTTCCCCAATGGTTGTCGGTTCGTCGAGCGATGTGGCCTGCCCATTACCACTTCAACGTGCTAATTCTTCGAGCAATGTCGGCTACACCCGTTCTTTTACGGATTTCCGTATTCCAGATTTTATCACGTAGAGAAATACCGAGCATAGCCCTCTCCATAGCACGTTGAGCGACTTTGAGCCTTTTTATGAGGCCGAAATTTAGAGATCACGTTTCAGTGGCGTAAGTCATCGCTGGTAACACATACTGTTTATAAACCTTTGTTTTCAGACACTGCGGAATATTAGACGAGAAGATCCTCCTAAGTTTCCCAAACGCTGCCCAGCCGAGTTGGATTCGTCGGCTAACTTCTTTCTCGAAGTTGGATCTACCTAATTGGACTGTTTGTCCTAGGTAAACATAGTGATCAACAAATTCGAGAATAGCATTCCCAACCAGGACCGACAGAAATGACACGGGCATTAGACATGACTTTCGTCTTTTCCATGTTTATTTGCAGCCCTACTAGTTGGGAGACCTTACTGAGGTCATTGAGCATAGTGCCAAAGTCCTCCAGGGATTCTGCCATGACTACGATATCATCTGCGAATCGAAGGTGAGTGATGTATTCGCCATTGATGTTGATGCCAAGTCCGGTCCAGTCTAAGAGCTTGAAAACATTTTCTAGTGCAGTGGTGAACAGTTTCGGAGAGATAAGGTTTCCCTGTCTTTCTGCAACTGGATCGGTTTCGTACTCTTATCCTGGATGCAGACTGATATTGTAGCGTTTTTATACAAACACTTCAGCACCTCGATATATCGATAGTTAATATGGCCCCTCTGAAGGGACTGCAGCACTGCCCAAGTTTCAACAGAATCAAAGTCTTTCTCATAGTCCACAAACGCTAGACACAGAGGCCGATTATACTCCTCGGTCTTCTGTATAATCTGGCGTAGCGTGTAGATATGGTCTATGGTACTATAACCTTTTCGGAAACCGGCTTGTTCAGGCGGCTGGAAGTCGTCTAGCTTGCACGCGAGTCAGTTCGTAATGACTCTTGAAAACAATTTATACACGTGGCTCAGGAGTGAGATGGATCTGTAATTGTTTAAGAGCGTTTAATCACCTTTCTTGAAAAACAGCACCACCACACTCCAAATAATTAATTAAAAAACTTTTATTGATTATATTCAAAAACATTAATCTTATGAATAAGCTAATTAACTTTTTTTTAAAAAATACAGAAATTATATTATTCAGACTCATAAATATAATGACGGCACTATTTTTGGCTGGTTATTTAGAACTTATAAACAAAATTAGCTTCTATTAAACTAAACAAAAAATCAACATGAATTTTAATCGAACGTCAATCTTAACTTATAATTAAATTACAATCACACCACCATTATGGTATGTTAATTAGAATAAAAACAAATGAAAACTTTGCAAGATCAATGGAACATCTCACGCTGAGGAGCTGAACATACAGACAGACAGATATGATGTATATGATTTCTCGAGTTCTCGACTTTTCTCGAGCTTGATTTCCCGGGTACAAAGCCTAACGATTTCCCGGTCTAACGATTGCCGGGAAATCATGAATCCTAATGTAAATAAATGAGACAATAAATTTAGTAAAAATATTACCCTTAAGGGGTAAAATAAAAAAGGGGGTGAAAAACTTTAGGAAAGTAACCTTTTACGCGGGCGAAGCCGCGGGCAGAAGCTAGTTATCTATATATACGAAGAAGCTGATTGACTGACTCGTCAACGTATTACTGAAAATAAAAATACGAAATTTTAAAATTATTTTCTTTTCGAATTTCATGCCAACATGGGTTGAAATGCAAGGTAGAAAAATATTTTTGGTTGTCTTTAAATTAAGCTATGCTAGAAGGGGATGAAATATTTGTATAGGACAAAAAAAGACACTTTTCTTTCTTGAAATATTCTTAATATTTCATACAGAGGATTAAAATACAGTAATACATTTATTTGATTTATTATTCAAAAATCGCATCAAAATCGGTCCATCAGTTTGAGAGTTATGATGCCACAGAGACAATCACAGACATTGGCGTCAAACTTATAACTCCTCTTTCTGCCCCGTTAAGTAGTCCCAAATGTTTATTAGACAACAACAGTTTGTGAGAGGTAATACATACATACATACATATCATCACGCCATATCCCTTGCAGGGTAGGCAGAGAGAATAGAGTGCCAGAGAACTCTATCTCTGCATACTTCACTCGCTTCCTCAACATTCATAATTCTCTTCATACACGCTCGCCGGTTTTGGAGACTCTTGACTCCACCTTCCTTCAGTACATGACCGATCTGGTCTAGGTATGTTAGTCTCGGTCTCCCTCGGTACCTACATCCTTTCACTTTCGCATTGTATATCTTCTTAACCAGACGTTCGTTCGGCATTCTTTCCACATGTCCGAACCATCGGAGGTAATGACTCACTAAAAAGCAACATTCTGAAAACCCGCCGCTCAGAGGACATATTCCCTTTTTAAGGGTGTAAATTTTTTTTCATCTACACGCACACACACACATGTAAATAAACATATATTTTGCTTATGGTGGCAAACGAGCAAGCAGCATACCAGATGGTAAGTGTTACTGACGCTTATGGAACTTTGCAACACCAGGGTTACAGTTAGGCCATTGCCTACCAACCAAAACCCATCCAAAAAAGTTGGGTGGGCCTCAGACGTCAATTTTCTGCGAGAGTGTGGTACTACTTCGTATGAACTGTCCAGCAGTAGTAGACAGAAAACTATCAACAATATGACCTTTATCATTATAAATTTATGCCGGGATATTTTAAGTTGAAGTACCGTCTTTAAAAAAACCTGATGTTTGATAAAATTTCGCGATCAAAATTGTGATATTGTATTTTTTTTCGATAATAGTGGCATTATTCTTTTATCCACATTTTCGAGTGATGACAGAGTAAGAATGCAATTCACCACCACCTATCTTATCCGTGGGGTGATCGTAAGTGACGATTAAGGAATATAAAACGCATATAACATCTATGCAAAAAGGTAAAGCTCGAAACAAAATCTTATACCAACACGTCTGACCAGCGTGGCATAGTAGGTCAATTTTTCTCACATTATGGAGGAGGCTCGAGCTGTGTTGTAGCGGTTACAAATACTACCAACCCTTACTTTGCTCGTGGATGTCGTAAAAGACGACTAAGAGCCTTATAACGACCTGGGCCAACTCCATCTGATGCCGTTTGGTCAACAATTACATTCCCAAGGAGGGTTGACGTCTGGCAGGCGGCCGGACATAAAACTATTGCCAATAAGTTTTACAATATGTACTATGAAAGAAAAGTACATATTGTATCGACCCCGAGTAATTGGGATAAGAGTAGGAGAACGATGATTAGCAGTGGGACATATATGAGCTGAGATGTTGATGATTCTTGTCCTCCATTAACTCACGTAGAATAAATGAAATCAGTTTAAGTATAAATATTTCTATAACCAATAATGTAAAGTGGGTCATTGTAACTTAATAAATCTGGTACGCGATTCCCCTATATGTATATTCATAACATAATATATAGAACTATCCTTCGATAAGTCACATCCATCCGCACCAGTGCATCAAACGATCGCCTGGTTATTTACGTATTGTGGTTCGATTCTGTGTCAAGGTGACCGGACAGAGAAATGTGACGACTATATTCCGGGAACATATTAACACGATAATGTTAAAGGAATTCATGTGGTTTTCCTAGTTAGTATAATAATTAAATCTGACGGTGCATTTAACTAGGTTAAGTTAGTTAATGGAAAAACTCATTGGATGGATTATCGTTTAGTTATTTATCGATTTAAAGAAGTCGCGATTTTCGACTGTTTGTTATCAGAGAACTTTTTTCTGACAAAAATCGGTTACCGGTGGCCCGCTCGCATGGCGAAGAGAGGTGTTTGCAGGGTGGGTCTAAGGGGTTGCGCGCCGCCTCTTCCGTCGCCGGACCGATTTGGCGGGGCGCGACCACGTCCATAGCCCACCGAAAAAAAAAGGCGAGCCGATTTTGATTGCATCTATGCAAGAGAAGCAAAACTCGAAATAAATCCTCGTTTCACCAATGTGGTATAGTCAATTTCCTCCTATTGTGGGGGAGGCTCGCACCCAGCAGTGGTATTTTTGTATATAAATACATCACCTACCACTAAGGGAATAATCCTTGTATTGCAGGGGATTTTACAAACGTATAATTAAAGGACATAAATTACTTCCTGTTCTGAAAAATTTACCCTAATATATCTCTAATCAGACAGGTTATTATAGGGTTTTATTTCGAGTTTTCCTTCTCTTGCACATCTATGCTTTTGGCATCTGCCTAAAGCATTTCATATCTTTTAGTTGTCTTTTATAACACCTAGGGGTAAAATGTGAGGAATGAATTGTATTCATATTTCGTCACCATACGACAAGTTATTTGATTAATTGAGATAAAATATAAATCTAACTATTATACCAAAGGATATGTATTACCGGGATAAAAAGTTTCCGATGCGTTTAATCCAGGAAATGGTTTATTGTAAACGTGAATTTTTATCCAAATCTGTTAAACGGTTTAAACGTAATTAAGTAACAAACATTCACACATCTTCATAAACTTTCACATTTATAATATTAGTAAAATAAATTATTTAAGTTAGCAGGTGAAATCGCAAGTATAACTAGTCAGCTATATAAAATCTCCAGCCTAAATTTTGATGTGTAAATCTATGCTAACAGATCTCAAGGCAACTTCAATGCGCTTGCGCAACTAAAACGAAACGTAACTATTTTCAATTCTGCCACACATTGTTAAAGATAAAATCTTATAATGAAGAAAACACTACAATGAGTGACTTATAAGTTTAAGTCTTTGTGATATAGGAGACTTTTTCCTATTCTTCACTCCTTATAAATATGTACCATTATTGGATACGGGCTTCCCCACAATGGAAAGTACATTGACTGGTCAAATGGTTTGAATAGGATTTTCTTTCACGTTTTCCTTCCTCATTTCCTTTTCATTTCAATAGGGCTTTGACTAGTAGAGTATGCGCTGAAGAAGATGCGCTGTGTTTTAAAATTTACAAAAAAAAATTAAAGAACCTGAATTATTATCAGAGTCTGGTAAATTATAAAGAAGAACTAGTCTGAATATCAAATGCAAACTCTCGACAACGGAAGTTCACTATTCACTATTACACTATAGATGAAGTCTATAATATTTGCTATTAATAAACGGACATCCGGTATTAGAAACCAGAGATTAACTAACACGAGATCTTCGCTTTGTAGACCTTGATGGTGATCGAACAAGAAAGGTTCTTCCACTATTTTGTAATATAAACCACAGTTACTCAAACTTATAAATACCCATTTGGATCTATTAAATATTCACATGTCAACAGACATATTATGGCAGATACTTTTCTTTAATAATATTATACAATAGGAGTAATAATTGATGGCTGCACCCGAAGTCTATTTAAATCTTCGCTTCTCATGTAAAAACATGTGAAGCGAAGATTTAAATAGTACATATTTTATATCGTTAATATTTTTTAACGAAGTTTCTCTTCTATCACGAATAAGATTGAAGTAATTGTTTAAAATATAATATTATTAGATTTCAAAATGGTGTACTGTATTACTCCCATCCAGGATGGCTTTCACCAATAACGAATTTAAGATTGCTTAAGGCAAAATTAATATTCATAATCCTGATAATTTAAAATTTATACTTAATCCACGATATGTAACTTTTTCTCACACATTTTTGAAGATCTTTCATACTTACTAAATGGATGTTTTGTTAAAGAGCTAACCTTGTTTATCTTTAGTTATTGAAACGAAGCATAGATTATTGAAAACGTTTATTAGGTAAACGTTTCGTAACTATAGGGAAAATTAAATACCTACATATAGTTTTTATTAACAAATGGAGTAAAATTTCACTTTTGTCACGTCTATAAAGTTGCACAAAGTTTGAGAAACGCCGAGATATGTAATATTAAAGATCATTACAACATATATAGGAAATATGTAATTTATTTGTAATCACCTCACAAAAATGAAATATCAAAATGATTTATTGATATGTAACTCGAAGCCCTAAATACTTCCGTTATTAAAGTAGCATTAATTAGGACAAGGTTTTTAATAATACAAGGTTGTTAATAGTGATTGGATGATGCGCCGTCAGAAGATAGGATATATTTCAAATCACGACAGATATAGAGGCTTCTTAAAATACTTTCTTATCTCAAATATTTGGGAATGGTAGTATTTCAAGCTATCTAACTCAATTGTGTGTGGCCAAGAAAGAATACAATTCACCACCTCCTTTTTTACCCGTATGTTTTTTAATAGTCGAACGGACGAATTTATTCATATAACATTGATAGAAGAGGTGGCCGAATAATTAACGTGGTTTTGTACGCCAGTTTCACTCCAATAGTGGGAAATATACAGACTGAAAAGAGGAAAAAGAAAAAGTCCAATTCGACACCTTCTATTTGTGGCCGCCAGGGTTCGGTTGCACTAGCTATCTAGGTAAAGGAAGAAGAAAGATGATACCACTAAGTCCGCTACCTTGACTCCACTAGCCCTATCGATGGGAGCGCAACCCAAACTTTTAAAGTTATTATTACTTTACTAAAGCCTTTACAGACACGTATTTACGTGATGCAGTACTGCTGCATTTATTATAGCTGTAAATCCTCTTATTTATCGGCTTATTAGGCAATTTTGCTTCACGTCTCCAGCTTTGCTTTCCAGGAAGTGGAATTTGCCAACTCCTCCTCTTTTTCGCAATTTAATTTCTTAGTGGTCCTAAGTAATTTAAAAGCGTTTGCCGGGACTTCCCAACTCTCAAATCTCGAAGGGGACGTATATGAGTTGAAATGACTATTAATAATAATCCAAATCTAGATTTACCCAGAATTTCGGGTAAATTTTTTGACGTCAATATGGTAATACTGAAACGAGCGTTATGCGCGCAAGCACGCCCTAACTCGTGTGACATAACAAGCACATGTAACGCACACAAGTAAAGTGTTCACACACAGCTCTCACTCACACAGGCGTGATGTTTGCGCGGGCGAATGAAAACGGGGTCACGGTTACACGCACACTTTATGAAGTCGTGTGACGCACAGTACTAAGTGCAAGATTGCGGATGCGGTCGAAATACGACACTTTTTATAACGAAATATTGGAAAAAAGGACATTGGGTTTTCATTTAATACAAAAATAGGGGGCGATAGGTTATTTATTAGATGACTTATGACTAAAAAGTATCGTATGTTTTTTATGGCCTTTTAATCGTAAGTGAGTAAATTGCCTACCAAAATTCTGCACATCTAGCTTTGTACCGTAAGGTTTTATTAGTTTTATTTGTGGTAGGACCACGCTGTTGACAGTTCTCTGTATACAGCTGTGGGCCGGTCCGTCCGGGGTAGTACCACACTCTCGCAGAAGATCGACGTCTGAGTAATGGCAATGTGATATTACGCTTCGTTCAGTGAGCGAGAGAGCCAAAAGCCCAACCGGTTGGGTTTAGGGATTGTAATGGTAGACAGCGTCCTAGGATAGCAAAGCTTAGCAGGCTTTGGCCATAGCAAAGTTCCATGGGCGGCAGTGACACTTACCATCAGGTGTGCTGCTTGCTCGTTTACCACCATAAGCAATAAAATAAAAAAAAGGTTAGTTTAGGGTAGTTAGTCTCTGGTTCTATTATTTTTGGAATTGCTACCAATCAGCTGCCGATTGTCTTTAAAAGTGTGGAGTATCCTACTCTCCCTGGTAGTACTGCTACACTTGCCTTGGTAGGAGGCATAGAACAAGCTGACTCATTTATGGCTGCAAAGAGTAGACTGTCAGCAGTGTGGCTTTGCCATTTTAAAATGGTACAGAATATATACGACAAACGTCGCAAAAGAAAAATATTTATCTTTTTTCATTCTAGTTTTTCTCCATTCTATTTAGATGGTTAGAGAAAATTTAATCAAAGAAGACGAAAGCACATTCGATTTCATCTTTAAACTTTGTTTACCATCAAGGCAGAACATTATTTGTATATCACAGCTCAGTTGACAATTAACAATTAGTATTTTTCCTCTCTTACATCACATGTAAAAGAATAAGGGACCTCTATCATATTTGGATTGCATAGTATTCATATGATGACTATAAAACACTATTTTGTATAAAAATAATATGTTTCCTAACAATCCAGTGGTTATAAACTTGGGGTTAGAGATTGTGAGATAGCGGACTCGTTTTTTTTAAATTTTACTGCTTATGGTGGCAAACGAGCAAGCAGCACACCTGATGGTAAGTGTCACTGCCACCCATGGACCTTTGCAATATCGAGGGTATAGCTAGGTCGCTGCCTACCAATACAAACCCCAAACCCACCCAATTGGGCTTCCAGCTTGCTCACTTATCGGACAAACCGCAATAACACATTGCTATTACTCAGACGACGATTTTCTGCGAGCGTGTGGCACTACCCTGGACGGAGAGACCCGCGGCTGTAGACAGAGAACTGTCAACTGCGCCCTACCACTTATAGAAATCTTTTAAAACTAAAAGTGTATTAAGATTTGCCAAATTCTCAACAATACATAGAATGCAACTGTAGCCAAGAAATCGAACGGGCACACCCTATAATACACGGGAAAGAGATGGCCATTGCAGTCCGGAATAAAGTTATTCGAAAAAAGTAAAAATTTATAATTCAACAGAAAGGTATTTTTTATAATAATTATATATATATATATATATATATATATATATATATATATATTAATAGCATTGCGTAAGACTTATTTACAAACATGCAATTAACGGACAAAAAGTACATCTAAACTCGGAACAACAATTTTTATATCGCACAAAGTATTGTCCTGCGTGGGAATCGAACCCACGGCACTAGCACGAAAGGGCGGTATATTAACTCCTGTGCAATCCTATCTACACCCTCTTTGCAGTATGTGCCATTTAGAAATTGAATGCACTATTCACGTTCTACCTCAAATTAGCTTAGTTACTATTTACCGAACTTAAGCATTAGCAAGCAATAAGTACGAGCGTTGTTACAATTAATTAAGGATATTCTTTTATTTCTACAAAACATTTTTTATTAACACAACTTCCTTTTGAAAAAAAAAACAAACATCGTTTAATTCGCAATATTTCAGTGATATCTTTCAAAGAGAAAGGAAACAGTGTTTTTTTAGGGCGGAAACGTGTTTCTTTTTTTAGTATATGTACATAAATATGAGCCTTGATGGCCTAGATAGGTACATAGAATTTTATCTATGGATGTCTGTACCGAAGTATTCATATAAAATGAATATATTGGTGTCTGATGTTTACGCGAGTAGGTATTACACATTTCAAATAAAATTACTTTTACGGATTCTATCGCATTTGTATTTGATTTAAAATATCCCGACGTTTCAAATACTTTACAGTGATCCCTTTGACGTGATGACTTTACTAGCCTGCCGTGACTATGATCACTGTACAGTGTTCGAACCGTCGGGAAAATAAAAATCAAATGCGAACGCGATAGAATCTGTAAAAGTATGTAGTTTTATTTAAAAAAATGCTTCATCATCATCACAGCCCATATATGTCCCACTGTTGGGCTCGGGCCTCCTCCGTAATGGGAGGGAAGATAACCTACTATACCGCGCTGGTAAGACGTGTTGGTATAGGGGTTTCGAGTTTTCCTTCTATTGCATTGATGTTATATGCGTTTTACATCCCTTAGTCGTCTCTTACGATCACCCACGGGTAAGATAGGGGGTGTGTTACATACACATAAGAATACATTCTTACTCCGTCACCACACGGATAGAAAAAATGCTTATATTTTTCCAAATCAGATGCGTCTAAATTTTATGTGTTTTTTCTATGAAAAGCGGCTAGTTTTTTGGAAACATTCCGTCGGACCTAATTCTACAAATCTAATAGTAATCTTACGATGTCACTCAAGCTATAGAATTGTGTCACGGTGGTAAATAACTGACTTCTTGAGCCGTAAATAAATGGCGCTATATTTTTAACTAAAATAGAATATTTACCTATACCTAATGTAAAAGATGTCACCCAATTATTCACCTAATGGAATAGAATGTAAGAATATAATCGGGTAATCCATGTATTTGCCGTGTGGAGTCGGAGTATGACTCCCACCACATCTTGTATCCATCCCGTGAGTATCGCGAAAGACGACAAAGGGATATGCATATTACATTTCCTCTACAGTGAATGGAAAATTGAACTGGTATACGACACAAGTCAGAAGTTTTGATATAGGATTTAATTTCAGTTTCTTTCTATTACAATGATGGTTACTGCTTGCGTCCCTTATTTGTCTTTTACGATCACCCCCGGAGAAGTAAGGAGTGGTGAGACATTGTATTGGAACTTCGTCACCACATAGTGTTTGTTTAAATTATATACTAATATATTATGTATATAATTTAAATAAATTTATGGACCAATCCTTCAAATACCAGGAAAAAACGTTTATAAACTTCTAAAATTTACAAAAACCTATTGAAAATAACAACAACTTGTAAAAAATAATTCAACTATTTCACTTTAAAGATTGATCAAATTATATACCATTCTATTAACAGTTTATATAAATGTTATATTAGATAGCCTAATTAGGTAATTAATGTTATGTATATTAAGGTACGTGTTAAATACATTCACATCTGCTGATATTTGATTCAAAACTCTATATTTGATCGCAAATTTCCGCCTCTATGGCTAATTACCCTTGCGTCCTATGACGACACAACATGGCCGCGCGTCACCTTGACATATAGCCCTCTATTCTTTACTAGGAATTATGTAATTTGTATACCTTTGTTTGTTTATTTAGAACATTTTCCTATAACAATTTCGTATAGTTTGCATGTGCTAATTTGATAATTAGTTATCAAGGTTCAATAGTTAATACACAGAATGTGTAGAATCATCCTTATGGTTTTAAAGCAATTTGAGCAGGACTGAAGTCTACTTTTCGTATTCTGTATTGTAGGTACTGCTGCAGTATTTGCCGTGAATTATGACTTTATTTCATCCGCCAACGAGATCTCTTTATTCACGTATCAGGAATACAATGTCATTATTTTCTTTTATTATCTTATAGGTCAACATAAATATTTTATGTAGATATATAAGTAACTAAAGTTGTAATAAGAGACATATGGTTGAAGTAAATCCTTCTAGCGCAGAATATCAACCGCGTTTCCTTTATTTGGTTTAGAAATTAAGATATATCTATCTAAGGAACGTATAATGGAAACTGCTAAAGAAATTGAATCTTATATCACTAGACCCCAATACTTTCTATACTACGGAGGAATAAAGGTATTCGGAGCCTATGCCCAGGGCACTGACTCTGACAGTCCCGAAAATCTGTAGTATTTTCTTATACTCAAACAAATTTTCTTTAGATAGTAATAATTAGTCTTGGCCAATTTAAACTTGCAGCATATTTAACAACAAATTAAACAATCAATTATAATAACAGTTTTAGTTATTGTTTTATTTTACACCAAATTTTTGAGCCCAAGTGCTCCGGCATAGCCTTTACAACGTAACTATGGCTATACTGTAGACGAGGCCTCGGGTGATCGGACCGGGGAATTGTCCGGTCACCCGACGTGAGGCCACCGCGTGAGGGCGACGCCCCGACGGCGAAATCTGTCGGGGCGTCGACGAGAGGAACCCGCGAGGGTAAACCGCCGGGCGGGCCACCGAAGTTAAAATCGAGTACCGGTGGTCCGCTCGCACGGCGAAGAGAGAAGGTTTTACGGTGGGTCTATGGGGTCACGCGCCGCCTTTCCGTCACCCCGGACCGATTCAGCGGGGCGAGACGCACCCATAGCCCACCAATAAAAAAAAAAAAAAAAAAAAAAAAAAAAATGGCTATACTGTAGACCTACACTTTAGAAAATATCGAAAAAATATCAGTTCCTAATACCTACATTTTTCTTTTAAGTAGTTTTTATATGTGGTTTTTCTTCCCAAATGTTTTCGGGATAAAAGATTTGCAAGCGTAGTAAACTAGTTTAGAGTTGATACGACGCACTACCATTTGAAACTTACTAGAACAACGTGGCATTTCTAAATAAAAATCATAAAATTTTATGATGGTTGATTGATTAGTTAAAGTAACAAACAGATACTTATTTCGCATTTTCGATATTAGTTATGGTGTACCTACTTAAATCAAAAGGCTATCTTTAGGGAATATAGATTAATTAAACAAATAAAACCTTTCAAAAATATGCAAACCGTCTGAAACCCTTTGAAAATAGAAAAAGGTTTTTCTCAAACAGTACCTATTCTGAGGATGAACTTTTTATTAAGTTAAAAGAAAGCTTGACATCTCTCTGAAACGCAACTTCCGTCTACCATAGACGTTCGTCAATAACTTCCGTCTATAATAACAACCGTTAGATTATTATGATCTCTAGGCACTAAATCTTCAGTTTAACTAGCGGTTTATTTGAAAACCTTATCTAATAATGTTTTTGGACATAAAACGCGTGAATATTATAAAAAAGAAGCTGTGTTATGAGGAATTTAGAAGTAAAAATATTTTGTAGGTAGTGGTAGGATGCCACCGAAGTCAAAAATCGGGTACCGGTGGCCCGCTCGCACGGCGAAGAGAGAGGATTTTACGGTGAGTCTATGGGGTCACACGCCGCCTTTCCGTCACCCCGGACCGATTCGGCGGGACAAGACGCATCCATAGCCCACCAATAAAAAAAAAAGGTAGTGGTAGGATCATACTGTTGACAGTTTTTGTCTACAGTCGCGGGCCGGTCCGTCTGGTGTAGTACCACACTCTCGCAGAAAAACGACTGATTGGTGGCATTGTGCTATTACTCTTCGTTTGGTGAGTGAGAGAGCCAGAAGCCTACCTTTCTGGGTAGGTTTCAGTTGGTAAGTAACGGCCAAGCTGTCCCCTTGGCATTGCAAAGGTTTAAAAGTTATTCAAGAGTTTCATTGCTTGATCTAGAAACATTTCATTCTGAGAATTAAAATCTATAACCTCTGTTTTTCAATAGATATGAGTGAAACAACGAAGCCTTTATATAGTTCATCACGTGTTTCATAAATTTTGATCTGTACTTTGGATGAGTGCTGATAGCTCTCAACCTGGTGACAGTAAGTTTAGCGACATCGGCTAGGGGCATCTGTGAGTTACGGCTGTCGGCTTAGAGCATCGCTGGGGTTACCCCGTGATGCCCGGGACCTTTGTTATAAAATATCAGAATAAGGTATAGGTACGTTACGAAAAAACGGTCCAAATTGTTTTAAGAACGGATATTAATATAGGGAACGAATATGTGTGATAGTTAGATAATTTCCTTTAAACCTAGGCGGCCACTCAACGGTATTCCATTGACGGATACCTAGTAACTACAACGGAGTCCAAATTCTTTATTTATGTTACCTGGCCGTAGGAATCTAGTTAATTACTTGGTGGCCAAAATGTACACCACTTTACAATTTAATTAAGAAATGATGTGACAAATAAATTTATTAATATCAATTTTACACACAATTTTACTTCACATCTATATAAATTTTATAAAATAATAAAATCATACACAGATTCAAGATTCGAATTTATGCATTATTACTGGTTTACTAAGCTCATAGAAAGCGGTTACTTCGCAGTGCTTTCGCTTCCGGCCGCATGGTAGCGCCACGTCAAATTTGTTGGAAAATAGTTATGTATGCTATTATGCTATAAATCAGTTGTGCTTAAGCCGTGCTATGCTCTTATTATAGCCTACCTTATATTTTCCATGATTGAATTGTCAAATTATTGATTAAAGCGACATCTTACGAACTTTAAAGAAGAGTCGTTAAAAATTTTAATTGTGGGATAATAGTCCTATACGTATTTATCATGTGCATCAAATTAGTATGCATATTAATTAGTAAAATGTCAAGTAGCTATAAAATTTGTTACGTATTGAGATCAATGAATAATTAATATATGACGAGCAAGAATTTTCCTCCTAAATATTGATGTGGAACATGAAATAATTTTATTACAATTAAATAAGCACACAGGAAAACAAAGAGTTCAATTTACTGACACGTCAATTTACTGATCAAGGCTTCGAACCCAAGGAATATGAGTGTGATACAGAACAGTTTAGGGATTAAAGTATTAAGCTATTTAAATTACAGTTACACAAAACTTGGAATTAGAAGCATGTATTATTTCAAAAGTGGGAGTCCACCGCTACCATATAGAGAACCAGATTCCCCTTAGTGATTTAACTATATAAAAAAATGTGTACTATAATACATTATTTTCGTCATACCATGAACAAAATATATAAGATACTATATATTAATTTTATAACAGCTAATGTGCATGTAACAAAAATAAATGTTTGTAATTATCAATATAAACGCACTTCAAGAAACATTTATTAGATTATATTACCTACTGTAATCCAAAGTAAGTTGCAAACACACCTTACTAGTGTATTACTGCTTGTTTGGTCTATAAAACTTTCTCAATACCACCGGTCTCAGTATTTAATGAGTAAAAGCGGCAAATCGTGAAAGGAAAATTGCCTGCACTTCCTCTTGCAGAAACTAAAAGTAGATTGTGATCGTAAAGAGAAAACTGCATAGCTTGAATTTTGGTTACAATCATAAAAGTACTGCCATCTATTGCGTGAAAGCTAAAACTCGAGGATAATATTTTGTTACTGTGCTATCTATTATGCCAATATGAAAACTTTTATGTTTGTAATAGTGACATCTAGTGACAAATAGAAGAACTACATGAAATACATTCTTCATATATAGATTCAAAGTTTATCACTGGATGTCGCTATAACTACCTTATGCTAATAAGTAATAAACGTACCTTTACCTCCACCAGCATCGTGCACCTGCGGCTTCCCGCTCGGCATTCTCTGCATCGGTGAAGCACTTCCATAGTTCATACTCGCTGTGTTGTAGTCCGAACTGATTGGTTCTTGCTTTATTCCGCTAGGTGTCGCTGACAGCTTCTCAGCTAGTAAAGGGTTTGCAGACGCTATATTATATCGTCCGTTGTTGATGTTATTTGTGACGGCATTGTTGATGGCATTAGAGCCAGATCTCAACAGTTGTTGTAACCGTTGTTGGCCGTTGTTTGGTAGTGTTAATTGACTGTTGTGTTGATAGTAGCCTTGGAGTTGGCTACTCGACGCTGGCGATGATACGTTGTTGTTTTCTTCTTGCTGAAATAATAAAATTTATTATATTAATATAGGTATATTATAAAATAATAATATTTATTCAGTAGCGCACTCAATAATTTTCTGTGAGCTCTGCTATCTTGGAGATTTTCATACCCAAAAAATATTGAAATATTTATGTATAATTATGGCTTTTGTCACGTTTGTATTTGATTTAATCTTTCTCTACGTTTTAAACACTTTTCAGCATACGTAATGCTTATTAATGGCCATTTTCATCAGTGTCATAACTGGATAGAAATATATTCTTCAGCACGTTTTTCTTTCCCACTTGCTAGAGGTTATCGTAAAAATCAATTGATCGACTTCACAGAGGGCGTTATTTTTATTATACCGACCTACCATGCCATGTGTAGTTCATGTGGGTTTGATTGCCACACAGGACAATACTTTGCGGGATTCACAAATTGTTCAGTCAGAATGTAATTTGTGTCTGTCAATTGTATACTTGTGGAGTCCCCTACAATAAAAAAAAATAATTTCTTAATGCACCCCGCATTAAGAAATTATGTCTTTAAAAAAAAATTAGGTAAGCGGATAATATCACTTCAAGAGTAAGAAAATTCGAACTGTAACCCTATGAAAAATTATTTGGTCCATATGTTATAATTAATTGCTCTGATCTGGAGAAGGTCGCTAATCAACAGCGACATCGTGTAAGGGTTGAGATGATATAATTTTATATTGCGAGTGTTATCCGAGTCGCTTGAAAAAAACCGGTCGGTAGTAATACTTTCATTTTAATTGTTTGATATAATTTTTCCGTTTAGTCCCTCGCTGTGTACTAATTCATTGTATTTTGATCTGTAGAACAACTAAGCGATTTTAACCCTCATCCTTTTTCATTGCACTATATTAAGGTGATTTTTAAAATAGTAACTAACGCCTTATGTTACCGCTTACTATTAGGTGTGCCGGCCTTTAGTCTGTCACTACTCGCAATAAAAAAAGATACCATACTCACCTTTATTTCAATAGGTGGCACTGCCGATGCGGTAGCGTTAGTGAGGTCGGTGAAAAATGTTTCAAAATTATCGAAGGCTGTCTCTCCTAGTTGTTTAAGAATATCGTCAGGATCAGCCGGTTCACCGGTGTCAGGCTCGAGAGTAAGGCCTCCTACGATGTTAGTGAGCTCGGCTTGCGAGAGGTCACCCAGAGATGTCGCCATTTGTTGTAATTGCGCAGCGGCTTGGCCGCCGGCTGCTACTACCGCGTCCTGGAACTAATATTTAATTATGTACTTCTGATTTAATGAATAATTAATATATTTGTGATTGTCTTATGTTATAAAGATTGTATTCTATAAGATGACACACTTAGGAGTAGGCATTACTGATTAATAAGCTGCACAAACATAATCTGTTTTATTGTAAAGATATTTTTAATCTTTTGTCTATATTATAGAATTATGTTTAATTTAAAAACATTGCGTAAGTATATTTTATATTAACATCTTGCTCTATGAAAAAAAAAAATAATAAGCTCGTGTGGACTAAAAGCATAAATACTAACATTGTATCTGTTTCAATTATCGTCACCATCTCAGGTCATTTACGTCCCACAACTGGACGTGAGCCTTTTTTTTTTTATGCGGTGGGCTATGGACGTCGCACCCCGCCAAATCGGTCCGGGGCGACGGAAGAGGTGGCGCGCAACCCCATTGACCCAACCTGCAAGCACCTCTTCTTCGCCGTGCGAGCGGGCCACCGGTACCCGATCTTTGTCTTCGGTGGCCAACTGGACGTGAGCCTACACCGTAATAGGAGGGAAATTAACCTAGATATACCACGCTTTTCAGATAAGATTTTATTCAGAGATTTTTTATCTGCATAAATGTTGTGCATATTATATACCTGCAAAGATAGAGTTCTCTGGCACTCTGTTCTCTCTGCCTACCCTGCAAGGGATATGGCGTGATGATATGTATGTATGTATGTATGTATATTATATACCTTAGTTATCATTTACATCACCCATGGACAAAATAGGGGATTGTATTCTTAATACATGAACACACACAAAACGGTTTCGAGTAAAAGCTTCTCAAACATCGTCCTATTCAAAGTTAAAAATATTCTAACTGACATAAAGCAAGTTCTCATGAATAAGTTATGTCACAACAGTTACAATATTTATTTCGTTGAATTTCTCTTTGAAGGCACCTCTCGGGTCTAGATTACGAATTTCAGAAACGGGCCTGTCTTGGAGATCGAAACATTTATATTTAGGTACAGAGAATCTACATCACACTCATCACAGTATATCAATAATTTAGATAATGAAGTACGTAATTAAACTATTCTAGGGTTTGAACCCTTACTTTGCTCGTGAAATTCATAAAAGACGATTAACTCGGGTCAACTCCACTTGATGCCATTTCATCAACAATTACATTTGTAAGGAGAGTTGGCGTCAGGCAGGCGGCCGGTCACAAAACTATTGCTAATAACTTTTGCAATGTATACGATTGTGGAGAAGTACATTTTGCGTCGACTCCAAGTAACTGTGATAAGAGTATTAAAATTATGATGAATGATCATTCAATAACGATTAATACGTTCCTAATTAAATATTTTTAAATAGTATATATGAGTTAAACATCATATTTATAAATGAATATGTATTACCTGCAGGCAATTGGAGAGATCAACCATCCTTCCCTCATTCTCCGCAGACCACCATTCGTCTTCAATAAATGGCATCGCCAGCGCCGGTACCGATGGCGCATGCGTCCCCGCCACCTTTGTCACTTTTATAAACTAGGTGGCGTCGTACACACCACACTAACACACGCGATCACTCGCGAACTATACACAATATATTACTATAAAGTCCAAAAATGTATTTACACTAATAAATTCGTTTAAAATGTTTGGCAGCTTTTTGGACGGAACGTACATTATTCGATGTATTACGCGAAATTTAGGTACTTAGTTACGGAGGAACACATTTCGGTTTGTTGTTGCCGCTAACTGATAGATGGCTCTGCTCTTTCCGCTGTGCTTGTCTCCTCCCAGCCAGGTTACCTCACTCCTCTTATACCACTCCTCTTCAGCAGCAACCTGTCAAGATTATGAGCGTAGGCTTTTAAGTCTCTCAAAAATCCTTACAGTGAATTATGTAGTATTATGTTAAATAATGTAAGTCAAAAGCTAAAGACTATTTGTTAGCAGCCTTTAAATTAGTTAAATTTGCTTAAAACAGCAAGAAAATAATTATAAAATATAATTAAGTAGTGGAAAGCATAAATAAGATAGTGCTTAAATTAATTTCTTTTTTAGTCAATAATATAGATTATGCTGTTGGTGGTTCTAATCCTCACCACTAGATGGCGTCACAAAATAACAAAAAAAATGGTTACATTAATTTTTGAGCTAATCTTTTCTTTTTTCTTCAAGATAACAGGCTGTATATTTATTATTGTATATGTTAGAGCGGCGATGTATCGAGATCACCTGGCGACGTCCCGGTGTATGTCAAATCTGCGTCGATACAGCATAGAGGCAGCGCGGCGTTCTCTCACTTGCGCACACGCTCGCGCTGCTCTGGAAATAACAAAAAGGAATCATATTAGTAAAAGTCCATCATACATCAACTTAACAACGCTCACTACTGGATTCAGTACTCAGTGCTCTCCAAGAAGGTACAGTGCCGTAATCACCATATGGAACACCCACATGGAAATCTGCTCATTCTTCTGTTGATTCCTCAATAGGTTTTTATGACTCCCACAGTAAAATACATGACATTACAATATTTCTAGTCTTGATGAATTCAGCAAAACTTTGCTCGTCTATCTAGCCCTTTCTTTTTTTTGGAAACCTCTCAGCACTAAAGATAAAACTTTAGATCGCAGGCGACTTCGAGAATATATAATTAAAGCATATAAAGTATCCACACGTATATATCCCGCTTAGGATATCAAGCCCACGGTTGGGACTTATATTTTTATTTTATACATTTCATTACAAAGTCTAAGCAGACATTGTTTTATATTTGCATTTCATAGTTACATAATTAGTAACTTTAATAAATACAGAAATTTATTTATAAAAAAAAATATTGATTTTGTTTATGGAGAATAAAGTTCAACGAACAAACATTGCGACATAACATTATATATTTAACACCTATAAGAATTACATAAGCCTTTATCTTAAAATTAACTGACCATAAAATGCTAGTAGCTACTAGAAAAAAAAAACAAAGAAAAGATATTAACGTAACAAACATAAGACATTCTCGTAATCATATTATGCGCGACGTACAATGCACGGAAGAGTGCACTGCTAAACAAAGAAATGCTACCAATCAACGCTCGACGTTCGTAAAAAAAAAAGAACAATGCTAGCTCGCTCTTTCACTATAATTGTCGTATGTGAAGTAAAAAGACTTAAATACTTTTATTTTCTAAATGTTTGCTTCTGTTGCTCTCTTTGTTCATCGGTTAGTACGCGAATAAATTATTTTACCATTGAATATAATTTAGAATTAATAAATGAACGAGGTACTAAACTTCAAAAGACTACAGATTCTAGATTTCATCTTCCAATCTCGAGCTTTTACAGCTATCTCTCCATAGAATCTTTGCGTTTTCTCTCCTTTTTCTAATCTCTCTTTTGAGGCCAATTTTTAGGAAAGACTTTTTGGAGTTGTAAATTATGATAATGGTAATTTAATTTCGTTCTAATAATAGAATGCGTCAAAATCAACCAATAAAAGTTTCTTCTGCTATGTGAGTTTTTAAAGTCACTATACTTATGTTTAACAAATTATAAATAGTCTGGGATGTACATATAAGCATAAAGTAAATGCAAGAAAATATAATAATAACAATCATATTCGATAGATAGCATTACAAAAGTATGAATAGGTACAGTAATTTCGAAGTATGGCGCTTAACCAGTTTATCAGTCTTTATGCTGCCAATAGATAATAGTTTCTTTGTACGGTAATAATACTTTTCAACTAGATGAAACCACGGACACGAGTTAGTCAATCAACTATAAAGATCAGATACGGATATACCTATATCTTGTCTATGTTGTCTCTACCTAACGTTAAATCACTCGATGCTTAGTTATAAATACTAATTAGTCAATTAATAGGCGTAGCCTTGTTGACCTGACTACCAAAGATCTTATTATAGAATTAATTTATGTATCATTTCAATATATTTTAAGATCGAAATCGATTTCTTTTATTCTATAATTACAAACTAGACATATTTATGACACTATTAATTTTAAGGAAAATTTTTGCCATTAAAAAACACAAAGTTTTTAGTTAGTTTTAGTTTAACTCGATAAAATTGTCTATTGCACGCCTCATAAGCGAAGCGTTGAGGTCTTGCTCTACTCTCGATATATGAAAAATCAAGCGCTTTATAAACCTAAAAATGATTGTATTTTTCTCACATTGCACTTATAGGATAATATTATAATGCATATGTCAAGAAAAAACATTCGTTTAAACGTATTTGATATTTTTAAAAAACAATTATTTTGTTTAAAGTAAGAAAATAGTTGATTAAAAAAAATATTCGATGACGTCGGATATTTTTTTTTTGTATCTGGCAGGATCACGTCCGTAAAACATAATGTATCAAAATATTTATTTATTTAAAAGCTTCATAATCGCAACGCGCTATTTCCTTTCAAAAATGGCTTGGTAACTCTTTGTCGTTTAATTGCAATTAATAAAAAAAAAAACTAAACTGCTTAGTCATTAGTTTATGTATACCTTATGAAAATTGGGTTCGTTTACATTTTTTTGTTCGACCATTCGGACAGGCAAAGGAATCCCATACAGCCTATTGTAAACGAACAGCTATGTTTAGTACTACGTCGAGAATGGCACGAAATTTTTCTTTCGTTTTCATTTATAGTATTGACTAATACTAAATGATAAATAAAATAATAATAAACTGTCGCATGTCTGTTAACTTCAGTATCATAAAAAAAAAAATTTCAGTTTTTCTAACTTTTTGAAGTGAAACTTGTTTATCGACGAATGGGAGAAATTTTATATTGGAACGATTTTCTGTTACGCGCCATATTTATTTTGATTTGTAAAGCCCATAAGGGTTATCCGTGTGGTGATGGAGTAAAAATACAATTCGCTACCCCCTATCTTACCCATGGGTGATCGTAAGAGACGACTAAGGGATATAAAAGGCATATAACATCTTTGTAAGAGAAGGAAAACTTGAAACAAAACCCTATACCAACACGTCTGACCAGCGTGGTATAGTAGGTCAATTTCCCTCCCATTATGGTGGAGGCGCGAGCCCAATACTGGGACATATATGAGATGAGAATATAAGCGCACGAAAGTAAAAATTTTACATATGAAACGCGACACGAGAGAGGAAGGGAGAGAGGGAGGGAGAGAGGGATTAGAGAGGCAGGGAGAGAGGGATAGGGAGGTAGGGAGGTAGGGAGAGGGTGAGGGAGGGAATGAAGGAGGGAGAGGAGAGAGAGGGAGAGAGAGAGGGAGAGAGAGAGAGGGAGAGAGAGAGAGAGGGAGAGAGAGAGGGAGAGAGAGAGAGAGAGAGAGAGATCATAAAAACGTATCAATAAAAAAATGTAAAAAGAAACGATAATATTTTAAATAAACATCAATAAATTATAAATAAATGATTTAAATAAACAATCTGCAGATTAACGCAGGAGAATGATCATCATTTCATCATTTGCCTGCCCTCATCCCACGACGCAGGAGAATGATGATGAAATGAAAATGAAAAAAAATCTTTTAAAATTTTGTGCCATTCTCAACGTAGTTGTAAACATAGCTGTTCATTTACAATGCTTGCAGCATTGTAAACCCATGGCTGTATGGGATTTGTTTCCTTCATGATAAATAATATAAAAATTATGAGGCGTGCGCTTTTGGAATTTCCAAATTGTTTTATTATACACTGTGATCAATAACAAAAAAATATAACAATAAAATTATGTAAAGTTAATACTCATTAATGCTATCATCTTAGCGCCATCTCTTGTCAAATAGCTAAAATATCGTTATTATATTGAATTTACTTAGGATTCTGTCATTAGAATAAAAAGCAAATATTTTTATGATTATTAACAGAAAAACGTCTGAGTGAATTAGAATATAAAATTTAGACTAAGTATATAAGGGTACCAACATTTATCGAATTTTTCTATAAATGCCGATTGAAAGATATATAGACTTCAGTAATAAATACTCAACCTTGGATTATTAACTTCCTATTGCATATTGCTCTTGGGACCTTGCATTGAGTTGGCGTAATTATCATCGGGGTAACATCTTACTAATACCTACTTAGCTTGTTTACACAAGATATTGTTTTATTGTTAATAGAATACGCTTTAATGATATCAGCATTAGTTTGAAATCAAAGAGCAGATCAAAACGGGAGTAAGATAATTCCTGTTATTGCTAATGTTCCCGCGTTAATAATTATAGGAATAATGAAATTTTATTCTTAATGAAATTACTAGCTAGCCTGTTTCAATAAATTATAAAGAAAGAAAACCGATACAGGAAAAGCTATTTGTCTATCACGCAAACAATAAATACAAAGGCCATATAAAGTATAATTATAAATATATTGCAATATAATTTCTTATTATTGTTGCCAAAATGGCATTGCTTTTTATGTTTTTATTATTTATGTATTACAGCAGAGAATGTGCTAAGGTGTAGTGAATAGAATTATCCATGCTTTACGGGTGTTTTCATGTTCTGTCAAAATTCTCAGAACAACCATAATTGGGTAGCCTACTACGTAAATTATTGATAGACAGTGATTTTGAACAACCTATACAATATATCTAAGAACAGAAATTTTATTTTATATTTAATGAACAAATTAATACAATTTGGCTGCATAGGTGTTATTCCATTTGCCATACCGAACGGAGTAACTGAACTAAAAAAAGAAGATTTTGTTTTGATTTATGTTTTCTTGAATGTTTGGCTATGTCAGAAGAAAATAAATCCGATTCATCTACTTCTGAGTCAGAAGTCAGTGCCTGTAGTTCCAACTTCAATCCTTTAAAAGTTCTTTATTCTAGTAAGACGAAAGTTCCTGTAGAAAATGCTCCAATGTATGAAAATGTTAGTCAATTTGAAGCGGCACAGAAAAAGGACAGTTCTATAATTCCATTTGGACACAAAGAACTAGTTAAAAAAAGAGAGGAAGAGAAAGAAAAACAGAAACTAGAAGAGGAAAAAATGTTGTTAGAAAAAAATGAGCAACGTTTTGCACAATATAAAGGTATGAGTTTTGAGGTTATGTTTTGTTAGTAAATAAATAAAAATAAGCGGTTGAACGTTGAGTTATACATAATTATTGGACAAGTTTAGCTATAAATAATTTAATTTGGACTAAAATCTTAATTGTAGACAATTTAATAATATAATTTGATCGCTATATATTTTCTGCAAATCCATATATATTACCAATTTTAAGAGTATTACTATCATCTCAGCTCGCGTTGATCCATGTCATGCTCTAGCCTCCTCCAAAATGGGAACGAAATTGAGCTGTTATACCACACCAGTCAGATGGGTTGGTTGAGTTTTCCTTCCTTTGATGTTATTAGCATATTAAATCCTATAGCTATAGCATATTAAATCCTATTCACCACCCTATTTCGGAAAAATACTATTCTTACTCTATCACCACATGGCAAAGTGGTAGTTACTACTCATCATTAGGTTGGCTGCTAACTCATCTATCACCGAAGGTGATAAAAAGAAATCTTTGAGAGAATTTATGTTATAAAGTTGAAAATAATGATGTATATATTTGTACACATAGGTGAACATCTTATTCAAATAGAATAGACAACAATTGAAAAATGAACAATGTTGAGATAATCCTTGTTTCAAAATTAATTTGAGCTGAAATAAAATTAAGTACTCCTTATACATTGTATTACATAGGCTTTATGCACTAATACCAACTCTATTTGTAAAAGAGAAATTTCATCTATTTAAAAAATTATCAGTTATAAAAATAAATCTCACTTTGTGCTCAATATAGATATGGATTATTTCTACAAAACATTTTTAAATATAATAAATAAAATAAATATTTGATGCCGAAGAGCCTCTTTTATGTGTCCATAAGCATAACCATACCCATGACATTAAAGACATATATGAGCTGAAATGATGATGAAAAGTTTTTTACTCTATTAAGGTTGACATTGAATATGTTATTAAAATGTTATTACTCTGTAGAAGACCTTTTAAATTACAAATTATTTGGTTAAATATGTGTGACATCTTGGATTGTAATTAGCTGTGATATCTAAATAAATTATTTTGAATAATACTGATTCTAACATAATTTTATAAAAGATTGATTAACAGCATTTCAAACTACCATCTTTTGGATTCCCTTTTTTTATCCAGTAATATAATTATATTTTTCAAGTTGTATATTAAGTTTTTAAGCTTAATATGGTGACGTCAGCACTAATAAATAGCTTATTTCAAGACATTTTACATTTCTGTATTGTGTACCTGACTTCTACACAATGAGAGGGAAGTTATGATGGCTAAGTGGTTCGGCATTACGTTTCATTTCGAGCTTTCCTGTTGCTGTAAAGTCATTTGTTATCATTAGACATATGGCAAAGAAATGCGGGATGACATAATGCATTCATATTCACTCAACATATGCAAAAATAACTTAACATTTTTTTTTAAATCCAATTAAAAGGAATTTATAAGAACAAATCTTTGTGTCAGCTGGAACTTTATAGATATGTATATAATTAACCAACCCAAATAGTACTCAGACTTAGAATTGCCAATTATGGATCGTACAAAATTGTTCTGCATGGGAATCGAATTTACGACACATCGTATGTGGGTACGTATCTTAACCACTACGCCATCTGTGCAATCGACATTGGATACGTCATTACCTCATTTGTTATGAATTTTGCCGAAAAATATATTATCTTATATTTCTATAATGCACTTGAAATTTGTCACTAGTCTATAATATCTACACAACGCCCCAGGTCATAACCACGAGGTCAGCCTAGGCCGCGCGTTCAACGCACGCAACTCTATGTCAACTGAGTACAATGACCTTCCTCCCCTCCCTCCTGCTTATTACCCGTACTACCCTCCTGCGTTAACTACGCACACCACCCCAACAATTGGGTGATTTCGATCGGTGGTTATGCTCAACTTTGTCCTTGAATAGTAAAAATTGAGAAACTAAATATTTTTCATAACCGTGTGCTTTTTATCCCCAAAGCAGTAATCAGAGGTGTAATACACCCACCCATTTAAGCAGTAACAGAAAAAAAGAAGTTTCTTCTAAGTATTGTTTCAGTTGAAAAATTTCATTCATCATCATCACAGCACATAAATGTCCCACTGTTGGGCTCGGGCCTCCTCCCTAATGGGAGGGAAATTAACCTACTATACCGCGCTGGTCAGACGTGTTGGTATAGGGTTTTATTTCGAGTATTCCTTCTCTCGCATAGATGTTATATGCGTTTTATATCCCTTAGTCGTCTCATACGATCGATCACCCACGGGTAAGATATGGGGTGCTGAATAGTATTCTTACTCCGTCACCACACGGAAAGAAAATTTCATTATTTTTGTCTTAAATTTTAAAGTCTAGAAATACAACTAAGGTAAGTAACTAAGTAGTGTGTGTTATATATTTGAACTTCCTAAAGTATTACCTAAAGTTTAGGCGGCGTTGGTGATAACGCTAGAAATACGTTATTTAAAAAATAAATGAAAAAGAAAAACCTACCTAATTTCAAATAGAGGGATTGGCTTTATGGTTTATAATAATTCGCGTTTGGTATTAACGTTTAGGAAGTCACAAATTAATAAATTAAAAAGAAACTGAGCATCAGCTGTTTTATTGATCAAAAAATTAAATATATTATTAAAATATATTGACATTATACCGCGAAAATTTGTGATATTATTCACACATTTTAAGTTCAATTCGGATTGGAGATACTGCTAATTTTTCAGGCATGAGAATGACAATTACCTTGAAACAATAATAAGTATTTATTCTTTGTTTGATTATGTAAATTTAGTAATTGACGCAATGAACATTTTACACTTTTGGTTCGTAACATTATCCAGGTATGCTAGTGAATGACTTGCTATCAACAATGGCATCAGCTCATTTGCATCGCCCGTGACCCGATGGCACGGCGGCCTTGCTTATGTAAACCTTTTTCTACAATTTGTTTTGGTTTGCGGTTGACTCTGGGCTATTACATCATAATTGAGCTGATCGGGCTATTGCGAATTTATATATGAATGTATATATTATGAGAATGTACCTAATATTACAATTAATTATATTTTAAACGTTAGAATTCGTTAGGCAAATAGGTTACTTTTTATGGAGCGTGAAATACAAAAGGTCAACTATTCTTTTTTGTCGGCAAAATTATTTAACCAAAACACATTCATCTCAAAGTTTGATAATAAATCGCTACCACTGTTCTAATTTCTTTTTAGATAATTTAGGTGTTGAGTTCATCGTTTGCGTTCTCATTTTTAATCGCACGATTCACTTGTATTACACGAATATTTTAATTCAAATGATAAAAAATTATGTTCTGCAAAAAATAATATATGATCCTACAAAGCTTATTAAATAGACGCTATAGAAAATTTACGATACAATTGAAAATATTTTAACAACAAACTGCATGGAATAGAGACACGCGATCGCGTGATGTAACTGTTAATTAATTTTCCACTGAATCGACAAAAATGGCGGTGGAAAGTGACAAGTACTACGTACCATAGATTAAACACAGCTGGCTTGTAAACTCCTCCGTCGTAACTATTATCGGCTACTTTTGTGCAATCGTAAAGCCTAATTTAACCGTAATGGTCGATACTGGTGTATAATTACGAACGCCATATTGTTTTGCAATGCTGAAACATGTTCTGAACAATCGTGCACATTTACATCTATTGAGTTTATCTAAGAAAGTTATTTGAAAGTAGATTTAACGTTGAGGTTGATGTTGTTAACAATAATCTTTAGCGTATAATGGGATTGAATTTGTGAATTCTCTACGAGCGATTCGTGAAGATTTACGGTCAGTCTTTCATCATTAACGTCAAATGTGAAACGTTAACTGTCACTGATTTGAGTAAAATCCTAAATTAATGGTTGTCGAGAGTATCTGAATAAATCACAATGCGTTCATCTAGATGCATCGTTGTGCGAACGTAACATCATTCGCTAGACTTTCGCGTGTACAATTGTTGCATAACCGCTTTCCACATGAGTGGCGCTCGCCGTCTCACTCGGCCTGGAGTCTCGGTCGTTGACATGCCATCCAGAGATTTTACGCGTAGGATTGTTGGCATCTCGGCGAAAATTGAGCCGGGACCTTTGGCAACACTGAACTTTGCTCTTGCCGTTTATATTTTTTTTTATATTGATTTTTATTTATTTTACTCTGAGTCGAATATTCATTAACAATAGCTGCATATTGTTTTTAGAACATTTATAACATAGAATAGTGGTTAAGAGTAATAATTTGCGATTATTGAAAATTATTGATTAGGGTTGGGATTGGGACATGGCTACCACACAAGTTTAGGCATCGTTGCTGGGGGAGGGGGATAAGGTAATACATGGACTTCCACACCGCCTATCTGTCGTCCGGACGATTTGGGCAGCCTGACCATATTCTGACAAAAATAAGGCTAGCTTCAATAAATTAACTTTTTAAATGGAATACTTTTTAAATGAATATAAAATTATCTTTTTAATATATACTTACATATACAGGACTACAGGCACACAGTGCAAATTACGATGACTATTACAGTACGAAATCTTTAAAACTTTGTAACTGCTTTGCAAAATATAAACAACTAAGTACATCATTGTAAAACAGAAACTTGTTTTTCAGCTCTTTAAAGTAAACAATTTTATACTTTTAAATAACACTATATATGTGTACATGCAATGGTTTAATACTTTAATGTTCTTATCATTCACTTAGCATTTATTAAAATTAGTTGACATGACAACACTTTTAGTGTTATCTTTATTCTTATTTATTTAGGACAGCTCGCTAATTATTAAGATAGTTACAAAGTTACAGACGGTTACCTACATTAACATTAAGTCAAATGCAACAGGTGAGATATGTATATCAGAAATAGTAACGAGAAAAAATATAAATATATTAATAAAACAACACGCTAAAAACAAAAGTATTTTGATGGCCTAATTATCATGATTCCAGGCACAAGACAGTTAACGCGTAGATATAAAATAAAAATGGTTTATCATATTTCTAAGCCATCTTTTACAATACCCACGGGCAGAAAAGAAAATAGTGAATTGTATACTTTTTCCGTCATCACACGGAACAAATACCATCTGATTACATTCTTTTTTTTATTTTTACAAAGCATGCTAAATGAAGATAAAAAACATGTATCATCTCAGGTAACAGGATCAAAGTATTCGCCATACGTTGCTTAAGAATTTGTAACTCAATTTATTAAATCAAAATGTTCGCGAATCATAATCTGTTAAGATTAAGTTTAGTTACATATTATTTAATTTTTTTTGGCTAATAACATATGTAAGTACAACTTACAACAATTTCCTTTGCATTTTATAAATTTGATGTAGTGTAAACGAAATTGAAAGTTTTATTAAAATAATTATTGTTGAAAATTAAAATTAAATAAAAATTACAGTTTGAGAAAGCTTAAAACACTTAAATATTGCATATAAGTCTAGTGAATACACATGTGTTCACTGGACTTATATGCATTACTTAAGTTTTGTAGACTAAAATTATACGTAAATGTATAATATACGTATAATTTTATTTGTCTAAAATGACATACAGAATAATCAAGCAGTTATGCTCATAAAAACGTAAGCGTATTATGAATTATAAAACAAGATAAGAAATAGTTGCGTGCTCTGTTATCTGTCACGCTAAGCGAGCGGCGGTCTGCGCGTGCGCTTGGTGCCCGTCACTGCTTCTCTTGCTATTATCTATTATGGTCATAAATTATATACATATTATTTCATTTCTAATTTATAGGTAAAAATACTGACAGTAACACTAATTTAGACAGTGTATATCTTAAAGTAGACAACATTTACTACAAACGCCAAGACCAAGCGTAAAGAATTTACGGTCCGTAGCACAGATACAAAATACTGTTACGCAATAAAATTGTGTTAAACGCATAAAAGTAAATCGGTACGTCGCCAATAAGCGGCGAAACGGAACGTAAACGGAAGTGATGCAACGGCACGCGTTTCGGCGCGCATCTGTGTAAACATGGCGCGCTTTTCTGAATGGCGCGATGGCGTGTGGCGTTTCCCGCGCTCGCTTGCGGCCGACGACCCCGACCGCGCGGTCAGCGCCCGGGGATAGTCGAGTGAAAGTAATTCGCGATCGGCGACCGCTCGCGAGCTATGCCGCCCTGGTACACCTCACCGCGCTCCATACATTAGTTTCATAGTTTACGAGATTTTTAAAATTGATTGATTGATTGATGTATTTATTTAATGGTTTCAGATCGCTCTCCATTTATTAATTATAGGTTTCAAGTTCATCGAGATCATTTCATGAGTTAATTTTTTTTTCAACTAGTTGTAAGCGCTTAATGGATTTCTTATACTTTTTTATTCTCGTTTATATCTTAACAATATCACTTAAATAGTGATATTTCGTCTCACTAATCATTAGGATTTCAGAAATATATTTTTGGCTTTAATTGTTATAATAGTATTTTTTAAAAACTTAAACCTAACGTAGTTCTAATGAAGAACTTGTTTTTCTTATTGACACTCTCGGTTTCATTTGCTTATTAAATATTTACATAAATAATGTGATACAGAACAAAAAACCTAAATATACGATATCCGCTAACTTTGTAGTTGTTTTCACATTTCTTAGAAACGAGGAGAATTGACATCACTGTTCTGTGATCTTCTTACATGTTCATATCAGAGCATAATCTGAAATTTATTTGAAAGAAGTTTTAATTTCGTTAGAAAATTCTGACAAAAGAGATATCCTTACTCATCGGCCTACAAACGTCTACTATTGGGCATACGTGCCACAAAAACGGAAGAGTAAGGTGGTGACTTAATTATTATACCGTACTCGTCAATTTGAAATAAATAATAACTATTTATTGATGTGTTTCGTTCCAAAAGGTTTTAAAGTTGTTGTTAATCAAATCATCAAAATTAAACTATTAGTGAACACCGTAAAATTTTTAGCATGAGCTCAAGTGCTATAGAAATATATTTCAAGCTGAATCTGACATTTGTACAGTAATAACTTATCCATGTGTAAAATAAGCCATCAAATTCAAATTATTATATACAAACCCTGCGGGGGCACTAACATTTTGTCAATTTTAATTTTACCTAAAATAAATTAATTAATATATCAGCGCATCAGACTTCAGGGACCATATTGGTGAAGAACGGGCAATAAACTTATAATTTTTTTATATATACAATTTTATAAAGCTTGTTTTGTAAGTATGTGCCTTTAGAATCCGAATACCGTTTTATTTATGTTCAAATATTTCCTTTTTTTAATATAAAATCGTATACAGCTTTAATTAAGTACTAGCTCCAGTATGATCCTCTTTGAAGAAAGGTATTTTTTCCCCTAAATATAACGCAAAAGTTACACCTTTCCACGAAAGTTCCAAAATCTCAGATATTGCTCGTATCGAGACACTATAGTAATCATTGCACGTATTGTGTGCCCCCACGCAATCTGTCGCAAGTGCCCCGCTATGTTTTCACAGGTGGTACATGTGTCTACGTGATAAAGACTACTCGAGTACATTGACGTTGCCTTTGACATTGTTATCGTAACACTTGTGTACTTTGTATACTATTTTTTAATTGCGTTCGTGTTTTTTTTCCTAGACAAAGTCACAAATTGTTTTTTAGCTCTATAGGCATCCAAAAATATATTCTTTATGCAACTGGATTCGTGTACAACTATGAGGCTTCTAGAGTAATAGGTAATCTTTGTCTCTTGTTTTAGGTTTAATGCCGACTAAACGTCAATACAAGGTGAAAAATGTTCTCACGCGTATGGAGGCTATAGAGGGACCTCTTCGTGTCCTAAAGGAATGTGTTGATCACAGATTGAGAGTCAAGGTAAGAAGGTTTTTGGAAAACGAAGTTTCTAACATGCTATTGTAATTTGTTGCTAGGCAAAACCTGGAGTTGTTATTCTGTTAAAATACTTACACATGATGTATTTTCACATTAATTTGCCGTACAAGTACTGTTGTTTGACATTTTGTTGTTTCTTTGTGGTCGACAAAAGTATGGATAGATCTTTTCTCGAAAATTCGATTAATGATATAGACATCATTAATTTGACGATTATTATGAAACTATGCCTGGAGCGTCGCTGCCATTATTTGGTCAATTAATCTTTTCTATTACAAAGTTTTTCTTGTTGAAAGGATGGTAACATAGATTTAACAATATCATTAATTCACTGGTGAAATTTATTTTTTTTAACAATATTTAATGTATGACTATTCTAATAAGTAAAAAAATACACAAGTAAATATTTTTCTATGAATATCAAGTGATTTTAAATATCAAATTTGTAGATCGTTAAACCGTGTGGCGTTATGATAAGAATACAATTATCGCCAGGATTTATACGTCCTTGGGATCGTATAAATCTGGTGAGACGTATCTATAACACCTTATTGCGATCGCCAATCCGTGTGTACAGGAACCGCGACTATGGTAATATCCTTCCAATAAATGACCGCGCTATGTCTTTTATCTAGTGAGAGTTGAGACTCACATCTAGCAGTGGTCTGAATAATTATGATGATGAATAACCGTACTTGCATTGTTAAGCTGTTGCGATAGAGTATCTAATATCTGTTTGAATATTTCTAAATTGAATAGCAGTCTCTGTTCTATTTTAAGACCTTTTCAAACCGTCTATAACTATAAAGCACTGCGTTACGATCTAATAAACTATGTCTTATTTGGATTGGAATTCATATGGATTTTACTATGTCTATATTGGAATGATATTGTGTATTCTAAATATTAAGTTACCGATTTTGGTAGGTTATTTTAAAAATATTTAGCAACTCGAGAAAAACTACGTCTGGACCGGTGGTAACTTAATTAAAATGAGGGATAAAACATATTCAGACTTGATATGTTTTTGTGTGTCAGATAAAAAGATGGCCGTAGTATCTCTTCACAAGGCGCGTTACAGAGAAAACTTTATGTGATGGTGGTATTGTGTGTGGTGGATATTTTGTACTTATTGTAAGACTCGAAACGACTATTTCCTGAAGATTCCTAAAAAAGGATAATTTCGGACGGGAACGGTACTCGGTCATATCTACCCAATTTGTTTAGAAGTGCATGTCATAATGCTGGGCCCTTAATGCATCCTTTGTGAGTCGCTGGCGCATTGCCAGTGCGGAAGCGACTGCCGCTTTGATGACTGATGGCTTGCCCAAATCCAAAATAGTACAAAGCCCTTTCTACGATTGTCGAACATTAATATGAATGATGAGATATGTATAATGCTATTGTTTAGAGATAATAATTGGCTGTTCGTGTGGTCAAGGCGATAAGCATAATGGTAATATCAGACTGAGCCAAGCAGGGAATGGAACTGGGTCTTCAATTTGAGGTTATGCGAAATCAACACTATATGACTTTGAAATTATAAACACAAATTATTATATATAGGACACACTCTTAGGACCGTTCTGGCATGGCATTCTCGTGATGAATATAATGGACATAAAGAACATAACGGGTACCCTAATGAAATCATCAATAGCATCGCCATCGACCATTTTCTTCACATTCAGATTCTGGCAAATTATTTCATACTTTGCTTTACAAATTATAAAGATGGCGTAAAGTTTAATAATAACGGATATGTTCTGTCTGTTTAATCATTTGAATTGAACGAATATGGAGAAATTAAGTTACGGGATTCTCCGTGTAGTGACGTTCTAAGAATGTAACGTATCCTCTTTATATTTCCGGAGCAGTTGGAAAACCGACTGTGAGATCACTAGAAGTCCAGGCAGCAGCATTCCTCTGCGAAACTTATAAACTTAAGCTGCGATTACCAATCTGCCTGCCAAACGTAGTAATTATGGTATCTATTAACATTTGGATGGAAGTGCTGAACAGGTAGCAACACCATTAAGAAGTATATTATATTCCTAGAGATATTATTTATGATAATAATTGGGGTTTCATATGCTTTTTATCTAAATTATCAATCTAAATAATAAGGAAACCTAACCAAAGTTATCTCGATAGATTAAAGGGTTTACGAGAACTATGATAAGGTTTAAGTAATACGGTACTAGGGCGATAACGTATACGTCAATAAGGGCTTTTCGTTCGTTGTCTATTATCAAGGTTTCCATTTTGTCTTACGTGAATATGTTATCTAATAACATAATTTGTTGATTTTTTTATAATTTTGTTTTAAAAGCAACTACGAATTAACGAATAGAAATAATGTTTTGCGTGGGGATTCAACCCACGAAACTTGACGTAGAACTACAGTCTTGTAGTAAAGAGGTGTGTGGTATTCGTTGTTTGCCATATTAAATTGTATCGTGCTCTATATATTTATTCCCTAATTTTTTTTATAGCAATTTATTTTATTTGTGCTATTTTAAAGCAAAAAATAATTATTTAAATAAATATGTGAAGGGATTGCACAATGGTTTTAGTTAGATTTTATTGCTAATAAATGTCCCTTTTTGTCATAATAACAAAGTACCCTCATTGTCGTACAAATTAACCTTTGTCCATTTGCATTGCATACTGCGCAGCGGCAGTTTTCAGTCGCAAATTAATAACGGACTGTTATACATTATGCTTGGTATGTACTTGTTGAATTACTTTTTATATTTCAATGATTTTCTAACAAAAAAAATTCCATTCGTTTCTCATGGTTATAGCAAAACAATACAAGCGAGTAAAATCAAATCTCATCACTACAGGAGAGCTCGAAATAAAACCTAGAAATAATAGATCAAATTGCCTTTCCATTGTGCAGAATGAATGGCCATGATCTGTAGTAGGACGTGAATGAATCGAAGTAGAAAAATGAGAATAGCTACAGAAAAATAAATATTCGTAGAATCGAGGTTTTGGAATGAAACTCTTAGTGCGGCTATAAAGTCAGTTAAATATTAAAATATCTTGTGGCAGTTGTTACGCATATTATCGACCCAAGTATTGTTCTTTAGCATCGTAAAAACCCAACATGAGGTTATAGGCGTATCATAAAAGTTCTATATTGATCTGTGCCAATTATATCTACCGCTGCATGGTCCGTGATTAGAATCCCAAGGAGGGTTGACGTCAGGCAGTTGGTCGTTCGTGAAACGTACTTAAAAAGACTATGTGAATTTCATAGAAAATAGGATAGGGTCCAAAGATGTTGATGTTTTTGTAGGGTTTATTTATAACCACACAGCGGTTATAAAAATACATATATTATAAAAATACATATATTATATAAATAAATACAGTTGCTATGTACACTTCCAGAAGATAATAGTTTTTTAACGTTGTATATTGCATACTATCACTACTATAACTAGTCTTTTATGCGTCCGGCTCTGTTTTTCCGTTTTTGGACCAGTGATGATTGGACTTTTCAGTTTGTGCATTCATGCGCCTCTCCAGCAACTACTGACCTATTTACGGCTCTGCCCACTACTCACTATCAGCTGGAAAATTGCACTAACTTTTTAATTAAAAAGTTTCATTATGTAGGTGACCGGATATTTCTAGAAGTATATTATAGTTTGGCTTAGTCACAGCTATCTAGGAAGAGCCTTCAGCCATTCGCGTCCGGTGTCGCCGTCCGAGTGCGCGGCCATTAGCAAACGTCTATATCTGGACGGAGCGATAAAATATATTGCCAACTGCATTCTATTACCGATCGTATGTAGGATAAATTATTTGTCTTTTATGGATCCTCTTTAAAGTTTTCTAACTTTACTATTATATCATATTCTGCTTTATGATGATGAAGAATATAATTAATAAGGTGGTTATACCACTTTCCCACAAAAAAGTAAGTGGTGGCTTACTTTTTCGTGGGAGTTGTAAAAACCGGTGTATAGATCACTAATAGAATTTATACACAGAATGTATACTCGGACCAGCCGGCCTATTTATCGAAGCAGAGTGGCCGTACCACTAAAAATTGTATATATTATTACTTATATAATATGATGGACGCGAGGAAGTGTAAGATTTTATACTATCTATTGTAAAATATAAATAAAACTTGTGAGTCTATTGCCAGATTGTTTATGATTACTCTACAACGGAGTATCTAGCTGCTTGAAGCGATAGCAATCGTGTTATAACTTCCGCAGTTGTACCAGCTTCAACACTTGCATTTATTTCAATTAAATTGTTATTCATTTTATTATAACCTTGACGATTTTTAAATGCCCATTTTGTTGGTGATTAAATGTAATAAATTTTGCATTAAGTTGTTGATAAAAATAGATAAATTAATTAAAAGTTTTGGTTGGAATTAAATAGCGAGTTTGTTGTAATGCGGTATTGTAAATTAACATTTTAGATAATGAAAATAAAAATATTTGCTTGAATATAATATAACAAAATTTGATTTTATTATAAGATAGTAAAGTATTGTGTAAGGTTATAAATTTGATTTTTATGTTAAAGTTGATGGATTATTATAAATATTTTTAATCTCTCCAACACTTCGGCCATCACATGCCCAGTTGATGTAACTTTATAGTGCCAAGACTTTTTTTTAAGAAACCTTTGCAGAGCGAAACAGAAAATGGTGGTTTTTAAATCACCAATTTACTTTATCCATCAGTTTTATACTTAGCGACCATGCCTTACTTATTGATCATGCTAACTTATTGATTTAGACAAGGCGGCTACTTTTCATATAGGATATGTATTTACCAGAATCTCCGTAGTAAAAATGTCTTAATAAAAAAATTCGTTTTCCAGTAGCCGCAGTAATTGGCTGGTATTTATTGAAATCTCAGTTATGTCTACAATTTTTTTATAGATACACTATAAATCTTTATAATATAAACATTTTTTAACTAAAATAATTCAAATACAAAATTGGGTAAACTGGAATCGAGAGCCTCCTACTTTTGAAGTTTGTTAAACAATAAAACTAATCGCGATAAATTGCGTAAATTACAATTTAGTTTCCTAATGTTATCATGTTTACTGTTTAGTTAATATGTTTTATTAATCATATATATGAATCATTATACTTATATTACCAGTACCCTTGAATTAAGCTTTTAGTTGTAGTTACGAGTTTTTATTTTATTTTAGTTTTTTTTTATTTGGATATGATTTTTAATATAGTGTCTGAATAAATATTCATAATGGAGTATTTATTTTATATTTTGTAGTAGTGACGAATCATAACGGTGGATTTTCCAAAGATTCATCGTTAACATCTCATACGTTCCACTCATGTGCTCGGATCTATAGTAAGAGGAAAATTTATCTACTATACCTGGTTTTATTACGAGGTTTCCTCTCTCTCCCTCTTATATAGATATTGTAGGCAATCATTCAAAGTAATACACTTTGAATGATTGTCACATCCAACTGATCATGATTTTTACGACTTTCAAGCCTTTTCAATAAATCTATATTGAAATGTATGGAAAACCAATGCAGAAAATTATATTTTATATTTTTTTTCTGCAGGGATGGGGTAAGAATAAAATTCATCAGATTCTTTCATGCCAGAGGATATCGTAAGATACATATAAGACTATAAGAGAACGTATATAAATATATTACGGGACCTTTTTTAACCTCCATCGATCACATTCTGTCGGAATGCCGGTATGTAGTATGCGGCTAAGAGCCACCTTTGACCAAGCGTAACATTTTGGAAGACCCCTCCACCCTCTAAATAAGTAGTCCCTATTGTATCGTACAGTTGTTTTTATGGTAGGACCACGCTGTTGACAGTTCTCTGTCTACAGCCGCGGGCCGGTCCGTCCGGGGTAGTACCACGCTCTCGCAGAAGATCGACGTCTGAGTAATGGCGATATGCTATTGCGCTTCGTTCGGTGAGCGAGAGAGCCGGCATCCCAAATGAGTGAGTTTGTAGTTTTTGTATTGGTAGGAAGCGGCTAGCTATACTATTGGTATTGCAAAGGTCTATGGGCGGCAGTCACACTTACCATCAGGTGTGCTGCTTGCTCATTTGCCGCCGTAAGCAATAAAATGAAATGTTGGTCAATTTCAGTCCTTTTATAGAAGAGGCCCATGTCCAATAATATATTGGAAAGAGAAGAAAAAGAAGGGGAAGCCCATAAACTATTGCTTTAAAGAAGAACTATTGCTTTGATGTGCGTAATAATAACATATTCGGTATTGTTTAATTTTCTCGTAAATTACCTCAATTAGAACAACATAACTAGATCCCTTGAAGGTTACGTACATTTAGATAGTAGTGCGTATAGTTATGTATATTTCCTTATTACGTTTGCGACTAGTTGTTACCGGGGGTTCGCTCGCGTTCAACTGTTTTGCATATACGTAAATTCAATCTCACTAAAAAGCACGTGTGGTGACGGCGCCAAAATACAACCCACTTTCCCCTGGATAATCATGAAAGATGATTAATGGACGCAAGTAGTTAATATCACTGAAAGGGAAAGAAAACTCTAAATAAAAGTAGTGGTAGGACCACGATGTTGACAGTCCTCTGTCTCCAATGGCGGGCCGGTCCGTCCGGGGTAGTAACACACTCTCGCAGAAGATAGACGTCTGAGTAATGGCAATATGCTATTGCGCTTCGTTCGGTGAACAAGAGACCTGGAAGCCCAAATTGGTGGGTTTGGGGTTTGTATTGGTAAGCAGTGGCCTAGCTATGCCCTTGGTATTGCAAAGGTCCATGGGCGGCAGTAACATTTACCATCAAGTGTGCTGCTTGCTCGTTTGCCACCATAAGCAATAAAAAAAAACCTGGCGAGCGTGATATAGTAGGTCAATTGCCCTAATATTGTGGAGGAGATTCGTTGCCAGACGTATGTAACTAAAAAAAAAAGTCAAATCTATTGCAATATGTGCGATTAGAGTATATTGTATCCTTGATCCTAAGTAATTGGTATAAGGGCAAAATGATAATGATTTGCTGAGATTAGTATGTGTCAAATAAAACGTAATTTTACAGATTCTATCGCGTTTGTATTTGATTTTTAATCTCCCGATGTTTCGAACATTTTACAGGGTTCATGGTCACCGAAGGGTCACACCCGTGACCATGAATGACTATGTTTTTATTTCAAATGTGTAATACTCGCGTAAACATTACAAGGGATTATGTTGAAACAAACTGACAAACTACAATATAACATTGCTATAGTTACATATATAAGACGCATGCGAACACATTCGTAATTATTGACGGTACGAGCCCTTGTTACCTTGAATACTGATTACTTGATTTGTTCAAATAGTTCTTTGTTTACTCGATGCCTTTGCAACATAGAGGGGGGAGGGCGGTTTGTGGTTAAATTTGATCGTTTGAAAATATTACATTTAAAATGAAACTGTTTTTTTTTTCTTAAATGGATTTCATTGCATTTTATTTGCGTGTTTTTCGGTGTAGTGTATTCGAACCGATGAATAAGTCTATCGATCCATTAGGCTAGCGATGTCTTTTTTGACATAAATCTCCTTATAAAGTGTCCGTTTTGTTTTAGTTCTATTCCTTAGTGTGAGGTTTTGTGTGTGAAGAAAAGAAATATCAATTTGGACTGTTATTGACTGATATTAGTATAATTGTTCTGTAGCTACGAATACTACGATCCATTACATTGCTCGTGGAGTTTAGTAAAAGAATTTTAAGGGCTATACTCAACTATATCTGATGCCGTCTGAGATTTGACGTCAGGCTGCTCATAAAACATATTACCAAAACTTTTATACTATGTAGATAGAAGAACAGTCCATATTGTGTCGATCCCAAGTGATTGGAATATGAGAAAGATGAAGATGAGTAACAACAATTAGATAAGGAAGATTTACGCAAGTGAAGCTGTAGGCACAGATGGTATATACAATAACGAGGCACTATGAAATATAGTGTAGCGATAATCTTAACAAGCAAATGATTACGTACTGATAAAGTCAATAGAGTCAAAACAATAGAATAAATATTTTTGTTCTGATATGGTATCTATATAGAAGGTCAAGATAAACAACATCGGCACATTGCTTTAAGGAATTAATCGCCGTGACCAGCGGGACTTAACCAACTAACAAATAACGAATAAGAGTTATAGGTACATTGAAAAATATATTTATAAATTGATCAATGAATTGTCCTTTTTTTTTTTGGGTTACGTTCGGCGCACTCCTCGCACCACTCCGTCCGGGTCGACAGAGGGGCGTAAGCACGCACACCCGTAACCCACCCGTGACGTCGCCTTCGTCGCTGGGCCGACCACCGGAGCAGAGTGACTTGACCTCAGTGGACGGCCCGACGGAATACCCCTGAGGAGTACCCTCTCCTCCACCGAGGTCCCCCCCTCGGGTAGGATAGCGGTCTTGCCTCACACGGTCGGCCTCTCGGCGGGTGACGGACTAATTCCCCGATCCAGTCACCCGCAGCTTTGGCTAGGGCGGCATCAGGCGCAGGTAATCGCGCCTGCGCCGCCAATCAATGAATTGTCCTGTTCGATAATCGTAGTCAACTTACAATCATTGCGAAGGTCGATTCGGAGATTTTTACGCCTATTGAGCAATGGGATTTTCTTACTGCTGCTATTGTCATTTTCGTTGTGGTGACGGAGTTAATTCATTCATCATTCAGCTCATCTTCGTCTACTATTGATGTTATTCCCATGGGGCGGTCGGTAGGGATATTATGTTTTCTTAACTTGTTACCATGAGGGTAGTCTGCCTTGTATGTGATCTAATCGCAGTAAAGGTATATTGATCGGCTTAATTTCATTGTCAACTGGTGACAAATTTGGTTCAAGTGTATTCACGTATGGACAAGAGAAGTTGGTGCGTGGGCCCTACGTTAAAAATATTCATCGGTCCGGGTCTGAAGGCCGGCCGCTGTCGCCGCCACAAACACTGTCATTACTATATGTTACGCGGTGTGCGTGATGCACGTGGATGTAGCGATAGTAGAAAAATGTATAATAATTTATTTTTCTAAACTATTAAAAATTATACAAACATATATTTAAAAATAATTTAAAAAATAAATGAATTTTCTCTACTCGATGACGGTTTATGAACAACTCCACTTATTTTCTCGTGGGTAATCGTTGGATGCGGACGGCACATATTTCTTACTCATAAAAGGTATATTTAAATTCATCTAATCTACATACATACTTATCATGTTCTTATGTATATATACTACTACTACTAGCGGCCCGCCCTCGCTTCGCTTCGGTTACATAAATATGTCTACCTAAATTCAAGTCTGTAGGAGCTATATTTAAAAAATGTGAGTTTTAAATCCCAGCAACTCCCATTGCGAGTGGAAATTCCTAAATTAGCTGACCTCTACTCGGCGAAAGGAACATTTCTACCAAATTTAAAGTCTGTAGGCCTTATGGTTACAGAGATATCGCGATGAGTCAATACATAGGTGGAAATCTCTTATATATATATATATATAGATAGATTTAACCCCTTCGAATGATCTCAAATATTTGCAAGTAAATGGTATAAAGAGAGCAGAACGACCGTAGAGCGCACAAACGTCATAGCGTCTTGAAACCCAGCTGGTCAGCATCAACGTCCAGTCTTCCTATCGCTATATATACTGATTGATCCTATTATAACTCATCCTTTCTGTCTCGATAATTGCAAACATGTTGATTAAAAACTGGCTAAACAGCGAACGAAAATATAGCAGATGATCTTATACTCCTTTCCTAATCATTATAGGGTAAAATAAAAAGTTGCAGTAGATATAATTTTATAAAGCGGTGTTTGTGGTTTTAGTATCGAAATAGCTATATCCTAGCACAATTCAAAAACCAAATAATTGGATGGATTTCAGTTATTCGATGTAAGGTATTACCATGGCTTTGAATTACAATATTCTGCTTAGAAAATTACCGTCCAATCATTTCAAATTTCAAAGTCTACGTTCATATGAGGCCGTGTCCTAAAAGTACATGACCTCTCTAAAGCTTAGAAACCTATAAACATCGTACTAATGTAGTGCGGTGACATTCGAGACATTTCAATTTTAAAAAGTATTTGCATTGTACCAAACGTTTATGTGACATCAACCTTTTTAGAGTTCCATACCCAAAAGATAAAACAGGACCCTATTACTAAGACTCCGCTGTCCGTCCGTTACTTCGCCTGTCTGTCATCAGGTTGCTCTCATGAACCGTGATAGTTGGACAGTTGAAATTTTCACAGATGATGAATTTCTTTTGCCGCTACAACGACAAATACTAAAAAACAATAAAATCAATATTTAAGGAGGGCTCCGTTTGAAATATTCACAGAATATTTAGAAATATATTTACTTTAGAAATAAATAATTAAATTAAAATAAAACAAATAGAGAATTTAAGGGGGGCTCCCATACAACAAACATGATTATTTTGCCATTTATAGATAATGGTACGGAACCCTTCGTGCACGCCTCCGAGTCGCTCTTGGCCGGTTTTTTGAATATACATAATCGAATTGAGTTTTCAAACATGTGTCAAAATTAAATGTCTTTTAAATCAAAATCACTAAGAAGTATTGATATCAACTTTAAAGCAAATCAACCCTAAAATAACTTGCCACCCTTTTTTTAACCCAGTTAGGAGATAAATCTTAATAAAATATGAATCACGACTTTCACCAATTCTGTTAAAGAATGTTTGTGCAAAATTTGAAATAGATTGGACCAAGGAATCACGTTGTCCCATACAAACTTTGCCCTGATGTTTCACCCCCTTAGGGATATAATTTCGTAAAATCCGTTCTTAGCTGACCTCTACTCGGCGAAAGAAATATTCCTACCAAATTTAAGGTTTGTAGGCCTTATGGTTACAGAGATATCGTGATGAGTCAATATATAGGTGGAAATCTCTTTTATATATATATATATATATATATACATACGGTTTTCGTATACGTACGTCACGTTAGCAAGGATTTGTCTTACTCTAAAAATAACTTTTAATATATACTTCTAAAGCAACTAAAAGTTTTTGTTTCCATAAGTTATTTCATTAGAATTCACTCAATACTTTGAGTTCGTAACATTTCAAAGCTAAACTTTCATAATTATTAGAATTTCTATATTATTGGAAAATAGAATTCATGAATATATATATATATATATATATATATATATATATATATATATATATATATATATATATATATATATATATGAAAAATAAAGATAAACGGAGATCTTATTACACGAAAAATAAAGTCATAAAATGCAAATTTAGACATGACGTTTATTTTGATGCGATCTTGGAGCGTACAGAATTCGTCGTTTCAGTTAAAGTTCAAGGAAAAAAATCGGCAGAAGAATGACGTCATCGCGCCGTGTTTATCTCTAAATGCTAATATTTTCAACTAACAAAATTGTTGTGTTGACCGTACCTAGTGTTGAGACCTCGCTGTGATGTCAGTTATCTCATGGCCACTTTTCTTAACATGTGTGTGCTTGCTGTGTATATGTGTGTGCGTTCATTCGTGTTAACAAGGGCTTGCTAGGACGAATCGAGCACGATACTTCCTAGTAGATTTAAGACATTTATCTGTCATTATTCGATTTCGGTGTAGCTCGCCTTGAGCACAACACTTCAATATGTAATTGATTGCCTCCAGTTAGACTCGGACTGTTACCATGAAAGGTTTGCAGAGTAAGACCATCTATATTTGGAGCGGGTTTTTTGTTATATATATTTTTTTTACGTTATTACTGTTGAGATCATTTTCGTAGTATTAACGACAGCCAGCTCTTTACGGTCAGCAAATTAAAGGAATATGTAAATAAATATGGCCTAAACAGCTATTATTTTTTTGCTTGAGGTATGATTATTTTAGAGAATTGATTTAAATGATTTACTTGTTGAAATAAAAGATATTTTACATGTGTTCTATTGGAATTTTAGAACACAGTAATATGTGCATGTATGGTAAAAATAAAAGCCAAAAAAGCGTAATTATGAAACGCATATTACTATTTTATTTTATGATATTTGATTCACGTAATGACAATATCATAATGAAAAATTGTGGGTAGTTCAAAAAATAGAGCTTTACTTTTTACAGCCATCCTTTTGGAATTGTTGTTATATGAAGGGATTAGGTGAAATATGGTCACAGATACGATTATCTCAGATCAGTTACTATATTATATTTTCAGTATCTGTTACGGCTTATTGATATAAATTATTTGGTTTGGATGTAATGTTTACGATATTTGGCGGCCGATCTTATCAAATACATATAGTATAAGTTCATCTTATTTTAACATGAATGTGATAATCTCTTAACAAAAATATCGATAGTACTTTTTATCAAATTAAACGATTCATTAAAAGGGACAACGGTCATGGTTATAGAACAGGAAACAATATTTGTTTTTCCTGAAAACTGCTAATGATGTAATCGTACTTTGTAATTATGTTATTTAATTGAGAAGTTTCTAGAAAATCTTGACTAGTTCAAGATTATATCATTTAATTATGCAAACGCTTGCTTCGAATGTAGTTATGGGTTGTTTCGTTAGCTAATTTGTCTAATTAGTTATTGGTTTTTATTTATGATAAGTTAAAAATTGAAATATTTATAAGAAACCTTATGTTTATTAAGTTTTGCTGTCTAATGCATCTAGCTCGGAGCTCGATAGCTTTTTTTTTTTTTTTTATTGCTTATGGCGGCAAACGAGCAGACAGCACACCTGATGGTAAGTGTCACTGCCGCCCATGGACCTTTGCCAATGGTATAGCTAGGCCGCTGCCTACCAATACAACCCTGAACCCACCCCAGTTAGGCTTCCGGCTCTCTCGCTCACCGAACGAAGCGCAATAGCACATTGCTATTACTCAGACGTCGATCTTCTGCGAGAGTGTGTTACTACCCCGGACGGACCGGCCCGCGGCTGTAGACAGAGAACTGTCCACAGCGTGGTCCTACCACAATAAGAAAAGAAGCTACAGAGAAAGACAGATTATTCAGTGATCTTTTAATTTAAGACCCGCAGTCTATATAGTAAAATACTTAAAAAAAAATCAGTTCATAAATGGAAATAAGTATATTTTATAAATATATTTAAGAAAAAAGTCCACATACTACTCGCTACGTGTAGGTTAATTAACTTGACACTCTGTCAATAAATAAATTCTTTCAGATATATAGAATTCTTCATGATCTCGTATTTCATAATTAAAGTAAGTAATAATTAATATAGAACACGCGCATATTACTTCTAAAAGTGAGGGGGTGCGTCGTAGATTTGATTTTGTGAATTCTACAATCCAGTCATTGGTTATGAATGTAGTCATATTACTAAATAAAATTTGCTAATATTAATAATTCTAAGGATAATGTAATACTATCAAGCGCTTAGAATAAATAAATGCGTTCCTCATTTACATCAAGGATATCTGATGATTCAGTGTTAGTAACATAGTGCTATCTATTTTACAGACGTTTTAAATTTTATTATGAATAGATTTAGTATGGCTAGAATAATATCTGAAAGATCTCTTCATCAAAATAATTCTTGGTGGATCTGTAAAGTGCAATAAATACAACTTTATCTGGATCTATAGATTAATTGTGTCAAAGTAACTACAACATTACTCGGCGTAGACCTACTGGAAGTAGCAGAAAAAACTTGCTAGTGTTGTAGAAAAAATAGGAAAGTCATCCATATTTTTAAAAACTAGTCCCACGTAAGAAATAGTCTTTAGTACTCTATCGAGCATAGTTCCATTCTTTGTTGTGTTACTAAGAATGTCCCGATGGATAATTGTATAACATTTTTTGGCCTGCTTAACATGTTTTATGGTAAATGCACACATCTCTATAGTAGACCTATACTAGACTAACGAGTTATGTTCTTTGTAAATGGTGATAAAATAGAAAACTTTTACTGCATTACTGTCCTCAAAGGTGGCCTTATGATGCCATAAATACCCATCCCACTATGATTGGATTCATAAAAAATACCCTAGTGCACTAGTTTATCAGTTCGACCAGGGTCAGCACAAGGTACTACTCTGTCTCCTTGACAGGACTCCTATTTCGTAGCGATAATTTTTCCATTCAAAGTTGAGGAAGTGTCCTCGCATTGAGGCTGTTTTTAATATAATGGATTGAATACAAAATATATTTAAGCAGCCTTAAATTTTGCTTTAGTATTTCCTACTCTACGATATGGCAATGTGGATGAGGCATTTAAAAACACATAAATACGTCAATTTTAAATTAAGTCATAAATATACATTTATTTTAAATGGTTTATAACGATGACTGCCTCATTGCTATCACTTCATGAGTACGCGTCTGTTGATCTCCAGGCCCTTCCGAGTTTCGAATTACAGTTGATTTAAAAAGTGTTCTTAGAGGTAAGCGATTTAAATAACACAGGCTAGTATTGTTGGTATTAAAAAAGATAATTTTGAAATGAATTTATGTCCAAAAGTAATATTAATAATAACTTTATTGAACAAAGAATCATATATAACAAAAATGAAAAGATGGTAGTTGTTAGTAATTATGATATATCAAGATTACAAAAACAATGTATTATATTCTTCTATTCTGAATTAAATAACCGAAGTTTAAGCTGTACTGATGTCTAGTTATAACATTTTATATCATGCTATGTTTTTTTTTGCTATCGGTACTTAGGTAGCGGTTCACCCCGAATTGTAAGCAATGACAAGGTCGCCTACATTCGAAGTGAGGTTTAAAAAACCACTGCACGACGCAGGTTGTTTCAGACAGACTATTATTAAATTTTGGTATAAAACTTTATTTTAATAAAGAGGAACTTATTCGTTATTTTAAACAAATGTAGGGTAGTTGTAAAATTGTTAATTTAATTAGAGTTCCAAGATTTAAAATTGAAATCAAAATATGTAAAATCTATTTTTAAATAGCAAATCGAATGGCAATAATTTTATATAGTGCCGAACGTGTTAATTAAAAAACAAGAGAAAATGTTTCATTGCCCTTTGTCTCTATCTCAGTTGATTTTTTATTCTATTTAGCTTTTCTAACACACAATTATTTTGATAATTATACGTCTTTGTTGTTCTGATTTTCTATTAATATTGCATTATAGGAGCATTTTTATTAATTTATCTCCATCCTAAGACTCATTTTGTTCTCGAAGTTTCTAAATCTCCTATTTTATGTTTCTTAGATAAAAAATACGGCAATCGTTTGTTTACTACTACTCACATTGACTAATTTTCCCATATTTGGATAGAAAAATATACTTACATCTTTTCAATAGCTCCCACAGGATCATACAATCGACAAGATCACTTAAATCGCCCCATATCTGAAAACCAAGAAATGATATTGTTAATAAAAATAAAATGAATTCATTACAATACAGTATATATTAATTATATATTGTAGCTAGTTATACTATTGAAAAATACCTTAGTACCTCAAGTGATTATCACAGAATTTATCTACAAGGTTTCTTTTAAAAAAAAGGCATACTCCAACGATAAATTTATGGTTTCAATAATCATTTAGTTTTCAAGTACGCGCCAAGCAAAGGTATGATGCATTCGGCCTCGCGGGTAAACAGACGCTAGATAGCGCTAGACAAAGACGGCGCGAGGTCATGAGCGTAGCCTTGCGCGGGTGCGCGCGCGCACGCTTCCGCCTGTCGACGGTCGAGCCGCACGCAAGCGCAGTCGCTGCCCGACCGCCGACGGTGACAGATGTTATTACACACGCATAACACGATTTATACCTTAATTATAATAATATACTTATCATTCATATCTATAATGTATTGTTATTACCAACTTTTATTTATGGTAACCCGTCATATCTAATATAGGCGCAATAACTACTTGCACGCACTTATATCTTTATTTTTTAAACGTTTATGTTATTGAAAAAAAAAAAATTTGAATTAAATCCCATGGGTAATATCATCTACAACGTCATGAATCTTGGTCTAGGTAAAGAATTATTTTCAAAATCATTTCCCAAGGGTACCTTGTGCAAGATTGAAGTGAAGAGTACTAGTTTGCTCATCATATAATGCGAGAATTGCATTATGGTACCTACTTATTTAATACTATATCTAAATAAAGAATTAAAATATCTATTTATTCCACAATTTTCTAAAAATAACATTTTAATAATAATGGAAAGAACATATTCTTTTAATATCGCGTGATTAGACTTATCAGCTGCACTAGAGAAAGCAGTATTATACTCCTTTTAGCGAGCTAATAAACCACCTGTTAATGGTAAGCGTCATTTACACAGCAATATCAGCAGTAAGCCGATGTCTAACTGAAGTCGGTTTCAGGATTTTGAATAATCGGAATGCTCACAAGTATCTTTATTAGTACCTTTCCCAAGGTTTCGCTCGCTTTAATGTAGATTTTAAGAATACATTTCTCTGGAACAGTATTTATTCTGGGACGAAATTTAAATTCTTCAGCCTTTATAATACACGTGCAATTTGAAGACGTTGAGTTGTTAACGTATGAAAGCGTAACAAACAAACAAACAATTTATAATATAAGGATACGAGGCTGTATTACATACATTTCAATGTTCGATTTTCCACGTAACTGTAATTTCCTCTTTGACTTTACATGAGTTGTATAATGGATATAAAATTCTTGATTTCATCACTTAATGGATTGTTCATCATATTTTCCTGACTAGATCATATTTTATTTTTCTGACGAGAACCATAATCTTTTTTTGCATATTATAAAATAAAGTCGCCAGTTCTGTCTGTACGCTTAGATCTTTTAAATTATTGAACGAATTTTAACGCGGTCCTTGTCAATAGTTAGTGATACAAGAAGAAGGTTTATGTGTATAATTAATACATATTATGGTAGGAAAAAAAATGAGAATCTTATTCTTATTTAAAAAATGAGAATATCATTAAAATGAATAGTCTGAAAGTTATCAGACATCTAAAATGTGGGTACAGAGCGTCCCAATACATAAGCGAAGCGAGGGCGGATCGTCAGTTTTATTCTAAAATACTGCAATAATATTAGTTACGGTGATACTGTAGGGTTTTTGAAAAATGCCTGAATGCTTTTATTTATGTTAGCATGTTTTTTTTGTAACTTGTTAAAGCACACGGCACGCATGTATTACATATTAGTTTGTAAGATAAGTCGCATTAAAAAAGATTACACTGTATTTTTTGCATTACTCTTTACCATTTTACTTGGCAAAACTTAGAGTGATATACACAGTATTATACAATCTATGCTTTTAAGAACTTCCTAAAAGCTTTTCAAATTTCAAGAGTCAACTGTGAAACTATTACTTGACAGAATATAATACGTTACGTAACTCTATACGGTTGTATGAAAGTTAATCTAAGAACAAGTTATAACATGGTTGTAAATTTTCCAAAAGGTTAACGTACATATTATATTTCATGGTAAAACTGGTAGTTAAATGTTAAGGATTTTCTAAATAGTGTGCAAAAGAACTATAGCTTATATGCTGATAATAAACAATAGAATACTCTAGCTTTTTTTTAATCTAGTGACCTCTTTAGTGAAATATGATCACTTATACATCAATGCAGGCCAAAGTTTAAATACATAAATAGGATTTGAAAACCCTTATTTTATTAGATAGTATATTAATAGAGAATGGTTATACCAGTAAGGCTTCAATACTATGAGCTACAAAATAATTTTTAGCAAATTGAAAACCAATTGTAAGCAAGTGTTACTGCTTTATTAGATAATCACCCTTGTGGTAACAACTAGTGTCATGAATTATCATGCTCTGATATGATCTTAATATAAAACAAAGACATGCCAAAATAATCACCATAAATATGTTAAATATCTATAAGTATATGATATTCAATAAATATTATTGGCAAATATTTTGATTTTTATTTGCATATGAGTATACCATTCTTTATGCATTGGCAATCAGCTACTAATAAGAGACTATACTATACGATTGCCAGTGTCAAGTTTTTATATAAGAAGTCTTTATTTACAAATTATCACTTCATTAGCTGTCAAATTCTCGCCTTGGCCATATCGTTAGTAGTAGTCTGAAAATTTTAAGTGGATAACAAAAATATATGTAAAGCCCTGTTATATCATATTCATTACATCCCAGCACTTCCTATACATCACATTACATAAAATGCCATCAACATTATTTAATATAACACATTGAAATATTAAGATTTGCAGTATAACACAAGACGCTTTCACGTTCGCGCCAAAAAAACTGATATACTATTATATTATAAAATGGTATATTCAAGACAGAGAAATATATTGCAACCTATAATGTGGCCAAATATCGTCTCAAAATTAACCCCCACTGGCAATTAAAGGATGACGACAATTGTATTATTTTCCTGTTCGTCACACAGGGTTTCTCCATATCTACAATTAATTTAAATATTACGATCGAAATGTGTAATTTTACAAACATTTCTGATCGTTTATTACTCTGTGGCATCTAATGAGAGAGAGGTCTAGGAGAAATACAGAGTGCAGTTAGAATTACTCTTGAAATCGTCGATTCAACGATGATTGGCGCAATTTGCATCCTCGCCGGGCGTAACAGAGCTTTGAGAAAGTCTCGCAATACATACAACGGTGTGTATATTGCTTTTTAATATTTTATGTTTCTAATATGAGCTTGCGTAATATTTCAAAGTGTTATTTGAAATCTTTTTCATACTAATATAATGATTATATTTGTATGTATTGTGGTGAGATTTATGAATGTTTTATGGTATTTTGTCGTTATTTTGAACGTCAGTGCAAGTAATTGCGTTGAATAAAATGGAAACGTGTTGTATAATTCTTTCTTCTATGATTTTAATGTTTTATTATTTAATTATTATGCGTTAGATTATATCTTATTAATATTATAAGTATTTTCCAAAAAGTGAAAATTTGTATGCAACATTATTTATTATGTAAAATTTCTGCGCGGGCACTTATATATTGTCAATTTTACACTTTAACTTAATCCAATACTTTACCACCGGTTCGGAACGTGACCGGCGACCGCCACTGCGACAAAAAACTCAGCGGACTTTTCTTTTTCTTTTTAATGATTTCTTTTTATATAAAATCGTTTACATGTTGTAAAGTGAACATTAGCTCCAGTGTGATAGATTTTGAACTAGGATATAATATTTCTAAAATGTCATCATCATTTCAGCTCATATAGGTACACTGCTGGGCTCGAGCCAACTACATGGCAGGAGGGAAATTGACATGTTGCTATACCATGCTGGTCAGACGTGTTGGTATAGGGTTTTATTTCGAGTATTCCATCTCTTCCATAGATGTTATAGATTATATCCCTTTATCCTCTTTTACAACGCCCACGGGTAAGACAGGGATTGTTAAATTGTATTCTAGTATATAAGCTTCCCCAAGAGAATGCTCATCAGTCTTATGCCACCTGCATCCAACGACTCCCTACGACTTTTGAGATGTCATCAATCCACATCGCCATAGCTTTGTTCTTCAACAGTTGTCGGATCGACTATACACTTGTTTTTCTATAGATATTTGTATTTAGGTTTTAATCACTTAGAGAAAAGAGCCCTTTTCATATCGGCAACTTTCATCGTCTTTGAGCCTTTATATGATGCCGACATATGTAGATCATGTCCAATGTGAAAATATTATCAATCGTTAAATAAATATCAACTAATCAATCATTAAATTGAGTATTGTTACGCAAAACGCGTCAGAATTACGTTACTGTTGGCGGTTGAGCGAGCGACCTCGGTGCGGCTGTCATGGCGCGCTGTCATGGCCGCCGCCCGCGCAGGCTTCCTGCTCAGCGCTATGCACTTCTCGCGCCGATAATATTGTTTTGATTGCGATTACTAGTTATGTGGGTTAGTGTGTGTATATGTGCGGTTGCATAATTGATATGCAAGTTTAAGTTTATTTTAATAACATATACTTTTACGTTTAATTATACTGTAAGACTCTACAGTCCCTTCAATTGGCTATCTATCTTTCATGAGGAAGATTAGTGGCGCTTTTTAATAGACTTCAAAAAAGGAGGAGGTTCTATTTTGAGTTTATTTTACATTATCTGTGTGTCACCACTTACTTTGCGATGTTAGAAATCAGCTGAGAGATCCGTTACAGCATTTTATTAGGCAAGCCTAAACCACTAACTCGATTTTAAAAATTCTTTCACTAATTGAAAGCTAAATTAACAAAGAGTAACATAGGTTTATCAGGGTATACCTACCCATAGGAACGAGAACTGCGCGGGTTATAATCGCAAGAATATGCTAGAAATATAAAATCGTATAAATTCTTAATAATTTGAATTTTTTAGTATTATAATGACGATAGTAGTAGATAGTAAAATAGTTGATAGTAAAATTAATGCGGTCGAAATGCGATCTCTGCGGAAAATCTGTGGAGTTAGGCTGACCGACCGCATTCGTAACGACGATGTAAGAGAGCGAGTAGGTATGAAAGAGAGTATTGGTGTAAAGATGCGAAAGGGAATGCTCCGATGGTTCGGACATGTGGAAAGAATGCCGAACGAACGCCTGGTTAAGAAGATATACAATGCGAAAGTGGAAGGATGTAGGTACCGAGGGAGACCGAGACTAACCTACCTAGACCAGATCGGTCATGTACTGAAGGAAGGTGGCGTCAAGAGTCTCCGAAACCGGCGAGCGTGTATGAAGAGAATTATGAATGTTGAGGAAGCGAGTGAAGTATGCAGAGATAGAGTTCTCTGGCACTCTGTTCTCTCTGCCTACCCTGTAAGGGATATGGCGTGATGATATGTATGTATAATGACGATATTTATTTAAACCTTGGAAAAACGTTTAACAGTATTTCCTTTTCATATTTGCTAATGTGACATTTATGAAATCTGCCTAAATATATTTAGAGGTCTATAGGCCATTATATATTAGCATACATAAAAACCACTTCCTAAACGCATATATTTAATATAAAGTAAATAATTAATATAAAAAATGACATCAGATATTCATTAACGTTTCTGTTATGATTTTTAATAACATTAAAATGAAAAAAATAACGAATGTATCCTTTAAGGTCGTACCATAAAATACCTTGACCTATAAAGTTGTAAGTATTGATAATTATGGTGTGTGATAGTACGTCACGCCTAATTCTGTATGCTAATTTTTATAATCACAATATGAATGTGGTATTGTTTATAAATAGTTATGAATAAATTATTTGTACAAGAGGTCTCGCAAAAAACCTGCCATTGATTTTGCCGTTGGGTCAAAAGTTAACTGTATAAATATTGCGTGAGCACTTATATATTACCAATTTTAATATTTCAAATTAATGCAATAAACTACCATTACCTAGGGGACTCAGCGATTCATATCATTAGGCTGAAAATTTTCACAAAAGAATATAGGTAGTTACCTCTTTGGCGTTGTGGCAAAATATTTGACAAACCTTTTTAAAAACTGAACAATCAATAATATTAAAAAAAAAACATTAATTTTGTTTGGTATATTTTTTTTGCCTTTATAAAAATTTTGTAAGAGTCGTAAACATTGCACCTGAACTACTTTGCATTGGCTGTTTGATGTATTTGTATATCTTCAAAGTCTAGAGTACAACGCTGATGAAATTAAAATGGAAAACTAGCCTATAAGTCTGCTATCTAAAAAAAAATATTTACAATGTAAAAAAATTAAATAGTGTCGTTGGCTTCATATACGGTAGAACTTAAGATAAACAGTTTTAATTTTTTCCCAGGTTCCGCTTATCATCAATGTTGCTAGAATATTTGCAGCCCTATAAATTGCTTTTTAATGTTAGTATTTTTTTAACGTAGTAGTCTATAAAGTTGTGCAAACAGCTTCATCCCGCGACTTTAAGTAAAATCAACATGAATAATGAATACCATAATACATTGAACGCAATTTATGATATCTTAGCAGTTATTCGGACAACGGCCACTAAACGAAACTGTTAAAGGCAATATTTCAGTTTAGGAAACAACCATATTTGCATTTATAAACCATGATTCTATCGAAGTGTAATTGTAGAGTTTCGTTAGTCTTTCTTGATAAATATATCTGACCCAAGAATTAGTTTTGGAATCCAACACGTAGTTTTTAAAATTAGCATATTTAAACAAATAAATACTTTAGCTATGTATATAATAATATATAAATTAATGAGCTACATTTTAAATTACCATTTATATATCAATCTGGATGAAATCCTCCTTTGTGTTAGATTTTTTTTCATCACACTTTAAATAAATTAACATCCAAAAAAAATAAGTAATTATTTTTCTACAAGGATAATTGATACTGGCATTTACTTTATTTCATCCTTAATGGAAAAATGCGGAACTAAAATTAATGTAATGTTTTAAATTCATTACGGTATATTAAAATGTTATCTGATCATATTTTACTGAGGCCGTACTCTTAAAATGCAAAAACAACATGTTTAGACAAGGACACTTACGTATGGCGTTTAACATTTCAATTTATTTATTGATCATAAAAATAAGCAATTTAGATAAAAAAAAAAACAAATTTGTTAGACTCTAGTTTCTAATAGTTCTATCGTTTAGTTGTTGGCAACAATAATCATCATATGATAATTATTCTTGTTGTACTACAACATGATAGCAAACAGCTTAATATGTGGTTTTATTACAAAGCGAGAATCTCTTGCAGGTGTCGTCTAATTAGATTCATAAGAGCCATAAAACGCAATATATTTTTAATAGGTTTTGGAACGAAGTTCCTTATCGCGCGTTGTGAAAGGGGGCTAGACGGAAAAAATTCTTACGAAAAGTTGTCACGACACTTTTTGCTATAGTAAGCTATTGTAAGCTGTGCGGCGTCGCTCGTCGGCTCTCTTATAGAAAGCAAGCCAGATATTTTCATTTCTATTTCGCATTGAACAGTGTGGTGTCGCGACGATTTTTTTTATAGATAAAGTGATTCAAGAGGAAGGTTTATATGTATAATATATGCATAATGTACTAGAGAAACACTGATAATTTTAGAGGTTTCTAATGTGATGTCGTAAATAAACACATTATTTTGCGCTTACATTGCAAACGCTGGCTGAACCCTACGAAATAGATCAAAATAAAGTACTACAGTATTATACAGCTTAAAAAGGCCTACAAAAAAGTCCGCGATGGTATATATCTATCTCTTAAGGATAACATACTATATCCATTTTAATACTTTAAAAAATGTTCTATTATAAAACGGTAATTGAAAAGCTATTTACACAAATACTGTATTAATCCTTATCATTTTAAATACATTAGTTGGCTTGAGCATTTCATGAAGATATTTTTTTTCCTTCAGACCATGCAAATTAAATCAATACCTTAAGAGATATAGCAAAATCAAAATAATGCGCAACGAAATTATTTTCGCCCGTGACCGGGCCGCGTGGCCGGCTCGCGTTCGAGCTCGGGGCCGAAAAGTTTTGGTAGTCTAGTGGAATTGTATATCCTATTATTAATATTATAAACGTGAAAGTTTGTAATAATGTATGGATGTGAACATGTTTGTTGCTCTTTCACGTAAAAACTACTGAACTGAATGGATTTTGATGAAATTTATAGTAATATAGCTTGCACATCAGAATAACACATAGGCTATAATTTATAAAGATATTTTGCAAATTGGCTAAAATATAACGATAAAAATCGCTTAAGGCAGAAAAAAATTATATAATTAAAATAGAACTTCGTTCCATCCGGGTGTCCCTTGACACCTCCGGTTTTTTTTTGGTTAAGTTTTAATAATGGTAGGGCCACAATATTAACTGTTTTCTGTCTACAGCCGCGGGCCGGTCCGTCCAGGGGTGGTACCACATTCTTACAGAAAATCAATGTCTGAGTAGTGAATGTGCTGTTGCGCTTCGTTTGGTGAGCGAGAGAGCTGGCAGCCCAACTTTCTGGGTGGGATTTCATTGGTAGGCAGGGGCCTAGTTATACCCCTGGTAATGCAAAGGTCCATGGACGTCAGTAACACCTGCCATCACCTGATGGCACTGAGGGCACCTAACGAGCAAGCAGCACATCTGTGTTGCTTGCTCGTTTGCTACTATCAGCAATAAGAAAAGGATTTCCGATTATTCTCTGTGTCTTTTATACGGACTAATAGCACCATAACCATTTGCATATAGTAGGCATCTCTCTCGGCAGCTCTGTCTACTACTCCTGGTACAAAGGTTACTTATCTTTACCGAAACCATAAGTTTATGTTATACTCAAGCGCTTAGTATAACTGATTCATTTATGAATGATAAAAAAATTGATGTTTAAGAATATACATATATGTATAATAAAACGGTCCTTTTACAACAAAATGTTTAGAAAGTGCGTCAGAGTCGCTCCAGTTAGTGCCAACATATAATTGCGTGTGCGAACAACACATTAAAAACATTAGTCATTTACTCTCCGGTGTGGAGTTTGATGTACGAAAAGATATGCATCAGATATAAGAGGTATTTCATTAATTATATTTACTAATCTTAAGCATATACACTGTTTTTACGTGCCTGTATACTTTTATCTTACCTACTTTATATGTATAATAGCTTTTGCCCGCGGATTCGCCCGCGTAAAAGGTTACTTTCCTAAAGATTTTCAGCCTCTATTTTTATTTTACCCCTTAAGGGTAATTAATGTCATGTTTATTTATATCTAACCAATGGCCTAAAAATAAGTTTCAAGCTTTTGGCTTTAATAATTACGATAATTCCTTACAACTTTTCATCTCCTTTACAACCTTTTTTTTGCATTAAAAAGTAGCCTATGTCCTTTGTCAGGTTCTAGACGGTCTGTGTACCAAATTTCATTTAGATCGGTTCAGCAGTTTTGGCGTAATAGAGCGACAGACAGACAGAGTTACTTTCGCATTTATAATATTAGTAAGGATTAGACCCTGACAGAAAACTTTTATCATAATTACAGATACTACCAAATCTTACATTGTAAGTGTCGTAAAAATTTATTAAGAGCTATATATAGAGTTAGGGATAACTTCATCCAACGCTATTTGGTCAAGAATTATATTCCCAACTAAGGTTGACGTCAGACGGATGGCGGGTCATAAAACAATTGCCATACTTTTGCAATATGTACGTTAAAGGTGCATATTTTGGCAGTGGATAAATGAATTAAGGAAAAAGAAAATATATATTGCTTCTATTACTATTACAGCTTTTAAGTAACTAAATTCTAGGTACATATGTTCTTTATTTGTGTTTCGAGATGAAGATCTGGTAGTGGAGCTCGTTAAGGTGTAAAACGCAGCAGCATGTACTGATTTGATCCACTTCCTGCACTTTTTAGAAAGCTTTTTACAACATTTTTTGGAGAATCATATTCAGCTAATTGCATATTGATTGATCGTTTTTGTAATTATCTTCTATTATATTCCGCTATGATTGAAATACTTCCTATATTAGGATTGTTTCTCGTGTTTGACGCTTAATGTAATATGCGATATTCGTGCATTCGGCAAGGACACACGGACATAAGTAATTTTGAAGCGTAAAAATTTATTTTATAGATATTTAAGTATTTATACGGCCAAATTCCTTATTAAATATTTACAAAAATATAATGGAATACAACAAATATTATATCATTTTTAATCAAATGCATTTGTATTTTTCCTTTTGCCTCGTCAGTATTAAAGTAACAGATATGTTGCTGCGAGATTGTTAGTCGCGAAAGCCGTGAAAATACGCGAACGTGACATTGAAGGTCCAAAGAAACCTGTTTTAGGAACAGTCATATTGTAATGAGAATAAAATTGCAGGCATTGGAAAGTAGAATTATACTGATTGATTTATACTTAAATATAAAAATGTTATCCTTAGAAACTTAAACTGAGTTTTTAAAAGAGGAGTATTAAAATTGAAGGTGCTGAAATTACGTACTAACAATTTAGACTCTAAGGATACTTTTCAACATTCATTATAAGGGAGTTTTACGATGTCGAATATTGGTATATGTAATGATCATTATTTTTATAACACTATTACCAGTACAGTATTATTTATCAATATTACTCCAATTTTTTTATAGAATATTAATTACCAGGAGAATAATGTTTTTGTATAAAACTGATTTTGTTTTGGTCGTTTCTGTCAGTTATCTAGTATGCTGCCATAGTATCGGTATGCAGCTAAACGGATCCAGCTATAAAACTCATAGACGAGAGGATTTTTAATATATTTGCAACATATTTACCTTAGCTTACTATATATTCAATAAATCTTCTAATGTTATGTTTAAGAATCATTTTGTACTACCAGATTTGAAAGACAATGTTTCGAAGCGAAACAAACACTCGACGATCACTGTCCAAAGAACCTATCCTCAACACATTTCAGTTGCAATGTCTTTCGTTTCGGTTGCATAGTTAATTGTTCAAATGGATTTCATAAGTTGCATGTGTCAAATCTTAAACGTCTTATCAAACTTGGAATATGCAAGAGTGTAGTAATAGAGTAAGAATATAATGATCATTACTCCTTTCATCCATGGCAGGTTATCGTAAAAAATAATCAAGGTATGTAAGCAGATAAAAGAGAAAAAACTTAAAAGAAAATGCCATGAATGAAATCTACCATGATAAACCCTTATATCTGAAGTTGGGTGTTATTTTCCCCTCACAATTTGTGAATATGTCGATAAAATAATGAACTACTTGTTCTCATATTTACTGAGCCTGATCTACGATTCGTTGTTTGCACAATAATTCACGAATCTCTGTTACAAATTTGTATATGTAAACTTTAATTCATCGCTAATGCAGTTACGATAACCTCACACGAACAAGAGGTGTGAAGGATAATACTTTGACATTGAATGTGCGTCTGTTTGTGTACACGTAAAATGTACGTGACATTGGGTGTACTCTGCAAAATATTAGCGGCCAATGCTGTTCTTGGATCGAATTTGACGTTATAAAGATGCAGTTTCTCTATATTAACTTTTTCCTGCAGATTTTTATAAAGACTATCCTCCGCGCTAAGGTATCTTAAGGCTCCTTGTGTCGTCACGGTCTTTAGAACATACAAACTGACAAAAATAACATTGAGACTTAGAAATACTATTTATTAAGTGTACAAAGTATTGTAAATGGTGACGCAGCAAGAATACAATTCACCACCTCCTTGCTTTTGGGTGTCTTATAAAACGGAAATGATGTGATAGGCAGATATCATCTATGCAATAGATAGAAACTCGATACAAAACCTTATGCCGATGCGTCTGACCGGTGACCACACCGGTTGATGAAAATTGACTTACTATACCAATAGTAAGTAAATTTTTCTCCTATTGTAGAGGAGGGGTGAGCCCAGCTACGGAACTGAGAGCAGAATATGAGCTGAGAGGAATTTTGTACTGGTTTGTGATCAAATTCAAGACAACTCGGTATGAGTTGTTACTTAGAACAATTCGCCATTTGTGAATTCATTGTCTTAATAGTTATTTAGGTTATTTTTTTGCTTGTGCGATAACGAGTTAAAAATAAATTATGCTGCTCATCACTTTGTCATAAGTGTCATTCAAATGACTTATCATTTGAATGAGGTAAAAGAATGAGAATCAGCTCTCTCTTAAGAAACCTATAATATTAACTGCCTGTGATAAAAGTGGGATAATCACTTTGGATAGACAATGGATTATGTTGCTATTTTTACATATTTTTTCTAAATAATTATATTTCAAGTTTTCCGCACGTTTAAGGTCAAACGAGCGTTTCAAGAGTTAATTTTCTATCTTGGGTATTGAGAGATTTTTATGGATGAACTATATTCTATGTACTTTTATATAGCTAATATATTATATACATAAAATGTAATTACGATCAATTGATCAGTTAAGGCGTGAATGTATAGCAAAGAAACAAATTTACATTCGCGTTTATAATATTAGTTACCAAACAATTATAAATTAACAATTACTTTATAAAGTGATGGAAAATATTGTAAAGTCTTGAAGTGTATATATTGTTGTTGGCATTTATAATTAGTGATTACGGAGTGACTGAGACGCCACGAGTGAGTAGTGATGTAGTCCTAACGTTATGTTTTTATAGTTTATGATTTCGTCAGATATGTAAGGTGTGTGTGGCTACGAATACAACTAACATTTATTTCGTTCGAGGATGTCGCCAAAGATGACTAAGAGCTTTATATTGACCTTCTTTTTGCGGTGGGCTATGGTGTGGTCACGCCCCGCCAAATCGGTCCGGGGCGACGGAAGAGGCGCCGCGCAACCCCATAGACCCACCCTGCAAAGCGGCCTCTCTTCGCCGTGCGAGCGGGCTACCGGTACCCGATCTTTGTCTTCGGTGGCTGCTTTATATTGACCTGGGTCAAATCTGATGCTGTCTGGTCAATAATTACATTTCCAAGGAGGGTGGACGTCAGGCAGACGGCCATAACACTATGAACCAAACTTTTGCAATATGTTTAATAGAAAAGGAGTATATATTACGTCGGCTATAAGTAATTGGTATAAGAGCACGATAATAATGATGTTTTCGTTATATATATAAGCTATGTGATACAAAGAGATTCTTTTCAGATATGGGAACTAGTTTCTGAGATTAATGCCTTGAAATATGAGCTAGAGCTCTATGATATAATATTTTATTTACATTTTCACGATTTTGACCCCAAAGACTAACTATCGACATATAATAAATTTCATATTTTTCCAATAATTATCAGATATATTTAAAGCACAAATATTATAAATAACGTTGGGTTCAATGGCCATACAGGACATTTCTTTGAGCGATTCAGAAATGAGTTTTGGTGTAATTTATGTCTGTTAATTGTATATTTATAAAATTACTCGCTAGTGAAGGGGTTTATTCTTGAGTGTGTTAGCTTCTTAAAATATATACATATGAGTACGTAAGCACGTTGTAAATAAGATGAGTACTGCGGAAAAACACCCAAAAGGCTTATATTCATTAACAAACAAATACACCTCGACCTTTACCCAGTGCTAGGGCCGAGACCTTGCTGTTCGGTCGCCTTATCAGACTGTTTGTGACTTTTTTTTTATCAGTAGATAAAGGGCTGGCCTTGGCTAATGTCGAGGGAGGCCGGCGATTCGATTCCGCAGTTTTTTCGACGACATCTTCTCGCACGATTGGAGTTTCCGTCTGCATTTTCCTTCCTTGCTGTTACAATGCAGTTCCTGTGGCGAAGGTTAAATGTTTCAAAATGAATTTAAATTTTTATCGTCTGTGCTTCTTTTTATTTTGCTTTTGTTCTTTTGAAATGTTACCAGTTTATTATTTTTTCAAACATGTATAGTTCTTTTTACATACATACATACATATCATCACGCCATATCCCTTGCAGGGTAGGCAGAGAGAACAGAGTGCCAGAGAACTCTATCTCTGCATACTTCACTCGCTTCCTCAACATTCATAATTCTCTTCATACACGCTCGCCGGTTTCGGCGACTCTTGACTCCACCTTCCTTCAGTACCTGACCGATCTGGTCTAGGTAGGTTAGTCTCGGTCTCCCTCGGTACCTACATCCTTCCACTTTCGCATTGTATATCTTCTTAACCAGACGTTCGTTCGGCATTCTTTCTACATGTCCGAACCATCGGAGCATTCCCTTTCGCATCTTTACACCAATACTCTCTTTCATACCTACTCGCTCTCTTACGTCATCGTTACGAATGCGGTCGGTCAGCCTAGTTCTTTTCCTTGTTGCTTATGGTGCTAAATGAGCAAGCAGCGCATCTGATGGCAAGTGTTACTGCTGTTCATGGACCTTAGCAATACTAGAGCTGAGGGTATCAACCAAAACCCATCCAGAAACTTAAACTGCTGACTCTCTCGCTCACTGAACGAAGCGCAAACACGCTGCTACTGCTTAATGATAATTGATTTTCTACGAGTGTGGCACTACCTCGGACCGACCGGTCCGTAACTATACACAGAACACTGTCAACAATGTGGCTCTATCACCATTACTTCTAAAAATTATGTCGTATACAATAGCTTTGAATTTAAAAAAATATTTCGAGTTATTTTTATTGGTTACATTAATCAAATTGAAAGTCAGATTTTGATACTACTCAATAGATACAATAAAGACACAATTTAAAGGAATCTTATTTCATAAATAACTCAGCGACTTGTGTTTAGGATCTAATATGTCGAGCTTATCCGATATACCTTATCAGTCTGCGTACATAGCGATGATGACTTAGTTATTTATTAAACGTAATAATATATGTCCAAATCCGAGATAATTTTATTAAAACAAATGCCTTTGGCAGACGAACAAGAAACCTAATAGTTAGTTGGTAACGTTTTGAGATTTAATAATATTAATTCTCTTGTCGGTCCAATATGGATTATTTAAAATTTTCTCGTAGAAGAATATTGTTTTAAAGAGAAAGCTAATTTAATGTATACACGACAGGGAGTACCGTCTCTGCGTACTTTAGAACGTCGTCGTTATGAAGTAGGCTTACTGTCCATCGGCTATCCTATCTTCTTGGTTAAGCGGCATCAGGCTCAGCTGGGTACTTATTGCGCCTCCTGATATATATAAAGTTATGTCAAATCTTGAGTTCATGCTTGTATTTAATTAGAGTCATGGACCGTGACGTTTAAAGAAACTGTTGTCACGTGAAATCAGCAACTTGTTGGCTCACTGAGCAAATGTTGTCAATTGTTATAATTTATACTGCGAAGGTCTTAAATATGCACAAGAATTGCGGAAAACGATTTGAATGTTATTTTTTTTAATCTAAAAAAACTAGTGCTCACCAAATCTCATCTAAATGGTAAGTGTATTTGCCGGCCTTTGATTATGAAAAAAAAAATACATCGTTACATATTTATAAAGTCGATAGATGTCAAGCTTCAATTATAATAATCTTTGTCTAATTATTTTTACGCTACAATGTTCATTGAATTACGTAAATAATAGTCATACCTAATTATAATACCTACTTATAAGCTAGTGTGTAACGAAATTGTAGTACAGAAATATTTTTTTGAAGTGAAAACTTGAGGCGCACAGCACACAGTTTTTTCGTAGGCTGTGAGATGATCCGTCACGCTCTGAGGTGAAAGGCTCGATCGGGTAAACTCGGGATCGCCGAGTGTACCCGAACAAGAGTCGGTGCACATTCAGCTGCTCTTCACTGCTGTGTTTTCTATATTCAATTTATATGTAATAGTTGTTGTTATTAATTTTTATCAATTATAAAATAGTTTTTAGTAGTTATTTTTTGACGGCTGGCTATGGTATGGTCACACCCATACATATGCCCGGGGGCACGCTTATTTATTATTTTGTACTTTTTTTTTCATAGATTTAATTATTCACATTTAATGGCAGTTCTCATGGCCGCTTTGTGTTTTTAAATACCAAGGGGTTAAAATAAAAAGGAAATTCTGGTGTTGGGACTTCAAAACCACCTCTTGCATGAGGACTGACTCCCGAAACTCGGCATAGGATGTAGGCACCTAGACAAATCTGCCATCTGTTCAATATATACATACCACAAAAATTAAGGGAGTAATCTTAAGAAAAGCAACGAAAAAAAAAATTTCGAAATTTTCTTGGTTTTTTTTTAATCTACGGACGTAGATAATTTTTTTTTGACCTTTATATGGACTGGATAGCTCAGTTATTCAGCTTTAATTTGGTTTTTTAAAAATCTCAATACGAGCATTTCTCACTGAGATATCGGTGTTTGAATGGAAAAAGATCATTTTGTCTTTGATTACCAATATCTCAGCAACCAATGATCGGACAGAAATTTTAATGTTGGTTTTAAAAACTTGAATAAATTCTCTACAAGGATTGGCTATTGATTTTTGAAAAATATTTTTTTTTTCAATCATTACATGAATTTGAAAAAGCAACCAAAAATGGGCTTTTTGTGGTTTTTTGGAAAATCAAGCGCCCAATTAAAAATATTGCGGAAACCACTAATGTTAATTGTGCCTTTTACTGTTCAATATACCCACAAAAACCCTACGAAGTTTCAATTTAATCCAGCGAACCGTTTTTTTTTCCCGCTTGATTGAATTTTTGAAAAAAATTCTGTCCGATCATTGGTTGCTGAGATATTGGTAATCAAAGACAAAATGATCTTTTTTCATTCAAATACCGATATCTAAGTGAGAAATGCTCGTGTTGAGATTTATAAAAAAAACAAATTAAAGCTGAATAACTAAGCTATCCAGTCCATATGGAGGTTAAGTCAAAAAAAATTTTTCCACGTCCGTAACACGTCGTAAACAATTTTACAACACATTTAACAACAATTTTACAGCAACAAAAAAAATTCAAACTCAGATCCGAAAACTAGACACTTAGAGCTACAATTTGCTTTTTTTTTTGCTGTACGACTATTTTTGTATAAGTTACAGCCTGTTGAAAATTCCCCAAAAATAGGGATTTTTTTCTTGCTCCCTTAATTTTTGTGAGAAGTGTATTAAAAAATCAGATTGAGAACAAAGTTCTATGGATTTAGAAGCCAAATCTCTATATTTGATTTATTATCTGTATTTCGCACATGTTATGTTTTAATTTACTGAACTTGATTGCAAAGAAAGCTAGGCCTACTTGTAGCTGATACTTTTATATTAACATCGTTTATACTTTTTTATATCGAAAGTTTTAACGTTTCTATGTGATAGGCAATGAATTATTCACTTTGTGAATATCTTTAATTAAAAGAATATCAAAGAATAAAATAATACGAATAAACTAATACGCCAACTGCCACACTTTACAAAAGCAAGATAAAATTCATATTACAAAAATTTACTGTGGTAACATTGAACAATATAAAAAAAACATTTTTTCGTAAAGGTGCTTGCACACTGTAACGGAACGTCAGTACGCAACGCACGCGTAACAAAACTGTCATTATGTGTCCATGACCGTGGCAGTCGAAAACGAGAGTGGATTTTGAGTATTTGTGCAACTAACACGACCTAGTCAACTTTCGCAACTAACAGATTACGGATATATGAACATTACGTCTTCGCTATTTTTTAATTAAGTCTCTCCTTATTATTAATCAGTTGCGCTCGCATTTAATTTCGTTTAACCATTGCATTTTTTTTAAATTCTCTCCTTATTATTAATAAGCTGCACTTGCTGTTATTCATATTTATTGTTTTGATATTTATTAAAATTTTTAATCTGATTTAGTTGGTCTTGTAGCAATGCATCGATGAAAACTGTCTTCAATTTTATGCAGTAGTTTTTGATTGGTGCATTAAAAAATATACAGACAGAGCAGAACTTGTTCATTTGGCTTCTTTTGTAACTGTTGAGCAAACGACATCAGTTAGTTTGCCTAGGCCTATGTAAAACTCTTAGTCATCTTTTACGACACCCACAACTAAAGTGTTGGTAGTATTCTTAACCGCTACTATACAGCAAATTATTGATGATTACAAATTAGTGTATGTCGCGGTGTATATATTCAGGGTAGCACAAAAGAATGGCCGACTCTGTGGGACATCGGTTACGACTGGGCGTTGAGAGGAAGTCTCCGCCCCGGGCTGAGCGTGATATGCTATGCTGACGACACGCTCGTCCCAGCCCGGGGCAAGACACTCGAAGAGGCGGCGAGCCTGGCCACTCTCGGCACCGAGGAGATGGTCAGGCGAATCGAGAGCTGAGGCTCAGGGTGGCCCTAAATAAGACGGAGGCCCTTCTATTCCATGGGCCCCGCGTAAGGCTGCCTATCGGCGCCTCGTTAGTCGTCAACTCCATCCACATCAGTATCCAGGCCCATATGAAGTATTTGAGTCTGGTGCTCGACGGGCGTTGGTGGTTCCGGGAGCATTTTCGCAGGATTGCTCCACGGCTGGTCGGCGCGGCGTCCGCCCTATCGCGGCTCATGCCGAACGTGGGCGGGCCCAGTTTCGAGGGCCGACGGCTGTATGCGGGGGTGATCCGCTCAATGGCCATGTACGGCGCACCCGTGTGGGCGAGGGCTCTGAACGCCCAGCTCTGGGCGGTTCTGTGGAGGCCACAGAGTGCCATGGTGGTCAGAGCCATTCGCGGGTAACGCACGGTGTCGACAGAGGCGGCATGCCTATTGGCCGGGACACCCCCGTGAGACCTAGAGGCGGAGATGCTCTCCGACCTCTACCGGCGGGTTACCTAAATGCGCAACGAGGGTGGCTCCCCATCGTCTAACGAGATAGCCACCTGGCGCGAGGACGCCCGCCGAGACGTCATCGCCCGTTCGGCTACGCGGCTGGAGAGGCCTAGACACGGTGTTGTTACCGTCGAGGCCCTCCGGCCAGTACTGATGGAGTGGATGGAGCGGCGGCACGGAGTGCTCTCCTTCCGGTTGGTGCAGGTCTTGTCGGGACACGGTTGCTTCGGCAAGTACCTGCACACGGTCAAGCGAGGGAGTGGACTCCGTACTGCCACCATTGCAGTAGTGACGAGGACACGGCGCAACATACGCTTGAGGTATGTTCGGGCTGAGACGGGCAGCGCCGTGACCTCGTCGCTGTCATTGGTGCCGACCTGACGCTGCCGGGTGTCGTGAAAGCGATGGTCGACAGCGTCAGGAATTGAGACGCGGTCGCCGCCTTCTGCGAGGCTGTCATCTCGCAGAAGGAGGCGGCGGAACGAGTCCGGGAGGATTCCCCTGACCCGGGCCGCCGCCAGCGGCCGGGGCGGCGCAGGCGCGAATATCTGCGCTTGATGCCGCCCTAACCGAGGCTTCGGGTGATCGGACCGGGGAATTGTCCGGTCACCCGACGTGAGGCCACCGTGTGAGGGCGACGCCCCGACGGCGAAAGCTGGGCATCGACGAGAGAGGAACCCGCAAGGGTACACCGCCGGGCGGGCCACCGAAGACAAAGATCAGGTACAGGTGGCCCGCTGCGAGGAGAGGTGCTTGCAGGGTGGGTCCATGGGGTTGCGTGCCGCCTCTTTTGTCACCCCGGATCGATTTGTCGGGGTGCGACCACATCCATGGTCCACCCTGCAAAGAAAAAAAAATGGTAGCACAAAAAAATAGGATATAATAAGATTTTGAGAAAATTTCATTATCGGCGATAAAAACAATTTTAGGCAAAGGATTACTTTTTACTATATTTATATGCATGTTTTTAACAATTGTGTATGTGTGAATTATCAATCTCCATGTAAGTTCGAATATGTGTACCACGTTATGCCCTCCCGTGGAAGTCGTACAAATCTACTAAGGGATTACTAGAAAACCAAGGGCGGCGATTGCTGTGTTATGCCGTCCCTGTTTGGAACCCTATGTCCAATAATAAGCGTCGATAGGCTTTATATTTAATGAATTAATTTACCAACATTAATATACAAAACGACTCTTTATTTCACACAATATTAGCCCCGATTAGGAATTGTTTCTTGATGCTCGATACGGTAATAAGGTGATTACTGAAACACGTCTATTTGTTCACTAATATGTGTAATTTAATTAATTATTGATAATGTTATGTCGTATCCGGTTCATTAGAAAAATAAACGTTGGTACGTTGAACTTGAAATTCTAACTTTGACAGTGACCTTGGGAAGGGGATATACATTACGTATTGCAATCAGTACACAAAAAACCGGATTGACACAATCTAGACCGTTGAAGTCTTGTAAAAAAAACCTGTTAACACGTTCACGATGTCTATTGAAAGTGAAAGTTTGATACAAAATGATATATTAGTCGTTAGGTTCTACTTATTCTGTTTAACTGGTTGCCTTGTGCATTATTAAAGCCGTTTCAGCTGCTGGGATATATTTTAGTCTTGGGATTAGTTACAGAAGTACTGCGCAATCACTAAATGACCTATCTAAATCAATAAATGGGCATCTAATTAATAGCCAGATCATATAAAGCTTTTTTAAAGGCAAATCGCTTCATTAAAGTTAATAAAATCTTCTATTTCGAGGATAGGAATGAATTGGAATCGCACTTAGAATATTATATTTTATGGATCTGCGTGAGAATTGAGTTCAGTTCCATGTAATGAGGCATTAGTATACTCCTGTCTAATGAACAAAGTTCGATTCTGACTTAAAATTAAAAATTTATTAGGAAACAGTTAGCAATCGGTTTGCCCGACTCAGAATTAGAACCCAGGAATTTCCATTCTTCAATTTCAATTACGCTACTTAATCGGACCGTGGTCCTACCACTAAATAAAAAAACTGCCAAGAGCGTGCTGTTGGCAGTTTTCTGTCTACAGTCGCGGGTCCGTCAGTCCGGGGTAGTACCACACTCTCGCAGAAACCTCAGTAATGGCCATGTGCTATCACGCTTCGTTCGGTGAGCGAGAGAGCCGGAAGCCCAACTGGGAGGGTTTGGGGTTTGTATTGGTAGGCAGCGGCTTACTCTTAGTATTGCAAAGGTCCATGGGCGGCAGTGACACTTACCATTAGGTGTGCTGCTTGCTCGTTTGCCACCATAAGCAATAAAAAAAAACTAACGAAACACGCATAGAAGATATCAAAGGGATGTTTGCTAAGATGCGACACTTAAAGGAACTTGAAATGCAGAGTGTTATTGTATCACCATTGTAACTGTCAAAAGCCGACCTATTGCTATAAATAAACAGTTTTATTATCCAGTATTTACTTGAACGAAACGGGTACATACTAATCGCATTATCTTTAACTTAGTTCAGGGTTGTCAACCATATCGCTGACTGAAAATTTTGACTGTTCTCCTTGTTCATTTATCGTCGATCGGCATAATGGGTGCGTACTCTAAATTTGAAGGAGAATAACTTTTCCATCCAAAACAAAGTAAATCCATATTGTACGAGGCATAGATAAAATATTTTTTAGTAACTACAGAAGGTCTCTATAACTACTACTATCTATAACTTAAATTGTGTACTAAATTTGCAAAAAAATAATAATATTTTATTAATAAGTTTAATTCTGCGGCGTCAATGTTTTAAGATAAGATAATATAAGATATTATCTTATCTGAATCAATTTAAACATACCTAGTTTACATAAACGCAAGATGTTAAATACTTTACAATGATGCTTAATGCTGAGGAGTACAAATTTAAGGATCGCTATGTGTTGTATTATACTCGTAATTATATCTATGATTACTGTATTAGATTTAAATTGAGTAAATACTTTGGCAATGGTAATTTTATAAGATAAACATAAAATCTTTAATATAATTAAAATGTACATAATTATTATCAACAGAAAAAGCTAATGTTATTTTTTTTGTATGATTCATTTTTATAAAGTTTTGTCAACCCTATATCAGCTACCGAGCTACGCTTCCGCGTGTACACCGTCAACATTCACTTTCACTGATACGATATATTCACGATTATACACTTTATCCTCCTGAGTTAGAGTATATTATTCAAGGACGTTATAGTTTTTTTTATGTCAACCTGATTTGTATTTAATCAGTCGTCAAATAAAGTCTAGTTTTATTTGTTGTAGATTGAAGGCCTCGTCAAGGCCGTACGGCTCTGTTTACTTTCTCTAGCGGTCAACGGTCACAGGCTTGAGAAGTGGAGACATTTGAAGTTCCTTTAAACTTGTTTTTTTAGATAATTATTAAGTATGCAGCACCTACGAGCAGACTTGAAATTATAAGAGTGTTTTGACTGAGTAAAAAAACAATTCACCACCCCATTTCTTGGCCGAGGGTACTTAAAACACGGCTAAAAGATATAATCGCAGATAACATTACTCAAGAGAAAGAATCCTCGAAATTAAACACTATAATGATCACTCTGCCCAGCGTGGTATAAAAGGTCAATTGCGCTCCTATTGTAGAGGAGGCTCGAGTTTAATAGTGGAATAGGTCTCAATGCTGCGGTGTTGAGGTGAAATAATAAAAATTATAATGCCTAAGTTTATTTCTGCTACGCGAAATTTTTGCTATAGCAAATAATAGCAAATTAAAAAAAAATAACGACTAAAGGATATATACCCAGATATCATCGATTACCTTACCATTCTGGAGTAGACTTCAGTCTATCAGATAGATGTATCTACATCCAAATGTATAAACACTTAGATGACGATAATAACGAAACCAACTGTGCCAATTATATAAAACACTATTCATATTATATAGGCAAATTCTCTGTCATTGCGGACTAAAGAACAATGCGTCGCTACCTCTTTTGTCATCCGAAAAATCCCTCTCAGGGGTCACTATGAAAATTAATATAAGTATTCCCTTAGGCAACTTATAACATCAGCTGCGAGCGATGCACAGATGGCGCAGTGGTTAAGCTGACGACCTACTTTATCAAGTATTATAGATTTGATTTCCACACAGAATTGTGCAACTCGCAAATTTTTGTTTTTATCTAACTGTAATTTGTGTTTGTTAATCACATGTTTATAAACTACCCAACTACAGAGATTATTTCCTTACTACATGTAGTTGTCACTTTAAAAAAAAATCTACCATCGCCAATCCGTCTGTGTCTTGCTAAGCGTGGCAAAAAGGTTAGTATTAATTTCTCTATAACTATTACACACTGAGAAGGATTTTCTTAAATTTATTTTCTTAACTACTCCAGACGGTATTTATAACATCCGAAAAAAGGAAAGGAGGAGGAGAGGAAGGGAGATGGTAACAAATTGCATGTTTATTACGTCACTATACAGCACATGACCATCATGATATTTATAACTTTTCAATTAAAACAGTATCTCGATGGCCCTTAACGCCCAATTTTAATCAGCGACCAAATATAGATACGTAAGGATATCCACATGTGAGTGTATAGTGACCTTTATTTGAGTGTCATAAAAATATTAACCTATTTATAAGACTTATGTATATACATTTTGAAGCAATAGAACATATTAAGGATCACGTCAAAATCACAATTTTAAGTTCGGTCTTTCATCACGCTGAGAGCAAATATGAAATTCATTTGCTAGTTATATGTGCAAGCTAGCTGTGTGGTAGCGGCTAAAAATACTACCAACCCTTACTTTGCTCGTGGATATCGTAAAAGACGACTAAGAGCCTTATAACGATCTGGACCAACTCCATCTGATGCCGTTCGGTCAATAATTACATTCCCAAGAAGGGTTGACGTCTGGCAGGCGGCCGGTCATAAAACTATTGCTAATAACTTTTACAATATGCAATATGTACTATGAAAGAGGAGTACATATTGTATCGACTCCAAATAATTGGGATAAGAATAGGAGAATAATGATTTGCGAGTTATATGTCTGTAAAGTCTCCTAAGGATTATTTCTTTTATTGTCTTTACTGCTTAGGACAAGGAATCGATACTAGTGGTTAGTCCAATAGCTAAGGGAAGGAAGTACATTCGGTTATTTGGCCGCGCGCTGGACCTCCGTCGCCGCATAGGAACTAAGTGGGACGCGTCCACAAAATAGCTTGCCTTAAAGAAAAGGGTCTTTAAAAATTGGCATAGGAATTATCATAGCGGCTATCTTGTGCATGGATTCTCTCAATTAAAGATATACCCATCTATTAGTATATCGACGTGTACCTTTAGATATAGGCCTCCCTTATCATTCTCCTACTCTTATCCCCATTACTTGGGTTCGATACAATATATACTCTTTTTTCATAGTACATATTGTAAAAGCTATCGGCAATGGTTTTATTACCGGCCGCCTGCCAGACTTCAACCCTCCTTGGGAATGTAATTGTTGACCAAACGGCATCGGATAGAGTTGGCCCAGGTCATTATAACGCTCTTAGTCGTCTTTTACGACATCTACCAACAAAGTAAGGGTTATTCTTAGCCGCTACCACACAGCAAGATATAGGCCTCTCTAATGAGGAATAATGCTGTAATCGCCACGCATGGTGGGCATATTAGTTTTGTATTGGAATCGTACTGGTTTTTACAAATTTCTCAGAAGAGTGCTTTTGTCTGCTCTCACAGTGATTGTACCTAAGGAGAATTGATGTCACCCACCTCTAGTCCTAAAACTTAACTAAGCTATTTGTCTAACCACTATCTTAGGGAAAGACTAATGCTAACTCCAAATAAATTTGTACTGGATGTGAATAATAATTTTTTGATTATAACAATGATTTATAACACTAAGCAGCTAGATTCTATAACTTCGCATGCCTCAAAAATTAAATCGTACGAATATAAATTGAATCGATGTGTATATCAATTTTATGTGCCTCTGGATATTAAAAAATAAAAATAAAAGTGTTTATATACGACAGATATCATATTTATGTATAATAGGTAGTATATATTTACATGTATTTTATGAGATAAAACTAATTTTATCTCGTTCGTATTTGAATTTAACTTTTCCGATATTTCGAATTTTTTTCAACATCCTTCCGTGATCATGAATACGAACCGCGATAAAATCGTAAAAAATAATTTTATATCCTATGTTTCCTAAAAAATATTATATTTTTAAATATCTCAAATAATATTTAAATTTACCCTATCATATAATTAATTATTGATATTTTAGTACCTACTATGTCTTTGTATGATTTGAATTCAATTTAACGGGTAGAAAAAATTTTTAGCATAATTTTGCTTATATACCTTCTGGCTAGCTATAAATATTTATGTAATTTCTCGTAAATTCAATGGTTTAAATGCTTTTTATATTTGAATATTATTACCATGACAAGCAAATGCATTTATCCAATAAAATTTGCATTAGATACTTTGTTAAGTATTGCAATCTCACGAGAGGCTAGTGAAAGTGCACAGAGTATGCACCGCAGCACCTCGGCACCGGGCACGTTTCTCCTCGTACATACCAATGTTCATCTCATCGCGTTTGCTTAAGTGCAACTATTTGAATGATTCAGTGAAGGTAATTTAAATATAAAACGTTTAAAAAACGTTTTCAACTAACTTTTGTGCCTTTAAAATTGGAAATTGTAAGGATTAGATTATTATAACGCTTTCCTAACACAATGTCGACTCGAAAATAATTATAGATAAAATGTGATTAATTGAGAGAAGAAAATACCGCGTCATGTACAGTCACAGAGTTTATCCGAAACAACCTACGCGGGGCAACTTAATAAACTGCTCCTATGGTACACACATAAAGGTGCACCAAGGGAGTGATAAAATTACTCTTATTATAAAATTTATCTTATTCCAACTTTGCCTCGTGCTTTCCCTCTTCTTTTTAGCAAATGTACATTTCACTATTATGCTCGAGCCTCTTCCACAATAGGAGGGAAATTGATCTGTTATACCACACTGGTGAGACGTGTTGAAATAGGCCTTAATATAATTTCCTTCTCTTGCATAGTTTTTATTTGCATATCGTACTCCTTAGTTGCTTTTTTAGACACCCACGAGTAGGCAAGGTGGTATTCTTATTCAGTCAGACACGTGAAATGATTATGAAAATTTTATCTGTATATGTATAGATAATTTATATTTCTCTATAATTAAGTACTAGTTAGCCATATTGTTTCTTACTTTCATCTGTAGAAATTATTATACGCTCTCATTTAAAGTTCGTAGTATTTATTAAAGTAGATAATCTATTTTGTAATATAAACAGCGATTTATCTTCAATTTTATACTGTTCTATCCCACTCTATACTGTACTTATTTCTTATTTTATAGTCAATACAATATAAAGAGACATACAGTCTTTATTTTGTCCAAATTTAAAAGCAACAACCACTGCATAACAATTCACCTCAGATTTTAGGGCACGTAAAGTTTTCCGCGTTCACATCCTGTTAAGATGATATACATAAAAAGACGTATGAATAGAAAAACTCATACTAAATCAGCTTCCGAATGCGACTCACCAACCATAACATTGCACAATATGGCCTACGATGAGTAATTATTACACGCATTACCGAGTAATACATTACCCAATATAACATCCCTGATTACTATCATGACCTTACAACGTTAACCTTCGTGTTTGCGTAATGAAACTGAGCCTTTTCCTTCCGTTCGAGCCTTATATGATTATTGTGAGAAGAATTTATTGATGCGCTCTGAAAATGTTACCATTTATGGAGATTGGAATACGTGCAATATTATCAAAAAATATAATAGTAATAGTTGAAAATGAATTAAGAGAGTCCTACTGTACAGAGCCTGATTGTAAGACTTCTCTCAGAATTGAAAAGCTTATAATAAATAGTTAGCTTTTTGTTTTGGGCGGGCTTTGATCCGGCCTCATTCCGTCTAGCCATACAAGCGACATAAAGATGACGTGGCATCCCATGAGTTTCCATGTTTCATCTTACCGCCTAGTAAGCGGATCATTGGAAATGAAGTCTTACATGCGATGGCCCAAGCTGAACTATGCTGACCTAATACAATTTCTGCGAATCTGTGTGTTGTTTCATGAAAGAATTCTCGAACACCAAGGTTATCATCGGCTAAAACCCGATCACCTCGCGTTGAGGAATATGAGGACTTTACATTTTATCCTAAATGTTTGCGTAGTGTTTTAGGTATTTGGTAAAACATAAATAAATCGTAATATTAATTTGTAATATTTTAACAGCTGTGAAGGGCCTCATAAATAAATCTTTAATTATCTAGTCGTCGTGTGCATTCTCACATCTGCCAGGTCCTATAATAACACCACATTGTATCAAAATAGATAATTGCGTAACGCTGGGCAATAACAGTATCCAATGCCCTTCGCCTTGGTAGTTCGGAGCCAAATATCTTCGGCCCTGACTGTTCCATCGTTTACTTCATTCATTTCCTGGGTTGAGGCCCTTTGGGATCTGTTGCGAAATTTGTTAAATCTGATATTATGAGTTTTCTCGTGCCAAGATTGTATTTTTGTTGCTGCAAGAATCGATGTAAACAAATATATTTTTTTATGCGCACGTTTGTCAGTGACAGATTAAAACAAAGGTGTAACACAGTTTTTTTTTTAAATTCCTCGTAATAGGAAGCAAGCCTAACAGGCTAGGCACAGTTCCAAACTAGGAATTCACATTGTTCTGGCATATCTGATAACCCTCAATTCAAAAATGGAACTTAGAACTTCATAGCTGATAGTTGCTGGTCGTTATTACTAGATCGACAAATATTCGAATGTTATACAGTCTCTCCAAAATCAACATTATTAATTTAATTTACAGACAAATTAATCTGGCTTCCTAATTTCGTTTGTTAATTTATATTTATGGCGTCAGTTTGATATAAATGGCATCGCAACGGTTGCCAACAATAGCACGGCACATTCCAAATTACTTGGCGGATAACATTCCTGGAATCGTTCATCGCATAAGAATATTCTACATGTTATCGTCGTCAACATCAGCGATTGCAATCGCAGAACACTTCATTCAATGACTGTAGGCGAAGCACCACTTGAACTTGATGCAATTACTCTGTGATTGATAAATGACTAGTGCTTGAAATCTTTTAATAAAATTCTCTTCAGCTTCAACGTCATAATTGATATACTTATGTCGTGTTATGTATTGATATACTATTGCCGGGATCATGTTGTAAATTCATGAATTTTTTTATATTTGTAAAGGACTAACACCCATTGTTATGACAGATTAAGCATACTGTATACCACCACTCCATACTTTTCCGGAGAAGTTGGAACAACTGGCTGAGGGATGCAAAAGTACAATGGACAGTACCCCTTTCCTTGGAAACTTATAATACTAACTGAGAACGCTCATTCACCTGCCAAGTGTGGTGGTTATAGTAATATCTTGCCTTGGGAAAGCCTACATTTAATAGTGTATCGATAAGCTGATGGAAAGGAGTAATATTATCCTCTACTTTAAACTTTTAAAATGTTTTCCTAATTATTTTTTCATGTTAAACGAAAATATTACTGCTAATATTGTCACGGCTTTTTGGATCACATTTTTCCTCTGCATTTTGAATACTGTCTCTGTTATGAATCTGTTCATATTCTCCAATAGTACACCTATTGTATTGCATAATATGCATAAGGTCAGTCTCTGTCATTGCCAGTGTCACGTTCAAGGTGTGTGCAATTGCATTTTATGAACAATGATTACTAAATTGCATCTAACAATCTTCCTGACCCACTTCCATATTTCATTGACTCCTATTTAAAACTCAGGATATTTAGCCTTCAGTATAATTAAATATTTACCCACATAAACTACCACGTTGGTCGAAAAAGCATAAGCATGCAAATAGTCATTGGAAGGTTCATGATTGAGATTGATCAATCAAAAAATATTGTTGGATTTACCATAATAAATCCTCAATAGCAAACCATGGTTGCCTGAATAGTTACAGAAATCGCTCGTCGATGATAATGCCGACCACCTGTGTGGAACTAAAAGTTAATTAGCGAAACGCATAATATTTTGGGATAAATATAATTTTTGGACTAAATAGTGAAAGTTGGCAAAGTCTTTCCTGTTTGTATTACCTATACATATTATTTCCCAAAGATGTTTTTGTTTGTATGAAGTATACCGTGTCAATATTAATGGTGTATATATCACCATTATAAATGAAGGGAATAACTCTTTAAGAACGAAAAATAAATATTTTTTAATACTAAAGTTTTCATTTCCCCATTTGGGTGGAATGCCGACAGTGAATTCTATTCTTTGTTAGCATGCTGTACTGACGGTGTGAAATTTTAACGTTGAGTTAAAAATCACCTTTCTTAAAAAAAAGTACCAACTGTACTAAGTCTGACAATATTATCAATATTTGATAACGTTGTGAACTTGAAGTAAAATCTTTTAAAACATGAAGCAAGCTAAGCAAACATATGTACAGTAATGTTGGCAGGTGATAATACAGCGGATTTGATACATGCAATAGGTGCACATAGCACCTGTAGGCTTACACACTGTATACAATGTAGTCATAGCGATTCTCGTTAACGTGTCTAATTTAGTTTAGATTCTGTACCAACACGAAAGAGATATAAGAAAAGAAGAATAAAATGAATGTACTACAAGTGGAACGAATGAAACGAATTCCATGGTGACGGAGAAAGAATTCATAGGATGCAAACAGATAACGTTATGAAAGAGAATTGGCAATAAAAGTCAAAACTAATACAGCCACTCAGCTAGCGTGTGTGGCATAAAACATTATTTTTTTCTTCCACTTTGACGAAGACCGTATGAAATCAAAGAGAAGTAGAAGATAATGAAAAAAAAATATGTGTAGATTGCATGAAAGCTGTTTAAACATAGAAGAAGAACTTGGGTGGGCAGTAATACGGAAATATGGGATAAAAGCATACTGGGCCGTCGCCAAATTGTGGAGACGAACTTGTTTGTTTATTTCATGTCTAGTTAGTTTATTTAGCCATATTTTTCTTACCCTATAATCTTTTTTAATGATTCTCTAGGTGAAACTATTATGTATTTATGTACGTAATGGTCTAATATAGATAGTGGTCTAATATTACATACATACATACATATCATCACGTCATATCCCTTGCAGGGTAGGCAGAGAGAACAGAGTGCCAGAGAACTCTATCCTTGCATACTTCACTCGCTTCCTCAACATTCATAATTTTCTTCATACACGCTCGTCGGTTTCGGAGACTCTTGACTCCACCTTCCTTCAGTACATGACCGATCTGGTCTAGGTAGGTTAGCCTCGGTCTCCCCCGGTACCTACATCCTTCCACTTTCTTGGTCTAATATTAATATTATTATATTAACCTAACGAGTGCTTTAAACATCATTTTTACGTAAGACAAATTTTGTGTGATATTTACGTGATTGTTTTGAATCTGGGTGTAACAGGCGTTCGTTAATTGCATTACTGTCATATTCCAACTCAAGAATTTATTTTCTGATTGTTTTCGTAAATATAAATAAATATAGATCCTATATTTGATAGTTGAGCTTATTAGAACATTATGATCACGTTTATATAGATCTTATCGTCAAAGTAATGCTACCTGCATGCGACAGGCGATATTTCTCGAGCACGTATAAACACGATTGGCATAAGGACTTCTTAACATAAGGTCGCTTTAAGCAATGACGTGAATAGTTGCCGTAGAGCAGTGCCCTCTGACGTCGAGCCGCAGACCTTGGTCCAAAAGCAACTTTCAACCCGGAAGCTACCTTCTATCTGTCACATTACTGCTCAATTTTATTTATATTACCCTTATTTGGTATAAACCACAAATGACCTGCGAATAAGTCGTAAAGGATATCTTAATAACTTTGTATATTTTAAAGTTCGTGCCCTTTGTATTTTGATATTTAAAATTGACCTTCGTAGTTTAAAGGGAATAAAATGTATAATTTCGTGATTTTTAAGTTAATGGGTGTAGGTAATAAGTAAAATAGCTCGTCTTTAAAAGTGACTATTTGACTGCCATTGAAACATTAAATAACTATAAAGAAAATTTAGTATAATAATTTAAAAAATATACGCTTTTATAAATTTCAAGCACTGAAATCAAGGAGAGCACATTCTGTCCTTTCTGGCAATGTTTGTTTAAGATAGAGGGATATTACGATATTAACGTCACATTATTTGTATTGCTGTCTTTGTCTAGTTAACAAAATTGAAACGAATGTAACTACTACTTTCTTTCATACAACAAAAACTGTCAGCAACTAATCATAATATACAAATACATATGGTAGATGACAGCATCTACCATATGTATCTGTATATTATGATTCTCATCTGTCTTATCTTGTATCTGTACTGTATATATGCTCATCTCTTTTGTTCTTATTCTCATTCTGTCTCCAGATTATCTTTAAGATCAAAATAAAATTAAAAATTAGATTTAGGAGCTTTGAATTTTGTTAAATAAATTAATAAATAAACTTGACCCTTTTACTTCATGATATTATTTAATTTCAATATATATATATTATATTTTAATAAAAACCCTGCACTAAGGAACTCATTCTACGAACATACAATTAAAGGAAACAAATTACACCCAGATTGAGAACAACTATTTGTGGATCCTACAAAGTATTGGTCTCTGTGGCAATCGTACCAGCGACCCTTTTTTTATTACTTATGGTGGCAATAGTGGAAGGTGGCGGAAGTGGAAGGATGTAGGAACCGGGGGCGACCGAGACTCACCTACCTAGACCAGATTGGTCACGTACTGAAGGAAGGTGGAGTCAAGAGTCTCCGAAACCGGTGAGCGTGTATGAAGAGAATTATGAATATTGAGGAAGCGAGTGAAGTATGCAAGGATAGAGTTCTCTGGCACTCTGTTCTCTCTGCCTACCCTGCAAGGGATAGGGCGTGATGATATGTATGCATGTATGTACTTATGGTAGCAAACGAGCAGACAACACATCTGATGATAAGTGTCACTGCCGCACATGGACCTTTGCAATACCAAGGGTATAGCTAGGCCGCTGCCTACCAATACAAACCCCAAACCCACCTCAGTTGGGCTTCCGGCTCTCTCGCTCACCGAACGAAGCGCAATAGCACATTGCCATTACTCAGACGTCGATCTTCTTCGAGAGTGTGGCAATACCTCGGAAGGACCGACCCGCGGCTGTTTACAGAGGACTGTCCACAGCGTGGTCCTACTACTTGGTGTGGCAGATCGGTATCCTAATCATAACTGTGCAGTGAAATTATTTATTAGTATTGAAATAAAACTACTATAATTATATTACTGGATTATTCTATAAAATTTATTATTTAAATAGTCCAATGACTACATTATTGAAATTCTCGAGCTAATTTAAAATTTTACCAGTCATGTCAAATCCAGCTAGATTGGGACATTACAAAAACTGTTCTAATAAAAACATGCTATTTTCGTCGCCGCTGGGTATATTTCCACTATGAACATATTCTGTGACTATGTTGTGAACTGTCGGTATTGCTTCGTGAGTGCAATCTCCCAATGGGTTACAGTTCAAACTGGCTTCATTCCAACCACATGGGAGTATATACTCGCTTGTAATTTCTATATATGGTATTTTTTTATCAGTTCCAGAATATTTATCAAGGGTAATATACACGTCGGGTAAGATACAAATATAAGGTTAATATACCCGTCCTTTGTGTAAGTCAACATTTTTTCTAAAGAAAATAGGTACCCCGCACATAGGAATATTGTTCGCAGGCGAATACAATTAACGGACACAAATAATATTCTCATCTGGTGATGGGATAGGAGAACAATTCAACATCGTCTTTCATTCATTCAGGTGATCGTAAAAGAAGAGTAAAGGACAGAGGCAGATAATATAATTGCAGAAGAAGGGATATTCGAAATAAACTCCCATGCAAACCTGTCTGTCCAGCATAGTATAATAGGTTTTCATTGTCCTCTTATTATGGTGGAGGCTCGAGCCCAATAATGGGACGTAATGATTCAAAATGGTGATCCTAATGATAACTTTCGGAATAATTATTTGTGGATTACACAAAGGGCCATACTGCTTGAGAATCGAATCTGCGATACTTTGTATGTAAGGTCGATAATTAAACCTCTACGTCATATCAACCCATAACATGCATATCTTAACGTTATCTTTTAATTAATAAAATGGTATCCCTATTATCATCACTTTATCATGGGAATCGTGACTCGATTTTCCATCACCTTGTTATGAAGAATCTTATAACATCAAAAACTTTTTAAGAGGATAAATAAAAAGTTTCCATACATCGCAGTCGTCGGACCTTGGCGCGGTACTTACGAATTAAATCGGCCTCCGTCGAGGTCGCCTCGCCTTCCGCCAGCCAGAACGTTGTTTGTAACAACATCAACAGATTGAATTATAACATATAAATTTGCCTATGTACTCTGCATATTTTAATTTGGATGGAAATTTGAGGCAAAATTTAAAAAAACAATCATTCAAGGTTTTAATTTTAAAAAAATACCTGGAATTTATCGTACCTTTTTAGGCCTGCCCTTTGGAAAATTTAAATGTCGCTTTGGTGACCGAGAAAGTCGGATGTACAGGTCCTACTTTATGATAGACAATGGACTGATCCTTGCTTCTAATAATTTTGCAGAGATACTAAGCGGCAGTTTTAGTAATTCCCTGTACTATTCGTTTTTCTAGACTAATCGGTTTCCATTGAATACAAATTTTTCAGCGAACGATAATCACCTGACCTTAGCAATCTAAACGGATAACGATGTTCTAGATTTTGACTAATTAGTATATTTGAGGTACTAACTTTATATTAAGACTCATGAATGTTCACGATCAGAAATAGTGGCTTAATGTGTAACGTAAAACGTCCTAGGCAAAATTGCATACTTTGAATTGGTTTATAGATTTATCAGGTGATATATTATACGAGTATCTTTATAGTGTATCTCTTCACCATTAAATGAACCTTTTACAATTTTATTACATATATAATATCGATAAGCCAGAAAAAGTATAGAAAACACACACATTCGCAAAAAAAAATCCACTGACTACCGGGAAAAATTAACGTCTTTATATTTCTTAATAATTTAACATGACAACAAAAGACTGTCAAAAAAATTGCGTATATAAGCGGTGCGATGATGTAGACATCTAATTAAGCTTAAAGATTAAGAACATTTACTTGTAAAGTAATTCGGGGAAAAACGGAACTTACTAGAATATGTGACTTGAAGAAAATTCTGGGTGCACGTTGGCTTCTAGCCAGCAAGATATTTAACAGTAGACCTAGTCTCTCTCGTTCTACGAATGGTTGATATGACGTCAGCAACAGCCTTCTAACCGTTATCAACTTATTGCTCTCAGTTTATATGCTTATCCACAAAAATGTAATCATTTCCTATCCAACTAAGCCAAATGGAGCACATCTCTTAAAATTATATAAAAGACGAGTAATATTAACATTTTTACTTTGTATCCCACCATCTTGAAACTACAATTCTTTTTTACCTTGATATTATTGAAAATATTTCGGAAAACAATTCTTCAATCCCATCATAACCGGCACTCGAATTAAGCATGCATCTCGACCAACAAGGCAGTGTCCCAAATCCACATAATTTTATTTACAGCAACCAAAGGCTAATTGATAATGCGGAGGGCATTGATAAAAGTATACAACGAAAACTATTTCAAAATATTCTCGAAATCCAAATCATGTTTCGACATAATATCAGGTGAAACATATATATGGTTCATATGATGGCATGGGTATACCGGCTGAAAGGTTTTTACACCCATTCTCTTTATACCTTCATATAATCTGTGGCATAGATATATCGTATGCTTTATTGGTTATCCAACCAATAGATGGTATAAATGGAATAGTCTGTATTTATTCAGCCAACCCGTGTCCAATGGCTTCTTTGACGGTTTTAACGACTGTTAAAGATATATTCGGGGTGTGGTATACTTATCAATTGTTCCACTACTGGTACAGATATAATAGTAATATGAATATAGTGTAATGAATTGGGATGAAGTCAAGCAATCCCTGGTTTTGTCAAAATGTATTATTTCGCTGCATATTATTTTGTTCACAACGATTTGTTTGAAGACAAGATAACGTCTTCTCAAAGATTGTCATTTTAAATGGTTTTTAATAAAAAAATAGTACTTACCATTGAGAGACGATTAGGTATTCCGTTGTTCCGGAAGGCAGATGTGAACACATAGGGTTGGGACTCCGTTCGCGTCATGCACTACACTGGTCCGTTCTGTAACAAAGAAACGTCTTCGTTCAACATTGACGCACTCTGATATAAAAACGAAGAAAACTCCACTTCCTATTAGCCTACCAATTAATTTATATAATTTAAAAGAATTCTCATTTAAATGTTAAAATGTAACCTTGTTTTTCTTTGAATCATATTATTTAAATGATTTGTTATTTATATTATTTAGACTTTTTATAGATGTTTTTTTTTAGTTAAATTAATTATTCAGCAATATTTTATGATTTCGAATGTTGATATTTGATATTTAGGCAAGTATTACATATGTGAAATTAGACATTTTTAGCTTTTTATGACAATAAAATAAGATGAAATTTTTAAAAATATTTTTTACTTCTATTACAAATAGCAATTTATATTTTACCACAAAAAATTGGAATCTCGTTTAGTTCTATCCGGCGTAATGTTTGAATATGCAAATGCGACAATCTTTACGCTCAAAAATATGTAAAACTAGCTATACTCGTAACTTTGAACGCTTAGACTTGTCTTTTTTATACTAAGCTCTTTGACGTTCCTCAATCCATGTAAATGAGCTGGTGCTGCGCTATTACAGTGCGCCTGTCTTCATCGAGTTATATATTGAACAAAGAACTCTATTTTCTAAACGATTTTTATATTCAAATCTTTATTAAACAAAGGAGTTATTTCTGTCATGATCCTAGATGGTGTTGTAGTGAAGAGATGGACCTACAGTGCTAAATGATACGAGTTCGATTCGCACGCTTATTTTCCTGTGTTTGGGTGTAATTGGTGTCCTTTAAATATATATTCGTAAATTTTCTCGTATTACAAATTAGTTATTAGTTCCTTTATAGCTGCGTGTTGTCTTTTATAAAAAGGGAAAATGTTGGCTGTAACTGTTGAAATATGTTTTGGTTTAATAATTCAAAGTTTTAATATAAATATGAATGAATGATGAATGAATTTTCATCAGTATTTGTTTTGCAGTTTCCGTGCGTTATATTAACAAATTAACAAACATAAAAACGACTTTGCTACAGTATTATTATGTGCATAGATAAAAATACTTTAATTATAATATTACCATTTGCGAACCGGAATTATTACGAATATCTATGTCAAAACAGGACAGATTGTTTTTTTTTATTAATTGGATTTATTTTTTAAATGAATTACATTCCATTGCAGATCATGTCGAATGTGACCTGCCCAGCGCGGCCAGAAGGCAATAGTAATGTTTTTTCTTGTTCCCAGATAATAACACGTAATGACACTGGTATAAGGGGTGAACTGGAAGCAACCATCATAGCTTTTGATAAACAATGGAATATGGCGCTAAGTGATGTCATAGAAGTTTGGAAAAGAAAAGATGTGCAAAAGAGGAAAATACCACCAGCTTTTGGTAAGATTTATCTGACAATGTTATTATAGTATTATATCTAACAGTGTTATTCTAGTGTATATTTAGAGGGTCTACACGATTTTCCTGCCAGTTGTCCGTAAGTTTGATTATTATTGTACGAAACAGAAAACAAATTCCTGAAAACATAACACAGCGGAGGAATATATATTTTAAATAATTACGCCTTTGTGACGTAATTTTTAGTATTTACAACTTTTTTTTGGCTAGTGCTGCAATTAAAAAAAAAATACGCAGTAAATTCTTTGCTATATATTGAAAATTCTTGGCTTCAAAACCTAGTGATTGTCGCTCTTTTCTGGGCCCGGATTACCACTGAAGCCAGGGCCATGCTGAACTTTTGCAGTGGTATAAATAGAGCTATATTTAAAGTTGAGACCTTTTGACTTAAATTTATTTACTTTTTAACTAGCTTTTTTATCATAATACTTCCTTAATTTTTTTGCAGTAACTAATAACTTAAAATATTATTTATAATATTACCTTATAAGGCAGAAGTAGCTAAAGATTTTTTTACAATACAGGTACACCTGTCGTCAAAGGTACGGCATCAAATATATCCAGAGTGCCTGAAGTTATAGAAAAACCTCTTGGGAAAGGGATATTGGAGTGTTCAAGGCATATACCGCAGCTAATGGTGAGAGGGGAACATGTCGTTCTAGTAAACATTGTGAAATGAATGTGTTTTCTGTTGTATTTTAAAAAAAACGGTCCGTTGATGAATATTGGTTTTCATGATTCGGTATTTAGTGTTTTATGTGGTTTCGCTGTTTCTGATCTCCTAGTACCTAGTATCCTAACTATATTTTAGGTACTAAAAGTTATTGTTGATTTAACTTAGTTTTAAGATATTCGTAAGACAGATATTATAGAAGAATCCAAATAGTACTTATTATGTATTATTTTTTATAGTCCTTCATCACTTAAAAGATTTGCAGAGATGTGACAGAGTGTGACTGTAACACGAGCCAATTCCATATTAATTGGTGAGAAATATGTCAGCACATTTTGTGCAATTTTGTATTTGAACCCTGCAATCTCACGATCAGATAAATGTCATCCAATGCTGTCTAAAAAAGGCTAGAGTTGCTTCCTACTAAAGAACATTTATAAAAAGTCATTCTTATTGTACATATTATTATGGTGGAGTCAAGAGTCTCCGAAACCGGCGAGCATGTATAAAGAGAATTATGAATGTTGAGGAAGCGAGTGAAGTATGCAAGGATAGAGTTCTCTGGCACTCTGTTCTCTCTGCCTACCCTGCGAGGGATATAGCGTGACGATATGTATGTATGTATGCAAGTTATTATTAGTATAGAAAAATTGCTGTTTTATATATTTTTTTACTTTTATTAATAAGTACGTTTTGTATAAATAGATGATTAAGTATATAATATTTTATATACATACATATTGAACAAGCAATCTAAAGGAACATTGTAAATAGTTTCAAGCACAAAAACAAACTGTTTATGTTTTTTTTTTCTTCTTCAATGGCAAGTAATACAAGTCTTTGTTTGTCGGCTTGTAAAATCTTTTCCTATACATAAGTGAAGTAAATGTATATGATATGAATCAGCAAAGCTTACAATTTAAAATCCACTTTGGTAATGCTTTCGTTAAGTACTTGTTATGGAGTCATTTTTGGTCGACTATTGTTTGATTAGTTCATAATCCGTCGTGTCTACTTTACGATTTTGGGCGGGCTATTGCTCGCATAACTGCCACGAGTACGCTGATGCGCTCGGCGGGTAAAGTTTTGGGATGTCGCAGCATTAGATACAGATACACTGGCCTCGGTATATCACTGTAGAGCCTTTAGTTTTTACAATACAGGCGAGCAGTTTTTGTGTTGCTATTATTCAACAATAAGAATGCGTGAATCCACCATGATTTTATAAATAAAATATATAAAATTTTCTCACCAACACTCCCAGGAGTTTCTTATATCTTTGTCAGTATAAATAATAAAATAAATTGACACAATGCATGTTTTGATAAACGCAACCGATATTATAACTGATACATTCATGAGACATTTTGAATGTTTTTATTAATAAGCGAATAATTAATGCAAATTCACTAATTATTGGCAGTTGAAATGTTGCTAATTTTTTGATTGATAAAATATTGGCAAGCAAATTACTGAAATTTAGCATTTTTAATATGATTGATTGAATTAGGCGATACATGGCGGAAATCCATTATTATTATAAAATGGAGGAGAGGAAGGAAAACCCACCACATTCCCACGGTTAATCAATATACCGTACACCTCAAAAAAGGAAGGAATACGGGATGGGATCAAGGTGGAATAGGATATAAGGAAATCTTACTCCTGTGATGAGCACCGCCTCCAGAACTTCTACTTGCAATTTCCCGCAGAACTTCGAATAAAGATTCGACACGTGTTTCGCCTCTAAACGAGGCATCCTCAGGACGGTCCTGAGGATGCCTCGTATCGAATTTCTGCGGGAAATTGCAAGTAGAAGTTCTGGAGGCGGTGCTCATCACAGGAGTAAGATTTCCTTATATCCTATTCCACCTTGATCCCATCCCGTATTCCTTCCTTTTTTGAGGTGTACGGTATATTGATTAACCGTGGGAAAGTGGTGGGTTTTCCTTCCTCTCCTCCATTTTATAATTTTTAATATGCTTCATTATTTATAAAAAACCCGATAACAAAGCGAAAACCACGATTGGGCCGGCATCCCAATAGGCGCGGGTTCGAATCGCGCTTGTGATATTGGCAAGTACTTTTTTAGATAAAAAAAATATAGTGAAACTTATATTTCACACATTGCTAATTAATAATCTGAATAAAATCGATAACCTTTTTGGATTTTTTAAATATTTTATTCTTTTAGCATTTTTTACAATTTAGGAGCATTAGAAAATAGCGTATATAATATTCTAAAAAGCTAAAGGGTAGATTTTATTAAACTAAAGCTACAAAATAACTCAATGTTGGCTGTATATTATTATATGTATATTTCTGACGAAATTTACAGTTAAGTTGATGTGTGTTGACACTTAATTTTTTAATATGCTTATGTGGCGTAGTTAAAAGCTTTCTAGTTCAATAAGTGTCCTATTTTAGTATTATAATTAGATTTTAGTTTAATATACATAAATTGTTATTACCCTTGTGCCTTGTATACCTTTTATAAATTGGCGCTCTTTATTTTTAATTACAATTTTGTATATACTTTTAAATACATGTTATTGTTAAAATAAAATTTATGTTAAGTAAAATATAGTGTTTCAATATATAATACTTTTTACACGCTAAATACTTTAGCGGCACCAGGCAACCGTTGTTCATAGACTAACAATACCAGGAACAAAACCAATTGGTTGTCTACTGTGATTTATTACTCTACTTACTCTACTTGTAAATTGCACAATTATTTGTACCGCATTAATATTGAAACAGTATTGTTTTGAAATATTCAATAATAAACCAATGATATACAATGGTTAACCCTAATATTGGCAAATGAGAAAGCAGCACACTTGGTGGTAAATATTACTGTCGCTTATGGACCTTTACAATACCAGGAGCACAGCTAGGCCTTTTTTTTTTTTTTTTTTTTTACCATGAACGAGTGCTATTCTTAAACTTCATCTAAAAAAGGGCATGTCACGTCAGCCGGTCATAAAAATGTTTGAATGTGTTCGATGGATGAACAGTTACATATTGTGTCGATCCCGAGTAAATAATAATATTGAAATATATGTAATTTTAATTAATCTCTTTCACACTATCACTAAGTAAGGCGCCCTTTAACGTTATGTGGGCACTTATCATGGTCGTAGTGATGGCGCCGTATTTGTAATTCAAAAGAAACTTACCTTACTTAATTATAAATTATATTTTAAAATACTTTTATTACAAAACCTACCAAACCATGAAATTAGAGCTAGTTAATGAGCTAACAATTCTTGCAAATTATTTATGTTTCCCGATTGTAGCTTATAAACAACGAGTACCAGGTTCCCATAAGCTTATAGGATGTATAAAACGGTAACTCGCTTGACTTGCATCTTCGGTTGCGATACGGAAGTGAAACGCACGCATTGTGGGCAACAAGCAACAATAGTTTTCCCATTTTCCCGCGCGGCCGGCCGGTGACCGCGCCCCGGGAGCGTTCACCTCAGGACGGTGAGCTTTCCTTGCGCGTGCACCGCCCAAGCGTCTTTCGCTGGGGCGCACTTAACGACATTTTATGCAATTTTTTTCTATTACGCATTGCAAACTAAGCTAAATTATTTTTTATATTTTTTTCACCACGTTGAGACATAGATTACCATGTTTTTATAAATATACAATTAACGGATACAAATAACAATGATTTTTGGATTGCACAAAGAAGTGCCCTGTGGGGGTATCGAACCGACATATTAGGCTACTTAAACGACAACGTTATTTAGGTAGAAGTTTCTGACTGAGTTTGAAGATTTGTACGTAGATTTTGAGAAAAAAAATCTGTTTATATTTATTCACTTAAATTTATATTTTTTTTTGTATTTAGTACAATTTATTTAAAGAAACTAACCCACACATTCTTATTATTGTAATTTCTGTAAGCTAAGTTCAACAGCAGTTTCCATCGATGAAACCAAAATTTCAACTTTAAAAAGTAAGGCGGTGTTTTTAATTTTCTTATGAACAAAGGGCCAAATGTAAGAAAAAATATTATTTGATACTTTATAATGATAATGTAAAACATAAGATCGCGATTTCAAATCCTGCGTCAAACAAAACGTATACATTTTTCTCTACATGAAATTTTCAAAAGAAAAATATGAGTAATCCTCTACTGATATATTTTCAGGAATAAAGTCATGAGACTTGTAAAAATAAGCTACTGTTTACATGATCTCAGATTTGACGTCTACAGCTTGACCTGGGTCCGTCAAATTATATTATTTCTGTCAGACAATTCTGGGTAATACAGTCTGGAACCTTGCCCAATAGTCAATAGTACGTTCGCCGTTATTGTGTTTCACTATTCACAGCGTTCAATATGACTATGGTGAAATAACGTATAACGAAGTGGTCTAACCGACCGATCTCTCGTGCCGAGGGCCGTGCGTTCGATCCACAATTAGGACAATACTTTGTACGATTTACAAACGATTATTCTAGATTCTAATTGTAATTTATATCTGGAAATTGTATGTTTGTAAAGTATTTCGCGATACAAGAATTAATTTCTTATATTTTAAAGTGTTGCCTTTAAATAAAAAATGCACAGAGTGGCAGTTATTAACGAAGACCAGATAGATAGATGACTGTATTTTTTATCCTTCTATATCATTTTAATCTGATATTATCGGGATTCGAGAGAACGTCACTACGAAAAGTCCTGTATCACCTACGTATAACAGCTCCCCATAACAGTCTTTAATAAACAATATATTATACTATAAATTTCTAGTATTACTCTTCATAGCATCACATAATCTTCTGCATACTGTGTGGTAGCGGCTACGAATACTACCAACTCTTACTTTGATCGTGGATGTCATAAAAGCCAACTAAGAGCCTTATAACGACCTAGGCCAGCTCCATCTGTTGCCGTTTGATCAAAAATCACATTCCCAAGGAGGGTTTACGTTTGGCAGGCGGCCGGTCATAAAATTATTGCCAATAACTTTTACAATATGTACTATGAAAGAAGAGTACATATTATATCAACCTCAAGTAGGAGAATGATGACTCTTCATTATTGATAATATATCCTGAGGGCTACTATCTACTACAATTACTTTTAAGATACAATAATGTTTCTATAACGCTTTGTTTCAACGGTAAAAGAATGTTACTTAGCGTAAGTTACGTTCGACCTTTAAAAAATATTAGCAGTGAATTAAAATATCGTTTTTGTTTCAAAGTAATGTGTGAACGAATGAATGTGAATGGGTGAATGAACCATATATTAGTAATAAATACTCTATGCTATATTCCGTAAGATGACGTAGTAAGAGTACGATTCACCACCCACTTTTCTTGCACGTAGGTATTAGACCACTAAAGGGATATAAATATAATTTATACAAGAAAGAGAATAATCGAAATAAAACTCTTAGCAATCCGTCTGACCAGTGTAGTATAGGTCAATTTCCCTCCTATTTTAGAGAAGACTTGAGTCTACAAATGGAACGACATGAAAAATCTGGACAAAATCTAAAATTTTATGTCGCATTATAGATTTATCTTGTTCACTAAATAATGAACAATTTCAATTTACAATAAAACTGCTTGGCTGTTTATATTTTTAAAATAGACAGTCATGTCGTAATACGAAGTTACAATGTAAATTAGAAACACGGCTAGTTATAAGAGATGGTGGTAGCTCTGATCATAAATATGCTACTTTTAAATGTATACCAATTTAATTGAGATGGGCTTTTTGGTTTTTAACCAAATTGCTCAAAATATTGGTTTGCTACGAAACGGTTCCATTTGCCTTCCGTGTCTGAAAGGTATAACGATATTAATATGTTCTGACTCATCATTTCAACTGTCATAGATGTTTATGACAGCCAACACCTGTATATCAATAGTTAGTATAGGTACGTATTTTGTTACAAAAATATTTTTTATAGATTTCCTAGGTCATAGGCGTCACGAGAAGTAGAATAGTCCTGTGCCTCTTGCATCCAACGGTTACCTTCAACTTTTAAGATGTCATCCGTTCGCCTAATAGGGGGGTCGTCTTACACTTCGCAGTAGCCACTAAAGAACCTTTATACCCCAACGGTTATCGGTTCAACGAGCCATGCGGCCTGCCCACAATTCAACGCTTTTCACCTCTTAAGTTGTAATAAAATTTTATTTCGAATTTTCTTTCTCTTCTAGCGATATTATCTGGTTGTGTTGTTTACTTGTATTTTTATGTTCTACCGCGGAAAAGCAAGGGGTGATAACTTATTATATTTTTACTCTATCACAACAAGGAAAGGTTAATTTATTAATTAAAACGAAATAGTCTAAATATGTATAATGTAAACATAGTTTCTAAATACGTTGTTTAAAATTACTACGTAATAAATCTATTTGTGTGTATGATCGATGAGACAATGTCCGCCGGGGCGACGTACCCTGGAGGAACGCCAGAACACTCGAAGGTGGTGATCACCATCCACATGATGGTAGCGCAATGATTTGGCATACCGCGATGAGGGCGTGCTCTATTGTCGTATTGAATAAATTAATGTTGGCATAGCATTATAATTTATTTCAAGACAATTTCTTACACAAATGGCTTAGTTGTTTATGTAGTGAAAAATTTGTAAGATTTTCTGGTTTCTTCAACAAATCTTATAAAAAAGCAGTAATATATACTTTAAAAGAACTTACTAAAAAGTTTTTGTTTTTTAATGACATTCATAAGATTTTGCCAATAACTTAATTTAGATTAACATTTAGAGGAACTGGGAACCTAAATTTTAGGAAGTTAATCGAGTTCAATTTTGTTGTTTGTTTTCGAATTTTCGGTTATATTGATTAGTTGGAAAAATAGTAGGTTGGGGTAGTTTTAAAAAATACTGTATGGAAATTGCTTTAAATTGTTGAAAAAAAAAGTATTCTATTTGACATTAAAAATTGTAAAAAAAAAACATTGTATAAATATGTGTAGCCCTTCAACCAAAAAGATTGTATACTTCTTTGAGCCTGTCGCTAACACTACTGTACTACGAGTAACTTCTATGTATAGACAACATGACAAAATACAACTTGGCAAAGTTCTAAGAAAGTTACAATGGACAGTTACAAGTTCCTTTCACTGTGCAAATTGTGCTTGCTTTAAACTATTCTGCGTTATAATATCTGGATAACCGAGCTGTAGTAGTTTATTCTTCTCTCTTTAGAAAATATGATAAAATAATGAAAATAAAATAACAAAAAAATGAAAAAGGGAAAACCGAGGATCGACCGGTAGCTGTTTGGTCTATTTTCAATGACAGCAGCCAAAGCTTTCATATAGCTTTCAAGCAACCAAAAATTATATTGTTTCTTGGCTGAAAATATTGATAAATTTTCTATAAATGAAAATTCTAGATCGATTTATCACCCCCGAAACCTTTTGAATACTAAACTTCATGAAAATTGCTGATACCGTTGCTGTTATTCGGAAAATATAGAAATATACATATACGACTGCACAGATGGAGTAGTAGATAAGATACTGGTACGGAAGCAGTAGCGTGGGTTCGATTCCTACGCAGGACAATACTTTGTGCAATCCATAAACAGTTGTTCTAAGTGTGAGTATTATTTGTCTGTATTAATTATATATTAGTAAAGTGGAGGACTTTACTAACATATACAAGGATTACTTTCTTAGTACAGGGAGGTCTTTAAAAAAAGAAAGAAAAAAGAAAATACAAGAATTACTAGTTTCGATATATATCGTACCGTGGCATGGTACCGCTAGCAAATGATAGAAAATTGTTTGACAAAATATAAATTACGAGAGCGAAGCTGTGCTCACAGCTACAGTCAAATATAATCAAACAATATAACAAGAAAATAGCTTTTCCCTTTCAACAACAGTGATATGATATCCACCGTTAGATTTAGCCTTTTCTGTAGGTGGAATATTGTCTAATAGTACTTTATTGTTTTCGCAAAGGGCTTTGTAGCTATATAATAGTAAAGTATATTATATATTATGATGATAAGTGTGACGTAATATGTGGCGAGGTATTTATAAATAATAATAATTTGTTAAACAAGGCCTGACAATGTTTCCGTGTTATTTTAAATTTAGTCAACTAAGGTCACCACGGCGTTTAGATATAGCGCCATATTTGCGAGATTCATCTTTAATAGATGCCCTAAATGGTACGTAAGAATAAAATTCATATATTTCAATAATTTTTGTATTCGATTCCTACATTTTTTGTGCAATACAAGAATGGTTGTTTCGAGTCTGGGTGTGATTTGTAACCGTTAATAGTAAATTTGTTAATTTCACAATATAAATAATTATGCACGAGTTTTGGTCTTGTATAAAGAAGAAAAGAAAGATGTTGTATAAGTAATACTAAATGCGACCCCTCCTCTCTCCTATCCCGTGGGTGTCGGTAATACTAAGGTGGCGTAAGCAAATATCATGAGTGCTCGATAAGTAATACTTGAAATAAAATCTCATATCAACACGTTTGGACACTATTCTGTAAACTAATTTCCATTTCATTATTTAGGAACCGCGTAATTACAATAGGTAATGATGTACTAGAGCAATGAATTGGATGAATTTGTATATCTTGGATGTGGATTTAGCCGAGATGGAAGGTACACCATTGATATAGAGCGAAGAGTGAATGCGGGAAATAGAGTGAACGGAGCGTTGGGGCAACTTCTCGGCAGCCACCACCTCAGCCAGAAGGCACGTGTAGCAATACATAACGCAGTGCTTGTCCCAACATTACTGTATGGAAGCGAGAGTTGGGTATGCAGAAAAGAGTATGATAGTAAAATTAATGCGGTCGAAATGCGATCTCTGCGGCAAATCTGTGGAGTTAGGCTGACCGACCGCATTCGTAACGACGACGTAAGAGAGCGAGTAGGTATGAAAGAGAGTATTGGTGTAAAGATGCGAAAGGGAATGCTCCGATGGTTCGGACATGTGGAAAGAATGCCGAACGAACGCCTGGTTAAGAAGATATACAATGCGAAAGTGGAAGGATGCAGGTACCGAGGGAGACCGAGACTAACCTACCTAGACCAGATCGGTCATGTACTGAAGGAAGGTGGAGTCAAGAGTCTCCGAAACCGGCGAGCGTGTATGAAGAGAATTATGAATGTTGAGGAAGCGAGTGAAGTATGCAGAGATAGAGTTCTCTGGCACTCTGTTCTCTCTGCCTACCCTGCAAGGGATATGGTGTGATGATATGTATGTATGTATGTGTATGTATGTAAATACATATAAGTTCTGTAATTTCAGGAGTGCCTTCAACTGTACAACTAAAATTCTAAAAGGGTAGGTAGAAGGCTAGTAATGAATATTATTCTCGTTTCATTACCACCCACGAATTAATAAGAGACTACTAAATATGTGTATTTAACCATATAGCCTTCCACATTGACAGCCTATCTGGATAAAAAAGTGCCAAAAATAGGTCGTAACATAATATGGACAGAAAAAGCTTTAGTGCAGAGATGACTTCTGTTGAGAATTTGTGAAAAAGAAAATTATATTACATGAAGCCAAATTAATTGGTGGAAGGAAAAGAGATTGATATTAAGAAGTCGTTTACTCGATAGAGATGTGAGAAAACAGACTTTTATACTTATTATCATCTCAGCTCTTATACTCCTGAACTCGAGTCTCCTCCACAATAGAAGGGAAATTGATCTTCTATACCACGCTAGTCAAACTTTGCTATTGTTCAGACGTGGATATTCTGCAAGAGTTTGTTTTGGCCCAGACCGATACGCGACTGCAGACAGAAAGTTATCAACAGTGTGGGCCTAGCAGTTAGCACTACAAAATATATAGTTCTAGACATATAATATCTCTTAGACGATTTTTACTACAATCCGCAAGATTCTTACTCCGTCGCGATGTAGGTATTCTTACTTCGTCATCATTTAAAAAGATAACTTTAAACATAATATATTAATATGAGTAGTAGTAATATGTATATAGCGCAAACTTTCACTGCTGTAACGTCTATACGTTAGACGATGGGTATTTATATCTGTTGCGTAACGCGGCCGATGCACCGTGCGCCCGCGCATTCTACCTAACAACGTTTAAACTGAGATTAAACTAAACTGCAGTTAGTATCGTCTGACATCCATCATCACCTCGGCTTATTAATGTACTATTGTTGTTTTCGATACACCATAACTGGGATACTGACTATGTACAAACGCTAGTAGTCTAACGGATAATTGCGATTTTTTTAGAGTTTTCCATCTCTTGTATAATTGTAGAAAGAGGCAAGAAAACGGATGTTGCATTATATTTTTACACTAATGAAAATAAAAAGTGGGTATTCTTCATAAATCCATTCAAGTTAATATTCTTATCAATATTGTAATAAGGATGCTTTCTTCTTACTTCTTATATTCTTTTTCTTTTCTATTAATACGCTCTTACGTGTCTAAATATGGCATTAATCTGCCTTACAAAATAGAATTTATTGACCATTTATTAGGTAAAAAAAATTAATAATTATAATGTTAATTTTATAACTCATAATCTATTAGTTATATTAAATAAATATATCTTAATTAGTATATTATAATATAAATTTATCATTTCGTTGTTGTCAAGTAATAAGACTTTTAGATATAAAGAAATAAACATTAAAGTTATTTTCCACAAGTTCAGACAACTTTAATGAAATAAGTGCTAAATTCTTGCGCTTGAAATGTTTTTAATTCTCTTTAATTTTATATATGTGGGTTATTTTCGAGATAGATATTGTAAAATCTCGGCTACAGTCAAGATTGGAATACGTTGGAATACTTGTGTTCCAGATTATTTATTTAAGATGAAAACGTTTCAGGTTGAGGTGATCTAGTAAGAATAGGTACCTACCATTTATTTCTTTCCCGTATCTTAAAAATAAATGTAATGCTAACGAATTTAAGGATGTGCTCGCAGGATACATTCTAATTTCTTTATCTTTTAAACAGTTGTGGTAGTTAGTTGTAGTTATCAACTTTATGATTGTTTGTAGATTTAAAAAAAAACCTTTTGCAGAGAGGTGTAATAGAACAAATATTTCTAATATTTATCGTACTATTTAAGCCAGCTTAGAGCTATACTTCAATGAAGGGCAGTAGGGATTACAATATTTAATAGCGCGCCCGGCGGGTTATCCTTTCACTCACCTAGTCTCATAAACGACGCACTCACGTCCAATCAACGATCCTATCAAAATATAATTATTACATTTTAGATACTTTGAATATTGTTTTATAAAATTTCATTACAATAATTTGCTTTTTAATAGACCTAACAAAAATAAATTTCATAATTTGAAATTGAACTAGTTTTACAGATTCTATCGTATTTGTATTTGATTTTTAATATCACGACGTTTCAAACACCTTACAGCGTTCATGTGTCCTCTCGTGACTACGGATTGTTTTATTTCAAATATGTAATACTCGCGTAAACATTAGAAATCATTATGAATTTTAGAACTTGCAATACATGATTCCTTACTAATATTATAAATGCGAAAGTAACTCTGTCTGTCTGTCTGCCGCTCTTTCACGCCAAAACTACTGAAACGATCTAAATGAAATTTGGTACACAGATAGTCTAGAGCCTGATAAAGGACATAGGCTACTTTTTAATGCAAAAAAGGGTTGTAAAGGGGGATGAAAAGTTGTAAGGAAGTACCGTAATTTTTAAAGCTAGAAGCTTGACACTTATTTTTAGGCTATTCATTAGATATAAATAAATATGACATTAACATGTTGTAAAAATTTACCCTTAAGGGGTAAAATAAAAATAGGGGGATTTAAAACTTTAGGCAAGTAACCTTTTACGCGGGCGAAGCCGCGCGCAGAAGCTAGTTTAAAATAAAGTACGATTTTTCTTTTTAAAAGTTCAACAATTAAAATAATATCTCCCAACTAACATATAACTAACCTTGGTGGTTGGAAAAAAAAAAAGAATAGTGGTCGACATTGGTTCATACATAAATAAATATATAATGTTGATATTGTATATAAGCAGCAATAAGGCGGAAGTGTTACCTTGCCGACCTGTTCGCCTTAGCAGTAATGTTGATACGTGTAACATGTTTTTGATCTTGACATCGCAACCATGTTTTTGATCTCGTAAAAATGTAATGATAATTCACACGTCTAAATAATAAATAATATTATCTTATTTATATGCTAACCGTGTCGCGATAGTTAACTAAATTTGTTATAGAAATATGTGATTTATTATCTTATACTTAATTCTTTATTTCCTTTAAAAGTAATATTTACATTTTCTTATATACTAAGCTGTTTTGACTGTGATTTGGTACGTAAGGGGATGGTAGCACAATATTGCAAAAAAAATTATATCTGACTAATAGTAGCAAATTGTTTCAGAGGCAGGGACTTGATTGTACCCCTGGTACTGCGGAGTTTCATTAACGATAGTTTCCACTTGCCACCAGCTCGTCCATAATAATTACACATGCAATAATAAAAAACTATATAGGCCAGTTTTTCAAAAATTAACGAAAGTAATTGACAGCGAATTTCTCTGGCTAAATGTATTGGTTTGGGATTTTATTTCTAGTTTCTCTTCTTTCTGCAGTAATATTATCTGCTAAGCTTACTTCGTTATCTTATAGGTAGTCAAGAAATATAATAATGATAGATTATTAATTAGTCACTACGAGAAATTCACATACGAGTTACATTTCATCCATCAGCCTACATTCGTCTTGTGTTAGACAGAAGGCTTCCTAAGAGGAGATAATGTTATAACCGTTACGTTATTCTGGTTGTGCTATACCAACGCAATTGAAAGCATTGATGAGATTTATTTTATACTAGCAAAGTCAGCCCGTTGGTTTGTTTGTAGAAGTCGATACATCGCAGCGCCGCCTGGTGGCGAGTTACATCAATGGAGATAGCATATAAACCTTCTCAGTGTAAAAATATATATATACATACCAATTTTCATAATATTCGGACAAATAGTTTCTGACTTTAGCGACTATTATTAATTTTCGCACGAAATTATATATTTGTAAGAGCTAATAAATAAAATTTTGCAATATTATGTTTTTTTTTATTAGCCTTAATAATAGATGACTTAATAAGAGATGAAATATAAGAATTTTAAATGCTAAATTTCAGTAATTTGATTAATAAGTGATGTCCCTTTTTACGAATGCAGAAGAGGCAATAACTATTTTCAATCACTCCGTTGAAAATATGGCATGGCGAAATGAAAAAAAATGTAAAGAAAAATATTTTGAAAACTAAACTTAAAAATAATATCGCTTATAATATGTTTCCATAATATAATACACTTAATTTTCAATATTTTAGAAAGCTTTTATTAAAATAAAACATACAACTAACTATAGTTAAACACAGTAACCGATAGTGTATTCACCGGCCGTTCTTCACTTTACTCTTTTTGTATTCGTTCTTGCAGCTAACTTGGGATTGGCTTGACCCATTTACCACAAATAGATGCAGCCGGGACTCGAACGCGCGCCCAAACGACACGTGCCTCGGATTAGGCAGCCGTTTAAAATACCACCATTCTTGATGAATCAGACGTTTGTGGCGTGTAAGGAATTTTTGATCGCTTAACGTTATATTCGATACATTAAGTAAAATACCTAATCTGATACTTTCTAATGTATTTTATACATGTATTGTACCTTGTTTTTCTTTAGTGTATACACATCCCTTATTTAGAACTAGCCCTTCGTAATGTGAGGAAGAAATATTTACAATACCATGTTAGCTGGATGGTTTGGTATATAGGTTTAAATATAGCTTCTATTATAGTAAGGAACCATTTATAACCCTTAGCTGTCTTACACAAAATTGTGGAAAAAAAATAGTTTTCATATATTGTAATCTTCAAGCTTTCTTGTTTTTGGTACCGGGTATGGTCCATTCACATCCTGCTGAAGGTGTCAGGGGCGGCGGTAGGGACAGCATGCGCCTCCATAGAATTACATGTCATTAGGGCAGGCAACTGTATCAAGTCCCTTGTCTTCGATGTAATCTTAAACCTTCTTTAAATATAATTAGATTTTAGGAGTAAATATTAAATTAAATACAATATTTATCGAATTATTTATTTTAATTAATCAAATAATCTACCATTGGATTCTAATGCGGTCGCAAGCTGAAAATATTGGTCAAAAAATATTCAACAAGCTCGTAATTTTTTGAGTTACATATTTTAAATCCAACATTTAGGTATGCAACATATTTAGAAAGTATTCTTTTTTAACTTTTATAATACAGAAAAAAAAACATAAATTATGGCTAGACTAGATCCCACAAGCGGCACCACTCACGAGTTAATTACTAGAGCAGACATCACTCCCTATGGTCACCATATCCTCCGTTAAACGAAGAGATGGTGACAGTATATTCGTATAAAATCACCACCAGGTGAAAACTGAAGTTAGCTAACTAGTTATTTCTCGTCCACGTGATTATAAAGTTACATTTATTTCAATGACCTTTGAGTCTATTCGTTATATTACCGCAACAAATGGCGTATTTGTTCAAGTAGGTACTTGCTTGCATATCGTGATTACAACTTTAAAAATAGATTATTAACTCAAAAATTTGAGTAATAATTCTTCTTCATCCGATGCTTATTGTACGAGAAGTAGAAAACACATCGATTTTTACACGAATCGAGATATCGTGCACGCGTGTTCGTTATAATTAATAATCGATAAAAAAAACTCGATCACGCATATAGTGGCGTGTTTCAAGTGCGATAACTTCAGGGGCAGTTGTTCTGTTACATTGTTAATGAATCAACATGATCAACTGCTTATCGATAAAATAAAACGCAAACATACTAGTCAATAGAATATACTTATAACTGTTAACTTGGATAAGCCTGACTAGCATTCCGATCAGTCGTGGTATAGTAGATCAATTTACCTCTTATCGTGAAGGAGACTCATGTTTAATAATATGACGTATGAGCTGAAATGTGATAACGTTTCGACAAAGAAATAGCCTCCATTCTTTAAACTAATTTAAAATAGGCAACGAAAATATATGCCAAGAATATGATAAATAAAGTAAGTAGTTACGTGTCTAATTACATAAATGCAACATTAATTATGAAATAGACATAATTGCTACTTTTACTTGAAGAAGGAAATGTTCTGCATTGAATTATGAGACTTTAACATTCACCAAGTCTCGACAGTTATGTGAGAAACAAATTGAATTGTAACATAAAATTTGATTGACAATTTTGTGTTAATTAATTTATTAAGTTAATAATGATTAGGTGCCCGTTGTTTATTATACTCTGTTTTATTAGGGACGGTTTTTTAGTCTAATTTCTTAGTGAATATTGGACACACTCCCAGTCATGGATTAGGATATAATATATTACCCCTATTTTACAATGGGATTCGTAAAGATTGTCTAGGGAATCACTAGAAGAATGGACCGTGGCATTTTCCCGAGCAACTAACAGAATCAACTGACGTCACTCCCATGCCTGCCAAACGTTTATGGCTTTATCCTTCTCTGTAAGAAAGGGAATGATGGACATTGACAGCTTGATTATGGTGATATTTGCAACAATGTCATTGATATGACGGCTGGCGTCTGAATTTTGAAAAGGAAATTAAATGCCACGTGTTTGAGAATGAATCAGCATGCCATAGCATCCAGATATGCTCTTCAGGATACGGGTTTCAATTACCTTCAAGGGAATTTTTATTAAATATATTGGCGAAGTAAAACAATAATTTTCACGTTGATTTTTCCTTCAGCAAAATCATGGTTGAAGTGATATCTCTTGCATTCATAATTCAAATTCAAAATCATTGATTATTTAATATCACGGTTGGTATTTACGCATTTTCAATTTTAATATTTGACTTTAAATTAATCCAATAAACTAACACGGAGCGCGACCGCCACTGAAAAGATTCGGCAAGAAACTCAGAGGTGAAAAGATTCGGCAAGAAACTCAGCGTGTTCATCTATTATTTTTATTTTTTTTCGCTCATCTTATTATATAAAATTGAATGCGTCATATTTACTATTAACTTTAGTATAAAGCCCTTCGAACCAAAATATAATATAATTCTCAAATATAACGCAAAATATTATGGCTGGACCAGATCCCAAAAGCATTAAAGCATTTTCTCTGTTAAACTGGATGTAGTAGATAAGTTCGGTTCATTCACTACCCACACAAACTGAAAGTGTTATCAGTAGATATAAATCTATCCTGCAGATGGTTGTGAATCTAGTCTCAATCTAAATCGTTGCATTGTGCACTTGGGCCGACACTGGCGCGTGCGCAGCGTGACTGAAAGCCTCGCTTTCACCCTCGCTTCCTATAGCCGTTGATATACAACACGACAAACATATTATATACTATTTGTTGTTTTAACACGAAAACTTTGAAGCAATTAATACAAAATCTTATTTAGAATTGCTTTTTGAAGTGAAATTTATCGTATCAATTCGATATAATAGTTAAAAAATTGAGAGTCATAATCTTAAGGACGTGTCCATTTCGGTATTTTTCGTTCAAAGTTGCGTTTACAAAAATATAGATGGAGCTGTTTTCAGATTGTGCACTTACTTTTGATTTTAAAAGACTTCATTTCACAAGGATCTGAGAGTGAGTTTAAAACACCAATTACTTTTGAGCGAAACTATATTGACAGTGAAAATTTACTAGATCGTGCCATAAAATGTCTTTACTTTTTTTGCCAAAATAGTTTTATGATTGATCATCCATTTGTGACGAAGTAAGAATAGAATTTACTGACCCTCTTTTTTCCCTTTTAGATGACTAAGGGACACAAAGAAATATCATCACTATAAAAAAAGGAAAAGTGGAATTACACGTAACTAAAACACTAAACTAATACATCTGATTCGTGTGGTATGTATCCTTCCAAGCTTCAGACCGTAAACGTCTACTGTTGGACATAGGCCTCCCCACAAGAATGCCATTCGAAATGGTACTGTGCCACCTGCATGCAACGGTAGTGTGGTAAGTAATTATCTCTTCAACTGTGAGGGAAGCTCGAGTCCAACAGTGGGACATATATTATTTATAATGTTATAATTTTTGATGAATACATGTTATAATAAAAGTATTAGCATTCTTATACCTGATATCTATATTCAAACGCGACTTGTGCCAGCTAATAACGTCAATATTTCTGTCACATTATTATGTAAGGTGTGTTTCGATCTTTGGCTCTCTACCTTACCGAATAAAGCGCATTAGCAAATTGCTCACACTCACACGTAAATTTTCAAATAAAAACTGCTACCAGTAGGGTTTTACTACTAATAAGCACCAATTAAGACCGTCGGAATACTAAATGGACGTGCATCATGGGGCCAAAGACGGCATCCTCATACACTACACCTATGAAAGGGCGTTAATATAATACATTACTATGGTAATGTAATAGCCATTGATACATAGATTATTGGAATAATCGATTAGCAATGGAACGTTTGTGTGGAGAAAAAGAAGAACAAAACTAAATTCTCAGTGTATACATATTTCAAAATATATCGGGCCACCATTTAACATCCATTAAGGTATCAAAACCGTGCTATATTAGAAACAAGGATCTCAAAATTGCATTTGCTTTAGTAACGCCCGCATACATAGACGAGTCGCATTCCTAGATGAATTACAACCAGTTAACAAAGTCTTGCGCGCTCGCAAAACCACTGGCGGCCATTTCTCCTTAAACCACAAGTTATCTGCCATCCCACGAACTAAAATCCATACAGCAAAAACGCAAACGCGTTCGTAAAGACAGACGAGCGTTAGAGACTCGCATGCGCTTGCGCAGTGAAAGTACTTTCGCGCGCTCGTTGCCCCGGTCGTCGAACTTGGCGTTAGAGTGAGATAGAGCTACATAGGAAAGCGGGATAAGTATAGTTTTCTGAGGAAAGCCGTGAAAAGTGGTAGGGTGTGCGAAAGTGCACTCCGTCAGGAAATCGGTTCGCTCGTAAATGACTCCAGTTAAATGATTTTATGCGTTCACCTTTATGATGTCAATAAAATGTTCATTGTTCTTGTACTATTTTATAATATGCAGTGACGGCGAATAAGATTTTTTTTGCAACCATTTTTAATTTTATATTTTCAGGATACCACTTAATATTATTATGATTTTATGTATACCCATTACCGTTCATCTCATCTCGACTCATATATAACTCACTACTGGGTTCGAGTCTCCTCCGTAATAGGAGAGAAATTAACCTTAATTGTATCATGCTAGTTGGTATAGATCTTTATTTCGAGTTTTTATTTCCTCTTATAAATATTATGTTCCTTAATTGTCTTTTAAGACGTCTACAGACAAGATATGCGGTGGTAAACGGGGACGGTATCGAAATCTTAGAAATGCATCCCGTTGGAAAACAGCCAGACATTTTATCTAGACAGACATACGAAAGCAATCTTGCTGAAGGAAACGTTAAGCGCTCTCTCAGTCAATAACACTCCATATGTGTACGTATTTTTTAATATTAATATTATATTAATAATAGTTCAATAAATAATTATAGTAATAATAGAGAAGTTAAGAAAAAATATGTCTTATACCATATATAAATATTTTTAATAACTCTGGTACTTTTAAGGTACAATTCATGATTGAACCGAATAGACACTGGTCTCTACAAGTCTAAAGTCCTTAAAACTGAATGCAGTATCACCTATCAGACCAAATTATTATATATACCATTTTTGAACACATAAAAAATTTCATCAGAATCGATCCAGCTGTTTAGAAGGAGTTGACTGAACATCACGAGTACAAGTATGAAATTACATAAGTACAGAAACAGTCTCTTACTATCACCCACGGGCAAGATAAGGAGTGGTGAATTGTATTCTTACTGCGTCACCACACGGATAAATATTAGTATATAAATGTTTTATTAATTACTCTGTGACTTTTGAGATATAATTCATAATTCATATTATGTACTTTTATATTTTAAATAGTGGAATGTTTTAATCATATATTTATAAGTTTAAAGGCTTTCCTTTAACAAGGATAAGTCGTTATTTTTAAAGGCATAGATTTTTAATAGCGAGAGAGCCGTGAGCCCAACTGGGGTGGGTTTAGGGTTTGTAGGCAGCGGCCTAGCTATACCCTTGGTATTGCAAAGGTCCATGGGTGGCAGTGACACTTACCATCAGGTGTGTTGTCTGCTCGTTTGCCACCATAAGCAATAAAAAATACTAATTACCTACGTATTTATACGCTCTCCTTTAAAGCTATATTACAAATCTTTGCTTACTATAATAGTGTGAAGAATCATTAAAAAACTTACACCCAATCGTGTTTTTAATATTTATGAAGAAATATGTTTTGTTCTATTAAAATTTGTATCGCTTTTATTATTTTTTTAATTGGTACCAATACCACCACACATTCCCACCCACGTTAATACCACCACACATTCCCACAATTGTAACTCCTGTAAGCCAGGATACATAATGGTCACTATAAATGACACCGATGGTTGATCCTTAGGCAATCCTGGGAGAGGATTTTAATTGTCTTGGGAGCCGCAACAAATTCAATTAGAATTAAAAAGGAGGAGTTGGAAAGAATTATTCCACGTCCCTCCTAAGCAAAGCGGAAGACAGAATACCAAAAAAAGAAATAATAAGTGAAGACATTATTATACATTATTATTGTGTATAATAAACTATAGCAGTTAATCTCGACTATGAATATACGATAAAGTGATACTCTAAATACATTTGCATTGATATCTTAACCAATGCACTTTCCATAAAGCCTTTCCCAGTTAGTTACAAAGCATAATACTCCGTTGCAACACTATATCCAGTCGGCTCCGTGATTTCTGCCATTAAACAACGCAAGATCTTATCAAATCCAAGCGCTGTATGGTACAAGTTATAAGAAAGTAGAAATTCATTTTAATATGTATAACACTAAATTATTTTGTTATTGACACTGAAAAGCTTGATATATCACTTGCGTTAGATGATCGCATCGGAGACCAGCAGAGCATATGCTTACATATATTAGGTGTCAATTAAAAAAAAATTCGTGTGAGGGCCGATCAAGAATATATTTTGTATTCAAAGGGGCAATAACCCTTTGGTAATCTAAAAAGATGACTTACTGATGCAAGAAATCTCGAAATAAAACCATCTACAATCTCAGCTATAATCATATGATTATGATGATGATATTTGACAATTTCTTTTCATTTTAAGGGCATATACATTTAAATGCTGATAATTTTTCCACAGGAAAATTGATACCAGCATGTTTCCTCTCTTTGATCGTCACATGATAGAAATGAAATTGTTCTACCACACTGGTCAGACGGGTTGTTAAAGAGAGTTATTGCGAGATTTCCTTCTCTAATTTGCTCAATCCTCGAAGTATTGTCCTGAGTCTGGGTGTAATTTATGTACGTTAATTATATTTTTGTAAAGTCTGTTACCTGTGCTATTTTTTTAATAAATCATATCATAGACAATACCGCTGTATGTTTACAACTTGTACCGTAGACTAACGAGTCGCAATAAGTTAATTGTTGGCGCGAGAGTGAAAGTTTATACACAAATTAGTTTTATTTTCATTCTCATCCACCCGCCGTTTTAATTAATCCCTTTTTAGTTAGGCCTCGTGGCATTGGCATATTCTATTGTTTATGAGAAATAGGATACGCGGAGAATGCCTTGGCATTCTCCGCGTATAAATCTTGATTTATCTGTACAATACAAAACGTAAATACAATACATGTGAAAAAAAACAAAGATAACTATTTATTTGTAATTAATATAGTTGAATGCAACCTCCTTGGTATCATCCACTGTTAGTAATTATTGAAATACGAGAATCAGTAATGCTGTCATGAATACAAAGGTGTAAGGAATAATTCATCGACGAAATTTTACTACCAACTTTTCTCTTAAAGACTCTTAAAAAATTCGTACTACGGAAACATTTACTTCCTGTAAATAATTTTATAAATAAACTAACTAAAACTACGTTCAAAATTCATAAAAATCGTACGAAATATTCGTACGATTTTTTCGTACGATGTTTAAATAATTCTTGAAACAAATGTACAAATAACATAACGATTTTTATGGATATCATCATTAAGGTCAGAGGTATTGATTCGATTTTTCTTTTCCTTAATTTTTTTTTTGTTTGATGTTATATATTTAATTATTTATTAAAACGTTAGCTTACTTTAAATTTCGGTTATATGTTATCCTATTAAATCATCATCTTATTCCAATTATTCAAGGTTGACGCAGTACGTACTCCTCTTACATCGTACATATTTTTATTGGTAATAGTTTTATGACAGGCTACCCGCCAGACGTCAACCCTCTTTGGGAATGTAATTGTTGATCAGACAGCATCAAATAGTGTTTGCCCAGGTCAATATAAAGCTCTTAATCGTCTTGTAAGATACTCACGAGCAATTTAAGTGTTGGTATTCGTAGCCAATGTACAATAAATATTAATCCTACAATTTAAACTTTGCTGATAAAAGGCGTAGGTGCCATAATATTTAACTTACTTATCGTGCGAAGTGGTTCGATTCCCATTCAAGACAATTATTACTGAGATTTACAAATTGTTATTTTGATTCTGGATGTAATTTGTGGTCGTTTATAACATATTTGCAATGATCCCCGCAATATAAAAAGTATTTACATAATGCAGGTTGTTTCTATAAATAAAAATAGAAAACCGGAAAAAAAGACCCACGCGGATTCTGCGCAGAATTTTATTTTACTGATAGAATGAGAACATAAGACGTCATCACTAATTCCTGTCTCGGGGGCATTGTAGTAAACAAATATATCTATAATTAATATTATGAAGTTTGTTTGTATGTTTAAACTCCGCTAACATTACTTACTAGCAATGGATTCCCATATTATCTAATCCCTGGAAGCAGATTTATTAATAAAGGTCTTAACGGTTTTTTTTTATTGTTTTTGGTGGCAAACGAGCAAGCAGCACACCTTATGGTAAGTGTCACCGCTGCCCATGGACCTTTGCAATACCAAGGGTATAGCTAGGGCGCTGCCTACCAATATAAACCCCAAACCCACCCAGTTGGGCTTCCGGCTCCCTCGCTCATCGAACGAAGCGCAACAGCACATTGCCATTACTCAGACGTCGATCTTCTGCGAGAGTGTGGTACTACCCCGGACGGACCGGCCCGCAGTTGTAAACAGAAAACTGTCAACAGCGTGGTCCTACCGATATTAAATAGGAAATTTGACTGCAAAGATGGCGTAGTGGTTAAGTTACCAACCTTCCATGCCATCGCTATGGGTTTTATTCTCTCACAATATTTTGTGCCATCCACAAAGTGTTGTTTTGAGTCTGGGTGTAATTTGTTAATTACATGTTAATTATAAGTCTAGCAATATAAAGATTATATTCTTAGTGTAGGGTATTTTTTTTTAAATATAATAATTCTAACCGTCAAGCGATTTACGCCCTCGGCATGACAACTCCTGAGATAACAAAATTGTATTTAATGTATTAATTTTGATATTCGGAAAGCGAAACAAAATAATAGTATTACTAAGTAATCCACGCCAGTGAAGCTAGTAAATTATATAACATTATTGAAAGGTAAGGAAAACTAGAAATAAAATCCTGTGCCAATCAGCTTGACTAGCATAGTTTATTAGGAGAATTTCCTTCTTAATATCGAGACTAATTTTTCCTTCCTTCCTTCATAAGTATATATGGGGCCGCATAGAAGAAAAAAACCGCCATCTTTTTTATTAACATGAAGAATATTATCAAAAACAATTATTAGTTCACAAATCATAAACAAAATATATGAATTCAGCTCGCTGGTTCGTCGATCGAGCTCCACCCTATTCCCCCTGACACGAGTTGGAACGTTCACTCCCGCCCTTGAGCGCCCACAGTATCGACCCGCAACTATGTAGTACTACCGGCCTTTTGTTACGTAAACTCGTAATAACGTATCCCTGCCTCATTCACGTATCTACGTTCAGGTATAATGTAAATAAACATAAGTTTCATTTACGTATAATGTTTGATTTGTCGTTTATTAAATAGCTATTTTTTATTTATTACTTTAGCTATATAGGCAAACATTGAGAAACGTCATGTACCTAAAAAGTTTTATAAAAAGAAATTATATTCTTGATGAGATACGAGATTGGTGCCTTGGAGAGGACCTTAATTTTTTTCATTGCCTTTGGTAGTAGATAAGCGAGATGCCCGTCTCCTGGTAGGTCGTAAAGGTGGCTGTTGGTAATTTACCATCATAATAACACATATACATTCTCTCTACTGGACTCGAGCCTCGAGATATTGGGAATATTGGGCAATTGACCTACAATACCAAACTGGTCAGACAAGTTTTTTTTTCTTAGGTGATGTTATCTGTATACCATATCTCTTAGTCGTTTTAGGGTTCCGTTCCCAAAGGGTAAAAACGGGACCCCATTACTGAGACTTCGCTGTCCGTCCGTCCGTCTGTCACCAGGCTGTATCTCAAGAACGGTGATAGCTAGACAGTTGAAATTTTCACAGATGATATATTGCTATGCCGCTATAACAAATACTAAAAATAATAAAAAATAAAAATATTTAAGGAGGGCTCCCATACAACAAACTTGATTTTTTTATTTTTATGGAACCCTTCGTGCGCGAGTACAACTCGCACTTGGCCGATTTTATATATGATACCTACGGGCATGAGAGAGATTGGAGAATTGTATTCTTAGTCCATCACCACATGGAAAGTACTATATCGAAGCTTGAGTAGTAGCAATTGGCTACTCTGCTTCGTATGAGAAAGAACTGGAGTACTAATCAGCACCTTACGGTAGGCAACGATTTGGCTATACTCCTCGTATTGTAGAGGTCCATGAACTGCACTTAAGGTTTACTATTAGAAGAACTACCTATTATCAAATTCAATAAATAATCTAGGTTTTGTTTATCATATAATTATACGTTCTTGTCAAACAGATCGGGTGGAACTGATAATACACGGTGTTACAATGACAGACTAATTCAATCGATCATAAATTCCTTCTCTTCTTCTACTAGTTTGTAGAAGAAGAGAATCTTACTTTAATAATTTTCTATGTTATGTTTCGCTGTAGTTTCATATGCTTGTTCGCATATAGATACTACACCTACGTTTTGGGTACCACGTAAGGCAATCTACATTTGACATAAAATCAATAACTAATCAGTGTTGTGTCATTCATCATATAACTTTAATTGCTAAATTACTTTAAGTATTACCTAAAATTTAGATATCGTTGCTGTAAATTGGCACTAGTGTTTTTAATTTCTAAGTATTCTATATGTAATAATAAGAATATTTCTACCATAAAATTTATTAAAATAATAAAAAAACAATGTTTTTCATAAAGTCTATGGTATATATTAATTTATGGTATACATCAATGATATCTAAATTTTAGGTAATACCTAAAGCAATTTGTAAATATGTAACAATAATGATTGATTAACGTTGTTTAATTCAAGATGCTACATTAATGTTTAAATTGCTGTTAAAATTACATAAAGGTATTGAACTACGGAATATAATTTAAGACTGCCACGTGCCGTTTTCACGGGCCCACCAAGACTCATTTGCGGCAATACACTCGTATATAATAAAAAATATAAACACATTAATAAAATCATATCACATTTTGATATCTAATGTTTACGCGAGTATTACATTTGAAATAAAACTACTTTTACAGATTCTATCGCGTTTGTATTTGATTATTAATTTCCCGACGTTTCGAACACTTTCAGTGATCATGGTCACAGGAGGACAGTCCTCCCGTGACCATGATCACTGTAAAGTGTTCGAAACGTGGGGCAATTAAAAAAAACTACTAAAAGTAGTTTTATTTCAAACATTTTTTTGTATTATCTTGGCATTGGCTGATATAACCTCAAATTATAAAACCATGTTTTTTCTAGTTCTATAATAAACGTGCTATATAGCTATTGTCTATAGTTTTTACATCTCAAAGTGATATCAAATATTAATTTATTATCAATTATTAATCTTCTATAACCGTGTGGTGACGGAGTAATTCACTGCCCCTATCCTACCCGTGAGTGATCGTAAGAGACGACCAAGGGTGTAAAACGCATATAACATCTATGCAAGAGAAGGAAAACTCGAAACAAAACCCTATACCAACACGTCTGACCAGCGCGGTATAGTAGATTACTTTTCCTCCCATAAAGGAGCAGTGGGACATATATGGGGTGTGATGACGATGAATCTTCAATAATTCTTTAGGTGTTGTCGATGGAAAAATGACAATATCCTTGCATCACAGATTATAATAAACAAGTGATCGTAGCTAATTTATGTAAAAACTCGAATAGAATTTTATTATGTTGATGCCAACATTTCTAAGTATCCATAGGGATAGAATTTTCCCCATAAGAAAATGGCGCATTGCAGGAGTTCCGCATTGCGTAGTTATTTAATTTTGAAGTCTGCGAGAGAATTGTGATAATGGATACTAAGAAAAATGTTTCAATCTAAATTAATTTTTTGTGGCAATAAGTTAAAAATAAAATGTGTCGGCACCCCTTTAGTTCTTGTAATACTGGTAGAGATTGATTCTGTAGTGGCGGCTATGGATACTAAACCGTACATCGCTCGTGACTGTTAAGAGCTATTTTTTCATCGACCTGGACAAAATGCATCCGATGCCATCGGGTCATTAATTATATTCCCAAGGAGGGTCTGGTAGACGCCCGGTCACAAAACTATTGCCTATAACTTTGGTAATATGTACGATAGAAAAAGAGTATATATTCGACAGCCAGTAATCGAGATAAGAGCAGAACGATGATGTGTCAAAAAGATTTCTTTTTTTTATTGTTTATTGGTGGCAAACGAGCAAGGAGCACACTTGATGGTAAGTGTCACTGCCGCCCATGGATCTTTGCAGTACCAAGGGTATAAGCTAGTCCGCTGCCTACCAATCAAACCCCAAACCTCTCGCTCACCCAACGAAGCACAATAGCACATTGCCATTACTCAGACGTTGATCTTCTGCGAGAGTGTGGTACTACCCCGGAGGGACCGGCCCGCGGTTGTAGACAGAGAACTGTCAACGGCGTGGTCATACCAATAATAAGCGATCACACAAAGTATTCTCCTGCGTGTGAATCGAACCCAAAACCTGGTATGGAAGGTGGGTAATAACACTACACCATCTACGCATGCGTTTAATTGGAAAAATGAACTATTCATCCATCAACTATCCATCAGTTCTTAGACGTGCTTCAAGAATGCCGCTGAAAAGGGTTCTCTACCACCTACATCAAGATGTCTCCACTCCATCTAGCATTAACTATCATTAAAACATATTTCAATCTAATTTAATTTCCATTTGTCCAGTTTTTTATAACAGTTTGAACTAACAGTGTTATACGATAGCCAATGTATACGTCACAACGTTAGATACATCACTGATATAGTGCTATTCCATGTCTTCATTAAGATAAAACATCTACACGAGTTAATATTGTAACATCAATTAGTATAACATGATTATTAAAATTAAACGTTTCCAAGTAAACCTGTGATAAACAAATCATATTTGTAAGCTAAATAACATATATATTATTAACAGTCAAAGATTATAATCGTACTTAGTAATAATATCCTTTCTGTTAAATAAAACTCTTTTCAGCACATTTTTCGCCTATTATTACCTTCTCTACGTACAATTTTTTTTTTACGCTGTGGAAAATGCATTCTCCCTGCACATTATAGCAAGGGTACCCCCCTTAGTACGACGCAACATGGCTTTTTTTTTGTGTGACTTAGTTGTTAGCCTCAGATGGCTATGACAACTTTACCCGGACTGTACCTCGTCTATTTTGGGGTGCCAAAGGGTCGCCTTTTGGGCATGCGACTTTGGCGTCCCCGACGTTCGGCGCAACGGCCACGTCCCAGATTTCAGCTATCAAGGGAGGTAGAGACGCGCGTAGTTTCTGCGCCGTCTACTTAGGTATTTTATCTTATTAAATTAAAAACGAATATTCATTGAACACTGTGTGACGACGGGATTGTCTTAATTGTCTAATCCAATAAGAGTCTCGGGATAGTGGTTCTATGGGAACTTTGAAAAAATATGAAAATACACGTAAACCACTAATATATCAAATTCACTATATTTCAGCACTTAACTGTATTATTTTGTATAAAATACCAACAAAACTATTTACTATAACACTATAAAACACTCAATAAATTAATATAATTTAAGCGCGTGATATATAATTTCTATCTTCCCGCCAAAACTCCTAACGTACTACACGTTAGGAGTTTAAGCATTAAGAACAACTTTGAGCCTGAAAAACAAGTCTCAACGAATGTTAAACGAAAAAGTTTTTATTTGTTGCCAATTTTTTTTTAATGTTGCCGTTAAGTTCTGAAACGTGTCACTTTCACGCTTTGTGTGGAAACGTGAATTCTGAAAAAAAAATCACTACGACTTTTTATCATTATTCATACAAGGAAATTAGCCCTGTGTTTACGAACGAACGACCCGACATTAACATTCTTTGTAAAAAGTTGATATCGGTAATTTGATAAGAACCATCACTTTATACTCTTATGATCTTAAAACTATTGCCTGTTTGAAAATGACAAACAATTTTCCAAATATATATAAAATAGGAAAGAAAATAAAAACTATCTATTACGATTTTATAATGCCTAAAGATAACGAAAAATTATAATCCACCAATTTTCTTTTTTTGCGGCGAGGTTTACAACTAAGTGAGGCTCTCAACGTAACTGTTATTTTTTTAAATTTGATACATTAAGATTGTCTTAGGGTGGCCATCTTCAGCGAATGCGATCTAACCAAAAAACAAACAGTTTAGTCAATTGAATAGGTGTTATTTGATTATAATTAAAATAGCCATTTGACATAACCATATCTAATGAGCTAGTATGTTTTATGACCTAGCATAATATTATCATTTATTATCAACAAGAATGTAGGTAAGAGTAATGAAATAAAAAATAAGAGAAAAGTGTTATTTTTAAGGAAATTAACAAACAGCAAGTTCAAACTCAGACGCCGCCATCTTTCACCGCTGTCAATGAGGCCTCGTCTCGGCCGGGGCTCTTCATTGATATACGTGGAATCCCCCACCCGCCTCCGTTTGAGGCCGCGGGCGGGCCGCCCTCCCAAACACTCAATAGTTCAAAACTCCTTTTTGTTATATCTAACTTTATAATTTAAAGTGACAAATTTTACTTGAATATAAATCGAAATATTAAGTGGAAACCTTATTGAAATTCAATGTAGATTACTAAAACTACTACTAAAACTAAATACATATTTTACGTCGTGCACTAAAATACGTATAAAAAGGAACTGAAATACGTTGCCAATTTGAGAGTTCTTTTCCGATTGCAATGTGGGTGTCAAGACAAGAACAATACAAATAAATAAGATTTGCCTATTTACGTAAAATGAGACCTCAATTCTTATAGATAGTACAAATACAAGCACTTGTTTACTATCAGTAAATAGCTTTCATTTGAAAATATTTGTTATTTTTATATATACTGTCCTTAAAAGTCAATACCATAATTTTATTAAAGCAGCCTAAGGCCGTAGGTAGTATGAACATTGGAGACATAAGATTGTTTAGCAGTTTATACTTTTAAGATAAAGATAATAATAGAATTGTTTTTTATTTGAATGAAAGTGAATTTGTGTAGGTATATAGTCTATGAAGTGTTTACTTTTTTTTATTAAAGATCTGCACTAAGGAAATGATACTCGTATTGCTAGAGACTTTAAAAACTAATTGCACCCGGACAACAGTTTGTATATCGCACGAAGTATTTTCCGCATGGATTTTTTTTAATTTAAAAAATAAAGCCACGCTGCACTAAGGAAATAATCCTTATATCGCGGGGGACTTTATATACATGCAATTAAAGCAGACAAATTACACGCAGACTCAGTACAACACGTTGTGCATCGCACAAAGTATTGTCCCGCGTGGGAATCGAACCCACGGCACTGGCACGGAAGGTCCGTATCTTAACCATTACGCCATCTGTGCAGTCAAATCGAAACTAAGATATATCGTACGGTCGGTATTTTTAACAATATGCTATCTGTGGAGTCATGTGTGATGTGCCTAATGGAGATTATGTCATAAACATAACCCGCCATTGGGCATTTCTTCAAAGTGGACGCCGATATGATATAATAGGTACTATATACGTTATCCATTATTAAATGCTAACAAGTTCTTCGATTTGATAAAATATCTTAGTTCGTTGTAACCTCGAGGTTTCTAGTGTAGGTTGCAGCGCCCCCTACCTCTCGATTAAGCCTCCACGGCACGTGTATCGTTGCTTAGCAACTAATATTACTGACGCCATATTGAATTATTACTTAAATTATAGAACAGTGAAATTCTAATTGATAATCAATTAGCCGTATAGACAAAAACTAGATAACATATATTTTTAATTAAACGGTTATTATGATAAGAAAGATAATAATGTGCATATTATAAATTCATATAGGATTTTAAACTATCGTGGTCACTAATACTTGTAAAATTATAGTTAACAGGATTTTTGCGTGTTAAGGAAAAATTATGAGAGTAAATTTTTACGATGCGCGCAAACACCGTCACGAAAAACCGACACCATGAAGTTAGCTATACTCAATATTTTAGTTTTTTAACTAGACAATGCGTTATAATAAAACCTTCAATGTAGGTATTAAATACTTTTTTTATTGTTAGTGTCGTTTTTTCTCAAAAGTAGAATAAGGCGAAAGATATTTTTTTTGAAAAGATTTTTAACTTGTTACGCCAAAGAAGTATAACTTCTAATGCGTGTACATAATAAGTACACACACACACTTTTTTATTATGTATTTATTACCAAAGAACTCTTCATAATCATGGTGCTTGCAACAGTGCCAAAATATCGAAAACGCGAAAGTAATAAACAAACGTATATATCAAAATGAGTGACAATTGAATTATATATATATTAGAAGTATTTACAAAAAAGTCAATGGTATATGTTTACATATGACAGATACCCCATCAATCAGCCTAGCTACATTCATAGTTGAATATAAGCCTTCCTAAGACGGCGTAATGGCATAAATATTACGCGTGTCAGGCATTTTGGCAATTGCAGTTGGTGCTTTAATTTAAGGAAAGGTTTTAAGTTAAGGAGGGCACTGCCATCCATTCTTAGGGGACCCTTAAGCCGGATAATTACTCATAGCTTAAAATTATGTATCTCCCGATTTTGTCCCACGTTTATAATGTCGCAAATAAATCGTCATAATAAGCAAGTATTTGAAATAAAACTATTGATATAGAGTACTCGTCCTCCTGTGACTATGAAAGTTGAAAAGTGTTCAAAAGGTTGTGAAAATAAAAATTAACTAAAAACCAAATAAAATTCGTTAAAATATTGTACTCAGTTTAAAAATCCTAAACTGTATCGAAGCAAGGGCGAGTTGTTAATATAAATACATATAATTAATTTATTAAGAACTGCAGAATTTCATATGTAAGGTTTTATTTCTGACAACCAATAAATAATTAATAACTATTGGACAAATAAGCACAGATTAGATTGGTATAATATTTTATATATATTTCTTTTTATTTATTTCGTTTTTTCAATGACTTTTCTATTTTTATTTTAATTAGCTCAATGAAACTGCTAATGTTTAAATTATAATTGGCTATTTGTTTTAAATATTATATATTATAAATTACTAATTGATGTAATAGACAATGCCATCTAATGTCGAATAAGGTTAACTATTATACTGGAGGGTCGATATTTAAAAAAAAATAGCCATATTTTTAGCTATTCTTATGTGTATAGAAGTAGAGTGTTGCGTCGATGCTTTATAGATTTGATATATAATTGTAGCGGTAGTATTTAACTATATATTTTTTTAAATATTACTAATCAATGCACAATTTTTATTTGTATTCGATTTTGTTCATTCATTCCTTCGTTTTTCATTCATTAGACTATTCAAGTCCACATATTATTTGCATATCATATCCATTATTCGTCTTTTACCTTCATCCACAGTAAAGAAAAGGATGTTGACCCTCAAATTCTTACTCCGTTGTCACAAGAATAATTTAGTAAATAGAGAAGCGTAGTTCTGCATCAATCTTTTATAGTCTATGTAAGAATAAGAAAAGTATTCGATTTATCATTTGTGGCATGAAAATGATATCATTTTGACAGCAAACGTCGTGGAATTTTCTAAGTGGGGAACCACCTTTCACGCCGAGCACCGTGGGTACGATCTTTGGATCAGTTCTTTCTCATCATCATCATCATCACAGACCATAAATGTCCCACTGTTGGGCTCGGGGCTCTTCCGTAATGGGGGGGAAAAACCTACTATATCGCGCTGGTCAGACGTGTTGGCATAGGGTTTTGTTTCGAGTTTTCCTTCTCTCGCATAGATGTTATATGCCTTTTATATCCCTTAGTGGTCTCGTACGATCACCCACGGGTAAGATATTGGGGTGGTGAAATGTATTCTTACTCTGTCACCACACGAAAAGAATTCGGAATTCTTTCTATTAATAAATTATTGTTCTCAGTCTGGTTATGATTTTTATATATTAAAATTTAAAGGAGACTCCAGAAAGAAGATACAGGAAGAAAAATCTATACTCTAAACGCTATACGCTATTATGATTCACAATAATGTTATTATATCACTAAGCTACCACCGGCTTTCCTTAAATAGAAAGCTTATAATTTAAATATGTTTGAATATGAAATGTTTCTATCAAATCTAACACTTTCGTTTTTATTAAATATGTGATTACGTATGTTATTTATATTTCATTAATCACGATATTACACTAAATAAAATTATAATTGATGATTTTGATTTTATTCAACTAGAAGAGGACTATTCGTTTATATAGACAGTTTGAAGAATGTGGTAGGGATATTAGGCATATGCAGTTACGTATATTTTTATACCGATTCCGAATCGGGTCACAGATAGGCAATTATTTTGAACTAGACTCGATCCGCGGCAAAAAAAATGTATTATAAAATTGTCTCAAGGGAACATAGTACCGGGATAAACTACTATGTAGGATATGAGCTATCTGTATGCCAATTTTCATTCAAAACTATTATTATTCAAATCTATTAGTAAGAAGCTGTTTATCCGTGTGGTGACGGAATAAGATATAGTTCATCACTCCCTATCTTACCCGTGGGTGATCGTAACAAACAACTAAGGGATATAAAACGCATTTAACATAATGATTTCTAATGTTTACGCGAGTATAACACATTTGAAATAAAACTACTTTTACGGATTCTATCGCGTTTGTATTTGAATTTTTAATTTCCCGACGTTTCGAACACTTTATAGTGATCATTTAATATATACGTGACGTTCTTCTTTTTTATCGACAATCACTTGTCTTCTCCGCAAAAAATAAATATATTGCTCCTAAATACTAAATTTCTTATTTTTTTATTTATAAAAATACACTTGACAATGCAATAAGTATAATATCCTCAAAAGTAGATTTTAATTATTAATATTTTTTACAAAATTAGTGTGACATAGTATACAAAAAGCGTGACGGAGGTGTTTTACATACAAATAAAGTGTGTCTCTCTATGACCACTAATGTAAACAAATTGCTCTCGTAAAAAAAAAATACATTAAAAGTTTCTATCCAAAAACATTTACTGAACTACTTGACCTTTGTTATTAAATTAATAAGAAGAAATAATTTTTAATGTTTCTATTATTAAATAAAAAAAAATATTTTATTGGCTGTCTCCTCACGTGTATGATTTTTGTTGCTACCTTCTGTCACTCATTTCATGGTGCAAAATAATGTGCGTTAGGAATTTTGGCCTTGGTCACTAGACAACACAACAGCCCCACTCCACCCCGGACCCACGGTATGCGTCCCTACGCCCCGGAAATACCAGTCAGTCACTCGCAAACAGTAAAAGGAGGTGCGTGTGTTTATTTAGCGACCGCTCTGTCACGTAAGTTACTACTTCCAAATGTTATTGTAATTTCTGTGTTTTAATATTATTTTATTGATTCCTGATAAGTATTTCATATATGCCCAGTTTTATGCGTAAATTATAATTAGGAAAATGCTGAGAGTCTCGAACACTACTATTTTAAACCTCTGTCACGAAGCACCTCTGTCACAAAAATGTGACGGAGTGGTATAACTTGTGACGAAGTGGTCATTTTTGCTTGGAACTTAGAGCCTTAGTTAATATTCATAATAGATGTTGATGATTATATCGGATGTTGGTTATTATATCGTCGATTATTTTCTTAGTTTAAGGTGTTACCATCAGTTAAATGGAAAAATGGCATTATCTGCGGCTGAATGACAGCGACGGTGTCGTGAAAAAAGGAAACTTAACGCTGAAATCGTTGCAGAAGTGAAACGTAAAGATTTAGAAAGATATCATGTTCGTAAAAAGTTGGTTAAAGATATGACACCAAAAGAGCATAAAAAATAAAGAGACAATGGCAGATTAGAAATAAGAAGAGAAGAGAACGACAGAAAGCTTTGCAGAACTTTTTGATGAACACTCCAGCTTCAACACCACCTCTTTCAAGTCCCAGACTACTTCCATTAAGTCCTAGATCTCGTTCACTGACTCCACCCTCGTCTACTGCTAGTGCAAGCGGAAGAAAATAAGTTAGACGGGATAGATCACGACTTTTTAGACAAAATATTTCACTTTAAGACCAAATACAAGAATTACTAAGAAAAGTACAGAAATACAAGAAAAGACTTCAGCAAAAGAAAAAGAAAGAAAATAAAGTGCATAATACAACCTATAGTGAAAAGGAAAATGAACATGGCGAAGAAGAAAACAGAAAATATACTATTTTATCAAATACCATTAAGAAACATTACAAGGACACAAAAGACCACAAAAAAAACGCTATATCAAAAGTATACCCAACAATTCAACGTTCCGGACTAAAACTTCAGCTGGCAAAAGAAACCATGGGAATTAAGAGAGTGACGAAGTATAGTTCCGTCTTACCAAAAAATACTATATTAAAACAAAAAATTCATGATTTTTATCTCAGTTCTGTTGATAATACAGGAAAATTATTTAAATTGTTAGAATCTGATGTGTCGGATGTGATGTTTGAAAATTTGTTACAAATTATTCCACCTCCTAAGGTAGTTAAAAGAGGAAGACGCGTGTTTTACGAATACGATCAACCAATAGAAGTTTTTGAAAATAGAGTAAGTGAAAAGATATTGTGAAACTAAATTAATATCCACCAAAGAATGGATACCAATCAAAAGACTTTATAGTAATATTTTAAGGAAATATTATAATTTGTTATTGTTTTCTAAAATTAAAAATTGTTATAAGGTTAACGCGGGTAAACATTATTTACCACTCCGTCACTTCGTTTACCACTTTGTCACAATTTTGTCCCCCTTATAATTGAAGTTCAAAGTAATGTATGAACCACTTTATTGGTAATATTTACAAAAATAACGTGTTCTAGTATTACATGCTAAACAATAAAGGTGTTCACTAGATTTTCAAGTTACTTTATTGGGTGACTTTCATAATATTAAATAGTATTTTGTCTTGAAAATCAAAAATGTGACAGAGTGGTATTGGATATATTTTTTTAAGTGTTTATTTTAATAATTCCGTCCAATGGAGCTAGGTAAAAATAAATGTTTATATTCTTGATAAGAAAGTAATAAGAAACTGAAGATCTGATTTTAAATGAGAAATAAAAAAAATAAACATTTCTGTGACTGAGGTGTTATTTTTTTGATACCATTCCTACTAAATTTGAAATAAAACAAAAATTACAAGTAATACTTCGATGCATTATATGTTTTTGAAATCTACAATAACGAGGCAATAATTTAAATCACATTTTACTAAACAAATCACATTTTTACTTTTTTAACAAATATAAAAATTTGCCGGTCAGATTGTTGGTAAAAAAGAAGAATGTCCCATACAAGAGAAGAAAAACTCGAAACAAAATATTAGTAGAATTATCAGACAGTTTCGAATAGTTTTAGTGACAGATATTGGCTTTGTTATGGAATGGTAATAAAATAATGCTAAGGGTGCGTATTATTCCTCTTTGGAGAGGCGTAAAGTTTAGTCTGTCAGTTCAACTGGTTGAAAAAAAATCTGTCGTAACATGTCTCATACAGACGATGATCATATCCGAAATTATCTGAAACGTTCATATTGATAGCGTGCGAGCCTGTATCCTACCGCACTACCTTTCCCTCACCAATTATGCTATACATCAATAACTATGTCTTAACTTCAGTTAATTATAACTCTTATAATTGAATGAGTAATAATACACTTTATTTAGCAGTCCACTGTTACACTTAGCCCTTTCCCACAGGTAAGGGAGAATCGCCACTGACATATTAGTTGGTGATAGTGTTGAAGAATTTCGGGATAACAATAACCGCTACGCTGAGTTCTTGGCTTCGATCGCCATTACTTTTCGGTATTAGTATGTTAAATGACACTTTTAGTAGTTTTAATCAAATAAGGATAAAATTTATAGTATTAGTGGTTTAAAAATTAATGTATAAAAATAAAATATTATAATTTAAATGGTAGAATTTAAATGTTAATTCTATAAGTTATTTAAAGCCTTATCGCGTTTAAACTAGTTTCGTATGGAGAAATTTCACGCCTAACGCAATGTAATAACACGATGAGTTTATTATTATAGGTTTTGTGGAAAAGTGTTAATATTTATTTTTACGTCCGGCAATATAAATTTTATTGACATATAATATGGCAGACTGAACTAGATAAGTATTAATTCGATGAAATAAATATTTTTTTTTTTGTAAATACATATCACTTTTTAATCTTCATTATTTATTATTATGATTACTCTTTTTCTGTTTATTTTGAATTTTTGTAGTGAAATTTTCTTTATGACCGTTATAAATTAAGAATGGATGAAACAGATTAACGATACTTAAAAAAAGACAAACGTGTAAATCTATGCCTGTGAGGAAATGAGATAGAATATAGGTATAACGTCTTTTATAATCGTTATCGATGGGTTCAGGAATACAATGTTTTACCACTCCTTACTTTACATGGGTGTCTTAAAAACCGTCTGAGACAACACTAGTAGAATAGTTATGATTGCCTTGTTATTTCCAGTTCGGGTGCCTATGTCAAGTGGAGATCATTATGTTGATGGGTGGGTGGATCTTTATCAATCATTCAATAAACTTTTCGACGTCCTTGATGACATAGGTCTCCCCGATAAATAAGGGGATAGTGCTGTAAACATATTCTTATGTATTCTTCTCCCGTCGCCACACGGTTAAATAAACTAGTTTTATTTAATCCGTATGTATATAATGTCTTATACATTATAATGTACAAAATATATTAGGTACATGTATATCCAGGCACGTAGGAAAACGCGCCAGTGTCAATAGACAAATGACGTAACTTTACACGTGTCACACGTGCGGAACTCAGCTTACATAACTGAAACCTTAACATATAAGGCGGTGCGTACCAGTCACCAAATACGTTGTCTCTGCCTTGACATCTGTCAGACATGACATTCGATTTTCAAATTGTTGGAATATATTTTTCTGAATTAAGAATATCAATATTAAATTTGTGTTTTCATTCTAATAAATAACCTATATACTAACTACTATACGCTATATATTTTTTTAAATTTGTAGTAATATTCCATTGTGCCGTAGGACATAAGGAAGATAATAGAATTATTTTTATTTTATTAACATATTCTCTAACTGCTATTTCTGGCAAATTTATGTATCAGTTTAGTTATAAGCAATTTCTTCCAAGACCTTGAAATTTTAATCCTTAGCCTGGCCTTGTTGTCACTTCGTAAATGTACTTCAAAATATATTTCCACTTATATGACCTCATTCGAAGAATGAATAAAAGTATAATTAAGTGTTTGACAATAAGGCATAAAAGCATTTGGCCCTGCTAAGTAATTCTCAAGAAGTAGGTACCAATTTACATTGCTCATAATACAACGATAAAGGTAACATAAAAAAAACTAATTTATTTTTAATCAAGGCCAATGCGTATTATCTTTTATAACTGAATGCTGTTTTTATGCAGCGAGATAAAAATATGTTTTTTTTTAAACAATACAGATTAGTTAATTTCATATTCTGAATAGGATGTGTCAAAAATAATCAAACGTCACAAAGCGGTGTGCTGTTTTATTTTTAAACTGGCAACGCGCGACCTCAGCGCATGAATGTAGTGCCAATGTCACAGTAACTGGGTCTATGTCAGCGAGCGCGGCCTTAACGCCGCGGGTATATGTCTGCACGTTTTGTGGCCTTATTTGGCGCTTTCGGCAGGGTCACTAGGCTTTTCGGTAATCGCACACACGTTTAATACACTTGTTACATTAAGAAAGTCACGTACCTGTAGTTTTAGCGCAAAGAATGATAACAGAAATCCATGCAACCTTGATCTAAAGTGAAAAGTAATCTATAGTGGAAAAAAGATCGAAATCATGTAACTATCATTGCCAGTATTCAGGGAATAGTTTAATTTAAATATTTATCACGAATAAATAAATAATTTGGCGCCAATGCCATTTCTTAGGACACGTTCTTATCTCAAAGATTATCGTGAATCATGATTCTATATTAATATCCTATGTATAAACTATTTTAGCAATAATATAGTCAAAACATAACTCTATAATTAAATCAATTTGTATATTGGTAAACACAGTTTAATTACAGGGTATGGCGAAGGCTGATAGTAAAACGATTATATGATACAAGTCAATCATCCCATGGCCGCGTGAATTTAAATAAAATATTTTTGTTAATTAATATTACTTTAATTAACTGGCAATACTGATAAGTAGCGTTACCATAAACTATTTACGTATACGAAAGAAACGCCCGCATATTTTTTTTTTCAAATTAATGACTGTCATTCTCGATAGGTAATTATATATTGTAGTTCTAAATAAATAAGATTAGCATAAAGGAATCATTAATTTGAATGCATGAAATATGTTGTTTTTAGTACCTGCCAAAGTAGGGTCCGAATATAGTACAAATAATTCTATATAATTATGAATATACTTTTGAAAATATTTAGTGATATTTATACTTTGATGAATTTGATTTTTTAAATATTCATATGATATCGTGATTTTTTGCTTTACCTATTTTTTACAGCATTAGTTATTACGGCTTTTCGTAATTCAATAAAAGACGGTTAAAACGTGATTTTCTCCAAAAGTCAGTTTCGGTGGTTAGGTTAAGTGTTGGGATAAAGGAAAGGCTTAATCGACAAGTCCTACGTTCTTCTATGACATCGAAAGTAAAATATTCTGTAAATGCCTTTCCTCGGTGATGTAAAAAGGATATCAAATATTTTCCATATGTACAATCAAAATCGATTGATCTCTTTTGATTGTTTAATAATATAATCATTAATAGTTATACGGCATACTATGGGGCGCTTTTGGCATTATATGGGATGGGTCTTCTTTCAGCAGTGGAAAACGAAACGCTAATTCATAATGATCATGCATAGATGATAAGAAACACGTTACAATAAGATTTTTGAAGTCAAACAAAATAGATGAAAATGTAGATGACCCAGCATCAAAACAAATGCTAAGTAAACAATTAAAAAACTGACCATAAACTCGTTATAAATTTCTAAAAAAGAAACATTATTTTAACTAATCTATATCTATGTCAAACAAGCAGGAATATACCGTAACGACTAGGTGTCTAATAAACAATAATGTTATCTTTATTACAATAATAAAACTGAATAGTCTCTATGATTAAATACGCTAATCTCAGAAACTACCAATCCAAATAAAAAAATATATTTATTACAAACTACTTATCAAGAACATAAATGTGTTGACGAAAATATATAACCTAAAAAAGTAGAGCAATGATCATTTGTGCGATTAATTTAAGCGAAATATAGAAAAACGACAAGATAAATTTACCTTTAAGAAGATATATTTCGTAAAATCCTTTCTTAGTGAGTCTCTACGCCATAAAATAAACTATTTTCAAAATTGTATGTCTCCATTTAATAATAATCATATAAAGTAATCGACTCGACGTTAATGATTCAATCAACAAGTTTCATTTTAAAAAGCGAACTGACAAATAATATCCATATAACATTACTTAAAATATAGTGTTATATAAATATACGTCAAACACTAGAAATGGTGCAACGTAATTTTGCTGAAAATTGCAAAAAAAAATTCTTACGCAGCGTTTCGAGTTGCAATTTATTTGCAACAAAATTGTGAAACATTTAATTCAATGCTAAGGTTACTGTTTAATTGACTTGTGTGTTCATTGACATAGTTCTTTTTTTAAAAACGACTTTTAAAAAAACATTTATCATCATCGACCTGTTGATAGTACAGAGTAGGTAGAGATATAGAGTGCAAACAGGCGAGGGATACAATTGTTTGTCTAGATATTAATCTGTCTTTATATACAGTTTTACAGGTGAAGAAATTTTAAATTTGGTTTCAAAATATATGTAAATAATTATGTAGTAATTATATTTGCCGTAAAATAAAATATGTGTAGGTAGTTTTTTAAATAAGAATACAATTCACCATCCTTGAATAACTACTCTGTGCAGAAACTACGAGTAAGAAAGAAAGAAAGAAGAGATCTTTATTTGTTTTTACAAAGGAAAAATAATACATTATGGTTTTTAAAAAAAAATAATAATAACTAATATGTAGTAAAAACAAATTGGTATTGGGCTCAACTTGTGGCCAGGAATGCAGGTACATCCCAGCCGTTGATTTTCAGCCCAAGCCAAGATTAACAACTAAACACACTACACACTATGATTAATAATTTAACATAACAATATGACTGCCCTCCTAAACACAAAAAATAGCACCTACAAGTCTCATATTAAGTACCTACTTTCTAGTTACACTGTAGCCAGAGTCAGAGAACGCTTCAAAATTAACCGATGATAACAATATTTTTTGAAACTTAATGAGTAAAGTAGATACTGACAACATGGTCTTTCAATTCGCAATCTGTTATTGTCTCAACAATATTTCCCAAGGTTGTGTCTGGAATTGTGCAGAATAATAAAAACTGACATGTCACTTTTTTTTAATTTTCCATTAATTTAGTGTTGTAAACAAATATCGATCATATCCTTCTAGATTTGAATTCTATCGGGCAAACCTCTGTTAGGTTTTTTTGAAAATTTCTTCGACTTTTGACGGACCATTTTCTCGCTCGCTCTCTATTACATTCAACTTTTCTTTTTTTACAATCGATATATTTTGCTATACTAATAGGCAAGGGCAAATAAGATGCGGGAAATGAATCTATCAAATCACACACATAAATACGGATATATGGGAGCTATGGGATTTGTTTTTGCAGGTTTCTAACTTTTGCTGCGATAATAGCTACTTACATACCAGTCGTTATTACCCCCAGAAAGAAAGTTATGGTGAATAAATTTCCTTAACAATGGAGGAAATATAAAATATACATACTCATGTAAATTACATACATATTTGAAAAATTCAGAACGTAGCCATTTTACATTGAGAGAGAAGACGCTATATATCGCATTCATTCTTGCTCAATGAAAATCGCTTTCAACTAATATTGTTGACAGTTGATTATACAGCTTATGTAGATCTTTGAAAGGCCACTTTAATATCAGATATCGTTAGCTAATGTCACAAAGTTACTTATAAAAGTCATTTCTAAATGTCATTAACACGATTTACAAAGATAAACACTATTTAAAGTACTTGCATAGATAGGCGTCGCATGACGTTTGGCCATGACGGCAGCCTTGTCGGTATCTCCCTCGCTCTAGTATAATTATCCGTATATATCTATCTCTGTTGTGAATACTATGTTTGCAATGATAACTGCCGGATTCCGTGCGCGTGCGTCGTCATGATTATGTTTTCTTTGGATTGCTGAAGGGTTGTTTGCATTGGCGTGATATATCTAAATAAATTATCCAAAATAACATTATATATTTCAATACAATTCTACATTCAATTTAATCTATATTTATTCCATTAAATTATAAACTAAAATATATAGTTATATTTTTGCCATTAAGCATATTAATGGGATAATAAAATAATGTGTTTTTACTATTAATGTATATAATTCAGCAGATAAAATTATTTCAATAAAAGCACAAGTGGAAACAAATCCGTCTGCTAACGTGATATTATTATCATCTCAGCACTCATATACGTCGTATTGATGGGCTCCTTCACCATAGGAGGGAAAATTTATCTACTTTTCCATGCTTGAAATAAAACAATTTTTATAGATTTTATTGGTATTTAATTGCCCTATGTTTACGTGAGGACTGAGGCTGGTCAGACTGTTTAGTATTAGGTTTTTTTTCGGAGACTGCCTTATCTTGCACAGATTTTATAGGCATGTTATATCCCTTGTTCGCGATTACAACACCCACGGATAAGAGAGGGGGTGATGACTAGAAAATCTTACTCTGTCACCAAAAGGAAAAGCCAGAGTGGTATAGTAGACCAATTTATATTGGTACCATCGATCCATTAGCTTGTCGTCGTCCATTGTTGGACGTAGCCCTCCACAAGAACGAGAAATATTTTTATAATCATTATGCTTGCTAGGAGGGTTGGTAAACTTGGTACCTAATCACTGTTGATATTATAATATTTACGATGTACGCTCTGCTGTTCTCTTTTATGATTCTCATGACAGAATAATTGGTAGTAAATATAATATTCTTACTCGTCACCACACGGATAAATATCTCCGTTTGCAACATCGATATTGAGTAGTGAGACTATTAAAAAATAAGTAATGTCCCGCATAGCGACGGAGTAAGAATACAATTCTCCATCCCCATTTTTTGTCCGCAAATCCTGTAAATACGATTCGTGGATATGCAAAAAAATCATCTATATAAGTGGAAAACTTAAAATAAAACCGTAAATAAAAATCAATATGTTGAACTAGCATAGTACAGTAGATCAATTTCCTTTTTATTATGGAGGAGACTCGAACACAGCAGTGGGACGCGTATGAGTCGAGATGATAAATGATGACGATGATGTAGGTACATATAATTCAATAAGTTACACATGTTACTTATTGCTTACTTATCGTCCTAGAAACCTTATACCCTCATTTTTCATAAAACACAAACGAATCACTTTATTGTATATTTACTGTATCATCAAATTTGCAATTGCATTATTTCTTGTAAAAACATTATGCACTTGTAAGTAATATTAATTATTATTATAAATGTGAATGGTAGTTTGTTTGTGTTATGATTAAATGCCTAAACCATTAAACTAACTTTAAAAATTCTTGCCCGAATGAAAAGATACATCATCAGCGAGTGGTAGACTATATTTTATTCCTGGGAATACAGCAAGAACTGGTAATACACGGGGGAAACAGCAAGAATTTGTTAGAGCTAATATGTAAACATATTTTCATGAAACTATTTTTACGGTTTTTACTATCCCGACTTAGTAAGATTCCTGTGATCATGAAATCTGAAAAATATTCATAACTACGGGATAGTGAAAACAAAATTTGAAAACGATAAAATCCGTAAAAAACCGTAAAACCGTCCGTTTCACATCTCTCATAAAGTAATGAGTTTCTTTAACAAAAATGTAAATACATTATATACCTGAGTGCTTACCCTAGTAAAGTATTTCGTAAACACGAACGTAAGGTAATACCTATATATACTGATAATTTGTACTAATATGGAACTAACAGCCCTTAGAGTGGAGTGAGTTATTTGAAGGACGGAATCTTTTATTTGGATGTCAGCACCCAATTAATAATAACGTCTTGACAGATAGAGAATATGAATAAGCTACTCATGTGAAGAAGCGTAATATTATTCTATCAGGAAGAAAATTATTATAAATGATAGATACAATTTGATTTAAACTGATAACTCCGTTGCCATGTTTTCAATCATTAAAAAAAAGAACATAGCTTGACTAGAAAAATAAAAACTATTAGAATCATTCGGAGGATTTAGGCAAACTAATTACACGTATATTATCTACTGACATGACCAAATTAGATCAAGGTTCGACCTCCGTTTCTGACAGATAATTATATGTAGGTGCATTTTATTGCGTTGTCCGTTCGTGGCTAAATAAATTAATATATATTTTTTATATTATATTTTGATCGAAAACTATTCCTATAAGAGGATAATGTATGCTATAATTTGTGGCGGGACGACGTAAAATACAATGCTGAAAACTCCCTTCTCGTGTACGTTATAAAAATCCAATAAAACTCAAAATATAACTCTAACCAGTAAAATCTAACATGGTGTATTATGCTAATATTCCTCATCAGAAAGAGACCTGAGAAGAAACAGATTCCCCGTAATGTTTATTTAAATCCTATTAGCAATCTACGAAGAGGTATTTATTATATAATAAACAAATATAGTTACCCTTGTAGATTTTTAACCGACTTCAAAAAGGAGGAGGTTTTATGTTTCATTTGTTTTATTATTATTTTGGAAACGACGTTCCATCATATATAATTTATATTTACTCGGTAACATACGGATAACAACTCTACTATCACATACCGCTGCTGGATAAAAATTATAACCAGATAGTATTTCCATCCTTCCATCAGTTCATAGACGTCAATTATTGTATATAGGCTTCCCCAGGAGAATCCTTCTCAGAATTGTCTTGTGACATTTACGAGTACAATCCAAGGGTTGGGAGACTTTTAAGATATCATGTCGCCCGGTTTGTGGTCGTCACTCAAAAACCTTTCTTATATAATATTTGCCAGTTCTATAGTATTTAAATCCAGTTAATTCTATTAATAATAAAATCTTTTAAATTGCTATTAAAATACGTTCGGAAATAATATATAATTAAAAATTATCATCTCGTATATTTATATAAGTTAAATTAATTAGCAAATCAAGCTGCAATATGTAGGGCGATTGTGCAATAAATCGCGTATTGTTTAAAACGTGAAGGCTTGAAAATGCGCAAACGCAGCGATGACACAACGCTCGCCCTACATCGCATTTTGTGCAAACGTAGCATAGTGTAGCTTGATGAGTCTTTCTTATAAGCTTATTAGGTAAGTTTATAGCTCTGGGAAAAGTACAGAAATCAAAAACTCCGTTAGTCGTTAGCCTGCCCTCACAGAAAAAGTGCTTATGGCTAATAGCAGACGTCAATAGACGGATAGCCTGTCCATTCACACTCTACGCAGCTGTTCTGGGCTTCTGGGCCACAGAAAGGCGGTATATGGTGTTCTCTGTCACTGGTTTAATATTTTATTTTATGCAGCGAGTATGCCGAATGTTATGGTTTGATTCTCACGCAGGAAATTTTATATCGTATCTAATGATTCCTGATGTTTACGCGATGTTTGAAATAAAAGTATTTTCAAGGATTTTATCACGTTTGTATTTGATTTTTAATTTCCCGACGTTTCGAACATTTTACAGCGTTCATGGTCACGGGAGGACTGTCACCATCAACACTGTAAAGTGTTCGAAACGTCGGGAAATTAAAAATCAAATACAAATGCGATAGAATCCGTAAAAATAGTTTTATCGTATCTATTATTTTTGTAGCGTAGTTAATTGGACAACGAAACTAAAAACACGATATATAATAATCCCAACGTAATATTTTTTCCTAAAGTTGAAATTTTCTGCAAAATTTATTCTTAGAAATAATTTTAATATTAATAATATATTTTTTCATTTTTTATTATATCATTTGCAGAATGTTGTTTCAAAAATATGGGCAAAGATATACATCTCATTGAAATGTGTGGAGGAAAAGGATTGCGACGCCATCAAGTAACAATAGCAAAAGTAAAGGATAATAATGATATAATCTGATAACTTATCTATTATTTATTTGTTATTTATCAAATATTTGACTTGAAAATACTATATATATATACTGATAAATTGATTACTGATATTGATTTATTATTAACAAAAATAGATCTGTCTATATTTAAACTCCGTCAACGTTTGGTGACGGTTCACAACTCTTTTGTACCTTTTTTTATTTTTTGCCGTGGACTATGAAGGTGGTCACGCCCCGCCAAATCAGTCCGGGGCGACGGAAAAGGCGGCGCACGACCATCGACCTACCCTGCAAAGCACTTCTCTTCGTCGTGCGAGCGGGCCACCGGTACCCGAACTTTGTATTCGGTGGCCCGCGTTCCTCTCGAGTCGATGCCCCGACAGCTTACGCCGTAGCATATCATCTCTTGTACCTGAGGCATAACTCTCTATTACCTGATTTTTGTAAAAAACGACTAAGGGATATAATATGTAGCTAATACCTATGTAAGAGAAACAATTCTTAAAATTCAACTTACATCTTAAGCTCATATAATAAATCAGTTTCTTTATCTTGCGGAGTAGGCTGAAGCTTAGCTTCAGTACATACTCGTATATCGCATGTGAAGAATGAAAATAGTTCAATTAAAAATTCGTAACTTTTCGCATTCATCTCAGCTCATATATATCCCACCGTTGGGCTCGAGCCTTCTCCATAATGGGAGGGAAATTGACCTACTATACCACGCTGGTCAGACGTGTTGGTATGGAGTTTTGTGTCGAGTTTTCCTTCTCTCACATAGATATTAATGCGTTTTATATCCCTTAGTCGTCTCGTACGATCATCCACGGGTAAGATAGGAGGTGGTGACTTGTATTACTCCGTCACCACACGGAAACTCTTGGCAATCAAGGTAAATATGTATGAAAATGTGACAGTGAATAGTTAAGTTCATTTTGATTATTCTTAATTTAATTACAAACAATATTGCGTCTTCTTTAATAGATAATCTAAATTGTGCGTATAACAACGAACTAAATCACGCGGATCGAAAGGATGTTATCTTCTACTTCTAACTAAATATTACCTTGTCTGTATTCTTAAAGTGGTAGAATATTCATTATTAAATCAATATACTTCACTTCATATCTCAAAATATTAAATTGAATCCTATATACGAATTTCTGATATTTTCGCAGGTATTACACATTTAATATAAAACTATATTTATGAATTTTAAACTTAATTTTTTTAATTGTCTGTTTATGAGATTAGGCTTTAGGTAATAATGGGGTTCCAGTGGATAGTGTTTGGGTAATGAATATTGCATTTCTACGCTAGAAAACTCATCACAATGCTCGTGTAAATAAATCTTAGGAAATAATATACGTACGTTCAGAAATGGCCGCCCTCGAGCCGCGTTAAATAAATCCTAGATATATTCGTTGAATCACTTGAAACAAATGCTTGTAGTAGATTCTTACCCTGCAAACAAAATATTTTATATTAGAACTTATAATTATATAGCATGTTTAATTAAGTACATAACTTATGCATAAATCTGCAATAACTATTTTTCTCCATTGAAACATTCTCCGATCGGCTTAACAAGCCTTTGACAGATTTTTGTGTGAATTTATTACATATGTTTAAAAAAATAGATTCTAATTTTGTAGCGGGTGTGAATGTGAAATTGGATCTCAATATAGATACGGATATTAAAATAACATTATACTCGTAAATTTAGGGATGTGAAATTATTTCAAATCATTCATTTTGGATAGTTTCAACAAAGGATATTGGCTTTTATGAAATGGTACGTGTGGTTGTTATCTTATTGTTCCTCTTTGGAGAAGCTTACGTTTAGGCTGTCGATTCTATCGGCTGAAAGAAAGCCTTTCGTAAAATGTATTTCATACAGACCCCCGCGCCTTTGTGATATTATTTGAAGCTTTTATATCAGATTCAGTTAGGGTTTTGAGGAATTTTATTTTGGATATCCAATAGTTTTGGTTAGAATTACAAAGCTCCATAACATCCCGATAGGAAAACCCGTACAAATATTTCACGCCATTGATAGAGAATTTATTACGTAAATAACTGTAACCTTACAACGGTTTCTATGCGTTTTACGCGAGAGAATCAATTGTTGTTTTGATTGAAATGACCTGAAACACCTTAGTGTTTCCGTGACCATACTATAAAGTATTTGAGTAAAAATCAAATATAAACACGACAAAATCCGTAAAAACTGTTTTTATTTTAATTTATAAAGTAAGAAAACGTTAATTTTAAAATGTTCACTTATTTTCTTCATTAGAAAAGTAAATAATCTTCAACATGGCGAATAAAAGATTAAAAATGACGAAATTACGAGTGATACTTATTTCCTAACGAAAACAAAAATACTTTAGAGAAATAATATACCTATAAATTAAGTTGTAAGTTTTTTTTTTGTTCATATTTGTATTGAATCTCATTTCTTTGTACGATTCACAAATAATTATTTAGAATTTGGATGTAATTTGTGTCCGTTAATTTCATGTTTGTAAAGTCCGCTGAAACAACAGAAAGATATATTACTTGGCGCTAGTATCGTTTAAAAAAAAATCGCATACAAAAATATAGAAAAACATGGCAAGCATATACTTATGGACTATAATTAAGTTACATTTATTTTAATCTAATACCTAAAAGTTCATTATCTAAGGGTCCATTGACCTAAAGGTACGGTAGCCGATCCAAGTTTGTATGTAGCTCACATCCAAAAACCGTATATCAATCAAGTATCATTCAGTCCTACATTATAGTGTAGATTTCCTGTTGGCCGTTTAGAATTTCTTAACGTAGAATCCCAATAATGCTTTTTTAATTAACCCAAGATTCAATTTCGAGACATTGTGATTATTCATACTTGTCATTGAAACAACGAATTTGTCTAACGCTAGTTATATTTAGTTAATTTTAAATAAACTTCCGCAATCTTTTATGCAATTAATAAATCTGTTAGAGTTTGTTAATCTCGTCACGCAAAAACTGAAAGAATTTTAACAAAATATGACCGGAAATCTATAATACTACAATAAAAATATAAGAAGTAGAAATATACTCTTTAGATACGAACTCGTTACGCTGATTGCAATGCCGACTGTAAGCAGTATTAAGAAGGCACAAAACTAGTTCGAAAAAGCTGTCTCGATTTTAGAACATTAAAAAATTGGCTTGGTCGCGATTGATGTAAGAAACGAATTCTTAATCATTTTATATGACAAGACGTTAGGTATTTTAAAATGATAATTATTCAGTTAGCATTTATAATATGTAAATAATAAAAAAATCTTTTTCAATTAAAATATTTTATTCTATATACGTAAAATCGATCCAAATTAAACCAAAAAAATTTTGACATAAGAAGGCAGTGTTACTATAAAAAAAACTAAAATCAAAGCAAAACACCAATCTTTCTAGCCAGTAGGTACTGAATATCCTTCTGTAGTAGATTCGTGTTCAGCAATAGGACGAAAAAAGGCTGAAGAAGTATTAGAAAACTTATTAAAAAACTGTCCATAAGTTTATATTAATATAAGCATAATCTCATACATCTCTCAGTGTTTGATCAAATAAAAGAAAACGTTTTAAAAAAGTTATATCATCGCTCTATGCTAACATTACCTAAAACACTAACGAGCGCACGCATAAGAACTAGTGCTAATCACACTCAACAGGTGTGCGAACGATATTTTATATCCCTTTATTTTTATACCATAACCTACTTTACTAAATAGACTGTCACCATTTTATTTTAAAGTTTTCACAGACTAAAAAGAAATCATTCAAATATATCTCTTAATATATATAACCTTGATGACATTCTAAAAATAATTAACGACGAGAAATTATTCGTATGGAGGTGTTAAACATTGCGAAAAAAATGACCTTAGCTTGAAGCATGGTGATCTGTGAGCTTCTCCTGCTTACACCGTGATGCAGAAACCTTCAGCTGGAACATTTAAACTTAACCTAGTGATCATGACACACTTTTAGTGATTACGTATGACCGTGTGTGCGAAATGTGCTCATACACATTTCGTACACGAATACGCCGGCATTTTGCATTTATTTAGGTTAGTTTTGTAGGTCGGATAGACGACTCTATTTTTACATATAAAATGGAATTTGATTTAGTACGATGCTTAAAATAGTCTTGTTTCACATTACACATAGCGCCTTCAATATATACAAGGTCATATTAAAGGCTTCCAATTACGCACTACTAAGGCATTAAAAGCGTCATTACGCTTTTAAAATTATTGATTACAATTATAGAATAAAATTCTAATATACAATAATATAATTGTTGAATATTAGAGTAAAAAAAATAACAAAGGTATTTTTATAACACAGTAAATATATACATAAATATATAAATTGATTCGGCGAAGGCGGAAAGAGCGGACGCCAGATAGAGACAAGGCCAGCCGTCAAGGCCCCGAAAAGAAGTAATTATACAAATTTGAACTTTACTTAGTTTTATATAGAGTTTTTAATTGAATAGTGAGTGTATGTGTAGTGCAAGACAATAAGTTGGGTGTTTTTAATGCAGCAGTTTTCAGTAATAAGTAGAGATCAAGGTTGGCATCGTGTTGTATGTAGAGGCCGGCGTTCGGGCGTTTATTGTACAATGTATTGAATAGACCGGACCGGTGAGTTCCCAGAGCTTATGGACTCGTGTTTTACCTGTAATATGACTTGATCTGAGTCTGGTATAAAAATTAAAAAGTAAAAAGGTAAGAATAAACAGAATAGAGTACCTACTTACGCACATGTGGCCTACTAATGTCATTAATTTATTGTTTACGCTATTCTTGCCGATATGAGGTTAAAGGAGGGATTTATAAAGTGTCTATTAATATACAACGGGTTTTTTTTTTACAAATTATAACATTTATATTCCTTCGAGTTAATTATGACACCAAAACGTTGGTATATATTCCATGTGGCAGTACATTTAAGGCAGTACTGTTCGTGAGTTTCTCTAATATACTTAGGGGATAGCGGCATCGCAGTAAGGTATTGTTTCACCAGGGAAGAGCTGCTTACAACTCTCACAGACAAACTGTATTATATTGTTCCGTCACTACACTTCATTATTATTTAAAAGAAATCTATATTTATTCATAAGTACATATACATATCAAACTACATTCAAAATTGCAATTAGTTTTAATATAAAAATAAATGCTTTTTAAAACTCTATGTGAACCACCATCTCAGCTCATATACGTCCCACAACTGAACAAGAACCTTTTCCATAACAGGAGATGATTGACCTACTATACCACGACGATCAGACGGGTTGGTATAAGTTTTATTTCGAGATTTCCTTCTCTTGTATAAGTATTATACGCATTTTATATCCTTTAGTCGTCTTTTACGACACCCACGGTGAAGATAAAGGTGGTGAATTGTATTCTTATTCCATCACCACACGATACTATCTGAACCAGGTACCTATTAAACCTTGAACACAAATATAAACCAACATCAAATATGTACCTATATATTACAATGAACATATTACACATTTGTGTATTTACTTATTATGTATAATATGTACATAATATTTAATAAGGAATAATAAAAAACGATAATAAAAAATAACCTATACAATTGGTATTGAAATAATACCTAATAAATATCTAGGTATCTTGAAAATCGTAACATTCATAATTTTATCAGTGTACGCTTATATTTTTACCAGGAAAATATTTAAAAACACAGCTAGGTAAAAAATAGACGGATATAATATTGCCATCTCGCTCTCACCCTGCATATTCTTTCTATTGCCGAGTTAGTTTGATTTATCATTCTATTTGTCAAATAATGATACACGGGAGCGGGACATATTACTACCTAACTTGCTTAATCAATAATTATATGCTGACCTAATTTTATTAGTTTAATTTTGTTATTACTTTTGGGCGAAGAAACTAAACCCAAGCAGGTTTACTTGCCTAAGTCATTGAATCCAAAAACTTATATTCAATTATATCACAGGACGATTGGACCAAAAATTCCTTAGCTATTCCAAAGTAGGTCATCAATATATCCTAAATTCGCTACTCACTCAATTATAGAATGAATGGTTTCAGCAATATAGAATTATATAATCAACAAGAAAGAGACAACACTATGATCTATGATTCAATCTTGTTTCTTTATAAATAAGTTGACAAATTAAATGTTGCCAGGCTTATGAATGTTAATGTTTTATATTTTGAAATTAATTATAATTCAGAGCTGTAACAAAATAGTACAATATGTAAACTTTAATTTAACTAGAGTCAAAAAAGGTATTTATAATTTATTTAAAATTTAATAAACAGTTTATTCGAAAGTTGCAGCATTGATTTTTATCATTGAACGAAAAACATTAACTGTTATTTTAACAACTACCTACCTAAATGCTTACAAATATTTTTTATACCTAACGATATTAATAGTTTTATTGTATTTTTTCCTTTTATATAGTAACAAGAACTTTTAAGGATGGAGTTATAACAAAAACTACAGTTTAAAATAATACTTAAATACTGATTGATAAAACTGTTATCGATACAAATTTTCCATTAGGAGGACGATAATGAAATAGAGACAGGTAGGTACTTCTTCTACATACTCTAACAATTATGACGTCACACTGGGGTATGTACATAGGTAACTAATCTACGTCGATGATAACACACAAACTCTATTAGGAAGTGAATTATCGCAATATCTATATAACAGCTGCGAAGCGCCTAGAGTCACTATCAAACTTCAAACTAGGCCAAGGTCATTGAAACAGGCGCGGATGTCTGCGGACCAGCATAATCTGACCTCAAAGAGAACACTAACAAGCCCCTCTTATTAGTAATGACGCATGAAGTAGTACGAGCTCGCGGGGAGGTGTAGATCTGCTTGTGACGGTTGCGCATCACAACATTTTTGCGCCGATGACAGCCGAAAATTTGCCGAAGGTTAACGAACGAATGCTAACATTTCGCGCGTATCGACTGACGTTTGTTTTTATTGTCAAATGCGTAATACATACTACGTTTTTCTGTAATAGTTTTCTGTAGCAAAGAAACGATGTGTAGTTCTGCCAAGTATTATTTTCCTAACTTTTACCGATACTGCATATAACATTGACATTCATGAAATATTTAACAATTGTTTCCATGGTCATGTGTACACTAAAACTTCTTATTACTTTTAAAAATGTTCAGTGACAATTGCAAAAAAAGAAAAAGAAAATGTAGATAATATACACAACGATATATAACACAAATGGCATTGAAATGTTTCCTTTGTTTTTAATTCAATCTATTTATGTTATTCCTAAATTAAATTTCAATGAATAATATTTTTCATTTAGAGTTGCAAACACTGAAGAAGTGAAAAAAAGAATATAATGCAAGCAATACATTTTCTTATCTACACCCCTTAAAATAAAGATTTTATGGGGCGTAGATAGCCACTACGCATATTATTTATCCAAAAATTGGTCATGAATAATATGCCAAATAAAAGTGCTAAACTCGTGCTAATATCGTCCACTGCCATGTGGTTGAGAATTGGATTCCCAAGGAGAACTTCAGACAGTTCAACTCTACATAAAAATTTATCCAAAACTCTATACAGCATTTTTATTTCTTGTTCTATCTCCTTTAAAGGAAAAAATGAAGAGTCGTGCTGATCCCATCTAAATTAAGAGAAAGAGAGGAGCCTCCTCTTATGCTGATGAAAATAAAGATCGTCAAAGGAATGAGGCAGCTCTCCCCTAGAAATCTTGTAACACCAATTGAGATAGCGCACCCGCTAAGCTCTTATATTATGTTGTCCCTTTGGGAAGTCCAGGTTATATTGAATTCAACAGACTAATAGATGTAGGGAAAGGCAATTGGATGATTATAATCATCGGCCTAATTTTACGACATAGGCAATAGGCATGTTTAAATCTTATTATTATTTAATTTATTTAAGCGATATATTATTTACAAAATATTCGCATTTTCTATTAATAAACCTGCGTATAATAATTACTAGTCAGTAACCAACTTTTAAGAACAGTTTAAGAAACCAACTACATTTTAGTAGAGAAAAATAAAATATAGATTATAAATAGTAAAAACAGACAATATATCATTCCTTCCACAGCTCATAAAAACATTTACGATAAAAAAGATGATAAAAAACAGTTTTTTTTTTGTAAACGTCGTATTGTCACAATAAGTTATGGTGTTACCCACTCATAAAATTTTGCCGTAAATAATAGCTTTTTAGAATCAACCCTTCAACGAGAAGTTTAGATAAAATAACTAACAAGTTACAACAGATACAGTAAACAATTAAAACTTTCTTTTTACTGTACTTTTTAAAATCTCTAGAGATTTTTACAAATATAATTGTCAGAGAGTCCACATTGTAGGAAAAGGAAGTCATGTGAATTTGTTTCTATACATTTATATATTTCTATACAAATAGTAGGTATGAAATAAGAAATGAACGAAGTAATAATAAATATAGTGTAAGTTTGTATTTATTATATGTAAATATATTTTTATTATATGTTTTATTGTATTTTAATATTTTTATATATATTTTAGAAGAATCATAATTTGGGCGGTTGGCAGGTAAGTTGGCAATCTCTGTTGGTTTTTGTTATAAGTTTTCCAGTTAAGTATTTCTTGAAGTGGTTACTAATTGCATTCTTTATCATCATCATCCTGCTCTTATATCAATAATTCGTGGTTGACCCATTACTCTTCTTCTATTGTAGGTAGATATTGGAAAGTTTTGTCAATAGTATTATGAGGATCGCCGCCTGCTCGACGTCAACCTTTCCAGCGAATATAATTATTGAACAAACGATATCAGATGGATGATTAAGAGCATAAGCTCTTAATCATCTTTTACAATACCAACGAGTAATGTAAGTGTTGGTAATATTCTTAGCCGTCCCCATACATAGGTACCTATATCATGGCGCCCACAAACTCGTCGGCCTTTAAACTGAAAAGTTTATTCTTGTGTTTTAATATACCTATGTAAAAATGGTTATTGATTTCAACTAATCAAACATACTTGTTTGATTAGTTGAAATCAATAACCATAATCAAACGCTTCTATAATTTATTTTAATCGATTAATAAAAAAAAAAGTGTGTGTGTCAGCTCGGACGCACGACTGGAGTTTACTCCTTAAGTATGATTATCAAATCAGGCGCAAAAAAAGCTTATTTGACTAAAAATGATATATATATTTTTATTTACATTTATTAAAACTGTTCAGTGAAGTATTATCTCACGTCAGAAAGTGAAAGGTGCGCAGAATAGGTTGCGCACCAAAAACGTAACAAGGTCATTCGATCACTAGATTTTACTCCTCAAATTTTTTTCATACCGGGCGCCTTATATGAAAATCGATTCTTAAGGAGTAAACTCCAAAAATAGACTATTATTTACCCTTACCGCATTACTGGCAATTTCCTTAACTAAGATGAACAAATGCTATGAAAAGGCCCCAAATATTACAAATACTTCGAGTTTTCAATTAACACGGCGACCCTACCTCGGCCTAAATACCAACTTTCATCGTCGAAATAATAAAAAAAAAAGCAACATTATAAATCATCGCACAAATCGTGAATTTCTCGAAATTCTAGTGACAATCAGTATAGGGCAAGGCCAAAATGACAACTTTTATAATCATGATCTATTTTAAAGTTCTACCCTTAAGGCATAAGATATGATATTAACATCTTAATGGCGGAATAAAGTTCCCTTTTCAAATGATAATGTTGTTTAGATGAGGGTGAAAGTTTCTAAGTGCTTTAATAATCACGATATTGCTAAAACTACGCTTCCCTTTGTAAAGGCAGAGTTGCTTTGTAAACGTCTCAGGCATCTTATAAATTATTTCAGACATAATAATTAAACTTCTTGAGATTATAATTTATAATACTTATACAACAGTATTATCTTAATAAAATAAATAGATCTACATAATTATCTATGAAATTTATATAGGAAATTTTCTATCCGATGTAAGCAACATCCAGTTTACTGAATTTCATTGGAAATAGGCCTCACCAAGGCTGTGCCATAACCGCCAGGCAGGGCTAGTGAATTGATGATTCCATTTTCCAACTACTATTCATTATATTGGAGTTCCCTTAGTCTGCCTTTACATATTCCACAGAGAATTAAAGGATGGCAACATATTATATTCCAGCACTATACAAGGGTTTCCTTTTGCTTATGCTTTAAAAAATAAACTATCTTGGAAGAATAATAAAAGACTTAATTATCATCATCGATCTTGTTATAATCCTAATTACTTGTAGTCGACGTAATATGTACTCTTTTTACATGGTACATATTGCAATAGTTTTATGACCGACCACTTACCTGACGTCACCCATCACAACCATCAACCGTTCTTGGGAAGATAATTATTGATCAGAGTTGGCCAAGGTCAAAGTTATACTCTTAGTTATCTTTTACGACATCCACAAGCAATGCAAGGGTAGGTACCGTAGTATTACTAGTCGCCACCAGTCGGAAAGTTAAAATTAAGTTAGGAGTTAGGTGGAATGTTTAGTAATAAAATTTCTACTATATTATAACTATTATTAATATATGTAATTAAACTTTTAAAAACTATAGTTATAATCTTATCAAGCTACATTTACATATCGAAAAGTTACGTACACCAATAATATATTATCAGACAATGATTCAAAGGCCAGTTTTTATCCGTGCGCGCCATTTTTACGCATGCGCCGTTTGGGCGAAGCGCGCATAGCGCTATGTATGTCAAGGAAACAAGTGAGCATATTGGAGAAAAATTCGCGAACCTTGAGAACGTTAGATTAGAATTAGGACTGTCCGAGTTTATTTATTTTATTAGTCGTCTTAAAAAAGAAAATAACTACAGTGGGCGACTCTAAAATAAATAGTGGACGAAGGTCGATCGTTTGTATTGAAGATTTGGTTCGCGATTATAAGTAACAGTTGTTGTAAGATTTAGGGACTCTTCCAACTGTTTTTGTTTTATAATAGATAACTTAATCATCTGCCTACAGGTGTTCAGTTATGAACACAGGTCTTTCTAAGAGGGATACTACAATCTCCAAGCTTGACAAGCAGATTTACGATTGCAGTGTTGTTAGTTTCTCGGAAGAGTGCTGTGCACTTTTCTTCTGGTAATTTGAATGAAGAAAGTCCTCACGAAATCTTAAACCGTTACAAAACTGAGCATTTTTAATATAAAATTAGAGATAAAAATATAATTGTATTTTTTTAAATAAAATTCACGTCAACAACGAGCTCTAAAGTTTAGATTATACTATTTACACCTAAGGAATTATAAATAAAAATATATATTTATTGATGATGATTGTCAAAAAGTACATTTATTTCAATAGAATTCGCTAACACCTACGCTAGTAAAAACTGTGTTGCAAGTGTTAGTATCTTGCTTACTATAAAATTATAGTTTTTACATAAAAAATAATAAAAAATAAAACCTAACGTATATTATATTAGATGTTACACAATTTTTTTTTTCCCAACATTATTTAACACCATTTTTAACGATATCTGCCATGTGGTGGCTGCTAAGAATACCACCAACACTTACATTGCTCGTGTGTGTTCTGAGAGTTTTATTTCGACCTGTGTCAACTCCATCTGATGCCGTTCGGTCAACAATTACATTCCTAAACAGGGTTGATGTCAAGCAGCCGGTGGTCATAAAGCTATTACCAAAACTTTTGCAATCTTTTACAATAAAAGAAGAGGTACATATTGCGGCGACTTTATATAATTGAGATAAGATCAGGATGATAATGATGGTTAAGATCTGTGTGTGTGTGTGTGTGTCATTAACTTAGGTGTTACTTAAAATATCTTTGATGAACTGAGAATTAGATGACAGCGCTCAAATAAAAATCAATATACCTATGTAATAAATTTTGTAAAAATGGATTTATTTTATATGTGTAACATTCTTGTAAACATAAGAAGTCGAAAAGTCTTTATTTGATTTTTAAATCAATTTAATATAACGAGAATATTTTTACGTTTAAGCCCTAGTATATCAGAGAAATAAGACTTTTTAGCAGTCGTGTGTGATCTTTGGCATTTGGAAAACTCCACCCACGTTCATTTGCCAGAAACAGGCATCAAAGTCAAGTAAACAATGAAATTACGAAAACTATAGATGTACTGCTCAAAGTCTGATTCTATTTATCGATTACCAATAAAACATGTGATGCACGAATAACCGATCACATACGAATACTTAATACTATACTTCCAACATATAACTAAAAATTGTAATCACATTTTTACACCTCATCTATCTAGAAATACCTAAGTTTTGAAATATAAATATTATTTTCTTTTTTATATGCTCTACGAACGACGATATAATTCTAAAATATAATGGAAAAATATTTTGCTTGGATTTCACAAGCGATACCCGATTGATGAGATGAGTTATCTAATAATTTAGTTATTACATCTATCTAACTATTAGCCTATTAACCATCTACTTTGATTGATTTGAGATTGATCATTCTCCTCTCCTTAAAAGGCACATAATGCCATATTATGGTTATGCTTCTAATCATTATTTTTAATAATATAAAAACTAATCATGAGGAGATATGAAAAATTATAGAAACAAGCCATTCATATTTTTGTGTCAAATATCAGCTAGTTGTAGCTTATTATCGTCTTACAAAAGATACCAGAAGTACTAAGTATGTAAAAATTGCAACGGCTATATTATTAAACTCAACTTTTGCTTTTATTTAGTAAAGTGATTTATGAAAATGCTCCTCTCTTCCTCTCTGATTTCAAGTAATTGGGATAAGAGCAGAATAATGATGATGATAATGACGGCTATGGCAAAATTTGTAAAGTATGAGAACACTGATTAAAAAAGTCAACAATAAAAAAATAATAATAAACAGGAACGATTATAGAAGTTTTTTTAATAAATTTTATTTGTCTTGTATACAAATTTTCTTTACTACTAATCTCTACTTTGTTTACGACACTACCATAACAGAAATTGGTCGAATTACGCAAACTAGTCGCATAGTCATTACTCAAAATGAAGATAGAAGTTTTTTATTTTTATGTGTGCTTTCTCGTATATATAGGTATATCTGAGTAGGTACTCACAAATGAAAATTTAAATGAAAAACAGATTCGGACATTATCCTTTTATAAAACTTTGTACAGATGCTTTCGGCGTGTTTGATAACAAATATTATTTTTATATTATACTTAAATATATTATATTTATGATATCGTGGGAGTTTAGAATTATAAAACAAAATATTAAAACAAAATTCTCGTAAGTTTTTATCCTTCGGTTAAACAAATGATCTACGTAATGATCGTTTATTTATATGTGTTTTACGCTGAAGTTACAGAAAAACCTTAACGTGTCTATTTGTATGACACAAGGAAAAAGTGTGAAGTGAATTTATTGCTTAAGTTTGAAGTTAATTTTTTAATGCCATTGTCTGTGAGTAAGACAAGTCACTGCCTTTAATTAAGCGTCGGCTACCCAAGTAGGTTCTTCTCGGCATTTCACCAGAACATGAAATCACATGTAAAGCATTGTAATATCATCATACTCGCTATATTTTAACACCTCTGCGTTGCATAAAATGACAATAAAATTATTTAATATACTCAACCAAATATTATTATTTTATTTAAAAGCTAGTACCTAAAATAAGTATATATTATATATGCCATGAAAGGAGAGTGGCTTGCCTAAATTGAGAATATAAGGCACTCTATCATAAAAATAGAAATATGGGTTGCCCAATTCTTAACTGCAGTATTCTAATTTGTTGCAATATAAGATAATCCATATTTATGTCACTATTTATTCATCAGTAAAGCGGTCTTGCTTTGATATAGAACTGACACGTTTATTAGAGAATTTTGCAAGATTTTTTGAAACACTCCTTTATTACCTACATTAATTACACGTTAGCACTTTTTCTGCATTAAATTGGAAACAAATGTATATAAACTTAACATATTGAAGAAAAAAACACGTTTTCACCAAAAAACCTTAATTACAATTGGTTCGATGAGAAGAAAATAAAGAAAAAAAAAACAGAAAATCGTTTATTTTAAAACTGTCCATTTTCCATCGCACACGTTCATCCGGTTCCGTTCAATCAGCATCGGTTACGTCGGAAACATACATATTTATAGAGCATGGGATTTGCTAAATAAAAGTTTTACGCCCATCATCTGTCCATTGACCCCGCACGATGCCATTCAAATTAAAACACATGCGCTTGGGAAAATAGTTATTTTGGAAACGGGCATCATTAAAGCAATTGTTTTTTATTTAATCACGCAACTTTAATGAAAATGACGGTTTTCAGCTCAGTGAATCCTTAGTTGAATGTGAAAGTTACTTGTTCATACTGCTTTCACGGCTTTATGCCTTAAGCTAATGAGCTAAACTTGGCACGGTGATAGTTTTTGATGCGGTCTTATGATGCTCAACATTGTAGTTATATTATTATGCAAAAATAATCATAAAACTACAAATTTTGTACTACATTTAAAAAATATATTTAAATTGAGATTTCTTAAACCTTTTTCTATTTATGGTTCCAATCATTCATCATAGTAGCTACTACACAAGACATATTATAGTGACTAAATAGGATGTACCATATTTTCTCTCTTTCTTATACCAGGTGGTTCAGGTATTTATGACATGACTTGAAGGAAATCGAGAGTAACGATGACGGATTTAAAAAGCCCAGAAAATAGCACTACTCTGAAGTACTACAAAATTCTGTTAATCTAACCACAAGCTTACTTATAATATCAGTGCTAGTCATAAGTATCTCAAGTTATGAAGCAGGTAAGCCATGGACGTATTGTTCAGTATTTGGTTACAAAATAAATAAACATTCAGAAACTTACATTTTTTTATTTCTCGCTTTTGTCAAGTGTCAAACTACACATCAGCGATCTCTTTAAAAAAAATGTTACATAAGTGGTGTAACTAACAACATAATATATTGTTTTTCGTTTAAATTTAACTAAAAGTATTAATATTGCATATTTTATTTCCATCAAATAGTCTCTTCTAATCTTTAATGTTTTGGTCCTTCGAGCCCGAGATAAAAAAAAACAGAAAAAGTAGAGAAAATTTTATTTGCAAAATTATTTGCGGTCGTTGCAGATACTATAACTAATCCTTAGCATATTTGAAAGCTTCATAAAATTAAATACGAATGCTATTAGATTACTTTATTTCTTTGATTTCAAATTATTATGACATTTACACAAACTCTTTGCAAACAATATTTTAGTATTGAATTATATAATGTTTGATTATAAGATTTTTTTTAAACAAATAGAAACCTTGACCAAAATCCTTACGCTGTGTTTCTTCTTTCGACTGTCAATTTATTTTAAAATGAAATTTATGGACTTGTTCCAAACACTTTTAGCTAAATCTTAATTAGAAAATAAAATTATTACATTACTTTACTTAAATTTATATAACAAAGACTTTGTTAAGTTTCATCTCGGACTTTTTACGTTGACCCGTAAAGATAAGGAAAAATTCACTAGTAGGTAGTTAAAATTGACTAAATAACTCGTAACTTGTACAATTAAATGCTAAAAACAACCAACTTCCTATATTCATTGTTGTTTCCTATATTTACCTTTAATACACAGATTATATAGAAGTGATCATACCATGTGGTGACGAATCAAGAATCACCACTCCTTACTTGCTTATGGAAATAACTTGACACTGATAAATTAGACGACACCAATTTCAATCCCTATCAAGAGTGGAAAAAAGGCGTAAAAAAAACCGGCTGCAGAATCATCATAACAAGATCTACATATATTTTTTATTTGTTAGGTTATAGTCTGGATACTCCCTTTCATCTGGGGCCACGGCAGGATGGCTTATAACCCACTGTGTTAGCCCCCATCGCCATTGGGTGGACTACTGATACTAATTCCTTGACATCTGTGGGCAACCCGATATTTATATCTATTATTACTACCTACCAAAATCAATTTATACTGTTTTTTAACTCTACATAATTTAAACAACAATATCAGACACGTTATTACTTGTATAACGCGATCTCTGCATTCAATAAAATCTTCTAGAATGTTCAGAAAATTTTTATAGTTACATCAACGTAATAGCTGTGACGTCTATTTGAAATCACACTTTCACTCTCGACACTGCGCGTGCGCTACGCGGCACCGCACTAGCGAGCCCACATTAATTAATAACGCGTGATGTCAAATATAATGTAATATTATCTCATGTTCTGTCCTCTTTATAATGCACATTCCACTTTTTAGATAAGGTAATTGATTTATAGTTATTGCCGTACCAGCGAGAAAGCAAAGGATTACGACACTTTACATTCTTAGTTCGACACTACAATTACTATACAATAAATTATAACTGTCCCTCGTATGGTTTTTGGTATCCACGAACGTCAAGGAATCGGTACCAGTAGTTGGCCCAATGACTATGACGAGGGAACACGATGAGTTATGGAGACACAAGACGCGTTTCCATCAACCCAGACGGAATTAATGTAGTGAGTCCAGATCATAGACTGCCAAAAAAAATTTTTGTATTTGGTTAAGAATTCAGTATTTATCTTTTTATTTTGTATTTCATTTTATATTTCAGCGAGAGCCAGGCCAGTGGGCATCAACTTTCTATTGGGAAAATTATAAGACCAAAACTAATCACTGACTTGCCTACGAAAGGTCGCAATTATATAATTCACTATTGTAAAGTATGAATGTGTGTAGCCTATATGTTCAAAAACGGAACAAAATGCTAATTGATGAATGAATAAAATTATAATTCTTTGAAAATTTCTTAACGTTACATTTTTGACTTAATAGAGATCGGGTGGACCCCTGCAATTTTTCTTATTTAAAAGTAATTTATATCCAATCGTGTTATTGTTATGAATGGATTCGTATTTGATATACCTACCGCTAACGTATATTATATGTATGTATGTGTATATTATGTATTTATTAAAATCACACACACATAAGACAATTCGTGTTACTAACATTAATTTCGCAATAGATGAGCTAACTAAATTAAAAAATAAAAGTTAACAAGAGAAAGCCATTTCACCACAACAAATGAACATGTGATTCTATCGTTAGTGCAATGTTTGAAAGTATATAGTGCTATGCGAATTTAATACGTAACTTGCCAATTGTAAGCGTTGTTATTGTATGATCCTTGCTTCAGATGCAATAGTAATGTTAATGACGGAGGTGATTCTATATATTTTTTTATTCATACTGCTATTTTGGTGCCAGTGACGTAAATGTACCTTGGCTTAACTCCTAGGTCGGATAATAAACAATCTGTTGGTTATTTTTTAAGAATTTTCGCGGGCAAATTTAATAAAGAAAGTGCTGTGCTTGTAGTTTAAAACTTGCGTCCATAGACTTAGGCCTTAATTACGTGCGACTAAATAATTTTGATGGCATTCGCATTGTGATGCGAAGGAACTGCTGGTGTGTAGTGAATATGATAGAAAATGCTTTATAGACACCCATTTTGCACGAAAATACCATTAACAGTGTGAGCACTGTTGAAGACAGTATTTTATGATTACCTAATAGGAAGAAATTTATAATTTTTAAGAAAATATGACTTGACACTGTCACAAATGACCTCATATTAGTAGCTGATTGCCAATACAAAAAAAATAAGAAAAATGTTAAATTGTTTCGCTTTATTGTGGTAGAGATAAACTTCGCTGGCAGAACTGACAGCATATACAATAAACCTGAATAAGATCAGAATAGTGTGCAGTCTATACAATCCCATAATCTAAAATCAGTAAAAATAGCATTCCCAAAGTTTGAATTCAGACAAGAGTTCAAAAAGTACCCAAAACGCTTTGAGAATGTCATATTCTATATTTATAATTGTACTGAAGATAACTTGAAGAAGTTAACTATCGGTTGAAGCTATTACTTGAAGAAGTAAGCATTTCAATGAACTGTAAAGTCTATATTTTATTTGTTTTAAAGTAAGTAGTCTATCTTTTTTTTTCTTATTTCAATATGTAAGGGTTCCCTTAGCTCTTCTCTTCGCGTATTTTTGATAGTGGGATGATTTTGTCTGTGTTCTATCTCTTGTATCTTGAATGCTCTGAACAGCTTTTACTAGTCACAATCATCGATGGAGATGAATCACCACTGATCGCAGTAAAAATGATCATTGATAATCAAAATTCTATTACTGAATTTTAGTATTGTTACAATGGTATTTATCTTAAATACCACGCGAGCACATAGATTGAAAATTTCAATTATATTTTCACACTTAAATATAATTATGTGACGGGACCGACTACTATTATTTAGATAAAATATTCTAGGACTAGCAGGAGTAGAAAGATTGCAAAGACGGAAATCAAAACCTCAAGGCAAATTATAAATATCGCGATATAAAAAGGCGCCTCAAATAAAATTAGAGTTGTTAGTTATCATTTTTAAATCTTATGCATATTTTACACAGGAACTCCCACAAAAACTATACCTATGAATAAATCTTAAAAATACGTTTGTAATATTTTATTATTTTCTTCATATTTTCTTGGCAGATGTAGGAAGCAGCAATCCAGTTCAACATATGATAGCGGATACGAAAAAACCTAGGAAGCAGTCAAGTAATTAAAGTTACCTTGCACGCTTTGTTTAAATACTTCTATTATTGTTATAATATTAATTTTATACCATAAACAGTAAAACGACCGAATAAAGGGAACAGACAATAAGAAATCAAAAAAGTAAAATATTCAAAGCAAAACCATATGATACATTTAAAATACAATAACATAACATCAAATAAAAGTTAAAGCGACTTCCCTCGAGAATAAAAAAAAATAATATTTATAAGTTCCAACAATATATGTATGAACACATTTTTGTTTGGAGTTTACGACTTGGTTACTAAGACCTTCAAGCGAAATCTTTGTCTTCATTTAAAGTCATCGTCCATCTACCAGACAAATCGCCGCCTTCAACAGTACTATGGCAACACTGTTCATGGTATCCTTTGGGAATTTTGGTAGAAAATAGAAATCCGATTACGAAATGAAATGAATTAAGCATATTAAATGCTAAATTTCAGTAATTTAAAGAAAATGGAAACTTATGAAAGGCACTGTTATATCAAATTCACTACCCTAGCGCATCAAATCACATAAAATGGCATCAAATTATTTTAATATTACACATTAAAACACCGAGATATTAAATATAATACAAGAACACCATTTTATTTGCCGCTAAAAGCCACAAATTGACACAAAATCAGCAATTTCATAGACAATACAAATATATATAGATAATAATTTTGTTCGTATAAAACACATATAAATCATACCATTAAGTACCATTATTTCGCTAAATGTTGCCAGCTCTTACAGGACGATTTCCGTAGAGTAATGTTATACTCCTCCGCAGAGTTGTAAACGCTACAATATTTGAAAGTAATACATGACAGGTGTACAGCATCTAATATAAACAAGATTTGATTACTGGTTCACCTTGTATGATTCTCAGTTACTGCCTTGAGGTACATAGTAGATCACAGCACTAAAATTAAGAGCACTCTTAAGTAACCGAATCGAGTCCAGTATTATTTAATTTGCGTAATTATACGTTGTTTTGTTAATTAACGTCGGCTATTTTTATTGGTTCAAGCTGTCTATTTATTTAAGATAACTTTTCTTTTGTAATTACGTATTCCTATGATGTGAAAATATCTAATTTATAGATTTGTATCTAAAACCATTAAATTATATATGTGTCATATGGATTTGCCCCAAATACTACCAGAAAAAAGTAATAACTACTGATTATATCACAATTAATCCCTTTCATTCATATATGATATAATAGACAATATAATTTTTTTGTTTGTTTGTTTTATTGGCAATGATTGCTGTCAGAGAAAGGTCTATAGTCTATACTACGCAAAACATTTCACAGTAATTGTAACCACGTGCTCACAGGGCCGGGCAGAGATATGCACAAGGTCGTTGATAAGTTATCAATAGCCGTTCCGTGATTTTATAATATAATGTAATAAAGATGTTATTCTCTCGTGATATGTCAAGCAAGTATGGTTGCCTTTTGTTGTTGAATAACAAAAATAAATGTTTTTGTTAAGGTAAATTATCAATATCTGCGTGTTTAGGTTTATAACTCTTGTATCATTGATAGTGCTTCATATTATATGAAATTTATTGTCATTATTTCTCTCGATGAGGACCTATCTATATTTCATCTATGAAACAGTGATTTGTGTCGGTAGCGATAATAGGATAGTTGTTTTAATCTCTTAAAGATAATAGTGGTGAGAATTTCTTTATAAACAGCAGCGTAACTGATTCCTAATATGGTAAGTTCGTTAGCAAAGTTTGCCACAAATGCATCTTTTAATTTGGTATAACTCTACTAATTAACTCGAGAGTTACGGGGGAAATAATTACATCATAGACATATTTTTACGCATTTATTAATTACATTTTATATAAATATTATATACTACATTCATTGTAAACTTTTAATAGATTACTTTAAAACCAAAACTATGTTTCGCTATATAGCCATCGATTCCACAATTAACGCACGACATTCCTGACATAAATGCAACAAGAGATGTAACAAAATTTTAGCAATTACTATTTCCAACATAGTTCGGTACAAATTTTGTATATTTACAGTGAATAAGTATGCAAATTGATATTTTATTTAGTACTTTAAAACCAACTTCAAAAGTCAGGTTAAACTTACTTTATATGGACTTCTCTTTTACTTGGCAGCGTTGGTATTCTATAGGTCCATACAAACGCAATACAACTACGCCACGATATAAGCATCATGGTATGCATACTACTATTACAACATTTAAACAAATTACTTTTTGCATTTAAAGTAATATTACATCACGAGTTATCTTCATTGTATAGTAAATTTTAACCCAAGTTTTACTATAATTTCACAGTTAAATGTCCTGATAACGCAATAGAAGAATGGAGAAAGTGTATATAGATTTGTCCTTTAGGTAAACTCTATAAAGTAGGCTTTGTAAGGTAGGAGAGATTATATATAAAGCTAGATCTGTTTGTAAAGTATCATAATAGATCTTGACTAAATTAGTTATGAACTGAAGTTCAGAGTTTGTTAATTATTATGCCAATGGTGATTAAACTTTCGCTGTACTGTTATTAAGATTCAGGCTGTAATAACAGTCATTTAGATATAACTGAATATGTCTATGTTCAACCATTATTTTATTTTTTTAAAGTCTAAATGTCGAAGATATTAATTTGCTCTATAAATTCATCATTATCTTCGGTCAGTACATCAATGATTAACTTCGCAGGCTTCATATCATCCTCAGCTTGAATATCGCTTATAATTGTCCTAAAATCGAGGTTGGCCGGCAACATATATGTATAATTTATAAAATCCTGACGTAAAAAACTACATTTGACTTTTTAATTTGCTTCAGTGATTTTCCATCTCGTTCTACCTTGACTAAGATACATGTGTTGACTCATACACACTTCTGCCTATCATATTCTTTGTTATTTGTGCAAGTACTTCCCGTTTTCTCAGCCCATATACGTCTCATTATTGGGCTAGAACCTTTTCCACAATAGAAGGGCAATTGACCCACTTTACACCAGTGATCATAGGATTTTATGTCGAGTTTTCTCTCTCAGCTCATCTGCGTATCATCTCTCTCAGTCGTCTTTTACGACATCTACTGGCAAGAAAGGGGGTGATGAATTGTATTCTTACGCTATCAACACACAAAAATCATGACGAGTATTAATGGGTCAAAGATTTTTTAAAGTCAATCGTTTAAAAAGTTCATCATCATCATCACAGCCCATAAACGTCCCACTGTTGGGCTCGGGCCTCCTCCGTAATGGGAGGGAAATTAACCTACTATACCGCGCTGGTCAGACGTGTTGGTATAGGGTTTTGTTTCCAGGTTTCCTTATCTCGCATAGATGTTATATGCGTTTTATATCCCTTAGTCGTCTCGTACGATCACCCACGGGTAAGATATGGGATGGTGAATAGTATTCTTACCCAGTCACCACACGGAGATTTTAAAAAGTTTAAGGGCCTTTAACTTTTTGAACGATTACATATGTAAGCAGCTCATACAGTAAGTCATTTCTTTTATATTCGTAAATGATGTATTACAATTTAATTTTCTTCATTTCTGTTCTACTTTAACCATCATAACAAAATTGTAGAGCTTTATTGAAATTTTTAACTAGAATTCTTATAAATCGAGAGATCATATTACATTGAACTTTTACTGTAGTCTAAAAAAATCACTTCTTCCATACTTTTGTAGTACAGTATTAGCCTAAATTATTATGACAAAATCTTTTAATGGTGCATACAGATCTTGAAACTGAAAGAGCTAGAGATAAGTCTTAATAACAATATTTATAAATGAATACAAGAACATAGAACACGCAAAGCATTTAGCTGAGCCTTTTTATATAATAAACTTTACAACTTTGACCTTAAAAATGACTTACTGTTGTAAAAGTAAAATTGCTAATTTTAACTTGTGCTGCCAACATTTTGTAAATACATTCACTTTCAAAGTTTCAATCACTATTAATATAAATAGATCTGTATTGTGCTGAAAAAAAGGAGGCGATGTGTTTCAACCGAATAATTTTTATTACTGCGCAATACTTAGATAATATACAAGGTCAGTACAGGTGCCTTAGTCAGATTTTTGTGTTAAGAAAAAACAACTGTAAGAACAAATATATCTATATGGTAAAAATCTTTTTTTTTTTAAGTAGGCCAACCTTTTTGACTGAGAAGACTGAAGGAAAAAGGAATAAGGGAAAGTAAGAAAAGTAGTTTAAGGCTAACAAATACTAAAAATATTAAAAAAAATGCATATATGAATAAACATATATTCGTTTTTGTTAAAGTTTTTATAATAGATTAACTATTTTAAACGAAAGTGAAACCAAGTTGCGTTTAATCTGGTTTGACGAGAGATCAGATTATTTAAGCTAATAAATGTATAATTTTGCATCATTCTATCGGTTATATTTAAACTTTGGCATAATTTAATAACAATGATGGAAAGTCTGGCTAACGTAACTGCGTAAATTTTCTCAGTGACGTTTGTTCTACATTTTGAAATAGTCAGGTGTGCCTCCAAGTTGTTAGGTAACGTCATATTAAATAAAGACTATTTTGTTATTATTGTTGACTTCCGTAAATGAATGTTTATTACAAAATACAAGGTTATTATAAGGTCTAATAGATAAAAATGTAAAATGTTATTAGTTAAAATATTATCTTATAAAGACGAACGTATTAGCAGTATTATTTAAGTAAATTTGTGGCTATCATAAAGCCAGAAAAAAATCAGTGCAATAAAAGATAATGGGAAAACAATAGTTAAAAATGTTATTAAACATGCGATAATATGGAAATAACATCTCAAAGCAGCGAAAGTTAATTTCGATTTCACGTGCGAAGAAACTTTAGCTTTTTATATTAAAGGAAATCGAAATTGTTAATTATTATTACGGTTTGAAAAGATTGTAAAAACAGACTCCTCGTGAGTTTAAAGTTATTTTGATCGAGTAATATGTACCAGACAATTTTTAACGATCCAATTTGTTTGTTCAGCAGAAAGTTTGCATAAAAAGAGCAACGAAAGTAAATGTGGTCTCCGTTTTGTGCTAGATATTTCTTGTTGCTTTCAATTTCCAAGTGCACAATATAAAAGTTATGCGTTAGTAAAGTACTGACAACCTTATATTTATTTTTTACACAAACAATTTAACCGCTAGATAAATTTTATATTATTATTTGTCATATCGCAGTCTTTACAGTTTCGCTACCAAATTTAACCATCTAGATTAATATTCAGATTTAGATGATTTATTAATGAGTAATTTTTATTTATGTTTAATTTAAAATAAAACACAAAATGAATACTTACTAAGTCCAAAACGCAATCCAAAGGTTCACTGATCCGTCCACATGCACACAATCAAAAAATATCAAAAATAATCAGTTATATCCAAAAATCAAGTGCAACAGAATTCCATGTAAACACTGGCAACACTCCTGTCACTGTCAGACAAATTTTCAAATTGAGAACACACACAATTTCAAAAACAGTTCCACACCGAAGGTTAGTTGTAACGTGTTCGGGGACTATCGGGTGTATTCGAGCGGCGCGCACGTACGTCCACTCAGTGCGGCGGCCCACGAGTCACTGAACTGCCGCACAACCGCGCCCCCGTCAGTCGGTGGATGCTCGCGTATATTTTTATGACTGCTCCGACTAGTGTTATCATTGTCAAACCCTGAAATGGTTGTGGATTTAAGAAATTAGGTCAAGCGGTTAGCGCCGCGTAACGAAAGTGTGGACGAGCTTTGATCAATTCATGTTTTTTGAGCAACTGATTTGATTTTTAAAGATTTTTTCTTATCAAGTGGAATACATTATAGATGTTTGTATCAATATAGAAATTATAATATTATTAATCTTGAAGTATATGTCAATGGAATAAATGCTTACTTAGCTGAGGGACAACTAGGGGCATAGGCAGTATTACTATCCTGTAAAAATTGTTAAATCAATTACAATCACCAAATCGCCTGCCAAGCGTGGTGATTATAATCCCCACTTTATGGACGCCTGTGTCCCATCTCCCAGTATACGTTGATAGACAAGTAAACGTATACCAATATTATTTTTTAACACCACCCTGAACTAATGAAAGAATCTTTATATTGCGGGGGACTTTACAAACCTATAATTAACTGACAAACACTACACTCAAATTGAGAACAACAATTTCTGGGTCGCACAAAGTATTCTGCTGCGTGAGAATCGAACCCCTAATACTAATAGGTAGGTAAGTAGGTCGGTATCTTAACCATTACGCCATCTGTGCAATCATCTTTACTTATAAAAGCAAATGTCTATTACCTAAGTCATATAACGAGCCCCTATATTATGGGTATCCCCTTTTTCTAAACTCAATAAGATCCATTATATAGGAACCTTCTTCACAACTGAAGGGAAATTCTTTACTATCAGCCTGACAATTAGATACAGGACTTGGCACACACGTAAGAAGCTCACTTATTGTCTATTTATATCTTTAGATCTAGAAAAGACGACTCGTCTTTTACGGTTTTTTCAGTAAAAGAAAGTTAGTTAATTATTATATAACTGCCTTATTCTTAATCCGTCTGCACACGAAAGCGGGATTCTATTCCCACCTAGAGACATCCCGAATATATTTTTGTGTAATAATACATTCTGGTGATTAATAATAAATTTAAAATATAACTACTTTTACGGATTCTATCGTGGTCCTCCCGTGACCATGAACGCTGTAGTGTTCATAACGTCGGGAAATTAAAAATCGAACACAAACGCGATAAAATCCGCAAAAATAGTTTTATTTCAAATGTAATACTCGCGTAAATAGCAGAATTGCATTATTAATAATAAAACTACTTTTACGGTTTTTTTTAGTTATTCATACATCGAGCAATATGCTAAGCCTACCTTCATGTCAATCCTTCGGACTATATCGGATATAAACTTACACATAATATGTACATATTATGTACTTCGCTAATCATTATTCGAAGGCCTCGCCCATGAATTGATACAAATTCTAGTCCTGTGTTTGGAACTCCATTTTAATTCTATATTATATTCTTTCTTCATCCTTTTTTTGTATTGGCAATCTGCTACTAATGCGAGCCCATTGTTACCAGTGTTGTGTTACAATTCTCTTCGCGAATTATTAGTTTCTTCACGTCTTACTAATATGTAGACACTCTACATATTAGTCATTGTCCGTAAATAAGTCAAATTTTCGCCTTCAACTTGCTATGGCCACACTTCGGAGAATTTCGGTGGTAAACGAAAACATTTGTAAAACACTTTTATATCATATTCATTACATCCCAGCAGCTCCTCCGCATCACATTACATAAAATTCTATCAAAATTATTTAATATATCAAGTTAAAACATTAAGATATTGAATATAATACAAGACCACCACATGACGCTTTCACATTCCCGCCAAAAGATCCTATGTTAAATTAGACTAAGGATGGGATTGTAGTGAGTTGTCTAGACTCTTATCTAGTATAGAAAAAGAGCACTAGAATATCCCACAGACATAGCCTATCCACACTATTTGCAATAAAAATCATAATTAACTCAACGGTTTTCATAATTTATTATCCTCAGCAGTTTATAGATTGTCTGACAGTTAAGCTCGAGCCTTCTCAATAATGGGAAGGAAAATAACCTATATACACCTATATATACAGATATATTAAATTAGTGTAGAAAAAGTACATTAAAAACCAAAAAAACAGACAATATTGTCTATGGTCAAATTGTGGCCAACAAAAAAAAAACAAGCACCTGCACCTATATTGCATCATATGAATACAGTTTTAACAAAGCTTTATTATCGATATAGGTATTTTAAGAGGCAATGTTCACAATTGCATCGTTTTACGTAGCCTTCGTTGGACTTTAAGAACGCACTTTCGAATTCAACATATCGAACGATATTTTACGCAGATTTATTAAAGTTATTAACAGCTAACCAGCCAGTTAACGACGGCCGACAGAGCGAAACAAGCAATGACGATAATCACGTATTATTTAAAACTGGCGAGTAAATTTTTGTATGTTTTATCAATTAATATAATTTAAAATATCATCATTCTTGTGCTCTTATCCCAATTACTTGGAGTTGACGCTATAAATATGTGCAATAGTTTTTAACCCTCCTTGGTAATGTAATTGTTGACCAAACGGCATCAGATTGAATTAGCCCAGGTCGATATTTATATTGACCTGGGCTACTAAGAGCTTAGACTACTAAGAGCTTTAGCTCTTAGTAGTCTTTTACGACATCTACAAACAAAGTACGGATTGGTAGTGTTCGTAGCCGCTACCACACAGCGTTTAATATAATTTAAAATGATTATAGTTTAATAGCTAATAAACATACTGATTCCTTTTAAACTTTAGTGTAAAATATATAAAAAGTATTAAAATAGAATTCCTTGAAAATTATTCGGATTGCGAGACCTCAGCGCTCACCCATAGGCCGGGTTAAGCTGTGACAGCCATCTGCGGCTAAAAGCTAAAAGACATACAAAAAAAAAATCTTGAAAATTATTGCAGGTCTAATTGTCAACTTAAACTATTCTTGAATCTACATCATCGTCATAATTAGCTAGTCTTATTCCAATTACGTGGGGTCGGTGCAATATGTATTCTGCTTCCATCGTACATATTAGAAAAGTTATTGGAAATAATTTTATTGCCGGCCGCTTCTCTGTTTCCAAAAATCTTTTGGAATGTATTTGTGAACCAGACAGCATTAACTGAAGTCAGCTCAAGTCGATATAAACCTCTTATTTTTTTTTCCACGGCACCTACGAGTAATTTAAGAGTTGGTTGGTTTAGTATTCATACAAAAAAAATCATTGAATTCATTCATTAACACAAAAATTTCAACAAGCTCAGTCTAGCCGTTATATATAGGTATAAAGCTAATAAATCTGTTATGGTAGCTTGTAGCAGACTCGCTGAAATATATTTCTCTGCAACAGAGAAATATATTTCAGCGAGTTTGCCACCGGTAGATACCTGGAACAGGTCTTTAATTCGTTCAGTGGTTGAGGGGGGGGTGATGGCTGCTCTGGTAGTTAACTCGTGATGAAGTACCGCTTATGAGATCTCATCCAGTCATAATATTCCATAACATATTTTTGAAATATATCCGAAAGCCGAATGGCATTAAATGGGAGCTGATACTCACTAAATATTTTTATATTTATTTATAAAAAAAATCATTATTTAAAAAATGGAATTAAAAATAAAATAAATTGATATACTCGTACCTATTGATTCTTCTGCTTGAATCATGATCTTATCAGAGTGACCGCGTGATACAATAGTACATTTTTGCATTCATTTAAGATAACTATGTAATGCCACTATGTACATATATATGTATATGCAGGGCTTATACAAAAAAAAGCGTTTATTCATAATCCGCGTGAGGGTGACGCCTCGACAGCCAAAATTGCCAGGAAGTCGAATAGAGATATCAGAAAGGTTATACCGCCGGACGGACAACTGGTGACAAGTACTGAGTACCCGTAGCCCACTCACATGGGCGAAGAAAGTTACGTGGCACGGCAGTTTCTAAAAAACGCAACGTCCCTTCCGTTGCCCCAGGTGGATCGAATGAGGTTTAACTATACCATGGCCTGTCCACAAAAAAAGGGTTTATAGATTTTTAATTTGAATTTCAATCTATCTTATACTCATACGAAGAGAAGACTGCAAGTAGCAATGAGATTGAAGAAACTGGGATGAAAATATTAGAGGAAGTCCGTTGGATGTAATTGCGGATAAAAATTCAATCTGTCGCCACCATATATGTAAAAGCCTACAGCCGCTTAAGATAAAGGATTTATCCCACTGTTGGGCTCAAGCCTCCTCAATAAGAGAGGGAAGTTAACCTACTATACCACGCTGGTCAGACGTGTTGTGTAAGTGGTGGCTATTTATAAAAAGTTTTTTGCAGATCGCTAATAACAAATAAATGATTATTATACATGAATCTTGAATACAAATTTATTGGGAAAAAGTTCTAACTGGCTTACCAATTAGGCCAGTGTGGGTATGACGTACTAATGTACATTATGGTAATCGAATTGTAACTCGTATTAACTCTAACTGCAACTTTATAATCTTAAATGTTCCATAAAACGTCTCCTGTAAACAGGATAATGCGAAATATTTTGGTTATATTACCAAATTTCGAATACCCACGCTAGTTTAATTGTTAAGGGTAATGATTTTTTACTGCACATACCTAAGTATTTTTCATATCAAATGATTTTCTTCTACTGTTTCGAACCTTACAAGTATAAATAATAGATAATTATGAATTAAGTAGAATATTTGTGACCTTCATGTATTAAATGTGACTTCTGTAAATATAACGTTGAAATAAAAGTAGCAACCTACCATACTGAATGTCACCGGTTCGATTCTCACGCAAAACAATTTTTGTTCACAAATTGTTCTGAATCTAAGTGTCCTATGTGTCTATTAATTGTATATTTTTGAAGACCCCCCAAGATACAGGGATTATTCCATAGCGTAGAATGTTGACTATAAAAAAAGAGTGTGATCAGAAATACACTATTGATTATACAATTTAACAGTTTAATAATAAATGTATTGTGACTAATACTTCTGAATTAATGGCTATGACAATACGTCTGTCATCAAATTATTCAGAATTTTCCACGTTCCTTGAATCTTCATTAAGTAATACTGAAACCTCCAAACTACATGAAAATAATACAAACTAATCTGAAACCAATTAAAGTGAACACAGACCGACTTAAAGCGAGGACACCCGACCGCCGGCGGAGTTGTCCGATGACCTCCGATCTTTTACGAACAATTCCGAAGTTTAGCGGACTTTGCCGATTGATGGCGGCCGCCAGCGAGGCCATAGCGCGGGAAGCGCGTCACTTCAAGGCAAGTTCTTTTCCCGCCAAAGTACGTCACACCAACTTTGTATTGTAGTGATACTATTTAATTTAAAAAAAAAACAACAAAAATAAGCATTTTATTCGTGGTAATGTTCTTGAATTTTTAAGATTTTTAAGTAACGATACTAATTCGCAAGGCTATATGTGGCAGAACAATGAAGAAACGTGTAGGAGTATTGGCAGTGACCGTGAAATACACTTTATTCAATTTTAATGTACATTTTTTATTATTTTTGTAAACTTTTATTGGCTCTAATTACGTCGAAAAAATTGAAAATTATCAATTTGTTTCTGTATATTCATAATTGGACTCTGGTTTCCAAAAACATCGGGATAAGACCATATGGATAATATGGGCATAGGCTATTCTGTCCATAAAATTGCTAATCGTCTTATAAGTTAAAGCTTTTCATGAGAGAAACTACTTATAGCGTTTCCATTATGACCAATTGACCATATTTTTATCTTTAGCATCATGGATTCTAGAAAAAGCTTACAATAGTAATACTGTATCTTATTATTTTGGAGGAATTTCGCAACATTTGGTATCGAAATTGAATGCGGTCCTAGTCTATGGATTTCATACAATTTGTGAAGACTTTTATCTATTAAATACAGATTAATTTTAATAACAATATTCATTTGCAAGTTTTGTTTTGAAGATATCATACAATTTACATTATATATTTACACTCGGAATTTAATTAAAATTTCTGCAAAATTATAGATATTTAAACGTTTGTAACATTTAAATAAAATGATATTTTCCAACTCTACCTTTACACAACATAATATAATATAAACTAATGATTAAAAAAGAATTTTGTATTTAAAATCTTATTGTACGGTGAAAACAGCAACGCCCTACCGAAATTTTTATGGTCGCTTAACAACTAGGCCCGCGTTAAACGTAGAGTTTAAATTGTATAATCCTCGAACCTAAAGTAGCTTAGCACTGATTGCTAGATTAGTGCAAAGTCATCTCGTTCACTACAAAAAAATATTTTTTACATTTAAATTTATATTTCCAAACGTTGTCAGATATTATCTAATATTTATATCTCTAGGTTAAAACTGATCCTTGCGCGAGGGTCTCCATAAAGGTCACCACTTAAGTAAAATGATAAATTAATAAGTCTATTAATTGAAATGAATCTTGTTGGTGTTTTTTCTTGGCTGACTATGGGCCACACAACAGTTTGCAAGTCACCTGTGGAGTAGTATATTATACGGACCTTGTGGCAACTCGAGAAAATTTCCGAGCATTCATGCGTTTCTGCCATACCTACTGTAGCAATCAATCTTAACGCTCTCTTATAGCCCCCGTTAAACTCTTCTGTATCCGTGGTGCAGTACTGCTGCGCTTATCGTAGCTGTACACCCATGTTTACTTATTGGCTGACTAGTCATTTTGTTTTCTTGTTTCCCGTTTTGCCTAGGAGGGAAGTGGGATCACTCTTTCCAACTCCTCTTTAATCTTTTCTAACTAAATTTGTTGCGGGTCCCAAGACAATTAAAATCATATCCAGGAACTGCCTGAGGGTCAAACCTCAGTGTCATTTATGGAGACCATTGTGGATCCTGGCTTACAGGAGTTACAGTGGTGGGAATGTGTGGTGGGATTAGTCCCATTTAAAATGACTATAGGGCACCCTTATTCCAATTATAGGAAGTGAAAGGGAAAAGCAACAATGGGCCCATAACCGAGTGTTGTTTCCAGTTGCTATCAAACGTATACGCATAAGTAAGCAAGCAATTTATTTCACAGGTCTAAGGCGCTATTTCTAACGTTGCCTCAAATACAGGCTCGCGGAGCATAAGCACGCTATGGTCTAGGACAAGCTTTAACTAGAGCAGTGCTTTGCAGATTATAGGTTGTCAAACCTAGGAAAATCGTGAAGCTTATTTTACTCGAAGAATCACCAATATAGAAAAATCCAAGTGTTAAATAAAAAAACATACAATATAAAACATATAATTTCAGAGAGAAGGATGGACATATTTAGTTTTTAAAATTATAATTTTGAAATGTGATGACTCGAAACATTTTCTAGTTATTTGTGTAATATGTATTCACTATAGCTCTCGCGCCCTTTTGTAAAGTGTTAGTGCCTCACCATCATCATTCTCCTACTCTTATACCAATTATTCGGGGTCGATACAATATGTACTGGTCTTTCATAGTACATATTGTAAAAGTTAGTGGCAATTGTTGTATGACCGGCCGCCTGCCAGACGTCAACCCTCCTTGGAAATGTAATTGCTGACCAAACGGCATCAGATGGAGTTGGCCCAGGTCGTTATAAGGCTCTTAATCGTCTTTTATAACATCCACGACCAAAGTAAGGATTGGTAGTATTCGTAGCCGCTACCACACAGCCGTTTCATATCCGCAAAATCCCTAATATAAACAATATCCTTTTTTTTCTGTCTTCTAAATGTTGATTGATGATTAAAAACAGTGATAAATATAATAGATTCGATATCATATGACGTCCAATTGCGCATGTGGTTGCGAATTTAATGACGAAAGTTTATCGCACCTTGAGCCTTGAATAAGGTCACCAGTCGAGATTGACACTGAACTAGAGGTCAGGTTGTGAATTAGCTATAGAGGCACAGGTATCGCAATAGATTTGGGCACTGTTAAAATTATTTATATGATGTGTGTTGGCGAAGATAACTTAATTTAAAACTTGTGAATGCTGAAGATGGGTATCTGATTCAAGTTTTTGGTCTATACAAAGATTATTCTTGTAGATTTTTTTTTTTGAGGAAATTTGTCATTCTTTTTCAGGTTTTGTCGAGTAAATTCATTGGTAATAAATTAATTTCATAATGAATAAATATGCGTGTAGTGACGGAGTAAGGATACAATTCACCACCCCCTGTCTTACCCGTGGGTAATCGTAAGAGACGACTAAGGGGTATAAAACGCATATAACATCGATGCAAGAGAAGGAATACTCGAAAAAAAAACCCTATACCAACATGTTTGACTAGCGTGGTATAGTAGGTCAATTTCCCTCCCATTACGCAGGAGTATGTTCAAATTGAATTTCTCGCCAAAATTCAATTGATGAATATTGGCGTAAAAATAAATGTAAACTTCTAAGTTTACAATAGAATACAAATCAGCATATATAATATTGACGCCCGTCTCGTTAATACCTTATCAAGAGATTTCATTTTTCTCTTGGCTGAATATATTTCAATGTAATTTAATAATTGAACAGAAATTACCTATTTTAAAATAGATGCTAGGAAGATTAATATACTTTAGTGATGGTCCCATAAAGCTACAGTTTTCTAACTGACCATACTTTAAAAAAATCGAAGCTTGAGTTGTAAGAATTTGCTTCTGCCCTTCGTTTAGAAAACGAGAGAACCGGAGACCCAAATCTCACCTTAAGGTAGGCAGTGACTTGTCACCTACGACACAAACCGGGTTCCAGTGGCTCGCTCGCACGGCATAAAGAAGTACGTGGTCGATCACCGCTCCCCTCCATTGCCCGGGATAAATCAGGTGAAGTGTTAGTATAACATAGCTTACCACTAAAAAAAAAGAAGGTGGGCAGTGACCTAGCTGTGCCCTATTGTAGAGGTTAATAGGCGTCAATTACCACTTACCAACCAGATTTTTTATTGCTTGATGTCAAACGAGCAAGCAGCACGGCTGATGGTAAGTGATACTGCCGCTCATGGACCTTTGCTATATACCAAGAGCACAGCTCGGGCGCTGCCTATCATGAAGAAAGTGATCTTGTGGAATCTTGTTTAAAGAAGGACATATTACAAAGCTCGAGAAACACAAAAGTAGCTATCCAGTTGGTAGTAGGTATAACTAAAGACTTTCTCGTCTACCAGTAAAAAACAGCTAAAATACAATTTCAAACAGAAATTCCCATTAAAATCGTTCTATGCTGCATAGATACTATATGCGTTCTATATCCCTCAGTCGCTTCTTACGATCACCCTCGGGTAGGATAGGGTAGGGTGGTGAATTGTTCGGTGGCCCGCTCGCCCGGCGAAGAGAGGCGAATTGCAGGGTGGGTTATGGGTCGCTTCCGTCACCCCGGACCGATTTGACGGGAGGTAACCCCACCATAGCCAACCGCAAAAAAAAGAAAAGGGAGGTGAATTGTATTCTTACTCCGTCACTGAACGGGAAAATCTGAGAGTATCATGATAATTTTAAATTGCCAAAAGGAGAAAACGTCGCTTCGTATAAATGATATTTTATCGTAAATGATCTTATTTTAAAGACGAACTTAATAATTATCATTATACATACATACATACATACATATCATCACGCCATATCCTTTGCAGGGTAGGCAGAGAGAACATTATCATTATCTTCTGCTCTTATCTCAATGACTTGGGAGCGACGCAATATGTACTCTTTTTCTACACAACCTTATTAGATGTCATATCTGCGGTCACTCCGTTTCTAACCATGTCATGCTTCAAGCACTCCATCCATCTTATCTTCGGTCTTTCCTTACCTCATAAGCCTTCGACATGCATGCTTGAAAATAATTATTATTATTTATAGAAAATAATAGACGCTAGTGAATAGCTATAATTTCTTTTTTAGGTTTTTTTTAAAGACATGTATGCAGTGTGTGCAGTTATGTCTAGGCCTCTGTACCCCAGTACACTTTGAAAGACTAATAAACGTATGGATTAATATTCTTTCTTTTTTAATAAACAAAACCCAGTCCTAAGGAAAAAATCTTGTTACAAATGTGTAATTAACGAACGGAAATAATCATATATGTTTCGCAAAAACATTTGTGTGGGAATTGAACCCATAACACTTGAAACGCGCAGATCAGTATTTATACCACTTCTCTATCTGTGTAATCATGTATATTTTAATACCTTTCTATATTTACATGCAGTACTAGCCATGCCAGCAGATTCGCTTGGGAGAATTTTGTTTTTTTAAAGGCACTCAGAAAATGATTCTTATATTGCGAAGGACTTTACATACATATAATTAACGAATACTAATTACACCCAGACTCGGAGCAACAATTTGTGGATGGCTCAAAGTATTGTCCCCCAAGAATAATTACTACGGACGCGAGCAACTTCGTCCCCGAGGTATTAATAATAACATTTACAATATATCAATTAACAATTTTGATATCTCAGCAGTCGTTATGACAACGGCGACTGTGTAGTTCACAATATCCTATTGTTACCAATTTTTATCCAATTTGGTAACATTTATAGATATCACGCTTTTATTTACCGCATTGTTAAATATTATAACCCTAAACCTTCAGATTAGTTGGACGTAGTTAAGCAGAAAGGACTCAAACCACACAAAGTTAGTTTTGAGTTATGGGCATTTCAAGTTAAACTGTAAATTTCTTGTAACAAAAAATTATTCTTTAAGGATTTTTAATGATAGATCTATCTTCATATGCAAAAAAATCTTTCTGCTTAACTACGTCCAGGTTAGGTTTAGGTACACAATAAAGTTTTTTGTGATCCAAATTTTAGTACTCAAGATTGTAGGCAAACAAACAAACTGTACACTTTTATAATAATAAATAATTAAAAGATTAGTTGCAAAACTCGCTAGTTGGCGAATGTAAAGGCACACCATAACCGCAAAACAATTCTGTCGCATTTCTCCTTCTCACGGTAAAGTAACTCCGCGGCCGACGAACGCCATTCGCTTCTTAACACATATATCTTGCTAGAACTAAATATAATCTACATTAGATGATCTATATTAACTTTTATCTTCTATATACTTGTATAGTGACTGCTGAGTGTTGTTTGTACATCCATCCTCAGGTTCTGAGACTAGATATTATTAAAGTGAAAACCTCTTTTGGCGCACCACGCACAGATTTTTTTTGTAGGCTGTAAGTGAAGCTGAGCCATCATGCTCTGAGTTAAAAGGCTCGATCGGGTGAACTCTGGACCGCCTAATGTACCCGAGCGAGATATATACAGTCAGCTGCTCTTCATTGCGTGTAGTAATACTTGTTATTTTTAATACTTATCAATTATTCAATCTACTGGACCTACTGGCGGAGGCGGCCATCGTGAACACGTGGCTGTCCTCACCACCCCCAGCGGACGGAGTGGACGTTGAGGCTGTCCGCATCCGCAGTGCGTTAACGCAGGTCTGCGATGCGGCCATGCCCAGGATGCGGCGTCTACCTCCGAGGCATGGTGTCTACTGGTGGTCCCCAAGACTGGCGGACCTTCGTGCGGCGTGCATTAGTGCCCAAAGGTCCTACACCCGCAGTCGGCGCCGTCGCCGCGATGTTGAGCGGGAGGACCAGCTGTACGAGGCGTACCGCAGTGCGCGTACCGCCTTTCGGCTGGCCATCCGGTCCGCCAAGGACGCGGGTTGGCAGGAGACGCTGGACGGTCTCGACCGTGACCCCTGGGGTCGCCCGTATCGCGCGTCGCCGAATAAGCTTCGCGCGCAGACCCCCCCCCCCCTCACCGAGACCCTCCACCCCGACCTCCTTCGTAGGGTGGTCGAGGAGCTGTTCCCGCGGCAGTCGGAGCACACGCCCCCGGTCATGGCTTCGCCAGATCACGACCGGGAGGCCGTCGAGAGTGTTCCGCCCGTGACGGAGTCGGAAGTGGGGGTAGCCGTGGCGAAGATTCGTTCCGCCACCATGGCTCCCGGCCCGGACGGAGTCCCAGTCCGGGTGTTGACGTTGCTCCTCGAGCATCTCGAACCTCGCCTCAGGCGACTGTTCAACGCCTGTCTGACGTCTGGACAGTTCCCTGAGTGCTGGAAGGAAGGGAGGTTGGTTCTCCTGCCAAAGCCGGGACGGCCCCCGGATTTGCTGTCGGCGTACAGGCCCATTGTGCTTCTGGACGATGTGGGTAAGCTGCTGGAGCGTATCCTCGCTGCCCGCATCGTCCGGCACCTGGAGGAGGTGAGGCCCGATCTGTCGGACGCTCAATTTGGGTTTCGGAGGGGGCGTTCGACCATCGGGGCCCTGCTAGGCCTAAGGCAGACGGCCGCGAAGGCCGTCGCCGGCAAAGGAGTGCTGTTGGCGGTGTCGTTGGACATCGCCTCGTTAGTCGTCAACTCCATCCACATCAGTATCCAGGCCCATATGAGGTACTTGGGTCTGGTGCTCCTCGACGGGCGATGGTGGTTCCGGGAGCATTTTCGTCAAATTGCTCCCCGGCTGGTCGGCGCGGCATCCGCCCTTTCTCGGCTCATGCCGAACGTGGGCGGACCCAGTTTCCAGGGCCGACGGCTGTATGCGGGGGTAATCCGCTCAATGGCCATGTACGGGGCGCACCCGTGTGGGCGAGGGCTCTGAACGCCCAACTCAGGGCGGTTCTGTGGAGGCCACAGAGAGTCATGGCGGTCAGAGCCATTCGCGGGTACCGCACGGTGTCGACAGAGGCGGCGTGCCTATTGGCCGGGACACCCCCGTGGGACCTAGAGGCGGAGATGCTCTCCGACCTCTACCGGCGGGTTACCTCAATGCGCGAAGAGGGTGGCTCCCCATCGTTCAACGAGATAGCCACCTGGCGCGAGGACGCCCGCCGAGAAGTCATCGCCCGTTGGGCTACGCGGCTGGAGAGGCCTAGACACGGTGTCGTTACTGTCGAGGCCCTCCGGCCCGTACTGATGGAATGGATGGAGCAGTGGCACGGGGTCCTCACCTTCCGACTGGTGCAGGTGTAGACGGGGCACGGGTGCTTCGGGAAATACCTGCACACGGTCGTGTACAGGGAATGAACTCCGGGCTGCCATCATTGCAGTAGTCACGAGGACACGGCGCAACATACGCCCGAGGAATGTTCGGGCTGTGACGGGCAGCGCCGCGACCTCGTCGCTATTATCGGTGCTGACCCAACGCTGCCGGCTGTCGTGAGGGCGATGGTCGACAGCGTCAGGAACTGGGACGCGGTCACCACCTTCTGCGAGGCTGTCATCTCGCAGAAGGAGGCGGCGGAACGGGCCCGGGAGGACTCCCGTGACCCGGGCCGCCGCCCGCGGCCGGGGCGGCGCAGGCGCGAATACCTGCGCCTGATGCCGCCCTAACCGAGGCTTCGGGTGATCGGACCGGGGAATTGTCCGGTCACCCGACGCGAGGCCACCGCGTGAGGACGACACCTCGACGGCGAAAGCTGTCGGGGCGTCGACAGGAGAGAAGCCCGAGAGGGCATACCGCTGAGCGGGCCACCGAAGACAAAGATCGGGTACCGCTGGCCCGCTCGCACGGCGAAGAAGAGGTGCTTGCAGGGTGGGTCAATGGGGTTGCGCGCCGCCTCTTCCGTCACCCCGGACCGATTTGACGGGGTGCGACGCCCATAGCCCACCGCAAAAAAAAAAAAAAATTGGTATGATCACACTCACAGATACTCCCTAGTTTTTTAAACGCTTTTTATTTTTTGACATTTGTTTTTTTTTGAAGTGATAACTTTTTTGGTATGGGTAAAAAATGTTGAACTCGCGTCCGAACACGTGACCTTGTCGAAAATTCGTAAGACGAAGGGAGAGTAGACCAAAGGAGAGGAAGTAATAATAATATAATAAATATATTTAAAATGTGTATTTATTGTATGATCACACCCATACATACTCCCTTTTTTTTTGGTGGACTATGGATGCGTCTCGCCCCGCCGAATCGGTCCGGGGTGACGGAAAGGCGGCGCGTGACCCTATAGACCCTTTTTTTTTTGTATACGCTGTGGAAATGCCTTTGCGCACTAGCCCTCGCCGGTGACAGACGAGGGGGTGTGTGGGACTCGCCGGTCAGCTGGTTCGACCGAAATACCCACTAAAACCACAGCGGTCCCTTCCGCGCTTTTACGGGATGCCGGAGAGATCGTCTATTGACATTCTATCCCCGACACCCCAACGCTTGGCCATCTGGCCACGTCCAGTCGACAATTAAGGCGGCGGGAGGAGATGCGCGTAACGGCGCCTACGCCTTCCTGGCCGCCGCCTACGGAGTGAGTCTGCAGAAGCAAATGCCTCACGTATCCGCTCCGCAGCCTCCTTCGCAGAGCTGACCTCCTCACAGAAGGCGGCCATCAACGACCAGCACCTGTCGCTGTCAAGCATCTTAGATATGATGGTCAACAACGACAGGTCTATTCCTATCACCGCCGACAGGTCGTGGCGCTGAGGCCCCCAGGCGGGACATGACCCTATAGACCCACCGTTAAAACTCCTCTCTCTTCACCGTGCGAGCGGACCACCGGTACCCGATTTTTGACTTCGGTGACCCATACATATTCCCTGGGGCACACTTTTTATTTATTATATTGTTTTTTTCATATGCTTCAGTTTTCACTTCTATCGCCAGTCCTCGTGACTGCTTTGTGTTTTGTTTTTGTATATTTGCTTTTGTCCAAAAATGAACAGTAAAAAAATTGACGATTATTAGTAATGGCTACATTGTTGACAGTTTTCTATCTAGAGCCCGTCCGTCCTGTGCAGTACCACACTCTCGCAGAAAATCGACGTCTGATTAGTGGTAATGTGCTGTTGCGCTTCGTTCGGTGAGCAAGAGAACCGAAATCTCAACTTTCTGAATGAGTTTCAGTTGGTAAACAGCGATCTAGTCCATTCGCGGCATACACTTGCCATCAGGTCTGCTGTTTGCCCGGTTGCCACTATAAGCAAAAAACTGTTTATTGACAACGACGATGGTAAATAGACAGTGGTTTTTCAATTAGAACTAATCCATCTACTTTTAAGTATTACGAGCTGAACGTTTATTGCCAAAACTAAATTGCTTGATGACCTAAATATATATTTTAAACACTAATTGAATGTGAAATACACTTGTCTTTAATTATTGCAACGAAAATAAGGACTCATCAAGAGTATAATATATACTGGATAGATGGTATACGAGTAGTGTCTGTTGTGTGGTCGCGGCTACGAATACTACCAACCCTTACTTTGTTCGTGGATGTCGTATAAGACGACTAAGAGCCTTATTTTTTTTTCTTTTTAGACACCACCCTGCACTAAGGAAATAATCCTTGTATTGCGGAGGACTTACAAACATGCAATTAACGCAGACAAATTACACCCAGACTCAGAACAATACTTTGTGGAGCGCACAAAGTATTGTTCCGCGTGGGAATCGAACCCACGGAACTGGCACGGAAGGTCGGTATCTTAACCGTTGCGCCATCTATGCAGTCAAACTATTTAAAAATTATTTACCTTGGCTAATTCCATCTGATGCCGTTTGGTCAACAATTGCATCTCCAAGGAGGGTTGACGTCTGGCAGGAGGCTTGTCATAAAACTATTGCCAATAACTTTTACAATATGTGCTATGACTGTACATGACTGACTGTCCGTGCGGTGATGGAGTAAGAATACAATTCACCACCCGCTATCTTACCCGTGGGTGATCGTAAGAGACGACTAAGGGATATAAACTCATATAACTTCTATGCGGGAGAAAGAAAACTCGAAACATAACCCTATACCAACACGTCTGACCAGCGCGGTATAGTATGTTAATTTCCCTTCCATTATGGCGGAGGCCCGAGCCCAACAGTGGGACAAATATGGGCTGTAATGATGAATGATAATGATGATGTACTATGAAAGAAGAGAACGTATTATATCGACCCCAAGTAATTAGGATAAGAGTAGGAGAATGATGATGAGATGGCATAGTGATTAAGATACCCATCTATCATATCATTGTCGTAAGTTCGATATGCACGAGGACAATACTGTGTGGAAGGTCAAGGACAATACTATGTGGAAGGTCAAGGACAATACTGTGTGGAAGGACAAGGACAATACTGTGTGGAAGGACAAGGACAATACTGTGTGGAAAGTCAAGAACAATACTGTGTGGAAGGACAAGGACAATACTGTGTGGAAGGACAAGGACAATACTGTGTGGAAGGTCAAGGACAATACTGTGTGGAAGGTCAAGGACAATACTGTGTGGATGGACAAGGACAATACTGTGTGGAAGGACAAGGACAATCCCTAAATAGTAATTCTAAGTCTGGGTGTAATTTGTTTCGGTTAATTCCATATATGTAAAGTTCCCCGCAATACGAGGATTATTGCCCTAATGCAGGGTTGTTGTCGTTTAAAAAAAGAAATAACAAATTATATAAGCGTAATAGTGTCAATAGAGAATAATAAATATTGAATGTTTTATTATTGATAAATATTATAATTGAAAATGTCGAATTATTATAATTATTTATTGATTCTTTGTTTTTTTATTTAACATTCATACAATTTAATTCATAATTTAGATACATTCAGATGTCACATCATTTCCCGCCGGGCTGGCCACGGACGTTAAGGATTAGGTATTAATAGTAGGCTACTCAATGATGATGGTAGGGATGCAGTAGGTTATTGCGCCGCGCGCCGCCCTTATATCACCCCTAACGGAAAGGACGTGTGTCCAAATTATAGCCTGCAAAAAAAATATCATAATAATTATTGAATGAATACAAAATAAACGAAATTCAACTATTTCTGATACTGATAATAAAAAATTGTTTATATAGAATAAATTTTAATACTGTCACCTAATAATTTTGTACAAAGCCATTAATGAAACATAAGAAAAGGAAGACTACTTATTCTCATTTTAATTACAATGACCGTGAAAACCGACCGACCGAAAATACTATGGGATACCCCCTTCCTTGCCTGTAGGTGATTATTAAAGACGAAAAATGCTTAAGCAGACCACATCATAAGCACATCACCGCAAGTGTTGGAATTATTGCGGATCGGGGAATTAGTCCGTCACCGCCGAGAGGCTGACGGCGTGAGGAAAGACCGACGTCCTCCCCGAGGGGGGACGTCGTTACGGATGTGCATGCTTACGCCCCGGAGTGGTACGAGGAGTGCGACGACCGTGGCCTACCTCCAAAAAAAATAGAAATGGAATTATTCACGATAAAACCCATAACCGACCTGATTGAAATGTGTGGCATAGGTATGGTAGATCACTTCAGTAATAGATCGATTTCCCTCTTACTGTCGAGGAAGCTTAAATGTTCCAGCTGTGGGACGTATATGAGTTGATATCATATTAATAATACAATTCCAAGCCTTGCTTTTAATCTTGCACATTTATCTCTGAAAGAGTGGGCAGAAAGTACATACATGTTTATCCATATATTATATTTACTTAGCTCGCGAATTTATTGCTATTTATTAAGATACACTTCCTGTTATTTTTATTTTTAAATAAACTCAATGACCTCGCGAGTTTCAAAGTGGCTTTTTATATTTTCCATTTTTTGCTAGTTTGGTTTGTTTTTTCAAATAATGAATAGCCAAAAAATTCTATACAATTATCTCACGAATTATCACAAGATTCAGTTAAGAAATGCGACGTTTTGGGAAAAACAGGCGAACATTCATACATCAGAGCAGACATACGAAAGCATTTTTGACCAAGGTGAAACGAAAGCGCTTTGATCGTGCTTCGTGCTCCCTTAGTCAATAAAGAAATCCCTGCTATAAGAAATTGTAGTGGAATTTATAAATTTAATCAAAATAAAAAAAAAACTTCCTAACCCATCCATCTAACCCATCTATCCACCCATTACCCAGTATTCATATTATTGAAGGAAATAAAAAAATCAACAGGATTTCGCTTACACCGAGCAAATATTACATCGGTTACCCATAAGGTACTTATTTTACTAGACAAAGAGAGAAGTGATTGTTATAGCACATTCAGCTCTATAAATTTGCTACCTCGTAATACTTTTATTATAACCAGTGGCAAGTGACTTTCACTTCTTACCCCTTCAGTCCCTTTGTGATCTGTTCTATCTTACATAACCAGCTCGAATAGGCCGCAATAACAAATTATTTGTTACTTTACGGGCACCTTTTGAAGCTATCTATCTATCCTACCTTATCATTCATCATTCTCCTACTCGTATCCCAATTATTCGGTACAATATGTACTTTTCTTTCATAGTACATATTGTAAAAGTTATTGGTAATAGTTTTATGACTGGCCGTCTGTCAGACGTCAACAGTTTTTAGGAATGTAATCGTTGACCAAACGGCATCAGATGGAGTTGGCCCAGGTCATTATAAAGCTCTTAGTCGTTTTTTACGACAACCACGAGCAAATTAAGGGTTAGTAGTATTCGTAGCCGCTACCACACATCTTCTATCTATCCTACCTATTACCATTATAAACAAAATCATCATTTTTTTATTGCTCTTGGTGGCAAACGAGCAAGCAGCACACCTAATGATAAGTCTTACTGCCGTCCATAGACGTTTTCAATACCTGGTGTACAACTAGACAGCTGCCTATCAATGAAAACCCTAAGTCCACTCAGAAAGTTGGACTGTCAATTCTGTCGCTCACTGAACAAAGCGCAACAACACATTGCCATTATTCAGACGTCGATTTTCTGCGAGACTGTGATTAGTATCACAGTCCAAGGTAGTCCTTGGACCGACCGATCTGCGGTTGCAGACCAAAAACTGTCAACCGTGTTTTTCTTTTTGTATTTAGCCGTTAGTTGCAGATGGCTTTGACAGCTTGGCTCCGACTATGGGTAAGCGTTGAAGGCTCTCAACCCGGTGAAAATATACTAAGCGACATCACTCTGAATTCTAAGTTCTTCTTGTATTTAAATATCCGGACCCCCAAACTAAGATTAAACTTATATTATGTGTGCCATGTCTCTCTCTAAAGTTGCGCTGAATAAAAAACAATAAATAAGGGTAAGAAGATTTCCTTATATAATAATATCACCGATCACGTTCCTTCCTTTTTGAAAGTGTATGGTATATAAATAAACCGTGAGAAAGTAAAATAACTCAATGGATTTGAAATCCAGATAAAACTTGGCTGATGGCTCAACAACTTCTCTTCCTTATTTAGTTTATAGATTTTATGTGTTTTTCATTTATTGTAAGGTGTTTTTTGTTTTTTTTTTCTTTCTTTCTTTCTCAATATATGTTAAAATTCTGTTTCACTTCCCATCGCATTTGCGCTTCTGATTTTTGCTATTAGAACGGCCTATAGTCGATAACCTGTAAGTTAAGTCCCATCTCAATCCACCAGCTGCAGCTCAATTAAGGCAAGTGGACCTAAACGTAGAATCTAATCTACCTACACATTGATCTAAACACACACATGTACGCTTATTACAATGACAACATAGACTGTTTGCATGTGTGTGTGTCAAGAACTGAGTTATATAACAGCTAGCGAGAGTGCATTCACTCTGCCCACAGGGAGGGAGGGTGGTGTGTAGGGGGAGGGGGCGGCCGAGAGAAATGCATCGATGCAGCGCACGCGCACTATGTAATACGTGATGGATTATAGTAGAGATTTGCGAGACTTTAATGTTACGAGCCAATTACAATTCTCATATTTGTTTTAGTGTAATAGTATTTTTTTTTATTAAAGTTATATACTTCTTTAGGCGCGTTATATAAAATGATGAGAGTGAAATTTTAAGATGCGCGCGAATCAGTGTAACACAAAAGTAATAGGTTGAAAATGGCTGCTAAACCGCTCATTAAGTCGAAAAAAGCTACCAACAAAATAGAAATATAACCTCTTTTTAGTTAATTATTTTCATAGAAAACACTTTGCATTAAGGAAATAATCCTTGTATTGCGCTGGACGTTATATAAGTTTGATGAATGACCACAAATTACACGTTAGACTTAGGATAACAATTTTTGGATTGCACAAAGCATTGCCATCCGTTGTAATCAAACTCAACACTTGGCACGGCAGTCAGTGCAGGCAGCTGAGTTTTACATAACGTATAATGTCAACTAGATATTTTTCTAAGTATATATCCATCCATCAGCTCGTAAACGTTCGCTGTTGGACATAGACCTCCCCACGAGAATGTCATTTGCAACGGTCCTGTGCCACCTGCATCGAACGGTTTCCTGCAACCTTGATAATGTCATCAGTCCACCGAATGGGGACTCGTTCTAAGCTGCGTCGTCCGATTCGTGATCGCCACTCGAGAACCTTTTTTCCCCAACGGTTGTCGGTTCGTCGAGCGATGTGGCCTGCCCATTGCCACTTCAACATGCTAATTCTTCGAGCTATGTCGGTTACACCTGTTCTTCTACGGATTTCCGTATTCCGGATTTTGTCACGTAGAGAAATACCGAGTGTAGTCCTCTCCATAGCACGCTGAGCGACTTTGAGCCTTTTTATGAGGCCGACATTTAGAGACCACGTTTCAGTGTCCTAAGTCATTGCTGGTAACACACACTGGTAATAAACCTTTGTTTTCAGATACATACTGCGGAATATAAGATGAAGTATTTATAGTTATCCCGTATTTCGAAGAGCTGGTCCACTGCGCTTATCATAGCTGTCCATAGTTTTATTCATTGGTAATCATAGAAGAAATCATAGAAGAAGTAAGAATAGTCAATCAATTTTGCTTTAAAATCTCTCTATTGTATAGGAGGAAAGTGGACTCAATATTTTCCAACTAACCCTTAGTTGGAAAATATTATATATTTTTATTAAATATTATTATATTAGTTTATTATATTTAAGTTTTCTAATTCAATTTGTTGCGGGTACCAATAAGACCAAAGATATCAATAAGACAATTAAAAGCTTATCTTTGGTCTGCCAATACAGGCATCTGTTATAATATTGAGTAAAGGCCTCTTTAAAATGGGGGAGAAAATAGCCTACTAATGCTGTTCTGTCGAGGTGAATCACCATAAAAAAATTAGTTCTTTTTACAGTGAGGTTATCCACTAAAACAAGAGGATTACGGGATCAGAAAAATTGTTTAAAAAATCAACAAAAGTTTCCTGACGGTGAACTTAATATAGTCGTAATATTAAGTTCATCGTCAGGAAACTTTTGCAAGCAGCGTTCAGTAAAACTATGTTCAATTGATAACAATAGATTCATCGTTCAGGACGAAACACTAGTTGAATCAATATTTAAAGCTCTGCAGAAAATTGCAAATTTAATTTCTGGAGGCAAGTCATCACATAGACGTAAGAAGTTTCTTCAGAATTATTGCTACTTTTATTCTATCCTATATATCTATCTAAATGTTCAACCGTTATATGGATACAATTGTATTTCATCACCATCATCTCAGCTCATTTACGTCCCACTACTGGGCCCCGAGCCTACTCCACAATGGGAGGGAAACCGATCTATTATATCACGCTGGTCAGACGTGTTGGTATAGGGTTTTGTTTCGAATTTTCCTTCTCTCGCATAGATAGGATATAAAACGCATATAACATGCGTTTTATATCCCTTAGTCGTCTCTTACGGTCACCTACGAGTGAGAATAGCATTTTAGGAAGCAACTGTCTCTTGAAACATAGGAACCTAATTCAAGAGGTAGAGACACCTATTTAAAAGTGTCAAATATATTTAGTTTTCAATAGAGATTATTATTATTATTAGCTAATTCTTAACTAAATATGTAGAATTCTATGGCGTTTGTTTTTGATTTTTTAATTTCCCAACGTTACGAAAGTTAACCATAAATGCTGTAAAGTGTTCAAAACGTCAGGAAATTAAAAATCAAATACAAACGCGCGTAGCAAACATGCAGACAGCAAACCTGATGGTAAGTGTTACTGCCGCCCATGGACCTTTGTAATACCAAGGGTGTAGATAGGCCCCCGCCGGCTAATACAAACCCCAACCTTGGTTGGGGTTCTGGCTCTCTCGCTCACCGAACGAAGGGAAATAACAAACAGCCATTACTCAGACGTCGATTTTCTGCGAGAGTATGGTACTACCCGAGACGGATCGGCCCGCGGCTATACACAGACAACTGTCCACTATTAAAATATAAAATATGTAATATTCGTGTAAAGATCAGATGTCATTAAATATGTAGGACTAGATGTACAAGAAACTGGAGAAGCATTTCTTAATGACGATGCAGATTATATATCCAAATCATGTAGCTTTTACGTCTTCATTCTAAAGAAATAATGTTAATATGTAGGCAGAATGTTTTTTTGTTAGTTTTGTAAAAATTGTAAAATTGCCACAATAATAATTATCATAAATTAAATACCTTAATAATAACAAATCATAAATAACATAAATTTTATATATAGAATCATTCTCTTTTTGTACTGGCAATGAATTGTATTAATTTTGTATAAAAATGTGGGTCAAAATTTAATATCCTATAGGGTAGATATAAATAAATTTCTGTAATAACAATGACATATTGGACGTAAGACACCTCAGTCCTCCCGGGACCATGATCACTGTAAAGTGTTCGAAACGTCGGGAAATTATAAATCAAATACAAACGCGATAGAATCCGTAAAAGTAGTTTTATTTCAAATGTGTAATACTCGCGTAAACATTAGAAGTCATTATGTAGGCAGAATGTCATTAAAATATTTACTATGTGAATATTTATTACAATCAATCAGTCGAGCGTAAGTATTTGCGGTTATATGAACATATACGAGCGTGGTCATAGATTCATTCTTGCTTTTAAAGAATATATTAATAACTCAGTACTATTTTATTTTTAGAATATCACACTCATTTGCTTCTTTATATTGTTTTTGTACTACTCGACTGGGTTATTTTACATTCATTATCTCAGCTCATAGAGCCTCCTCAAAATGGGAAGGAGATTAACCGGCTATAGTATGCTGGTCAGACACGTTAGTATAGGGTTTCATTTCCAAAATTTCTTCACTTGCATTGATTTTATTTGCATGTTATATCCCTAAGTCATCTCTCAGATACCCGTGGATTAGAAAGATGGTGAATTGAAGGAGAAACTTCACAACACAGTTAATTGTTGAAAATAAACAACTCATAGCCGTGAAGTTTAAATGACTATTATATATTGAAATAAAACTATTTTTATGCAATTTATCGCGTTTTTATTTGATTTTTAATTTCCTGACATAATTATAGCACTTATAAAGTTTACAAAACGTATGACGATGAAAAACCAAATTAAAATAAACGCGATAAAATCCATAAAAAATGTTTTTTCTTATGAGATACCTGAGTCGAAGTTCAGTGCTAAGTTTTCGAATGTAATGTGTATATCAAGATTTAAATAAGTTAATGCATTTATAAACCAAATGGGAGCTTGTAAAACTACATATATTCCTGAAAGTAAATGTTTAAAGTATATATAATATTCTTTTAGATTTATACATATCTGTAGTAATGATTTTTTCCACTAAATTAGTCCTCACCTCCTCACTCATCATAACATCATTCGCCTGCTCTTATCCAAATTACGTGAGATCGACACAATAAGTACTCGTACCTACATATTGCAAAAGCAATTGACAATAGTTTTATGACCAGCCGCCTATCTGACGTCAACTCTCTTTGGAAATGTAAATGTAATTGTGTAAAAAAAAAATAGTGCAGGGAGGTGTCTTTTCTAAAAAAAAAAAAAAAAAAAAAAATTGTTAATCAAAACGACATCAGACGGAGTTAGCCCAGATCGATATAAAACCTTCCGTCGTCTTTTACAACATCCACGAGCAAAGTAAGGGTTGGTATTATACGTAACCGCTACCACACAGCTTTTTATTAGACAGCAAATTAGCAACAAATTAGTCCTATTACTAATGAAGTATTTCATTAGCTGTCAACTCGCTGACATCATTCGATATACAGTTTTTCATTAGTTGCATGTTTAACATTGATAGAAATAGAAAGTAATTGCTCCGTGTAATTAATATAATAGAAAACTAATTATTACACGTGTTTTGTGTTAGATTTTTATACGAGCTTATTGTCTGCAATCATTGTTACTTACGTAATCATTTTCTTCTTTACCTAATACCTAATTGCTGTGTGGTAGCGATTACGAATACCATCAAACCTTACTTTGCTCGTGGATGTCGTAAAAGATGACTAAGACCCTTATAACGACCTGGGCTAATTCCATCTGATGCCATTTGGTCAACAATTACATACCCAAGGAGGGTTGACGTCTGGCAGGCGGCCGGTCATAAAACTATTGCCAATAACTTTTACAATATGTATTATGAAAGAACAGTACCTACTTATTGTATCGCACCCAAGTAATTGGGATAAGAGTAGGAGAATGATGATGATGACCTAATATCGGTCTCAAAATTGGGTATGCTTCTTTATCTCCCAATATTGATAAGCGTGAATTTATAGAAATAAGCTATGATATAGTCACACCCCACCTGATCCGTCTGGGGCAACGGAAGTGACGATGGATGAAACCATAACCGCCGTACACGTACTCACACACGTACTATGCCATTCGGGTGGACCACCAGAACCCGATGTTTTCATGGGTGGCCCGTCCAGCGGGTTACTCTTTCGTCATCACCCCACCTCACGTTGGTCAGATGTCTTGACATAGAGTTTTATTTCAAGTTCTCTTAGCTTTACAAATTAAGTTATTTACATACATGCTTTGTAAATCTCTTACGACAACCACGGGCCAGAAGTTTTTTTGGGAATTGTATTCTTGATCTGTCAAAACACTGAATGATTGATTTATTAACAGGCACATATAAGTCATCATCATCATCATCATCTCAGCTCACATATATCCCACTGTAGGGCTCGGGCCTCCTCCATAATGGGAGGGAAATTGACCTACTATACCACGCTGGTCAGACGTGTTGCTATAGGTTTTTATGTCGAGGTTTTCTTCTCTTGTACAGATGATATATGCATATTATATCCCTTAATCGTCTTATACGATACCCACGAGTAAGAGAAGGGGTGGTGAACTGTATTCTTACTCCGCGGCCACAAGGAAATTTAAGTCGCTAGATCTTTCTCCGTCCATCCGTCAGCCATAATCGCAATGTTTAGCAAGCGAATTAATGACTTCTGATATTTATGCGAGTATTACACATCCCTACTAATATATAAATGTGAATGTAAGTTTGTTTGTTACGCTTTCACGCTAAAACTACTCAACCGATCATCATGAAACATTGTACTCATATTCTTGGAGGTATTAAAAGTAACATAGGATACTTTTTATTAAAAAAAAATCAAATTTTTTATATCAAAAATAAAAAAATTGTTTGTCAAAAAATCTCAAAATCTAGCTTCTTCAACGCCATCTAGCAGTCCAGTAATGAAGTTCCAACCCTGAGTATTGTAATACCGTTGCACTGTATTACCGACGGTCAAAAATAAAAATAGGGGATCAAAAACTTTAGGAAAGTAACCTTTTACGCGGGCGAAGCCGCGGACAGAAGCTAGTTTGAAATAAAACTATTTTTACGGATTCTATCGCGTTAATATTTGATTTTTAATTTCGCGACGTTTCCAGCACTTTACAGCGTCCATGGTCACGGGAGCACAGTCCGCCCGTGGAATAGTTTTATTTCAAAAACGAGTTAATCTTCTTTTAACGTTCTTCTCTGGTCATATACATCATCATCATAAATAGGAAGATTATTTTTGTTTTATTTTATTATTACTTTTGGTGATAGATTTTGAGGCAACTCAGCTGATGGTAAGTGGTAACTGTCGGCAATATATTACTGTAATACTAGAGCGCAGCAAGCCCGCTGGGCACTGGAAAGGAAGTCCTTCTAGTCTCAGAGTAGACAACTGCCCATTCTCCCGATGATAATTCAATCAGTTTATATAAATCCAACGAAAAGGTAAGGTATAAGGATAGATTTTATTTTAATTTTAAAACCTCCGAAAATAAAAGTATAAAGTAATGTTGACGTATTATTTAATACATACATATATAAATATCATCACGCCATATCCCTTGCAGGGTAGTCAGAGAGAACAGAGTGCCAGAGAACTCTATCCTTGCATACTTCACTCGCTTCCTCAATTTTATTTAATGAACACTTTTTTTTACTAATTATATTTTTATCATTATAAAAAAATAACCCGCGTTAAGAAAATAATCTGTTCATTGCGGGGGACTTCACAAAAATACGAAACAATAAACAAAAATTACATCCAGACTCGGAACAACAATTTGCGAATTGCAGAAAGCATGCACATACGCATGGAATTCGAATCCGTGACAATTGGAACAGTATGTCGGTATCTTAGCCATTATGCCATGTGTTTAATGAATGATGTAAAGATAATGACGTGTGTACACCGGCGTGTCTAACTAGGGTTGCCATAACATGAGTCAGTTGACTTTGTGTTCGGTCGGCAGCCCTGAGTGCAGTTTTCCATAAGAAAGCCGCACTTCGCCGAGGCCGGCCACCGGCCGCGTTGGCGCTTCCGTAATCTACAGTATGCTACACTTTTGTTTTAACTATTATAAAAATAAATATTACGAAATTATTTCTAAACTTTATGAAATTAATAATGTGTATTCGAGATTTCAAAACCATCCATTAAATATCTACGGCGTTAAAGCGTAATTAATAAACTAACGTTCGTATTTTATAAATACAACAAAAACTACTAGAAAAGCAGTAAAAAAATTATTATGACATTAGAAAGGATTTATTATTAATTAAATTGTGGTATTTGTATTTTACTAACCCAACGTCTTACTTAAAAAAATATCCAACGCCCCCTGATCAGACGGGGTGGCATAAAGTTTTATTTCGAATTCTCCTTCTTTTGTTTCACTGATGTCTTTTTAATAATGTTATCCGCTTGCATCCCTTGACAATCATTGTATTTTTACTTCAACAGTAGATGGATGAGAAAAAAAAGATAAAAGACCTTATTATCATAATATTAAATGAGACTACATTTTATAACGAAAGACAAAGCGTCGTAACAATAAGCTCCTAAAAAGAGATCACACTGTATATAGCGAACGTGTTTAAGTGTGTGCGTGACTTGCAAGTCGCTAACACACGAACACTCGCTCACTTTCACTCGCCGAACTATTCTTAGGGCGCGTTCATAACGCCGCCATATCTAGTTACCTATACGACTTTTTTAATTTATTAAAGCATATGGTTATTACACACCATCTGATTATGAGAGATAATGTAATCTTATAATGGTGAAGCCATTAGGGCTTTTACTCATCTTATTTTTTTGACCGACTTCAAAAAATTCGGTTTTCAATTCAACTATTTTTTTATGTGTTAACTTCTTTTTTTACACTAACACTTCTTTTTTTAAATTGTATGATTCTTTTTTTTTATTATTTGAAAGCCACGTAGTCCTATTTAAATTTAAACAGATTTGACCGACAGTTTCTGTGTTATTTTCGATAATGCGTATTTGATTGATCAACTATCGACTACATTGATGATTTTTCGATGTAAAATTATTACTTTTTAATACATTTTTTTTAAATTGTTTTTAGTAGTTGCTTTTCTTTTGTTAAATATTTGTATTACAGCAGCTCTCATTGCTTTTTAAATAGACATAAAAGCAACTGTATGCAGTTTATTTTAAATTAAGCTACTTTTGGTATAGAAATAGGGAAATATAACACGCTGAAATCGATGCGCCGAAATCATCATCTTCATCATCTCAGCCCATATAATCCCACTGTTGGGCTCGAGCCTCCTCCATAATGGGAGAGCAATTGACCTATTATACTACGCTGGTCAGACGTGTTGGTATAGGATTTGGTTTTAAGTTTTCCTTCTCTCGCTGATCTCTGTTATATGCGTTTTATATCCCTTAGTCGTCTCGTACGATCACCCGTGGGTAAGATAGGGGTGGTGAATTATATTCTTACTCCGTCACCACGTGGCAATGCATATCAAAAATTATCAGCGATTGTAGATCATTCTTTTCCACTGAAACATTCTGATATAAAGAATTGTAATTTATAACTAGTTTCATTAACAACCTTTTTATCACGTACTTATTTTTAAGTAAGCATCTCCCATAAATACTTAAATCCCTGTAACATAAGGAGCTTTACAAACTTATAACTGATGGCTATAAATAGCACCCAAAACTTGGAGCAATTACTTCTAGATGATAGAAAAGGGTTAACCTGCATGGACTTTGAGACCATTGAGCACAAGATGGGCAGCCTGCTCGTGATCATTACTGCTAGAAAATTCGACCTACCAACGCAAAAGTTAACGCAATTTATATTTTGTATTTTTTTACTTATTAGTTTTTGATATTTAACTCGATTTTCTAATTTATATCGACCTGGGCCAACTCCACCTGAAGCTGTTTGGTCAACAATTACATTCCCAAGGAAGATTGGTGTCATAAAACTACATGTCAATAACTTTTGCAATATTTACTATGGAAGAGGAGCACATATTGTGTCAGCCCCAAATAACTGGAATAAGAGTAAGAGAATGATGATAATGATGAATTGTTTCTGATATTTCACCAGTTTTGCTGGCGTCGTGATCATGGAAGAACAGTTACCGTAATCGTGATGATTGAATTTATGGTATAAATCCCGTCAAGGATAATTTTGCGAGTATTAGTGACCATTGCAATTTGAAATTCTTCATTAAATCTGTGCAATTTAAGTTGCCCATAAAGAGACGGCAAAAATTATATAACACAATCCTTTAAGTGTCATAATTTTCGTATATATTTTGAAAACATTGCAGTGTGGTAGCTGCTACGAATACTACCACCACTTACTTTGCTTGTGGATGTCGTAAAAGACGACTAAGAGCTTTATATCGACCTGGACTCTCCACCTGACACCGTTTGGTCAACAATTACAATACCAGATAGTTGACATCAAGCAAAGGATAAGTCATAAAACTATTGCCAATAATATTTGAAATATATACGTAAGTAATTGGTATAAGAGCAGGATAATAATGATTATGATTGTTTTAGTATTACAAATACATACATCTTTTTTTTTGCGGTGGGCTATGGACGTCGCACCCCGCCAAATCGGTTCGGGGTAAGGGAAGAGGCGGCGCGCAACCCATTGACCCACCCTGCAAGCACCTCTTCTTCGCCGTGCGAGCGGGCCACCGGTACCCGATCTTTGACTTTGGTGGCAGATGATGATGAAATACATACATCTAAACGCTGGGAAAGGAAAAATTATCAAAAGATTATCAGACTGAAATATTATCGTCACCATACAATCATATCTTTCCGTGTAGTGACGAAGTAAGAATACAATTCACCACCTTCTTACCCGTGGGTGATAGTAAGACAGAACTAAGGGATATAAAATGCGTATGACATCTATGCAAGAGAAAAAAAAAACTCGAAACAAAACCTAATGCCAACACGTAGACAGTAGATTAATGTCACTCTCGTTTGGAGAAGGCTCGGGCCCAATAATGGGACGTATATGAGATGAAAAGATGAAACAATCATATCAACTTATACACCATTACTACACTAGAACAATACTGCAATAGGAATGTAAGTGGTAGGAGCACGCTGTTGACAATTTTCTGTATACAGCCGCGGGCCGAGCCTCTCATAAGATCGACGGCTGAGTAATGGTTATGTGCTATTGCGCTTCGTTCGGTGAGCGAGAGAGCCGGCAGCCCAACTGGGTGTGTTTGAGATTTTTATTGGTAGGCAGCGGCTTAGCTATACCCTTGGTATAGCTAAGGACCATGGGCGGCAGTAAAACTTACCATTAGGTGTGCTGCTTGCTCGTTTGCCACCATATGCAATAAAAAAACAAAAGAAATCTTACTAGACCATGCTGGTCAGACAGATTGGTATAAATGAACTATGCCGGGCTGGCCACTGACGTCAAGGATTCGGTATCAGTGGCCAGTCCAATGATGATAGGGAGGGAATACAGAGGTTGTGAGACCACGAGGTTGTGAGACCACGCGCCGCCCTTTCGTCGCCGCGGATGGAACGGACGGCGTGTGTCCAGGGTATGTCAAAAAAAAATCGATGAATACATATCTTGCAAATTTGATATTTATTTTTTATCATAATGCTATAATCTTCTGAAATTAGTAATCTTTTAGCAGAGCTTCGGGCGCTATATCTTTTATTAATTATATGCATTGTCCTATTGGACATAGACGTGCCAAAAGAAGTTTTTTTTAAAAACAACACTTGCACTAAGGAAATAATTACACCAAGACTCGGAACAACAATTTTTGAATAACACAAAGCATTTTCCTGCGTGGGAATCAAAACCAGGACACTGGTAACTGTGCGCTATCTGTGCAGTCGAAATTTCTTAATCACCGCGCTTGACAGACCTGTTAGCTATCGTAGATGATGTTATAAATTCCCCGAAAAATGCTAATTCTCAGCCAGTTTCAATCTTCTTTGGCGTAACAAGATAAATATCTTTTCAAAAATTTTATCTTTCGCCTTATTCTACGTTTGTAGAAAAAACGAAACTAATAATAGAAAAAAGGTATTTAATACATTGAAAATTTTATTATAACGCATTATGTAGTTAAATAAAGTTTATTTAAATAATCACAAAAAAACTAAAATGTTGACTATAGCTAACTTCAGGGCGTCGGTATTTCGTGACGGTGTGCGCGCGCATCGTAAATATTTACTCTCATCATTTTAGCCTAACGCACCAAAAGAAGTATAACTTTAAAAACTTAAAACTAAAAAATCCACACTTTAAAATTGATAAATAATCCAAAATATGGAGTTAAACTTTACCCAAATACAGACAGTAGTTAATAATCTGTTTTGTAAACAATATAACTCTATGGTTTATTTTGACGTGACCGATATTCGAGTACATTGAACTTTATGTAATTTTCATTCGTTCTAAAATGACTACATAATGTATACAGTCGTTATATGTATGAAGTCCTTGTATTACTTTGTACAGACGCACCTCAACAGACATTTGCACTATATTTTTTTACAATGTAAATAAATGACACACACCAAAAATATATTTATTAATATTGCTACATTTAAACGACACAGTATGATTACTAATAATCGTTATAATCATTCTGCTCTTATCCCAATTACTTGTGATCCAAGTCATATATAACCATCTTCCATCTTTCTTCCATCGTACATATGACAAAAAATTCGGTAATAGTTTTATGACCGACCGCCTACCTTATGTTAAACCTTCTTGAAAATCATATTATTGACCAAACGGTATAATTGAACTCAGATCAAAAAGATCTCAGTTGTCTTTTTCTTCTTATTTTTATGTATTGGCAAACAGCTACTTAAATGAGCCATTGTTGCCAGTGTCGAGTTATAATCTTCAAGTGTCGAGTTATAATCTTCAAGTTTTTAGTGTCTTCAGATTAGTCATTGTCCGTCAGTAAGTCAAATGATCGCCATCAACAGTGCTATGGCCACACTGTTAATGGTATCTTGTGAGAATTTTGATGAAAAACGAAAACGTTGTAAAGCACTTTTATATGATATTCACTACATCTCAGCAGTTCCGTCACATCATATTACATAAAATGCCATCAAAATTATCTAATATAACACGTTAAAATACTAAGATATCGAATATAATACAAGAGCACCACATGACGTTTTAGATTCCCGCCAAAAACTCCCTCTCAGTTGTCTTTTGTTATATACACAGTATTTTTTTTTATTGCTTATGGTGGCAAACGAGCAAGCAGTACACCTGATGGTAAGAGTTACTACCGCCCATAGACATTTGCAATACCAAGGGTATAGCTTAGGCCGCTGCATATCAATAAAATCCCCAAACCCACCCAGTTGGGATGCCGGCTCTCTCGCTCACCGAACGAAGCGCAATAGCACATTGCCATTACTCAGACGTCGATCTTCTGCGAGAGTGTGGTACTACCCCGGACGGACCGGCCAGCCGCTGTAGACGGAGAACTGTCAACAGCGTGGTCCTACCACTATTGAGTATTCATTATATACGTGTTTTGCTGTTAAAGAGGTATAACAAAGATTTTACTTAAAGTTTACTATCGGCAATTACAATAAAGTAAGTGACTAGCACGTCCACTACCATAACCAAAACAAAAAAAAAAAAAAAAAACCGAAGGGAAAATTTTTGTGCCTCTCACTAATTTTGTTACGATTTAGATATTGTAGAATTTTATTATGTATCTATAAATTTTATCTTTAATATTTGTATAATTTATCTAACTTTATACTTGGGTGAATCTTCAATTTTGGTCTTAGAGATTTTATTGTTGTGAGGCAAATAATTAATTAAAAAAAAAAAACATTAATGCATTAGAAGTTCTAGTTAAAATTATTTATTACATACAATTAATTCAAATTTCATTTAGATGATTCACCATTGTGTACTAAGTCTACTTTAACTATTAGTGTTTGCAATAGTGTGCGTGTTGCACTTCGCTTACAAACGCGTCGAATACGTACCATAGATTATATCATAAAGAGTCGTCTGTAATAATCCACAAATATATAAATTATATTATATTAACTATATATGTTATGTAAATTACATCGATAAAGATAAATGGCTGAAATTTCAACTTTATTTTTGTACGTATAAAAAAATAATAGTTGTGTATTTAACACAGATTAATAACTTCGTCAAATAAAAGAAGAAAGTTCTTAAACGTTTAAATGTTCGCTATTTGAATTTTTTTTTTGTTTTTTTTTTATATTACAATTTGGTAACGAAGCTATCGGTTTAAACCAAATTATAGATTTTAAATTTATAATTCATGTGCAATAATTTTGCTTAAAACTTACAGAACAATTATATACTTCTTTATATTGAGTAGCTTATTAAATGTCACAGTTCGTCAATAAGTCTAGACACTGACAACAAAATTACATTGGGTATTATGGCAGAACACAGAAAACCACGTAAACCACTGTTATATCATATTCACTATACTTAAGCATTGTCTACATATGTATTACATGTATACATTTACATAAAATTCTAACAAAATTATTTAATAACTATATAACATTAGAATGTTGAATAAAATTTAAGAGCGAAGTATGACAGTTTTACATTCCCGCTGAAAAGCTATTTAAAATGTATCTAATGAATCACAAATAATATTTGAGTTTATTTTTTAATAATTATTTAATTTGAAACATGGTCGAAAGTTTTTGTTCATTTAAACTGCTAAAATGATCCAAGGTTCGGGCGTTCGATAACCATATAGGACTAAAATTTGCTGTTTCGATGTACACGTACTTTGAGTCAGATAATTACATATTTTTTTTATATTTCATGGTTGGCAGATGAGACGATGATCTTTAAATTTAAAAAGTATTAGCCACTTAAGGGTTATGTTATTACTTGATACAAAACTTGTCTTCAAAATGTCGTTCGAAAACGCACTTTAGTGTTAAATGTTTCATATTTTATCAAAGCTATTAAGATATAATTTTGGCGAGAATTTGAAAACGTAATGTGGTGGTCTTGTATTATATTCGATATCTTAGTATTTTAACGTGTTATATTAGATAAATTTGATGGTTATCTGATGTAGTGAATCATATTCACTTTACACAATAAAAGAAATTTACAAAGTTTTCGTTTTCCATCAAAATTGCCAGAAGATACCATTAGTTTAATAGTGGTAGGACCATGCTATTGACAGGTTTCTGTCTACAGCCGCGGGCCGGTCCGTCCGGGGTAGTACCACACTCTCGCAGAAGATCAACGTCTGAGTAATGGCAATGTGCTATTGCGCTTCGTTTGGTGAGCGAGAGAGCCGGAAGCCCAACTAGGTCGATTTTGGGATTGTAATGGTAGGCAGCGGCCTAGCTATAGCCTTGATTATAGCAAAGGTCCATGGGCGGCAGTGACACTTACCATCAAGTGTGCTGCTAGCTCGTTTGCTACCATAAGCAATAAAAAAATAATAATAACAGTGTGGTTACAGCACTGTTGATGGCTACGATTTGAGTTACTGATGGACGATGACTATCCTGAAGAGACTACAGACGTGAAGAAAATTATAATTTGACACTGGCAACAATGGTTCGTGTAAGCAGGTAGTTGACTGCCAATATGATGAAAATAAGAAGAAGAAAAAGCTTCTTCTTCTTACAACTCTTCTTACTTAGATAAATTACGCCACGTCGATAAGTTAACGCTGCTCCGGTGGCCGGTCCAAAGACGAAGGCGAGGTTCACGGGTGGGTTACGGGTATGCGTGCGTACTCCCCTCTGTCATCCAGGACGGAGTGGTGCGAGGAGTGCGCCGACCATAACTCGGGGTGAGAGAAAAAAAAAATTAGATAAATTACATTTTGTCCGAGTGCTTTCTTGTCTACATGTCCCAGACAGCTTATATGCAATCTTGATGATGATGATTAATTCCAAATATTAGTACTGAAATTCTATATCTCTTTTTTAAAATTCATAATAAATTTAGGTAAAACAGATATGTAATATTACTAAATAAATATTGGTGAAAAAAAAATTTTGTACGTAAAATATAATCGTAAACTTTTCTGCTTTTGTTAGGACAGATTTCTAATACAAAATACATTTCAGATATGTTAAGGATTATATCCTACATCATCCATTAAAGTATGAAAGGTTCAACATTTTTTGTTATAGACACAGATGAATGACGCCTGTGGGAAAAATATGTTAGGCTCAGAAAATACAGACTTAACGGCCATGATGAATTTAATGGAGTTAATATATAAGTTTAAAATTATTCTACCAAAGTTTTGAAGAACCGATCTTTTATCTCCAAATTCGGCATCATTTGAATGTATTAATTGGATCGACGTTTAGTCATAGATGGGGTATCCTGTGTACGTAGTGCGAGGTAGACTGGAGGGGGCAGAAGGCAGGAGAGGGGGTTGCGTTGAGCACAATGCGCCGGTGCAAAGACGTTCGTTGCTCCCGCGTAGGTCATCGACTCTTTCACCGGCGCTTGCGCACGCGACCCGCCACTTTCGCGCGATAACATTGCTAGACTTTGTCGATTTGAAACGAGATAGAATTATACAATTTCTATTTGTTAGACAGAGATGGGCTTATAAGTCTGTCAGAAAAATGATAATTAATGAAAACATCGCGTGCGAATGACGGCCGTATTTACAGCTTTTTGTTAAATTCTCGTTATATAATCGGTCATTAACATATTGTGCTTACTTTTAATCATTTGTGCATATAAGCTCTTTTTAATTTTTTTTAAGACCGGGTGTTCAACGAGGCTCCTTTTTTTAGGTTATACGTCAGTTACATTATATAGTCAGGGTAGTCGAAGAAGAGAAAATAATTTTATCCGTTAGCAATATAAATCTTGCGAATCATATAAGGTAATTGTCGGGTAGTTCCACACTGCTATCGAAGACAAAGACTGAACACTGATGGCCCGACCAATAGGCGATAAAGAGGTACTGAATAGTACGGCAGATTATGTGGTTGCGCTCTACATTCAGACGCCGTTTTCGATATAAATGAAGTTGTAAGTCTGTTCTCACCCAAAAAAAGGGCCCACACTGCTGATAGTTTTCTGCCTGCATTCAGCAAATGTATCGGTTTGTCCGGGATACACACAGAAAGTTGAATTCTGAGTAGTAATAATTCAGCTATATGTGCCGGCTCATCTGGGATAGCACCACACTTATATAGAAAGTCAAGGTTTGTAATTATTTAACACTGCACTTCATTTGATGAGCGAGAAAGCTAAACATCCAAACCCCATCACTCTTCTTTTCTATTCTCATTATAAAGTCCATGAACGGCATTCTACCTCACTATCAGGTGGGATAGTTGTTCCTGATAATGCTATACCCAGCACGCCTAGAAGGCGAGTTGGTAATCGGAGCTGGTACTCTCTCAATTGATGATTTTCGGCTCTTATAGTTAAGTAAAGGGGGTAGTATTTTGTAATCTTACCCTATCACTACATTGGATAACCCGTTAAACTTGTAGACAAAATAATAACGCTGCATCATAATCATTATCCTGCCATTATCCCAATTACTCGGGGTTGACATTATATGTAATTTACTTACATATTACAAAAGTTTTGGCAATAGTTTTTAGTAATTGTGACCAGACCGTGTCCGTGTGATGACGTAGTAAGAATACAATTCACCATCCCCTATCTTACCCATGGGTGATCGTAAGAGACGACTAAGAATATAAAAATGCATATAACATCTATGCAAGAGATGAAACACTCGAAACAAAACCCTATATCAACGCTTCTGACCAGCGCGGTATAGTAGGTTAATTTTCCTCCCATTACGGAGGAGGCCCGAGCCCAACAGTGGGACGTTTATGGGCTTATGATGATTGACCAGACAGCACCAAATGGCGATTGCCGAGGTCGATATAAAACTCTTAATAGTCAGTTCAAGCCCCTTGCAATTAATATATGTTGGTAGTATTCATACCACAGAGTATAAATAAATAGCGCTATATATAAATAAGCAACTAATGACATCTTTTTAACTCTTCCGGACATGACAGAACAAAAATATACTTACCATTTTATTTTAAGCATCGAGAGATATTTTTGTACGTTAAAAACCCTCGACTGCAATTCAATGCATGACACGACACTGTCACTTTTTTTTATCCTCGGTAGTGTAGGCAAAGGTATAATACCCATTCCGCCTGTGTAACTATTTAGATTATATTCTAATTTTTTTATAGCTTATGGTGCCAAATGAGCAAACAGCACACTTGATGGTAAATGTTAATTATTGCTATTGCCGCTTATGGACCTTTCTAATAACAGGGACACAGCTAGGCCGCTGCGTAATATCCAGAAAATTAGACATTAGGCGCTCTCGCTCACCGTAAGATGCGCCACAGCACATTGCTCCTGCTCAAACTTCTAATTTCTGCGAGAGTGTGGTCATACCCGGAATGGACCGGCCCGCGGCTGTAGACAGATAACTATCCAGTGTGGTTCTACTACTACTAACCAATACTACTAAGTCCTAACACTACTAAGTCCTGCTACTAGGTACTAATTGTTAGGCACAATTTCATACTTTCAATGTTATCACCGAACTTACCATTATCAGCTAAATCAGCGGTTTCTTACCGTGAAAAATGCAATGTTACTTATTTTTTTTTAACGATAACTATGAGAAATTCATCCCATATTTTACCCGTGGGTAGCTGAGTTGTAGCGGCTTCGAATACTACCAACCCTTACTTTGCTCATGGATGTCGTAAATGACGACTAAGAGCCTTATAACGACCTAGGCCATCTGATGCCGTTTGGTCAACAATTACATTCCGAAGGAGGGTTGACGTCTGACAGGCGGCCGTCATAAAACTATTGCCAATATTTTTTACAATATCTACTATGAAAGAAGAGTACATATTGTATCGACTCCAAGTAATTGGGAGAAGAGTAGGAGAATGATGGGCGTCGTAAAAGATGACTAAGGGATGAAATATGCAAATAATATCTATGCAAGAATCATCATTCAGAAGAATCATTATTCTCCTTCATGTAAAATCAAATGTTCATGATATCTGCTATGATGAAGATGACGTCAACAGACTTATTAAAATCCATCGTTAAAAACATACTTCTTTAGTATATTTAACCAATTTTATGCTTGTATTACCTAGCAACTAGTAAAAAATTACTAAAAGAATTAAGACACAAATGACACCTCACTCACTCAGAATAATAATTTGTGAATTGTACACAATGGGAATCGAAGCCGCGACATTTGAAACGGTAAGTCTAATTTAACAACTATGCCCTCTGCGCTAGATTGCTTCAAATAATACGAATTGAGCGAATTTAGATCTCAAGATCTTTCAGACAAGTTCTCCACTAGCCTCAAGACCTCGGTTATAGGCTATCTAAATGATTCATAAGATTTTTATTAATGAATTCATTAAATTATTTCGATAACAGTAAATGCTAACCCTAATATAATTATGACGTTGCCATAACCGTCATTATAGTCTTTTAAAAAACATGTTCATTTGAGTTCAATAACATTTCCTGAACTTAAAAAAAATACGACAAAAAAGCTGACGGATTTTAAAATAATTTCAAAACTTTTGTGGCGACTTTTATTTATGATCTGTCAGATGGAATCGCTGCACATCGGTTGGTAATTGGCAGCCAACGTGACACTATAGGCAGTCTACGTCTAAATAGCGTATTGTAATATATTTAAAGTAATGCCGTGTGGTGACATACATACATACATACATACCATCACGCCATGTCCCTTGTAGGGTAAGCAGAGAGAACAGAGTGCCAGAGAACTCTATCCTTACGTCCTTTACTTATCCGTGTGGTGATGGAGTAAGAATATAATTCACCACCTGTGGGTGATCATACGAGACGACTAAGGGATATAAAACGCATATAACATCTATGCAAGAGAAGAAAACCTCGAAATTAAACCCTTTACCAACACGTCTGACCAGCGTGGTATAGTATATTTCCCTTCCATTAGGGAGGAGACCCGAGCCCAATAGTGAGACATATATGGGCTGTGATGATGATGATTGCTATGTTTTAGCCATGGACATGAGCTTCTTGAATACAATGGTGAATGAAAAAACTGCACAGATGACGTTCTGGTTAGGTTAAGTTAGGTTTTGACTTACCAAGTCAAGTGTTGCATACAAATGGCATAGTGGTTAAGATACCGACCTTCCGTGCCAGTGCCATATGTTCAATTCCCACGCGGAACAATACTTTGTGCGATCCGCAAACTGTTGTTCTGACTCTAGGTATAATTTGTTTGCGTTAGTTGTATGTTTGTAAAGCTATACAAAGATTATTTCTTTAGTGCAGATGGTGTCTTTAATAAAAATAAATCTAATCTATAAGTTCAAAACCTGGATGTAATTTGTGTCCTTAAACTGTATATTTGTAAAATCTTCCGCAACCTCTCATCTTTAAAAAAGAGTTCCAAAATGAAAAGAAGTTAAATAATCGCCCGCTTAATGAAGGATTTCTTTAGGAAAAGTAACCATAGTACGTGCCCCTTTCTTTAAAAATAGTCATCATCATCATCATCATCACAGCCCAAAAAAAAAAATAGTACCAAATTTTGAACAAAATTGGACCTTTTTCATATATTAGGAACGCTCATCTTGATCTTCTTGCCGGTGGGAGTCTTAAAAACCGGCTGAGGGAACACTGGAGCATTGAACACCAGCACTTGGAAACTTATTATATTAACTACGATCGCCAGCCCGTCTGCCAAGTGTGGCGATTATAACATCCCCGCTTAGTGAGGCAAGGAACGTGAATGAGTTGATGGATGGTATAATTAAAAAGTGTGTTAGACATTTATTTTTTTACGGAACTTCAACTAGTTTACATATTTTCCATGAACATTTACTAATGATATCTCAATAATATTTGTGTTTAATGTTAATTAAAATGCCTTTAAGTTGTTATTAGAGTAAAATTTTATTTCGCTCAATGAGGGCTCAGTACGGCGTATTTGAAATATATTCCTAAGTGATTACACGTTCAGAAAGTCGAGAATTTAAAAGATTTGTAGTGTGTTATCATAAAAAAATTGTATTTTAGTAGCTTACATTGCAAACGCGGGTCAAACTTTACAAGATATATCAAATTAATATACTACAAAATTGTATCAGCTTTAAAAAATTCTGCGATAATATATGCCTGTCTTCTAAGGTAACCCATAGCAACCATATTTGTTTATAACCATTAATAAAAAAATGTATATTTATGAAGCTATTTTTAACAATACAGTATTACACCTTATCCAATTAAATACATTAGATACATGCTGCATTTAATGTATATTAAAATGAATATGCTAAAAGTTATACGAGATTTAAAATGCGGGCACAGAGCGATCGAATACCGAAGCGAAGCGTGGACGAGTCCCTAGTAATACATTATACTATACAATATAAATAATAAATACATAATAACTTTTATCTAAAGAGCTTCCTTCATAGTACATTAATTATCTATATTATTACTATTTTAATTCATAAACAAGTGGAGTTTGTTTATTTGTTTGAACGTGTTAATCTCAAAAATTCCCGGTTGGATTTGAAAGAAACTTTACTAAGATGCAGCATGTTTATCGAGAAAACCTACATGCTATAAAGCGTAACACTATGAGCGTATTTATTCTTGTCAAAAAATATTGAGATATGGTTAATGCATAAATTGGCAATAAGAAGATTGATAGCTGGTCTAATAGCTAATTTGTGATCGGATGCTGCTTGCGGAATCTAGTCCAGCCATTTATTATATATTTGAGAATATATATATGTAATATATACACAAAATACATCATATTGGAGCTAATACTTATTAAATACGTATACTAATTTTAAATTTATGAAAAAGAAGTAACTAAAAAAAGAAAATTAAAATAATAGACAAGCCTGTTGAGTTTCTTGTCAAATCTTCTCACCGGTGATAGCGTGCCGATATGAAGTTAGTTTATTGGATTAATTCAAGATAAAATGTAATAATTGACAATATGTAAGTACCTCAGTGGGGTTATGTAAATGATTTTGAATTTAAATTTTAGTCGTCACTGTCAAAACATATGTTGAATTTGCAATGAAATACCTACCAATAATATAATCAGAAGTTATCTTAAAATAAAAGGAAACAATAACAGAAAATAATCATGCGTATATTCAAAATATTAAGAATAATTATGTTAATAATCAGCTCTAGATGAAGCTACGGCTAACAGCTAGTTTTAGATACGCGAAGTTATTTTAGTCACGTAAATTGGTTTGTTTACTACTGATATCAAGTTAGTGTCACTGATAACGAACTACTACTGCCATTGAGAAATAGAGAAATACTCGCTAAATATAATATCTTAAATAATTCCTCTTCTCAGTCCACTGATAACACAAATGGCGTTGCGGTCGTGACCCCCCATTTTTTTATTATTTACATCTGAATAAACCTAGTAGAGAGCGAGTAGGTATGAAAGAGAGTATTGGTGTAAAGATGCGAAAGGAAATGCTCCGATAGTTCGGACATGTGGAAAGAATGCCGAACGAACGCCTGGTTAAGAAGATATACAATGCGAAAGTGGAAGGATGTAGGTACCGAGGGAGACCGAGACTAACCTACCTAGACCAGATCGGTCATGTACTGAAGGAAGGTGGAGTCAAGAGTCTCCGAAACCGGCGAGCGTGTATGAAGAGAATTATGAATGTTGAGGAAGCGAGTGAAGTATGCAGAGATAGAGTTCTCTGGCACTCTGTTCTCTCTGCCTACCCTGCAAGGGATATGGCGTGATGATATGTATGTATGTGTATGAATAAACCTAGACGGAAGGGCTGTGAGCCCATAACCTGCCATTTTACCACCCTATCTCCAATTGAAATTATTACCGGTTATTTTTTTTCGGTGGATTACGGTCTGCGCACTCCTCGCACTACTCCATCCGGGGTGACAGTGGGGCGTAAGCACGCATACCCGTAACCCACCGGTGTACCTCGCCTTCGTCGTTGGACCGGCCACCGGAGCAGCGTGAACTTGTCGTCAGTGGCCGGCCTGATGGAATACCCCCTGAGGGGTACCCTTTCCTTGAGCGACGTAACCCCGGGGGGAGGACGGCGGTCCCTCCTCGCGCGGAAATTATTACCGGTACCGATTATTTGAGTTCGGTGACTTAGAAGCTTACCGTTTCAGATACTACTTTCTGTCGACACCCTGGTAAGGAAGTGCCCGAAATATCATGACATACAATGTCATGCAAGTCAGTTCTCTGTACAAAGCGCAACTACTTGTTCCGAGTTCAGGTTATGTTTGTTTATTATGTTTGTAAAGTCCTCCAAGATATAAGGATTTATTCCTTAATAAAGTACATTATCTGTGTGGTGACGGAGTAAGAATACAATTCACCACGCCCTATCTTACCCGTGGGTGATCGTAAGAGACGAATAAGGGATATAAAACGCATATAATATCTATGCAAGAGAAGGAAAACTCGAAACAAACCCTATACCAACATGTCTGACCAGCGCGGTGTAGTAGGTTAGGCTATGATGATGATGAAGGGGCATTGTCTTTCAAAATAATTGAACCCTACAAACTGCCGCCACAGATGAAGGACATTCACAATATTGGCCTGACGCTATCTATGTACGTCTCTCTTATGACTGTTGTAATATTAAGCTCATGATCAGATCCAGGCCATACAGGATCTATTATTGTTATCCACAAACGATTACTCGTAAATACGTAAATTGTATACTTGAAACGTCTCTGAAGATTAAAAGACTTTATTCCTAAATGCGATGTATTACTGTCTTTAAATAAAACGCTATACTATTAAATGATAAATAAACATTTAGAATCACTTTCAATTTCTAAACAGAGCCCGATCGAAACTTACCTATCACAATGCTAACGATCGTAGTAAAAATGCATGATTCGTGTTACCGTAGCCGCAGCGTACCTTTCACCAGCGCGCGGGCGCGGGCCTCGACTCGAGCAGAAAGTGACAGTGTGACGTCACATGACATCATCAACAACACCATTGCTTTATTAAATAGAATAGAATAAGTTTTATATGGCAAATGTATAATTATTAAAATAATACATACCATGCATAGTACCTATTTTTTGCCAAAACCCGGTCCCTAACTCAGTGGCTTAGTAGGAAAAGAGAAATTTGCAGGTACCTACAATGGAAACTCGCAAGGATTTAAAATGAGCTACTACTACTTATTGGAGTTTATTGGAGTTTACTCCTTAAGAATCGATTTTCATATAAGGCGCCCGGTATGAGAAAAATTTGAGGAGTAAAATCTAGTGATCGAATGACCTCGTTACGTTTTTGGTGCGCAACCTATTCTGCGCACCTTTCACTTTCTGACGTGAGATAATACTTCACTGAACAGTTTTAATGAATGTAAATAAATATATAGATATATATTATTTTTAGTCAAATGATTCTCGCAGTGCTCTCTTAGAAAGCATTTTACGATTCCTTTGGCAAAGAAAGGATTGTCAACATTTTGTATTATATATATTAATACTATACGGGGAAATAATATGATGTTATTTTAAACAGTCTCATGATGGATAGGTGTGAGTATAGCCCCACTCTCGTTAAGTGGTACCTAATTATTGATAGTTGTACAGTTAGGGCCACTAGATGAATGAAATTTCATTAATTTAGTTGGGTTTTTCATTTCTATATATTTTTTTCATTTCTATCCAAACAAATGACTCTGTGTTATTCTAACAGCGAGAGTTGCAAGACTTGCGAGACTCGCAAGAGTCTTGCATTTGGGCAACACTAATAATATTGATATTATCTCAATTACTTGAGGTCGACCCTATATGTACTCTTCTTTCATTTTACATATTGTAAAAGTTTTAACAATAGTTTTATAACTAGCCGCCTGCTTGACGTCAAATCTCCATGGGAATGTAATTGTTGACCAGACGGCTTCAGGTGAAGTTTACCGAGGTCGATATTAAACTCTTAATCAACTTTTACGTCACCCACGAGCAATGAAAATGTTGGTAGTATTCATAGCACAGCTATTATTATAACACTAGAATTGAACTAAAAGATAATAGGACGGATATAAAAGTTTTTATCCATCCATTCTTCACGCTTAAGACGACTAATATTCTTAAATCTATCCTAGCAAGTGATTATAATATCCGCATCACACTTAGCTGCCTTCTTGGCGGTGGGAGTTCTGTTATAATATTCTCAGAGGACTATTGATACCCATTTTCCTCATGGTCTTTTAAGCGATTTTAACAACTTCCACAGGCGAGTAGTATACAATGATTTCTGATGTATACGCGAGTATTACACTATTAAAATAAAATTATTTTTCCGGATTTCGTCGCGTTTATATTTGATTTTCTGGACCTTCGGAACACTTTACAGTGTTCACGGTTACAGGAGAAAATTAAAAATCAAATACTAACGCAATAAAATCCGTAAACAATGTTCTATTTTTCCATAACACTCGCGTAAACGTAACAAATCATAACAATCACCACTGACTTCTTTATTACTATCGATGATGATACATACATACATATCATCACGCCATATCCCTTGCAGGGTAGGCAGAGACAACAGAGTGCCAGACAACTCTATCCTTGCATACTTCACTCGCTGCCTCAACATTCATAATTCTCTTCATACACGCTGCCCAGTTTCGGAGACTCTTGACGCCACCTTCCTTCAGTACGTGACCAATCTGGTCTAGGTAGGTGAGTCTCGGTCTCCCCCGGTACCTACATCCTTCCACTTTCGCATTGTATATCTTCTTAACCAGACGTACGTTCGGCATTCTTTCCACATGTCCGAACCATCGGAGCATTCCATTTCGCATCTTTACACCAATACTCTCTTTCGTACCTACTCGCTCTTTTACGTCGTCGTTGCGAATGCGGTCGGTCAGCCTAACTCCACAGATTTTCCGTAGAGATAGCATTTCGACCGCATTAATTTTACTTTCATGCTCTTTTCTGCATACCCAACTCTCGCTTCCATATAGTAATGTTGGGACAAGCACTGCGTTATGTATTGCTACACGTGCTTTCTGGCTGAGGTGGTGGCTACCGAGAAGTTGTCCCAACGTGCCGTTCACTCTATTTCCCGCATTTACTCTTCGCTCTATATCAGTGGTGTAACCTTCCATCTCGGCTAAATCCACATCCAAGATATACAAATTTATCCACTTGTTCTAGTACATCATTACCTATTGTTACTCTTACATCTGTTCTGGCTTCATCTCTTTCAAAGACCATTATTTTGGTTTTGCTCACATTCATGCGTAGACCCCTTTTCTTACAATCTTCTGTCATTGTGTCGACTAGGTTCTGCAGGTCAGTCGCTGACTGCGCCAGCAGGACTGCATCATCTGCATAGAGCAGAGCACTGACCACTGAGTCACCCATCTGGACTCCCACATTCATATCGTTCAACCTTTGGAGACGATCATAGAAGTAATCTGGAAGACGAAATCGAATCCGAAAAAATAATTTTATTTCGAAAATTTAAAATCTATTTTATCTACATATTTAAATACCCAAGTCCATTATATTTCCATCTTTAAACAGCTTTGGACTTAAATTAATAATTATTATTAAATTACGAATAGATATTATCTACCATCATCTCATCAACTTCATATATGTCCCACTGTTGGGCTCGAGCCTCCTCCGTAATTGGAAGGAAATTCACCTACTACACCACGTTGGTTAGACGTGTTGATATAAGGTTCAGTTTCGAGTTCTCCCTTTCTTACATAGACGTTATATGCGTTTTATAACCCATCCCGTCGTCTCTTACGATTACCCACAGGTAAGATAGGGAGTTGGTGAATTGTATTCTTACTCCGTCACCACACGGAAAGAAACAGATTTTATCCATATAATTATGTCCATCTGTAATAATATATTTATTGGCAACACAATACAAGGCTATTCAAACAAAGAAATCAAAAAGTTCTCTGAATGAACAACAAATGAAAAGATTTGTTCTTTACAAAAATGGACGCAAATGCTTTTCTTTTGTTATGAACTTTTTGTTACCAAAAAGGGCATAATAAAATTATGACGAATAAAGAGAAGAGAACAAGAAATAAAATGGGAACAAAATATATTTATAAACGTGTCACTCATCTGAGTAAAGCGATTGATACCGTTGTATTGTTTAAATGACCCATAAATATTCTATGATTTCTTTGTCTTTTTTTATTGGTACTATAATTCCACTACACATTCCCATCACTGTTATTTCTTTAAGCCAGATTCCAAAATCGTTTCCACAAATTACACCGGGGTTTGACCCTCAGAAACTATTGGGCAACATAATTAAAATTAATTATCTTTAACCACACTCAAAATAATCATTTAATGATAATTTTGAGTGTGGTTGTTATGTTTCGAATGCGAAGTTTTCTTTTTTAAAAAATAAGAAATTAGTTTATCGTTTTTAAAGCGTTTTGCTTGTACTTGCGTTTCTTGCAATTTGAAGACTCGCTCATAATGAGATTAGTCTCATAGAAAACGATTTAATTTGCTTATTGTACAGACATGGTAAAGTAATACTTTCATCTTCACCTCAGCTCTCATTTGTCCCACTGTTGGGGTCGAACCTCCTCCATAATGGGAGAGAAATTGACCTACTACACCACGCTGGTCAGATATGTTGGTATAGAGTTTTATTTCGAGTTTTCCTTCTCTCACATAGATATTAATGCGTATTATATTTCTCAGTCGTCTCTTACGATGCACCCACGGGTGAGATAAGGGGTGGTGAATTGTATTCTTACTCCGTCACCGCACGGAAAGTAATACTTTAAGTACTGTATATTATATGAAGACTGACTTGGAAAAAGTAGGAAAAACGTCTTACTTACTCCTAGATCACTTTTTACTAAATATCAGCAATAACATTGTTAGGCATTGAATTATGTTTTTTTTTCGACAATAACGGAGTACTCTTGAAAGTTCAAAATCTTAACAATAGAATAATCTCTAAAGTTGAAAATCATTCGAAATGTAAAAGTTATCATAGAGACCCCATTTTTTTTTCTCTGCACGATTCAGGTCGCACGGCTTTAGATAGAGAAAAACCAAGTTTTGTAGGTAAAAATCGCTAACATTAATGTGTAATAGAACTTTGATGTTTCATTTCTTTAATTTTTCATTCCTAAAAGATATACAATTATAAAATCGACTCGTCTAGAAAAAGCCTGCGCTCAACAGCGGCGCGTATGTAATTTGAAAATAATAAAAAGAAAGAATATATGCGGTTTAATTCCTTTTAATCAATTTCCCACAATTATAAAAAAATATTCAATTCTTACAGTATCGTATTAATCTAGATATTATTTCTCAGACGGTTATTTATAAATATTAATGTTTTATTACCCCCTATTGAATATTATTTATTTCCCAAATGACAAAATAATTAATATTTTTAATAATAAATTCAATTTATTCCCTCATGCAATAAACTTTTAAGAACCTATTTCTATCGAAGTGCATGCCCGCTTTCTTAGGTTAGTTATACCTATACGTAATAAATCCTCACGGGGCTCGTAGTTTCCTCAAAACTCCGAACCCGAACCACTACGACACAGAGATGGTTAAAATTACCAAAAATGTTAAACAATGATGAAACATTCTGATACCTTCAATAATTATTCCCGTGTTTGTTAGATAGGTATTAGTTTTAACAATTGCATTGAAATGAGTTATCCTCGCGTAACCTTCTATATCAAAGACAATGGTATCTAGCCATCGAGGTCTGAAGTGGTTAGACCATAACCAATTAGAATGCCAATATAAATACATTTTGGTGGGACTTACCTCAAATTCATAGATGGCGTTGTAATATTACAAATGTTTGTATGTTGACGCAGTTAGTCGCTATTTTTTTACCAGGCATGGTATAGTTGCACGCTGCCCGAACCATTCGAGGTGATAGAAGGGCAATTTGCTATAACTTGCCATATTATAAGGTAATGCTAATTTTTGTGTTGCTAATGAGACTTTTTTTGTGAAATTTATAAACAAAAATAAGATATTTAATGGAGCGAACGCGAAGCATCTCTGTTTCCAGAAAACATTCTCTAATATAATTATTTGTTCGATGACGAAATCAGAATGCGCGACTGCACTACTCTCCAAATTGCATTTCCCTACCGAATCTCCTGAAAATGTGTAAGCAGGTTCGACACTATGTCAATTTTGTTGATTTGCGAAAGCGTCCAAAAATGTCATAATAATTTAGCAGACTCACGAGGTGTATAGCTCCCATAACCATTAGTAATAATTATTGTTGGTGCTGAAGTCATTGGCTGTCAGTAACTCAAATAGTGGCCAGTATCATGACAACACTGTGAATAGTAATACATCTAGAAAGTTTTGATGGAAAACGAAAATAATTGTTAAGCACTGTTATATCATATTCACTACACTTTTGTACTTCCTTTGCATTACATTACATAAAATGCCAACAAAAAAATTATGTAACATGTTTTATACACCACAATACTGAATATAATACAAGACCACCACATAACGCTATCAAGTACTCACCAAAACGCCAAAAAATATAATAGTGATTGTTGTGTTGTCATTGAGAATTGCCCGGCAACAATATGCGATGAGGCTTTAGCCAATAATAGAATAGAACTCGATACCTCACGCTAAGTAAACATACGATGCTGGCACTTGTTCCTAACTATACTTAAAGCTAAGTGATTTATAAATGATAGATTTGATTCAAGATGACGCCTATGTAATGAACAACAAATTAATAGTTACAAGTTTCGTCAGTTAATTAAAATAGAATGTAATAAATGATTGGAATTTTAATTAAAACAATCTCTGCGGTTGTTCAATGCAATAGGAAAAGACAGAGCATGGTCGCCACCTACATTTAATATACATCATCTATGCTGGAAATATATCATTATCTTCCTGCTTACAGAGTATAGACATTGAAAAGATCGTCTTACATCAAGGGGACGAACTGCAACACAGACGTCAGGGAATTTGTTTTGGTGGCCCATTGAGAGAGGAGATACGACGAGTTATAACGCCGGAAGTCACTGATGAGAGAAGCATGAGGATCTAGGGCATAACTATATAAAGGAAATAAAAATGCGATGGTGTATATATTGGTTTTGCGTTGCATTTAATATCTTCGCAATGCGTTCTGAAGAAAAACCATTGAAACGCCATCTTGTTTTTGGTGAATAATGTTTTTCCTACTTTTTTTTTACAGAAAACTCTATTCATATACAGCCCACAGTTGAGCTCTAGTCACCTCCACAATATGAGTGAAATTAACCTACTATACCAAAAAACCAAAAATATTTGTTTTTATATCGAGTTTTCCCTGTTTTATAATGATGTTTAATCATTATATCCCTTAATCGTCTTTTACTACACCCAGGGGTAGGTAACAAGTGATAAATTGTATTCTTACACCGTCACCAATAAAAAAAAACATTAAATGTTAATTAATATAAATTGTATACACGTATATAATGCAGATTAAGAATATAATGTATCATCTCTTCCAGTGGGAGTAAAAACTGATTGAGGAAGAATTAGCTCTGGCAATGGGCAGCAGCATCCCCTTTGATCAATTATAATACCAACTACGAACACCAACTCGCCTGTCAAGCGTGTTGATTGTGGCCTTGGGGAGTTTTACTTTTAATAGTGAACCACAATTATCAGATGGGAAGGATGAATGTAAAAGAATTAAATGATAAAGGACGCTTAATTTAATAAGGTACACTATCACCTAATACGAAACCGGAACTTCGTTATTTAGTAGCAAGACTTTAATAATAACGGCCAAAATAGCACAAATGAATTATTTCAATTGTAAACCGAAGTATTGTTTTTATTTTTTAATTTGAAGTGACTTAATATTTTTGTACCATGGTCAACGCTGGCGAGACATTTATAATGTAATTAAGTGCAACATTTAGTACTCTGTCACCATGTCGAGTAAGAAATATTAATCTGTTTAATAGAAGTAAATAAATAAAAAAGATAAAAAAGGTACTTGAGTTTTTTATATAACAAAATACAGCACATTAACTTAAATAAATGGCGGGGCAATTTACAAATTAGTATAATAATCGGACAGAAATCACACTCAAAATCAAAACAAACGTTTATGGACCGCACAAAATATTATCCTGCATAGATCCAACTGCAGTCCGTCATCTACGGTCATTTTGTTCCAAGTTTCCAACTATGTTCATCAGTCAGGATGAATACATCTAAGAAGAGATATAAAGTGGTAAGCGTATAATTAATAGGTAATATTTATTTATAAAAATTATAACATCGAAGATATCTCGAGTAGATTTCAATTAAGAATTTTTAAAAATAGAAGTGAATACGTTCGGAAACCATCAAGCAAAGGTTCGTTACGTTCGGGCGCGCTACGTGTCGACCTCACTTGGCGGCCACGGCGCAATGCTTTTATGTATGTATTTATTTAATTTATTCCCCAACGTATGTGTGTGTACATACGTGAATACAATCGTGTTTTAATAATAAATACTTAATTATTTTTATTATGAAGTACTTCAGGATCCGTAACACTATTATTACTATAAAAATCGCTATTATTAAGAATCAAGTTGAAATTGTGAGAGCCGTTAATAGTGCGACAGTGGCTCCACATTGATATTAAAGTATAGGTAAATCTACAATATTGATGAATTATAAAATAACCTTAATTAATTTTAATTTTTAATGACAAGAACGTTATTTAAAATATTTAATGAAATATTCTAAAATATGAATATTATTAAAAGAAGGATTTTTACTAAAAATATAACTTAGTTATAATCTATTCGAAGTCTTTAAATTTTTAATTTTCTACCGAACCTACAAATTGACCTTATAATTGATTTTATTTAAATAAAAACATATTTTGTAGGTTTTAATGGTAGTTAGACCAAAATTAAAAGCTTAGAAGCTTGTAAATATAGTACAGCATGCAATCTCTGGACCTATTCATTAAAATAAAAAAAAAATTGTACTATACACCTTATTTATCCCTAAGGATTTACTTTTATGGCGGGTAACTTTAAAATCCTCTTAAAAAGAGAAATAATGTCTAGAAAAATCTAAGAATAGAATTTACTTGAAAGATTTTAACTTACTACACATTTTATATTCATGACATCAGATGACATCTTAAACGGCATAAAGTTTCCTATAACTATCAACTGAACACATTTAAAACGAACTGACTATGTGCGTCGTAATTGTTTACCTTAAAATATCTAATTACAATAAGAAGGTCAGAATATGTTTCATTGTTATATACAATCCATACATACGAAAATAATAAATAGATAACAAACAAACATTGATTGTGGGAATAGAGCTACCACAAGGTCAACGCGTACCGTCAACTAACCTAACACTGCAGGTGCAAATGACCGAATCTTCGATATCTTACATTACGTATTTATGTAACAAGTCATAACTATTCCATTCGATACTATAACCCTGAATGCTACTTCAGCACGTAACCTTGTAACCGCAAAATTAATATTTTACGAAGTGCAATACCAAATTATTCAATAATTTTCCTCACCGCAAGTTATTTGCACGTATTTCGTTACATTCATTTAAAAACTTTAAATCATTACCGAGATATGATTGCTTATTATTAGTATTACAATATAATAGGATAATTCTAATATAACATTCAGAATGAAGGTCGTTTAATATAACGTTTTTAGTTAGCTGACTAATATTTAGGCTGTATAAAAAGAATCACAGTGCAAATATTGTTTGTGACCTAAAAAAGTTATAAATTTCAAAGCTGACAACGCGCGAAAACTCCAACTAATGCACAATATGACCGCGATGAGCTCGGGAAGTTACGCAAATGTGCTAGTGTAAAGAGTTTTGCTCAGTGTATTATTTATTGATTGTTGAAAAACAATGGCGGGCGCTTGCTGGCAGTGAGTCAGTGGGTCAAGGGTGCGCTGACCTAGTTACGCAGTGCCGCGCGCCGAAATTCGCGGGCTTACCAGTTGCTAACCTCATCGAGTAGGGAGGGGCTAGATACCTAACACGTTATGTTATTCGCTTATTTCTGCTTGTTTCGTAATCGCCTAATCATCTGCGAAATAGTATTAACTGTATATTAATTCTATTTTTTAAAAAAGAGAAATGCTTTATGAATATTTATAGATAATCAAATTTATTGCAGCCTTATATTTGTCACCCGGTGACTTTAGGACAATGTGTCACCTGTTCCACGAAAAATGTAATCAGATTATTAACGTGGTATAATAGACCAGTTTTCTTCCCATTTAATGGCAGTTTTAAAAAAGAAATTAGTGATTAATCTAATTAATAGATAAATTATTGCTTTGCAATATGAATCAATTCTAATGACATTCCACTTATCCAGCTAACCTTGAGGTAACTGTTATATTTAGGCAAATAAGTATTTATTTATTTAATTACTAAAAAATCTTTTAGTCACCGGATGAAATTAGTTTTGTCGTATTGCTCTGCTTGATCTCCAGGCGCTGTGACAAATCATTTTTTTTTTGGTTGCAGGCTATGGTATAGCCACACTCCACCCGATCCGTCCGGGGCGACGGTCAGGACGGCAGACGAACACAAAATCTGCCGTGCACGTACCTCTTTAGCGCCATATGGATGAACCACCGGTGACTCCGGTGCTTGTTGTCGGATATAAAAAAATACCCTACTTATTGTTTAATAGACATCAATATTTTTTAACTTTTTAGCAGACACTAATATCTCAAAAAAATACAGTTTAAATTAAAAACTTTTTGAACCTAATCATAACGAAAATATAACTAGTTATAAACAGTTTTCACATTAGCGTGTTTGACTAAGGCTAGGGCCGCACCTGCGTGTATCGTCACGAAGCTTCGTGCAATGAGACGATATACGCAGATGTGACCGGTCATTATTGGCTATCGTTGCGAACATTCGGGCTTCGTGTGCGTTGTCGCTTGGGTGGCGATAAGTCAAAGGGTTTTAGCGCGCTAATATATCGCGCTCTGTGGTCAGACAAGCGTTTTTCATTTCGGCGGAAATGTTCGATGTGTTTGGTCGCGTTCGAGGATCTCCAGTTAATTAATAAATATGGAGTGGAGTGATAAAATGGTGTTAGAATTTTTAGACCATTATGAATGCAACCCATGAAGAGATCCAAAAAAACCATTATGTAATTATTAGCATAATATAGCTGTAATAGTAAAGCAATTCGTCATCCATAGTTAAACGCATGAAAATGATTTCGGCCATCTTTAATTATTGCACGATACTTCGTGTAAAATACCGAAATCGCTAATGTGACCACAGTTTTATCGCGATAACATTCTAGTGTACAAAAAGTTTCGCCACACATTACTTCGGGACAATACACGCAGGTGCGGCCCTAGCATAGGGCTAATATCTACCCTCGTTCTTTATTATTGGGTCTCGTACTAGGAAATACGTTTATTTTAATTACATTTTTTTTAATATTTTTGTATTACTTCCTTTACTGGATTATTTTTTTAATATTAAACGGCATTGTAAAAAAAATAATCACCTATATAATATCTATATAATTTATTTAAAAATTTATTTTGTTTGCCGCTTATTCTGTTTGCCGCCGCAAGCAATCCGTTTCTTTTGTTGATTTATTTCTAACCGATTTCAAAAAAGGGAATTATCAATTTGTCAATTTTGTATGGGCATTTTACTCCCAGAACTTAGGACAACGGATTTTGATGATTCTTGCATTTAATTTGAAGCTGGTACTTCCCATGTGGTCTCAACTAAATTTGATCAAGAGTTTTTGAATTATCCTCAATATGCAGTATTTGGTTGACCTCCAGTACTTTGTTTTGAAGTCGTATTTTTGTCTAAAAAATTTGTATACACATACATTACAAAACTAAAGATTTGTAATGTTTGTAAATGTTCTACTAGCTGTACCCTGTCCCAACTGTGTCTACGAGAAATTTGTATAAAATGAAAATTATTATAAGTGAAATGAAGTGTGTAAGAGAAAAGTATGCAGAGGGTGTCCGAGAACGGCTGACGATGGCAAGCCAGCCGCAATCGCGCAATCGCGCAAGCCGCAAAAAAGAGTGCAGAAGATAGGCTGACTAAAAACTTCGAGGGTAACACCAAACTCTTTTGGAGGGAGGTGAAGAAGTCTCGGGGTGGTTGGTCAGCCTTCAGAATGAATAAAATAAGGTCTAAAGGTGGAGACATTCTTACACAAACACAAGACGTGTTAAGCCGATGGAGTGAATATTTTGGCGATATGTATGCGGATGCTACGGTTGGCGCCGGTGTTGGATGTGGTTTAGTAGATTAACATTCGACAACGGCGTCCTCCGATGGCATCAGTATGGATGAAGTTGAATGGGCGATAAGAAGTTTGAAAAATGGTAAGGCAGCGGGCATTGATATGGTGTCTGCCGAGATGATCAAGCTCGGTGGCTCTTGTGTCTGGGAGGCGTTCCTGTTGCTCCTCAATTTATGTTGGAGCTCGGGAATGGTTCCCAGGGACTGGAATAGCGCAGTCATCGTGCCTTTGTTTAAAAACAAGGGTTCACGTTATGACTGCGCAAATTACAGAGCCATAAGCTTGACCAGTTTGGCAGCAAAAGTGTATGGAAAAGTTATTGAAAGGAGAATGAGGATGGTGTCCGATGGTTTACTGTGTGAGACACAAGGAGGTTTCAGGAGTGGAAGGGGATGCATGGATCAAGTGTTCTCTCTGCGCAACATTGTGGAGAAGCATCTGGCTCTAGGTCAGAGGGTTTTCTGCAGTTTTGTGGATCTGGAGAGAGCATTTGACACGGTTGTACGAAAGGAACTTTGGGACATTTTACCGGAGTATGGTATTAACGGTAAACTGCTACAGGCTGTGCAGTCCAGTTACATGGGCTGTAGAGCCTGTGTGCGGCTGGATGATGGAATGTCGCCTTGGTTTGACGTCAATATCGGCGTTAAGCAGGGGTGCGTTCTGTCAGCCAGGCTGTTTATCATATATCTGGATAAATGTCTTCAAAGGTTGAACGATATGAATGTGGGAGTCCAGATGGGCGACTCAGTGGTCACTGCTCTGCTTTATGCAGATGATGCAGTCCTGCTGGCACAGTCAGCGACTGACCTGCAGACCCTAGTCGACACAATGACAGAAGATTGTAAGAAAAGGGGTCTACGCGTGAATGGGAGCAAAACCAAAATAATGGTCTTTGAAAGAGATAAAACCAGAGCAGATGTAAGAGTAACAATAGGTAATGATGTACTAGAGCAAGTGGATGAATTTGTATATCTTGGATGTGGATTTAGCCGAGATGGAAGGTACACCACTGATATAGAGCGAAGAGTGAATGCGGGAAATAGAGTGAACGGAGCGTTGGGGCAACTTTTCGGCAGCCACCACCTCAGCCAGAAGGCACGTGTAGCAATACATAACGCAGTGCTTGTCCCAACATTACTGTATGGAAGCGAGAGTTGGGTATGCAGAAAAGAGTATGATAGTAAAATTAATGCGGTCGAAATGCGATCTCTGCGGAAAATCTGTGGAGTTAGGCTGACCGACCGCATTCGTAACGACGACGTAAGAGAGCGAGTAGGTATGAAAGAGAGTATTGGTGTAAAGATGCGAAAGGGAATGCTCCGATGGTTCGGACATGTGGAAAGAATGCCGAACGAACGCCTGGTTAAGAAGATATACAATGCGAAAGTGGAAGGATGTAGGTATCGAGGGAGACCGAGACTAACCTACCTAGACCAGATCGGTCATGTACTGAAGGAAGGTGAAGTCAAGAGTCTCCGAAACCGGCGAGCGTGTATGAAGAGAATTATGAATGTTGAGGAAGCGAGTGAAGTATGCAGAGATAGAGTTCTCTGGCACTCTGTTCTCTCTGCCTACCCTGCAAGGGATATGGCGTGATGATATGTATGTGTATGTATGTATGTATGTAAGTGAAATGATTCTACTTTAGACTATTAAAATACCAAATTTAAAAAAAGGCTTAAAAAAAAGTACCTACTTCTTGCGCGATTCGTGCAAACTTGAGACAAATAAAAATTCCAAGACATCGAAATATGTTCTGTCAATTGAACACATACAATTATTTCATTTTTAAATGACACATTGTGCGTCTCTAATATTTTATTTGTAATAAAATATTACCGACAAAATTTGTCATTAGGTACTACCTGAGCCAATAGACACTGATATTATAAATTAAAAAAAATGAATTTCTAGTTTAACGCAGCCTTACTTACCGGGTTTTAATACATAGTTTTAGTGATAGTATAAGCTTTAGGAGTGCTTTTAGTGAAGCTTAACTTTAGGACGATCGTATGAAACAGCGATATGTATAGTTTTCTCATAATGAATTAAAATGAGTACCTATATAATATCTACCGCTGAGAAGCGAATGTAATGAACCTATGTAAAATTAAAATTAACAATTTAATTAATTTTTATATAAACATTAATTTACGGAGTATACTAAAACTTATTGGCTTTCTAATGATACTGGGCTGCGGCCCATACCCCTAGTATTACACTTCGGTGCTGGACGATAGTAATACTTACTATCAGGTTTTTACTTGCTCATTTCCAAAATAACTGGTTTGCGGCACATCGACTGAATGGTTTGAAAGTCTATAACGGACTTCAAAACATTTTTTGTAAATTTTCGTGTTAGTCTAAGTATAACAAAATATTTAAATGTGTCGAATGTCTTAAATAAATTAATAAGTTTAATTGCTAATAACAAATAAAGTTTAGTTAATAAATAATTAATACATGTTTTATGTGTATAAATTAGAGTGTATAAATTATTGATACATGGTAAATTTTCAATTAATCACGCGCTCAATTGAATTAATCGTATTAATCTAATAAATAAATGAACAAGAAAATTGTTCACAATTTCACAACACTAACGTAATTTATAATCTAACGCACCTTTACGTAGGCTCAAGTTTAAGGTCACCTAGACGTAACCTCGTGCCATGTAGTGAACGAGACAAGTGATCTGAATACCACCATCCCACATTTGTACTCGCTACTATAATGTCAAAATATTTATGACCAGCGGCTATGGTAGGTATAGAACATAACCAAATAAGTACGAATGTAATGAGTAATACCTTTGAGATTTCTCATAAATTACATACATCCTTGGTAATTGAGAAAGTATACTGAACTAAATTAATTATAATGAAACAGCAATCGTAAATCTCGGTACGTAATCGTGTTATTTATCTTTGCTGGACAATTATTGAAGTTATTAACAGCGCCATCTGTAGGCGAGTAGAATGTATTAGAATTGCCTTGGTTACATTATTATTGATTTAATTAGTAACACTGATAGCTACGATTCTATTATCAACATATTATTATTACGCATCAATTTTAGTCAATTTTTCGCGCACTATATATGTTTACTGCCATCGTAACTAATAAATAATGGAAGATACGGAGAAGAAAATATCAGTGTTGTGCTTAGGTCCTAAAGGTTCCGGGAAAACCACTTTATTAAAGAAACTCCAAAACGCGGAGGGCATAGACAACACGTTTAATCCTGTACCCACAATTGGCACTAATCTTTATGACATTTATTATTTAAATAAGTATGGAAAGAAACAAATGCTCACTATCAGAGAAATTGGTGGAGAGATGGCACCACTGTGGCACAATTATTTAGACGGTGTGGAGAAGGTATTTATCTTTATATTTGCATTCGCAAACGTATTAGTTTCTCGGGCGTAGTTCTATTTATTTATTAAATTGCTTTGATTTTTATTTTAATATTAGAAGTTGCTGTGTGGTAGCGGCTACGAATACTACCAACCCTTACGTTGTTCGTGGATGACGTAAAGGACGACTAAGAGAACGACCTAGGCCAACTCCATCTGATGCCGTTTGGTCAACAGTTACATTCCCAAGGAGGGTTGGCGTCTGGCAGGCGACCGGTCATAAAACTATTGCCAATAACTTTTACAATGTGTTCTAGGAAAGATGAGTACTTATTGTATCGACCCCAAGTAATCGGGATAAGAGTAGAAGAATGATGATGATGATTTTAATATTAGAAGTATTTGACCAAGATTAATTTTCAGGTGATTTACGTAGTCGATACATCTAATTTATGCCAAATTTCGGCAGCCGCTGTGTTACTTTACACTTTACTCGCAGAGCCGAGGTTGAAAAATACGAAGGTATGCGAAATTAATATATCCACTATTCGACAAGCCTCTCCAACGTGCACTATTCTACAAGCTTCTCAAGGGAAGGATAACGACGTGGTCACTACTGTTGGCAGCCGGGCTGTACTATCAGCAGATTCTTAAACAAAATAAGGAGTGGTGACACATTGTATTCTTAACCCGTTATCACACAGGATATATGTAGACAGGTACTAATGAGTGTTTTTAAATTATGCTTCTATAATCGTACACGGAGGAGAATCCGAGAAAGTGAAACTTACTGGGAGCGTTCCCATGACGAGAGTCGTGTCAGGAGTTAAAATTAGAAGTAAAAATATCCCAAACTTTATTCAATTACGAATTTTAATACAGACTATGAGGTCCCAGATAATGAGAACCAATATGATAAATTGCTTTATCGTCAACAATCAAATAATTAATGTGCTTTTCTGTAAATTCATATAATTTTAGACGTCTTTTTCGGGCAACTTTTTCGAAGTTTAAAACTGTGTTTGGTTAACGGTAATGGTCTCGTCTCCTAAAATGTGGCACGAATAATATCATGGCGGTGTGTGTGTACGTGTGTGTGCGTGTGTGCGTGCGCGTGTGCGTGTGTGTGTGTTGCACCACTGCTCACCAGTTCCAGGTTAAAGCTGAATATTATAAATCGCAATTCATCATTACCGTGAACTTCCTAACAAAATTCTCAAAATATTCGAAAATATAAATGTAAATTTAAAAGCTCTTGCAGTTTATATTTCATAATACCAAATTAATATTTTATTATTAATTTACAAAAAAAAAATCGTGGTAATCTTCATAATAAATTATGTGTGTGCCAAGTTTCATCTAAATGCGTTCAAAGGTTTTAAAATGATTGAATAACAAATAAGGATTTTTTTATTTTTTCATTGCTCAGCTTTCAAATCAAAATAAATTCAACTGAATAGTACCTATATTATGTTTCTCCGGGTACCTACCTGCCACCTGAGCTCTGTATCCATACTTACTGATCATGAAAATCCGAAATAACATTTTTCTTTCAGTTTACCTTAGTATTAAGTAAGATGGACGCTGCGTACAGACAAATGCGCAATGAGGCGTTACTTATGCTGCAGTTCGCAAGACTAAGCGCCGAGCTCGGGAACGCACCGACTTTGCTGGAAGCTTCTCCGCTTACTGGTGATGGAATAGACAAATTGAAAACATTTTTGTCAGATACCAAAATTGTGAAACCTGTGTAATAAAATTAAATATCAAAGTCCAATTAATTAAATGAAAAAATATAGTTCTTATTTATTAAAACATTTTATTCTATTAGGCATTAAGTTAATTGAATATGTGTATAAAAATCACCATAGGACAATTTCTCGAATCATTACGACATTGTCATGTATTCCTGTACCTACTCCTGCTCCTACTACAGTCACATAAAAGTAATAATAATAATAAATGTTTATTGACGTAAAATTTACATTATAATTAATAGGATTCCCTAACACCCGCGCTAGTAAAATCTATGTTGCAGGTGTTAGTGTCTTCCCCCTTATACATTGACATTATTGTACACCAAAAATTAAATAAAATAGAAAAAAAAATAAAAGAAAAAGAGTGCAATTGGAATTTTATTACACGGGTTTCACAATCATATAATGGTAAATATAATGTCAAATATGTCAAGAAAAATGAAAAAATAGATAATTAATTTTGCGTTTGTGTACCATTTCAATATTGTAATGCCTTCAACTTTAAAGAACAGTAATTAGTACTTCGACTTCTTTAGTAACTGGGTAGGCGTGCATTAGTCAGAATATATTTCTCATTTTTTACTAAATGTACAAATGGATTTTGAAACAGATGTGATTTGTTTATTTTGACGATTTATGAATATAAAAGGCCTAGCTAGTTTTGGCACAGTTCTTCTTGTATCACAGACGGGCTCTATGAACTGGTTCTATTAAAACTTTGTTTGTGTAAATGTGTACTAAACATATGTATCTTTTCACAGAACTAATAACAAATCTACAAACGCCATTACTAATATAAAAAAATATAATATTTCTATTAAAGTACCAACTTGTACTTGTATATATTTTTGACAGAGATGTACAAAATGGTTTTAAAAAAGCATTTAAATACAAAATGCAAAATACTTTTCAGATTTACTATTTCAAATGCAAAATACCAAATAGTTTTGCGTTTTGTATTTCAAATGCTAAATGCAAAATAGGTATTTTCAAAATACTTTTTCAAAATAAAATACCTTTTGACCAAATCTCAGAAATTTTTATTTATTTTAGGTATTTATCATCATGCTAGGGCCGCACCTGCGTGTATCGTCACGAAGCTTCGTGCAATGAGACGATACACGCAGATGTGACCGCTCATTATTGGCTATCGTCGTGAACATTCGGGCTTCGTGTGCAATATCGCTTGGGTGGCGATAAGTCAAAGGGTTTTAGCGCGCTAATATATCGCGCTCTGTGGTCAGACTAGCGTTTTTCATTTCGGGGGAAATTTTCGTTGTGTTTAGACGCGTTCGAGGATCTCCAGTTAATCAATAAATACAGGGTGGAAGGGGACCGCTCCCGAAAACAAAGACAGGTGACTCTCCTAGTCCTACTTGTAATGATAGGCTAGAAAAAAAAATCGATTTGGATGAAAAAAAAATATTTTTACAACAATTTTTTAGATTTTCTACACAGTATCATATTAGGACAGTGCTGTGTAACGATAATTCCTTAAAAAATACTTAAATTTACTCAAATGAGAAAATACGCAATGTATTCAAATTTCAAATCAGCTGTTCGAGAGGTGATCGACCGGTGTGCGCCGCTAGTGGCAGTAGGTATAAACGGGCCTGCGGCGTCGGCAAGTAATGGGTACACGCTTTACAAGTGTTTACACAATCTTGTGAACTCGCTTCCATGCCTTCCATGTATGTATATCAATACTGTTTAACGTTACAATAATGATTAACGTAATCGGTTCTAATAACAATAAAATTCACGATAATTTCAATATTAATTCTTTAGTGATAGGACCACGCTGTTGACAGTTTCTTGTCTAGGGCCGTGGGCCGATCCGTCCGGGGTAGTATCACACTCTCGCAGAAGATCGACGTCTGAGCAATAGCAATGTGCTGTTGCGCTTCGTTCGGTGACTGAGAGAGCCGGAAGCCTAAGTGGATGGGTTTGTATTGGTAGGCAGCGGCCTAGTGATACCCTCAGCATTGCAAAGGTCTGTGGGTGGCAGTAACACTTACCATCAGGTGTGCTGCTTGCTCGTTTGCCACCAATGAATTAAAAAGCAATTTAAAAAAAAAATACCTATCCGTTCAGAACTAATTTATTAAAAAGTACATATGAAACTATCTACTTACTTAAATCGTCCGCGGCCTTGTGTGATTCGGCTCAAATTAAAATTATTTACTTATCCATTCAGAACTACTTATGAATTTATTTAATGAGAAGTAAGTAGGTACAAACAACAATCGAAATAGGTTACATAACGACAGATTCCTATAGGTTTGCAGTTCGCAAAAAACTTTGACTCCAGATGGCGTAGTGGTTGACATACCGACCTTCCGTGCCAGTGCTATGGGTTCAATTCCTACGCAGGACAAACTTTATGCGATACACAGTGTTGTTCAGAGTCTGGGTGTAATATCTCTGCGTTAATTGCATTTTGTTAAGTTCCCCGCAATTCAAGAATTATTTCCTTAATGCAAGGTGGTGTTTTAAAAATAAAAAATAAAAATTGGCATCGGAAACCACATTAAAACTTGCACGTATTTTTTCATCTGGGCGAGTACCGTAAATACCAGCTTAGATGGTGTCACCAGGTCCAAAGTCCCGAGTTCTATTCCCGTTGCGTAAGTTTCAATCCATCAGTTTATTCTTGTTTCACATTCATTCTTATCTTTTTTTCTATTTTAGCATAAATACACGAAGGAAAACAGAAGTAACTCATCAGGCTATCTATTCGTAGAAATAGTTTTTTTTTTTGGCGTCTGTCTATGGAATGGTCACACCCGCCACGCTAAAGAAAGAGGCTCTAGCTCATTAGTGGGACTTAAAAGAAAAAAGTAGAACCGACCATGGTGTCCATGGTACAAAGTTGCAATGAATGTTAAGAATTAAATTATTCAATACAATTAAATTTTTCACTCTTGTAAAATATGATATTTTAAAATATGATAGCTTCAATACCTACCTACTTGTATTACGGTCTATCGGTCTGCGTAAAACTTCAAAGTAGGTACAATATACATAGGTAGGTACAATATGTATTGACTGTCATGTGTCCGCGACTAACAGATATTTGTTTAATCGGTTTACTAATTAAACTGTTGTATTGTAACTTTTTGTTTTTCTTCTTAATTTTGTGTTCTTTTTATTATAATAATACCTAATGCATACGTTTATAGTGCTCATGAATACGGCAATATGCTAATGTGCCTTGGAGAAGCTCGCGGGAATGCCTCGTGTGCATTTCAAATTTACCGAGAGCGATTTCCGACCGCTCGACATCCAACTCACTCCCGTTTGATAACGGCAGCATTCAAAAAGTTTTGGAAAATCGACCAATAGCATCGGGAGGCGGAAATCCAACGAGTTTTTAGTCTGAGGAGCGCATTTTAGATGTCGCTCACCAGAATCCAAACCTAGGCACACGAAGTGTCGCTATGCTGTTACCGCATCGGGATAGAACAAGTGTGTCACACTGGACAGTACATAAGGTACTAAAGCGTAATCGAATACGCCCATACAAACTGCACAAAGTACAAGCTTTAGTAGTCGGATATCACGACCGCCGGCGAGCGTTCTGCCGCTGGATATTAGAACAGCAATAAAATTTGCCTGGTTTCATTGAGCACGTGATCTGGACGGACGAGTCGACATTTACCAGAAACTGACTGTGGATCAGAAGGACATGACTGTGATCAGAATACACACATTTATGCCGAGATGAATCCGCATGCGGTTCGTGTGACCGGGCATCAAACCCGATGGTCAGCTAACGTATGGACGAGATCTGTCCGTGAGCGTCTCACCGAGCTCTTTGATAATCGCTGGATGGGTAAACTAGGACCTCACGCTTGGCCCCTTGCTCACCCGACCTCACCCCGATGGACTTCTTTCTATGGGGATATGTCAAAGAAAGGGTTTTTAATAGTGAGTGTAATAATGCTAACGAAATGCGACAAAGGATCGTGGATGTTTTTGACAAATTACGTGCGGACTGTATCGAAGACCCCACAATGACGACTTTCCTGCATGAGGAGACGCAACGGCGAGCGGGCACAATTTGAGCCACATCACATAAGGCCGCGGAGGATTTAGGTAAGTAGGTAAAGATAGTTTAGTCGTACTTTTTATTAAATTAGTTCTGAACGAATAGGTATTTTTTTAATATTGAAATTATAGTGAATTTTATTGTTATTAGAACCGATTACGTTAATAATTATTGTAACGTTAATCAGTATTGATATACATACATGGAAGGAGTTCGCAAGTGTGTAAGGCGCGCACCTAGACGCATGATACTTACAAACGTCTAGCGGGCCGCGGGTTTATTGAACTCTCTCACATGTGATATCGAAATTTGAATACATTGCGTATTTTCTTATCTGAGTAAATTTACGTATTTTTCAAGGAATTATCGTTAAGCACTGTCTTAATATGATAGAGTGTAGAAAATCGAGAAAATGGAAAAACAAATTTTTTTCATCCTAATCGATTTTTTTTCTAGCCTATCATTACAAGTAGGACTAGGAGAGTCACCGGTCTTTATTTTCGGGAGCGGTCCCCTTCCACCCTGTATGGAGTGGGGTGATGAAATGGTGTTAGAATTTATACACCATTATGAAGCGGAACCCATGAAGGGATCCAAAAATATCATTATGTAATTATTAGCTTAATATAGCTGTAATAGTAAAGCAATTCGTCATCCATAGTTAAATGCATGAAAATGATTTCGGCCATCTTTAATTATTGCACGATACTTCGTGTAAAATACCGACGTCGCTAATGTGACCACAGTTTTATCGCGATAACTTTTGGTGTACCAAACGTACGAAGCTTCGCCACAAACTACTTCGGGACGATACACGCAGGTGCGGCCCTTTTTTTTTTTTTTTTTTTTTTTTTTGCGGTGGGCTATGGACGTCGCACCCTGCCAAATCGGTCCGGGGTGACGGAAGAGGCGGCGCGCAACCCCATTGACCCACCCTGCAAGCACCTCTTCTTCGCCGTACGAGCGGGCCACCGGTACCCGATCTTCGTCTTCGGTGGCCCGCTCGGCGGTATGCCCTCTTGGGCTCCTCTCCTGTCGACGCCCCGACAGCTTTCGCCGTCGAGGCGTCGTCCTCACGCGGTGGCCTCACGTCGGGTAACCGGACAATTCCCCGGTCCGATCACCCGAAGCCTCGGTTAGGGCGGCATCAGGCGCAGGTACTCGCGCCTGCGCCGTCCCGGCCGCGGGCGGCGGTCCGGGTCACGGGAATCCTCCCGGGCCCGTTCCGCCGCCTCCTTCTGCGAGATGACAGCCTCGCAGAAGGCGGCGACCGCGTCCCAATTCCTGACGCTGTCGACCATCGCTCGCGCCACAGCCGGCAGCGTCAGGTCGGCACCGATGACAGCGACGAGGTCACGGCGCTGCCCGTCCCAGCCCGAACATACCTCGAGCGTATGTTGCGCCGTGTCCTCGTCGCTACTGCAATGGTGGCAGGACGGAGTCCACTCCCTCCGCACGACCGTGTGCAGGTACTTGCCGAAGCAACCATGCCCCGACAAGACCTGCACCAACCGGAAAGAGAGGACTCCGTGCTGCCGCTCCATCCACTCCATCAGTACGGGCCGGAGGGCCTCAACGGTAATAACACCGTATCTAGGCCTCTCCAGCCGCGTAGCCCAACGGGCGATGACTTCTCGGCGGGCGTCCTCGCGCCAGGTGGCTATCTCGTTGAACGATGGGGAGCCACCCTCTTCGCGCATTGAGGTAACCCGCCGGTAGAGGTCGGAGAGCATCTCCGCCTCTAGGTCCCACGGGGGTGTCCCGGCCAGTAGGCACGCCGCCTCTGTCGACACCGTGCGGTACCCGCGAATGGCTCTGACCGCCATGACTCTCTGTGGCCTCCACAGAACCGCCCTGAGTTGGGCGTTCAGAGCCCTCGCCCACACGGGTGCGCCGTACATGGCCATTGAGCGGATCACCCCCGCATACAGCCGTCGGCCCTGAAAACTGGGTCCGCCCACGTTCGGCATGAGCCGAGAAAGGGCGGACAGATCGGGCCCCACCTCTTCCAGGTGCTGGACGATGCGGGCAGCGAGGACACGCTCCAGCAGCTTACCCACATCGTCCAGAAGCACAATGGGCCTGTAGGCCGACGGCGAATCCGGGGGCCGTCCCGGCTTTGGCAGGAGAACCAACCTCCCTTCCTTCCAGCACTCAGGGAACTGTCCAGACGTCAGACAGGCGTTGAACAGTCGCCTGAGGCGAGGTTCGAGATGCTCGAGGAGCAACGTCAACACCCGGACTGGGATTCCGTCCGGGCCGGGGGCCGTGGTGGCGGAACGAATCTTCGCCACGGCTGCCCCCACTTCCGACTCCGTCACGGGCGGAACACTCTCGACGGCCTCCCGGTCGTGATCTGGCGAAGCCATGACCGGGGGCGTGTGCTCCGACTGCCGCGGGAACAGCTCCTCGACCACTCTACGAAGGAGGTCGGGCTGGAGGGTCTCGGTGAGGGGGGGGCCCTGCGCGCGAAGCTTATTCAGCGACGCGCGATACGGGCGACCCCAGGGGTCACGGTCAAGACCGTCCAGCATCTCCTGCCAACTCGCGTCCTTGGCGGACCGGATGGCCAGCCGAAAGGCGGTACGCGCACTGCGGTACGCCTCGTACAGCTGGCCCTCCCGCTCAACATCGCGGCGACGCCGCCGACTGCGGGTGTAGGACCTTCGGGCACTAATGCACGCCGCACGAAGGTCCGCCAGTCTTGGGGACCACCAGTAGACCCCCTGCCTCGGAGGTAGACGCCGCACCCTGGGCATGGCCGCATCGCAGACCTGCGTTAACGCACTGCGGATGCGGACAGCCTCAACGTCCACTCCGTCCGCTAGGGGTGGTGAGGACAGCCACGTGTTCACGATGGCCGCCTCCGCCAGTAGGTCCCTATCCAGCCGCCCCACAGCCCACCGCGGAAATGCGGGAGCTCGGTCCGCCCTGTGACCCCTGCTGGGGTCCCGGAGAGGGGAGACCTCCATCCGGATGTAACGGTGATCCGACAGGGTCTCCGCCTCCTCCAGGACACGCCAGTTCCTCACTCGTGGTGCGACAGCGGGGCTAGCGAACGACAAGTCCACTATCGACCCACCCTGCTGTCGCACACACGTGTTCACTGAGCCTCTGTTTAGGACACAGAGGCCCAGTGACGCCGCCCACTCCACGATCGCCCGCCCGCGATCGTCCGTCATCGGGGACCCCCACGCCGTGGATTTGGCGTTGAAGTCCCCCAGGACCAGGACGAGGCCCGGTGCCAGTCGCCGTATCGAAGCCTCCAAGGTGGTGAGGGAGGCCCCGAAATCGTCCATTCTCCTGTTAGGGGAGAGGTAAACGCTGTACAGTGTGACCCCTCCCCAATCCGCCGCGACAAATTCCTCGCCCCTATCCAAGAGGGATAAGGACGGGAAGTGCCGCTGCGTGGAGGTGACGATTGCCGCGGTTCCGTTCCGGCTGACCACCCAATTGGGGCGATCAGGCACGACGTACGGTTCCGCGACTACGGCTGCACTGATCGACCACTCCGCCATGGATTGCAGGAGGAGATCCTGCGCACCGGCGGAGTGGTTGGTGTTGGCCTGCAGGAGGTGAGTGGACTGGGCAGCCATTAATGGGCTGTGTCCATTATCACCTCCTGGCTTGCGGCGGGCGATCGGGCCGCGCTAGGAGCGGGAGCGGCCGGAGTCGAAGGGCCGCTCCGCCCCTTTGGAGCCGAAGCCGGAGGTCTGCACGCCCCAGAGCCCATGCGGTGCTTGGCAGGCTTATTGCCCGCCGCACACGCGGGGCAGTGGGGCGGGGCGGCGCAAGATGCCGCCATATGCCCAGTCTGACCGCAGCGGAAACAGAGTCCGCCGCAGTCAAAGCAATTAGTGCATGTTGGCCGGGTGTGCCCGACCGCCATGCACTTGAAACACCTCGCAGGCCGGTGCTCCAGCACGGTGACTCGCGCTGAGCTCCAGCCCACGAGGAGCCTGCCTGAGTCGGCCAGTTGCCTGACCGACTCCACTGGGCACTGCACCCAGGCGGCACCTACGCCGCCCGGACCGGGCCGGATGGCGCCAACCCGGACGGTGTCCATGGGACACCCGGTTTTCGAGGCAATGGCCTCCCGGATGTCTTCCACCGTCACGGAGTCATCCAAACCCGCGATGCGCATTTCGGCGCACTTTACGGGTCTGGCGATTTTGACGCCACCCTCCTCGGCGAACAGACCTCGCAGCTTCGACGCCACGCTATCGGCCGTTCTGGTGCCCTCGGCCCCAGGGAACTCCAAAATCCGAGCCCCTGTCCGGGCCTTGCGGGTCCGGGCTTCGACGCCTCCTATGTCGGAGACGTCGAGCTCCTGCCGGGCTTTCCTCAGAACGGCCTCATAGCTGAGGCCCGCGGCCACCCTGACAGGGTAGCGGGGCGGGGGTTGGTGCCGCATATGGCCGCTTGTCCGCGGCGAGAGGCGGCCGAACACGTGGTTCCGGAGGCAGCCTTGCCTCCAGAACGGCCAAGCGCGCATTTACCATATTACCGACGGTGTCGATAATGGCGCGCAAGGCCTCGTCCGACACGCCCCCCACCGCAGGCAGTGGGATCGGTGTTGCCGGCTGGACCTCTGCCGGGGCCTGCTCCACGACGGCGACATTTGGCGTGCTGGCACTGATGTTGGTCGGCGGCGCACGCTCCGCGGTCGGAGGCTTCTTCGGCGCGGTGGGAACCACTGGCCTGCCAGCTCCTCGGGGCGGCTTGGCTGCGGCGACGTCTCGGTGGCCGGCATTGGCCGACGACGCAGGTGGCGCAGGCGGCATAAGCCGCGCCATTTGCGCCTTTAGGTCGGCCACGTCCTTGGTGAGGATCCGGTTTTCCCTCCTCACCGCGCCCAGCTCCGATTCTAGGCGGCGGTTCTGGGCCCGCAGGCCTGACACCTCGCCACCTAGGCGGGCGTTTTCGGCCTGCAGGGCCTCCATGTCCAGGGCGTCACCGCTCGCGCGGGCGCCAGCGGTCGCCACTTCTGTGGGAGGGATGCCGGACAACACCTCCAGCACCCTCGCGGCGGCCGCCTCGTCGTCGGCCCGCTTACGAGCCTCCGCCCCTCCACTTGCTCTGCCGGCTGGGGAGTGGGTCGCCCGACCCGACGCCACGGCCCCTCGCCCTCTGCGAGAGGCCGGAACCTTGGGAGGAGGCATGATGACAACACTCCCCTCGGAATCGGCGCCCGAGCTGCCATCCCTGTTCAGGGGGCGCTTTCGCACCTTCGAGGGGAGGGCCTCCTCCCTTGCCGTCAGTATCGCACCGACCTCCTTGGACGGCTCCGCGGAATTACCGCACTCGTCCATTTTATCGGCAGATCCACTGCCCTCATCTTTGGACGGCTCTGCGACACTACTGTCGCCCTCGTCCATTGACGGCCCTGCAGTAGATCCGCCGCCATCATCTTGGGGTCCAGCGGTGGCAGCCTCCCTGAGAGCCCGCCGCTCCTCCCGCTCCGCCTGTCGCTTTTTGGCGCCGGAAGCCTTCCCCCTATTCGGGGGTCTCCCACGCCTCTTCGTCTTTGGGGCCTCCTGTGTTGGTGCCGGGCCCTCGGCGGACGCCTCGAGTCCTGAGGACGAGGCGTCGTTTGTGCCAGTTTTCTGTTGGCTTAGCAAGGCCGTAGAGTGGGAATCCGTAGGATCCCCGTCTTTTGAGAGTAAAATAGGCAAATCCATATCAATTCCCACGAGCATGGGAGAAAAACCGTCGACCCGGGCAGAGATCCCTGTACCCGGGCAAGCCTACATTTACCAACCAGGGGGTCGGCCGGTACCCTGGCTGGAGCGTGCTAACGACAGAACAACCCATCTGCCATGCATCTTCTCGCCGCACGCCAGAACTTAAGATTCTGGGTGATTTCCGAATTCGAATGTTGATTCGAACTCTTTATAGAGGTTGTCTTCCTCGCGGTCCGGGCGGTTAAGCCAAGACCCTCGCTCCTGATACTACGCCTCACGACAACTTGTCTTGAAGCAAGATATCAGGTTTACGATATGTCGGCGGTGGCATAAGCCTGCCCAGCCCTCAAATCAATGAGTGACCGGGCCCGTCCGAAATTTCGCGTCCTGTACCCTCTACAAATAGAGGGTCAGGAGCGAATTGGGGCTCAACCCATCGCTGGGGAACCCCCCCTCGCGCCAGAGATTCGCTACGGGCGACAATTCGACAGAGGGATCTGGGGGACTGTCGCCCGCAGGGACGCAGGTGCGGCCCTAGCATTAGAAATAGAGACACAATGCCGAGCCAAACAAAAACGTTTAATAACATGGCACCTTATGCATGACATTTTGGTCATATTTATCAGTACGCATATCAATAAATTCTGTTATGTTATTAATAATAATAATACTCACTTAAAATAATGTAAAAAACTAGACTAACGAAAAGAGAACCATGGCTCCATTTTGTGAATTGTGTGGCCATTTATTTCGGTTCACTTTTCTCTTATCTTGTTGTAGTACAGTACATAGCCGTTTCATTATTGTAGGGATAACAACAACACTTCAATATCATAAAAGTAGGTAATCAAATCAAATAAAAAAAGGGCGCGCATGGCTGGCAGGTGCCTCTATCGGTCAAATTTGGCAATACAAGCGTCATTCGTTCATTTCATTTTGTTTGACTGGTAATGTTGGCTAAACTTAATCACAAAGTATTTTGCATTTTGAAATGAATATTAAAAATGCAAAATACCTCTCGAAAGGTATTTCAAATAAAATACAAAATGCTTTTTACTAAAAGGCATTTAAATGCAAAATACAAAATAGGTATTTTGCATTTTGTATTTGGATTTTAAATAGAAGTATTTCAAATAAATCGCATCTCTGATTTTTGATTATTTAATTTTATCGAAACCTCCTTCGTTTCAACCTTTAAAGCAATATCCGCAATATCATACTATTGAGCAAAGGCATACTAATACTTGTAGGATGTAATTCGCTCACAATTCACGCCACGCTGAACAAGATAGGTAGACTGACATAAGTTTTTATTATGAATTTTACTAGATGTTTTATAGTCTGTGGCTTTCTCGTTATAATAACTTCGGCCAAGAAAGCGTTTTTTTTTTTTTTTTTTTAATGGTGGGCTATGGGTGTGTCTCGCCCCGCTGAATCGGTCCGGGGTGACGGAAAGGCGGCGCGTGACCCCATAGACCCACCGTAAAACCTTCTCTCTTCGCCGTGCGAGCGGACCACCGGTACTCGATTTTAACTTCGGTGGCCCGGCCAAGAAAGCCTGGGAGTTAGGAGTTTTGGCGCGAATGTGGAAATGTCATAGCATGCTCTTGTATTATATTCATTTCTTTAGTGTTTTGTAGTGTTATATTGAATAATTTTGCTGGTATTTTATAGAATATGGTACAGTTAAAGTGCTGAAGTGTAGTGAATATGGTATAATAGTGGTTTACATGTATTATCATATTTTGCCAAAATTCCCAAGAAAACCATTGATTTGGTTATCAGCGCCCGATTAATGGTAACGACATGACTTACTGACGGCCAATGACTATTAAGACTACACTATATGAAGAAGTATTGGCGAAGTGTCTAAGCTATGAAGACTTGGCTTAAAGGTCTAAGTAACCAAGCCATAAACTCCAAAAAAAACCTAGGAGTTAGAATTGCTATATTTGTTTACCAATATATTTTTACTATAATTTTTATTTTTAGTATGTCTGCAACTTCAATCTTAGTCACTGGTTTGTTTGATGATCTACCTATATTTCTCCGTACATAGAAATTCAGATTATCCTCTTAAAAACAAATTCAGCGAGAATTAAATTTTTGTTTTATTTGAAAATAGTATTATTTTACAACTTAGCTATCGACGATATTGAAGCATAAAAAACCTCCAACATATGCCACATTATCAAAAATTCGAAACAACTGTTAATTTACACAAAAAAGAAATATTCATTTAAGATATATATATAACAGTTTAAGATATTTTACCAAATGGACATATCTAAACTTTGTCGGAGCTGTATGAAAGAAGTGGCGTCTTGGGAGCGTGAAAACTTCGATAGTCGAGCTGTAGAAATGTTTTGCGTTTGCACAAATATTCAGGTAAATATTTAAGAGTTGTTTACCTTTTTTTTATTGCTTATGGTGGCAAACGAGCAAGCAGCACACCTGATGGTAAGTGTCACTGCTGCCCATGGACTTTTGCTATACCAAGGGTATAGTTAGGCTGCTGTTTACCTATACAATCCCCAAACCCACCCAGTTGGGCTTCCGGCTCCCTCACAGAACGAAGCGCAATAGCATATTGTTATTACTCAGACGTGGATATTCTGCGAGAGTGTGGTACTATCCCGGATGAACCGGCCCACGGCTGTTGACAGAGAACTGTCAACAGCATGGTCTTACCACAACTATGTAAATAAATTGTGTAATGTTACATATTCCTACATTTGTTTGAACAACACCTACAGTATTATTTACAAGTTGTTTTCATGGAATAAATTCTTGTATTGCGGGGACAAACATACAATATTATCCGACACAACTATGTCTAGAATAGGAATAACAATTTGTGTACTACACTTGGTATGGGAAGATGGCATCTTAGTTGCTAGGATGTCTGTGTAGTCAGACATTATTTATTATAGTCATAATACTAAATATAGCATTGGTTCAATAAATGCAGAAAGTAATTAAAGTGATAATTTGCCCAAATAGTAACTATATATAACCAATAAAAATAACATCTATAAATACGAGTTATATTCTGGGCAGTGTTAAAGTAAAAATAGCAAAATTTATGGCAATTTGTCTGGGAATTTTGGTATAGTTGACTTATTACCTAAACATCTTAGAAAAAATATAGATAATAGTGTGGATAATTTGACTGCACAAATAGTGTAGTAGTTAAGATACTGACCTTCCATGCCAGTGTCGTGGGTTTGATTCCCACGCAGGACAGTACTTGGTGCAATCTACAAAGTGTTGTTCTGACTCTGGGTGTACGTTGTCTGCGTTAATTGCATCTTTGTAAAGTCCCCTGCAATACAAGGATTATTTCCTTAGTGCAGGGTGGGGTATTTAAAAAAAAATAATATATGGATTCTAAAAAAAACAAAATGAAAAATATAAAATATATATTTTTTTAGATTTCAGACAATGAAAAGCTACCTAAACAGTTTTGTTATGATTGTATTATAAAAATAGAATCATCCTTTATGTATATTAGTGAAGCACAAAAGGTTGATGTTATACTAAAAAACATTATCTCAAGAACTAACACAAGCATTATAGTTGAACCGGAAATAAATAAAACCTTAAACATTCAACTGAACTCATCTGAATCTGAATTTAACATTACCAATAAAGATAAGGAAGATATAATCTTAGATAACATAGTCGATGAGAGCCAAACAAAGTCAGATTTTAAAGAAATGGTTAATATAGATAACAAGAATAAATTTCTGAAGTCACATCTTTCAGGAATTATAGACATACAAGAAATAAGAACACAACTTACTGCAGCAGATTTTCTTACACCCTTGAAAGAAGAGGCAAATATTTCTAGAATTGAAACAAGAAAGAAAATTTCTATAGAAAATAGCAAAGAGCTTTTGCAAGAGGATATTGCCAAGGAAGTAGTTAATAGAGAAGAAATAAAGAAGCATATTTGTCCTATATGTAGAAAACAATTTTCATCTAAATTATGGTTTAATAAGCATATGAAAAATGAACATAATGGACAGAACTTTATCTGTGAGCATTGTCAGAAGAGTAAGTTTACACATTAAAATATTTTTTTTTTGCATTAAACTTTAGGCAATACAAGACTGTTTTTGCTGAATATCTCTCACAAGTGTTATACACACATAGTTACTAAAGAAATATTTATATTCTTTTTCTCCCATTGTTTGCATTTGCACTAGCCAATGCACTACCAATTAGTTCCTCAATAATCTGGCTTGTGGTTCTTTTTAGATTTTTTAAATAACACAAATCTTCAAGATTTCTATTTTCGTTATTAGGTGACCTTGACCATGTAAATTATCTATTTTTACCATCGATATATATGTACTATGTACTAGATTTCACGTTCCGAACACTTGCTTTGTTCGACTAAGCTGTACCTACTGCAATCCGTACACCTTACTTTAGTGTAACTGCGACCATTATGGACTGTGGGTGTATACAGAGCAGCGTTGTTAATACGATAATTCGAATAATACCAATCAAAACTTGCACATGTGGATATGAATAAAAATTCTTTATTTAACTAAGTAAAATGTTTTGTTGTTAAAGTGTACAAATAGGTAATAATATCGAATTAGCACAATAAACAAAAATATTCTACATTTAAATGTCACACCATCTTTGATAATAGACTAAAGCCTGCAGATGTTCAATTACACTGGTTGGAGGTAAAAATGTGTGACTAAACACAGACTTGACGTAATGTCTAGAAAGTATTTTGATTATTTATATTCTTTTTTCCTTTAGTTTATGTTATCAGTTAATACTTATTTGTCAAAGATCAAACAGGTTGGTATAGGGTTCTGTTTAGAGTTTTCCTTATCTTGATAGATGTTATATGCATATTATATCGTTTAGTCGCCTTTTACGGTATCCACGACCAAGACAGGTGAAGTGATGAATTGTATTCTTATTCCGTCATCACACGGATATTCAAAACTATTGTCGTATGTTAAAGCAAAGTTTATATAAACATATAATAGTTCATTTTCTTTTATAATTTACTATTACTTTTATTTATTTAACTACTTAATAATACACTTTGAAATAGAGTATACTGTATGAGTTCTAATGAATCTTTGTAGGTATAAAAACTGTGTCACTTCTGCGGTGTAAAGTCTATAGTACCACGCTTTGTTACATAACGTTGAACGAAACGCGTAAGTGCGCATGAAATGCCTACATCTTACGACGTTTTGGTCGCGAGAAAATTACAACTATAAAGCGATCTAGCGCTGTGTGCTTCAATGTTCGCGTTAGATTACCTATTTATTCTTTTAGCGCTGCAGCGGACTTTAGTTTAACTGTTACCAAAATGGAACAAAATATTTATTCGGGATAGCTTCTCTATACATATAACTCTATGATTTTTACCATAATAAGCACTCTTAATGTCAAACTATGACAAATAGGTTGTTGATAGGTACTCCTAGCTTTAATTCTTTTGCTGGCTTTTACACCACCCACCACATCACAAACAATTTAGTCCAAAACTACTTATTATAGTGATTGAATACTTTAATTGGGTAGCCAGCTCTTAATTACAGTGTTGGCAGAATATTAGTACTATTGCATTAAAATAAATGAATAGCACAAACTGAAACAAAACTTTTTCGTCTATCGTTAAAATTAAATTATGTTACGTCGAAAGTAAGTTGTATTTATTTTTTATTACTATTTTTATACTATAAACTTTGAAACTAGAGAATAAATATTTTCTTTCTTTCCTCAATTAAAGGCTTGACTCGACCTTTGATGGATAGTGGCTTAACATTTTTCTACCTTCATTTCCAGCATATTCTAAACAATGGGAGTTGAATCAACATTTATTCTGCCATACAAATGAACGGAAGCACTCTTGTACAGTTTGCGGCAAATGCTTTAAGCGACGAAATCAGCTGAGCGCACACAAGCGTGTGCACGTCGATCGTAGACCCTTCGACTGTGATCAGTGTGGCATGAAGTGAGTTCAATCATTTTTCTATGAAACACTAGCCTTGATTATCAGGTAGCCTGATTTTTTCTGCTACCAAAGGCAATAATTTTCTTTTTTTTTTTAAAACGCATTAAGTTTACTGCTAAGTAGTGGTTACACACTTATTCCGTCCTATTCAAGGCCGTGGTTCGTCGCACAGGTGGTCAATTTGCAACTGCCCACGTTGAAGTCGTCTGCGTGGGGGCCATTTCATGTTTTTTCGAAGTTAAAGCTGTAATTAACTAACAATTTTTAATATACACAAACCAAACCGAAAAGTTATTGATGTGTATCGTGAGAAACGAATTTATTTTATTACTAGTAATATATCGGGACGACGTGAGTACTTCCACATTATTATAATATTAAAAACGCCAGCGTAGCTACTCTGCGCACCTAGTAAAATATGTTTTAAAACAATAAAACACCAAATATTTTAATTAACGCCCTTGATAGTGGCTAATACATCCGAGATAGATAAAACCTTGACACACTTAATTTTGATCTATTATTGACCTACTAAACTTGGGCGACCTTGACCTCGGTGATATAAGGTGGTCGCTATATTATGTCACACGGCCCAAGGTCAAGGGTAAATATTTTATAGCTATATTGTTTAACGCGTTGAAGATGTTTTTAATGTGATATAAAGTTATTTTTTTTACCATTTTCATTCAGTCTGTCACCTTGGATAGAGGTATCGTCATTACGTTAAAAGCAATATAAATCATGCTGAATCTAGCGGACAGTTTTATTCAAAATAAAGCATTTATACTTGAGTTTACTTCAATAAATTACCATCTTTTTACTTCCCTATGGAAGTTTTGGAAACCACTGAGCATTCCAAGTGAGTGGACAGTAGTATTTTCTTGGAAAGATTTATAACATCAACTACGTATCGCTAACCCGTCTGTCTATTATAGCGATTACGACATTATCTCCCTTTGTGGGCAGACCTGTGTACAACAATGAACATCGATAGGTTGAAAGATTTCTTTTTAGTTCTGGGAAATGGAATGGAGTGATTGATAACTAGTACAAGACTTAACATTCTTCTTGGCATACTTCAGGCCTTCATTGGCCTAAGCCGAATCTATCGGTATCTATACCCGGGATTAGTCCGCTATCAGTAGGAAGGCTGACCGCACGAGGACGACATCCCTCGCTTGCTGGGACGTCAAAGAAGTTTGGTACCTAAAGAACACGAGTATCCTTCGTAATAGAAGGAAAATATTACTAAATCGTGCGGTTAGACTCATTGGTTTCGAGTTTTCCTTCTGTTGCATAGATGTTAACTGTATATTATATATCTTAGTCAACAACAAGAATGAGAATGAGGATGGTGTCCGATGGTTTACTGTGTGAGACACAAGGAGGTTTCAGGAGTGGAAGGGGATGCATGGATCAAGTGTTCTCTCTGCGCAACATTGTGGAGAAGCATCTGGCTCTAGGTCAGAGGGTTTTCTGCAGTTTTGTGGATCTGGAGAGAGCATTTGACACGGTTGTACGAAAGGAACTTTGGGACATTTTACCGGAGTATGGTATTAACGGTAAACTGCTACACGCTGTGCAGTCCAGTTACATGGGCTGTAGAGCCTGTGTGCGGCTGGATGATGGAATGTCGCCTTGGTTTGACGTCAATATCGGCGTTAAGCAGGGGTGCGTTCTGTCAGCCAGGCTGTTTATCATATATCTGGATAAATGTCTCCAAAGGTTGAACGATATGAATGTGGGAGTCCAGATGGGCGACTCAGTGGTCACTGCTCTGCTTTATGCAGATGATGCAGTCCTGCTGGCACAGTCAGCGACTGACCTGCAGACCCTAGTCGACACAATGACAGAAGATTGTAAGAAAAGGGGTCTACGCGTGAATGTGAGCAAAACCAAAATAATGGTCTTTGAAAGAGACGAAGCCAGAACAGATGTAAGAGTAACAATAGGTAATGATGTACTGGAGCAAGTGCATGAATTTGTATATCTTGGATGTGGATTTAGCCGCGATGGAAGGTACACCACTGATATAGAGCAAAGAGTGAATGCGGGAAATAGAGTGAACGGAGCGTTGGGGCAACTTCTCGGCAGCCACCACCTCAGCCAGAAGGCACGTGTAGCAATACATAACGCGGTGCTTGTCCCAACATTACTGTATGGAAGCGAGAGTTGGGTATACAGAAAAGAGTATGAAAGTAAAATTAATGCGTTCGAAATGCGATCTCTGCGGAAAGTCTGTGGAGTTAGGCTGACCGACCGCATTCGTAACGACGACGTAAGAGAGCGAGTAGGTATGAAAGAGAGTATTGGTGTAAAGATGCGAAAGGGCATGCTCCGATGGTTCGGACATGTGGAAAGAATGCCGAACGAACGTCTGGTTAAGAAGATATACAATGCGAAAGTGGAAGGATGTAGGTACCGAGGGAGACCGAGACTAACCTATCTAGACCAGATCGGTCATGTACTGAAGGAAGGTGGAGTCAAGAGTCTCCGAAACCGGCGAGCGTGTATGAAGAGAATTATGAATGTTGAGGAAGCGAGTGAAGTATGCAGAGATAGAGTTCTCTGGCACTCTGTTCTCTCTGCCTACCCTGCAAGGGATATGGCGTGATGATATGTATGTATGTAGTCAACTTTTATAACACGCAGAGACAACGAATTGTATTTTTATTTCATCGCTACACGGAAAAGTAATGTTCTTTACCATTTAGAAAAACATTACCAGTTACCATCCAATAAGGCAATTGTTTCGCTTGAGCGGTGTGGTCCACTCCTGGACGTGAGCTTCCCTCATACAACGCCCAAAACCGATATTCTATGCCATTCGTATCCAACGTCACCCAGCAACTTTCACCAAGTCGTGAGACCACCTGGTTAGTCCCATACGGCGTCCGATACAGAGTTACAATCGAGAACCTTTCTTCTCCATCGGTTCTCCATATGTCGAGCGATGTGGCCAAGGAAGCCAGGAAAAATTTATACATTCCTTATAAATAGGCAGATATCAAAAATTCAATTTAGTTTATTTTTGCAGGTTTAAATTCAAAAGCGTTTTGAAATCTCATATGACTGTTCACGATGGTGAAAAACAGTATCTGTGCTATTTTTGTGGTTGGAGCTTTGCTCAAGGTAATTTATTACATTATTACTCTGTGGTTTTGTGGTATAGACAGCTGTTCATTTCAGCTCATAGGTACACGTCCCACTATTGGGCTCGACCCACTATACCGTGCTAGTCAGACGTGTTGGTATAAGTTTTCGTTTTCCTTCCCTCGCATAGTTGTTATATGCATTTTATATCCCATAGTCGTCTCGTACGATCACCCACGGGTAAGATAGGGTGGTGAATTGTATTCTTACTCCGTCACCACACGGATAGGTAGCTGTTAGTATTTAGAAATATATATTTTTTAAGATTATACCCCGGCCATAAATGCTTGTGTCGCAGAAACCTTTAAATCAAATCATTTATTATGTATAAAGTTTCATGAAGACGCTTAGGGGCTGTCTATTAATTACAAAGAACTATTTGAAGATTTTCTGACGCCCTCTCTGACATTTCACCAAGTGGGAGCACTTGGTGAAATGTCCTCAGATTTGTCTCAAAACACTCCTCTCCTAACTTCACGTGAGATTTTTGATGTCTTCGCGAGCTTCGACTAGATATCGTAGGCGTACTGATAAAATGCGGTCAATAAAAGTACGCCAAAATCGGCGTACCCGAGCCGATAATTTGTCCGTGTTGTGACGAAGTAATAATACAATTCATCAACTCTTTTTATATCCGTGGATGTCATAAAAGCCAAATAAGGGACTAAATATGCATATAGCGTGTTGGCCAGAGAAGGATTAGTACTAAAACTGGAAATAATATCCTAATACCTGGTGGTAACGTGGTATAGTAGGTCAATTTCCCTCTTATCTTAGAAGTATTTTTAATAGTGGTAGGACCACGCTGTTGACAGTTCTCTGTCTACAGCTACGGGCCGGTCCGTTCGGGGTAGTACCACACTCTCGCAGAAGATCGACGTCTGAGCAATGGCAATATGCTGTTGCGCTTCGTTCGGTGAGTGAGAGAGCCGGAAGCCCAACTGGGTGGGTTTGGGGGTTTATATTGGTAGGCAACGGCCTAGCTATACTCCTGGTATGGCAAAGGTCCACGGGAGGCAGTAACACTTACCATCAGGTGTGCTGCTTGCTCGTTTGCCCCCAAAAGCAATAAAAAAAAAAGTATCTCAAACTAAGTATAGTACATATATAATGACTTCTAATGTTTACGCGAGTATTACACATTTGAAATAAAACTACTTTTACGGATTCTATCGCGTTTGTATTTGATTTATAATTTCCCGACGTTTCGAACACTTTACAGTGACCATGGTCACGTGAGGACTGAGGTGTCTTACGTCCAATATGTCATTGTTATTACAGAAATTTATTTATATCTACCCTATAAGATATTAAATTTTGACCCACATTTCTATACAAAATTAATACAATTCATTGCCAGTACAAAAAGAGAATGATTCTATATATAAAAAATTTATGTTGTTTATGATTTGTTATTATTAAGGTATTTAATTTATGATAATTATTATTGTGGCAATTTTACAATTTTAACAAAACTAACAAAAACTATTCAGCTACTACCGGATCGGAACGCGGCCACTCTGAGAAAGATCCGGCGAGAAAACTCAGGAGGCATGATACTAATTTTATAATTGAATTTTTGAGTGGCGGCCTACTTTATCTTACTAAAATTAATTAAATTAAAATTTAACTATTATTGTGGGTCAAATCTATACAATAAGTGCTCACAGTGTCTTGCAGTCTTGTGGTGGTTTTATCATCAAGCTGGGATAATGTTATTCACTTAATTAAAAATAAAACTAAGAAAACCGAAAGCGGCGGGCGTGTATGAAGAGAATTATGAATGTTGAGGAAGCGAGTGAAGTATGCAAGGATAGAGTTCTCTGGCACTCTGTTCTCTCTGCCTACCCTGCAAGGGATAGGGCGTGAAGATATGTATGTTGGTATGTATGTAAAAAACATAATTAACGGACACAAATTACATCGCAACTCAGTACAAATATTTGTTGATCGCGCAAATTAATTTGGGCTGCTTAGTAATAGAAGCCGCGACGTTTGGAATAGTAGACTAATATCTTAACCACTACACTATCTTTCCATTTAATACTTATTTAAGAAATGTTATTGAAATTTCCCTTTTGATAATCCAGCAGGTAATTTAGAAGTACATATGCGGAAACACACAGGCGTTAAGCCATACTCTTGTAACGAGTGTAACTTCCGTTCTACGGTGGCATCGAGCCTCAAAAGGCATCAACGTAGGCATCGCCGCGCCAAAACATATGTATGCAAGCATTGCAGTAAAGGTTTCTACGACCCCAGCGGCTTAGTAAGTTAAATTTCCTTATAGGTAAACATAATTTATTGATTTTAAACTTAATAGTGATTTTTTGTGTGGTGTACAGAGTAAGAATACAATTCACCACCTCCGTCTTACCCGTAAGTGTAATAAGTAGTAACAGACGACGGTTCCAATAGCTAGACAAGTGAAAAAATGAAATTGGAATAAAAGCAGGAGTATAACAATGAATAATAACCTCTGTGTGGTTAAGGAATAGAATACGTTCAAATTGCTGAAATTTAGCATTTAATATGCTTAATTATTTATAAAAACCCGATTACGAAGCGAAAAATGATGTCACAAGCGGGATTCGAACCCGCACCTATTGGGAGTCCGGCCAATTTCCGCTTCGTAATCGGGTTTTTATAAATAATTAAGCATATTAAATGCTAAATTCCAGTAATTTGAATAACAAGGTTGTGTCATCGTTTAATACAATTCTAACTGCAAAGTTTGAAGTGTTGAGCCTACACAATGTGTAAACATTGTCGGGTAGATGGCGCGCGTCACCTTAAATACGTAAATATGATACGAATATGTTCACGGTGGTGTAAGTGGCAGCACGATTGGTCCGGACTCCCAATAGGTGCGGGATCGAATCCTGCTTGTGACATCATTTTTCGCTTCGTAATCGGGTTTTTATAAATTAGAATACGTTGTCACTACTAAGTAGTAGTTATGGAAATCGTAAAGACCGGCTGAGGCATCATCAGGAAAATGGGGAAAAATATATTCTTGAGAAACATAACACCAATTGATGTGCGGTATTTATAAATATTAACCTTTTTTTTGTGGTGGTTTATGGACTTGGTCGCGCACCGCCAAATCGGTCCGGGGCGATGGAAGAGGCGGCGCGCAATCCCATAGACCCACCCTGCAAACACCTCTCTTCGCCGTGCGAGAGGGCCACCGGTACCCGATCTTTGTCACCGATGGCCATATAAATATTAACCATGGAAAACTGGGATATCTCTTCCTTTCCTTCATTTAAAATAATGGATTTCGACTTATTTGCAGTTAATTTAATCAATTAAAGTCTTTTTTAATTCCAGAGTCGACACATTCGTATACACACGGGCGAATTACCATACAAATGTCCAGTATGCGCACGCGGCTTTGTCGACAGTTGGAAACGTAAAACGCATCTAATGCGTGCACATCGTCTGGAACTAAATGATATACCATCAATGAGGCGAGACGGAACAGCTATACTATGATGACGTTATACTGATATCATGAAATTTTCTTTTATCACTATTCTTGAGTTGTTTCATCAATAACTCGAACTTAAAAGTGTAATTTACTGTGGTAAGCAACAACTTTGTTATGTTTGAATATTAGTAAAGGTGATTTTTCTGTGGTGACGGAGTAAGAATATAATTGGATGGTGAATCTCTCCTCTCGTCCTGCTAAACATCGGAGTATCAACCCCAAAGTCTACTGTGGGGAGGTGTTCTAGATATTGTTCTGCACCCTCTCGTACGTAATGAGCATTTGTTTTGTCCATCGTAAATGAATTACTCCGCTCCTTTCATACCTCATTCACATCCCGACATTCAAGCTTCTTAACCTAATCACAAATTTTCATTTTTGAAAAACCCATTCTCCTTGGAGTTCATAACATTAAGTGTTTCACCGCCGCCTATGATCGTGCAAGAGAAGACAAATTCAAAATAAATCCCTATAATTTTCCTCCAATGTGGAAGTGGCTGTAAAGTCGAAACTGACAGCAGAAGAGCAGCAATTTCTCAGATACTGGTCCGCCCATACAAGTACTTACCATTATATTTCTGTGGTATTTCTTCCATCTGTTCTTCTTCCACGTGAGTTAGAGCTATTAGGAAAAAAAATAAAGAATTCTCTATTTTCTTGATATTTTATTTTTTCTATAGATTTCAACAGTCAATTAATAAAAAACTTTTATACTAATGACAATATAGGTTTACTATGTTATTTCTTTAGAAGGTTGTATGGGGCGTAAAGCTATATTATTTGTGAGATATTTGATAATTACTAGTTTCTATTAAATAGCGGTGCATTAGTATTGTAAGTTAAAGATTTGTGATATTTACCTGAATATTATACATAGAGTAATGAATATATTCTAGCCAAAAAGAAAATAGTCTTTTGCTTTGACAGTGATTAAAAGTCTACAGAATTCTGCATCCAAATCATTCTTATACATTTATTATGTCTCTTATAAAAATTGGTACAAGTTTATAAAACACAATCCTCAAAACGTTAGTACTTTGGCATGTCACAATCCCAAACACACACAATAGTGTGTACATTGTTTGTACACACTTGATTAAATGATTTAATATATCAGAGAATGCAGACAATTAGAAAATGTCATAGAGACGTGTAAGTTAATCAAACATAAGTTATATAATTTTATCTGCGCTGGGAAACGCTATGGCTAAAGTCAAATATAATTTATTATATAGTCCCGTTAAAGCAATGGCAATTGTAAAAAAAATAATCAATACTTGGCATATACCAGTTCTTAGGGATATTCGATATACATCGATGCATCGAAAACATCGACGTTTACAATGCGATACATCGAATCGATCCGATGTTTTGAAGAGCTATCGAAATACTCGATATATCGATGTTGTTTCATAAAACATCGAAACGATGATAACCAGTCAATGCCACAAAAAAGACCTTTTTTTTATTATTTAGAAATCTGTTTTATAAGGGACTGGAATAGGTATAAATGCCACAAAAAAGGACCTTTTTTTTAAAAGTCAGTTTTATAAGGGATTGGAATAGGTATAAATGCCACAAAAAAGACCTTTTTTTTTTTAGACGTAACACTTTTGATATGACTTTAGAAAAAGTACTCGATGTTTAAAAACATCGATGTTTTCATCCGATACATCGAAAGACATCGATGTACAGTTTCGATTTATCGAATCGAAAAAACATCGATGTTTTTTCAAAGTGGACACCCCTACCAGTTCTTCTTTTTTTGAGTTTTACCGATTTTGCAATTAGCTAATTATTTCCGTTTCTTTCTTCAAAGCGCGGCCATGTGCAAGAATTCAAACTATTATTAATTCATACATATTTTTTTTGACGTTATTAATTTTAATTGATGGTAAATTAAATATTTTTATAACATAATTAACCACAATAAATATATATTTTACTAGCGACCCGCCCTCGCTTCGCTTCGGTTATGCGAGTTCAGTTGTGTAGTTTACTTTCGCTACATAGAATTCCTTTCGGAGAAGGAATTTCTTAAAATCCAACTTCATCTGATATTTACAGGGCAGAAACAAAATCCAAACCAAATTCCAAGTCTGTAAGAACTATATTTAAAAAATGAAATTTTCATACCCAACAACCCCGCTTGCGGGTGGAATTGCATAAAATCCGTTCTTAGCTGACCTCTACTCGGCAAAAGGAATATTCCTACCAAATTTAAAGTCTGTAGGCTTTATGCTGCCAGAGATATCGTGATGAGTCAATATATGGGTGGAAATCTCTTATATATATATACTAGCAGACCCGCCCACGCGTTGCTGTGGCTAAGGTAGCCTCAGTAACACGTGGTGGTTATGCTAATAAATTGTAGCTTATATGAAACGTTTCTACGTTTAACAAAGCGCCATCTATTAAATATTTACTCAATCCAGTCAACAGATACCGCCATCTGTTAGAATCGTTTGGAGATAACAGAGAATTGTGACTGTCAAATAATAGACAAATAATTTGCAATAAAATAATATTGTGACTATAAATTGAGCTGGAAGCTATCCTATCTTTTAAGTTGGATCAAACTACATACTATTAACTTATTACTATGCAAATTTGATTAAAATCGGTTAAGTACTTTAAAAGTGCATGGCGGACAAACAACGTGACGCGTAATTTATATATGAGGGCGACAGCGATGGCTGAGCGATTGAATTCTCGTTGTCGCCGGTCATTGGTACAGAGTTCATATTTTTTTAAAAATGAAATAATATTTCCGTGTCCGAAATAAATTAACGTTTTATTTGTACAATTTAAATTAACGGTCAATACGTGGCTAACCGACGGTTTCGTATTGGAGAAGTGTCTCGGTTGACTCACCGATTAATTATGATTATCACACAATCCCCACTTCCCAATACGACTCCGTCCACGTGACGCCATTACAAAACTACCTAGTGCCGCCACTGTTTGCCAGTACTAAATTACATTATTAAACTTAGTGGCGCCACTGTGTTTCCGGCAGATGTTGCCAATACTAAATTACGTTACCAAACCTAGTGGCGCCACTGTGTTGTCAGTATTAAATTAGTCAATAGAGCAACTTGTTACTAAACGATATCTTATTCTACGACACGGCCAACCTGACGAGTTACACGTCCTCGTGTTTACCTGTAACAAAAATAACCAAATTTGAGGTATCCGTTGCACTCGGCCAACCTGACCGCGTCGTGTAAGTTCAGTAAATAGCTTCTAATTAACAGTACAAACTCACAAAAAAAAACTAAAAGGTTCCTCTAAGTTAATCCTCAAAAATTCATCAATTAATTAAATTTTAATACAGACAAGATCACATACAACGCTCATGGCCCGGCTGCCGCAGCAGCTAGCGACAATTTAACATTGTCACCCATATCGTCATCACAGCGTGATGCGACCAACACACACATCTAGAGTCTACGACTCCCAGGCCAACACATGACCAAAACGCATCTAGAGTCAGCGACTCCCAGGCCAACACGTGACCAACACAAATCTAGAGTCTGCGACTCCCAGGTCATTACATGACCAAACATATCCCCGCCACACCACTAGCTGCCCATCGCGCTCTGAACAAGTCACGAATGAGTTGCAGTTACGACTACAGACCAATGCGTGTAGAGAGACCAAATAGCCATGGTATGTGTCTATTTGCTGATGGAGGTATCCTCCTCACCATCTTCAGCTTCAGAAAAATCTAACTCGGCAGGTACACCACTTAGAGGAATCTTTCGTATGCGATCATGAGCATACTTATAAGTTCTACTACCAGTTAGCGATTTCAATTGATAGCAATCTCCATCTAACAACTCCACAATTTTAAACGGTCCCTTATACTTCGGGTCCAACTTAGTCTGATTTCGTTCTTCATTTTGAATTAATACTAAATCACCAATATTGAATTTTACTATTTTAGCTTTATTTTTATCGAATCTAGACTTCTCGTACCTAGCACTCTTTTCTATATTCGTTGCCGCTTGCTCTCTTGTCTTGTCAATATCAACTTCCGGTTCGGTATCGTCAATACTTAAAAGATTTAACGGTCTAGCTACGCGCCCTATCAAAAGTTCAAGAGGACTTGCCCCTGTTACGCGATGAACAGAACAATTTAGAGCAAGTTGCACATCCTCCAAGGCTTCTTGCCAAGACCTATCCGAGGTCTCCACGGAAGTAAGCATACCCTTTAATGTCCCCATCACCCTTTCCACCTGACCGTTGGCGCGACTAGATCCTGTAGCGATCAAGTGTAAAGAAATGTTATGGGACTCACAAAAATCTTTAAAGTCTTTACTGGCAAAACAGCGACCCTGATCGGCAATCACTCGCACTGGCGTTCCAAATAGTGATACACTAGATTTGAGGGCTCTAATAACGCTTGCAGAATCGATTCTGAGAGTATGGTACATAAGAACAAACTTAGTGAAGGCATCGATTAGAACTATTACGTAGTCTTTTGAGTCACTTTTGCCACTAAGCTTACCGGTTATGTCAACATGTACCGTATGCCATGGAGCAGGAGCACTAATATTGGGGATTGGGTGAAGCTCAACCTGTACACGACCTGAATGAGATTTTGACACCTTACATGTTATACATCCGTCGACAAACTTAAGAACATACTTAGCCATGTGCTCAAACCAATAATGCTCGTATACCCTTTCAAGTGTCTTTTCCCATCCAAGGTGCATGAGTGATTCGTGCACATGGTTAATAACCGACCAACGAAAGGCTCGAGGAACTATAGGGAGACATCGAGTACGATTGTTTCTTTGGACTTTGCGATGTAAAACACCTGCGCGCAACTCGTAAGTCTTAGCAATATCGGGTGGAAATTCACCGTCCTTGAGTTTTGTTATAGAGGACTGAATTTCCTGATCACGTAACTGTTCCGCTAATAACCAGTTCTCGGACAAAGTTGAGAGATCAACACGCTTTTGTTCAACTTTTGAGAGACTAAGGGAATTAGAAGAGACTGGTAGGGGATTTCGTGAAAGGAAGTCAACATGGGCCATGCGACGTCCTTCACGATAGTTAATTTGGAAGTCGAACGCTTGAAGAAAAGCCCACCAACGATGAACACGTGGTGTAATATCAACTTTGTTCCGCGACGCTTTTAACGAATTACAATCTGTAATAACTTCAAAATGTCTACCTTGTAAATAATGTCGAAAGTGCTTAACAGCATTTACTACGGCTAGAGTCTCTAACTCGTAGGAGTGGTATTTGGACTCGGCTTTTGTGATTCGCTTACTAAAGTACTCGACAACAAACAATTCGCTATCTACCTTTTGGAATAGAATCGCGCCATACCCCGCAAGCGCTTGCGTCGGTATGTAACTCGATCGGAAGGTCAGGATTAAAAATAATGAGCACTGGTTTAGTTGTCAAGACGGAAATTATCTTTTGCCTAATCTGCTCATGTTCTGGCGTCCACGCAAATTGCTTAGCAGTAATCAACAAAAACAATGGGGTCATAATTTGAGAGAAGTTCTTAACAAATTTACGGAAGTACGAAGCAAGCCCTATAAACTGTCTCAACTGATGAATATTCTCAGGGGGCGATAATTTAGTCAGAACTTCTATCTTTCTAGGGTTTGGTCTCAGTTCTCCATCTGTAATATCATAACCCAGAAACTCTACATGACGCTTTAGAAAGGAACACTTGGAAATATTTAAAGAAAAACCGGCTTTAGTTAGAGCTATCAACACTTCGCGTAATCTGGAGAGACCCTGATCCTCAGACAATGATGGTATCAAGATATCATCCATGTATAATACCACATACGAGAAAATCAGATCTCCCAAGGCACTAGACACTGCTCGTTGGAACACACTAGGTGCGTTTCGTAGCCCGAAAGGCATAGCCAGATATTCGAATTGACCATCGGGCGTAACAAAAGCCGTACACTCTATACTAATAGGGTCCAGGATAGGTATTTGGTTAAAGCCGCTAGCGCAGTCCAGGCATGTGAAAAATTTCGCTCCCGATAACCTAGCTACTTGATCTGATATAAGAGGTAAAGGAAATCTATCAGGCACAGTATTAGAGTTTAATTCACGATAATCGACCACCATACGATCAGAGCCATCACGCTTCTTCACTAGTAGTATAGGACTCGCAAATGGGGACTGACTGGGACGAATGATGTTAGCTTCCATTAATTCATTAACCTTAGAACGTACTATTTGTCTTTCGTCTGGACTAAGCCTATAAGGTCTACGGTAGACTGTTCAGTTCGGATCTTGAAGCTTAATTTTTAATTCACCAATTGTCACGCGAGTACGAGGCAGATTATCAACGAAAGCGTGAGAAAACTCCTTAAGCAAGGACAACAAGAGATTTTTATTTACCATATCTGTGTCTATATTACTGTGATTAAGTACGGAATTGATTTCGCGACTACAGACAGCGACGGCCTGCTCTTTGGAAATTATCAGAGACGAATTAGACATGTTAATTGTGAACACTTGTTTTAAAATTTCTCGACCAATCATCACGTTATATTTCAAACAATTGTCGGGCAACACATGAAATAGAATGCTCAAACGATTTCCATCAATTAATACCTCACAAAGAATTTGCTCAGTACAGTTTACATTCGCAGAACCTATACCTTGGATACGAACAATCGCGAATTTATGCTCCCCTTTGAAATTACAACCGACAGATTGCTTAACAAGAGAACATTCGGCACCAGAGTCAAAGTAAAAATAATACGACTCACCAGATTGCTGTAATTGTCCACACACTCCCCTTATTTCGCAGTTGTCGACGCGACGTTCAGAAGCAGCGCTGGCTCCGCTGTCACGGCCCACCGATGGTGAACCACTCATACCCGAGCCGCTACGACGGCAGTTAGATGATATGTGTCCGCTCTCTCCACAACGAAAGCAAGTCGCTCTGTTACTGGTTCCAGGTATTGATGCGGATGTCGGCTGTCCCTTGTTGCCAGTGGCTGTGGCAGGTTTCGCGAGCTTAGAGCGACAATCGACCGCCTTATGCCCTGGTTTACCGCAGTTGTGACACTTAAACGCAGCAGTAGCAGTGTGTGGTTTGAAGCGTTTCACATCCGATCCATCCACTCGCCCGATAGAACTGTGGTTTCGATCAAACTTTCGCTTCAAACTTGTACTAGCCTTCACTTCTTGCAGTAATTTGTTTCGTGTTGTAATTTCAGAGGTAAATGCTAGACGAAACAGGCGTGAATCGAACTGAGCGACATGGGCCAACACATATGACGTAGCGATTTCTTCATGACTTAAATTTTTCCACCTGGTCAACAGTGTAGTCATCAGACGGCTCGCATATGCGGCAAGGCATTCTCCGTCCTTCGGTTTGCCGTTATTAACACTGATAAGTGCCGCGGCAAGTGTTTTTGAAGAGTCATGCCGTGCCAGGAAAAGTTCACGAAAATGTTTCCACGTCATACCCACATGTGATATTTGCGATAGCCACGATGAAGCGCTGCCCTTCAGTGCTTTACTGAGTGCTATGATGAGTGATCCGCCCTCCAATGGACGTTCATCAAGGCAAATATCAACGGTAGCACACCAAGCACGTGGATCAGAGTCCGGTTGCTCGGGGTTGATTTCTGGCAGAGAGATCTTCGGTGACGACACGGGTGTTCGAATTGCTTCGATTAACTGCATCATATTTCTTTGCTGTATCTCGAACATTGTGCGCCAGTGAGATTCAGATCCCGCTTCTGATGAGGGCGACAGCGATGGCTGAGCGATTGAATTCTCGTTGTCGCCGGTCATTGGTACAGAGTTCATATTTTTTTAAAAATGAAATAATATTTCCGTGTCCGAAATAAATTAACGTTTTATTTGTACAATTTAAATTAACGGTCAATACGTGGCTAACCGACGGTTTCGTATTGGAGAAGTGTCTCGGTTGACTCACCGATTAATTATGATTATCACACAATCCCCACTTCCCAATACGACTCCGTCCACGTGACGCCATTACAAAACTACCTAGTGGCGCTACCTGGTGTTTGCCAGTACTAAATTACATTATTAAACTTAGTGGCGCCACTGTGTTTCCGGCAGATGTTGCCAATACTAAATTACGTTACCAAACCTAGTGGCGCCACTGTGTTGTCAGTATTAAATTAGTCAATAGAGCAACTTGTTACTAAACGATATCTTATTCTACGACATATATATTAAGATTGTTGCTATTATAACTCATCCTTTCTGTCTCGATTTTTGCAAACATGTTGATTAAAAACTGGCTAAACTGCTAACAAAAATATAGCAGATGATCTTATACTCCTATCATTATAGGGTAAAATAAAAAGTTGCAGTAGATATAATTTTATAAAGCGGTATTTGTGGTTTTAGTATCGCAGTGGCTATATCCTAGCACAATTTAGAAACCAAACAACTGCTGAAATAGAGTAACGACCATCGCCGTAGCATGACACACGGATATTGTCACACAAACTGTAATGCCGATGCATTATGCGTATTTCCGTGTGAGCGATGGATTTCAGTTATTCGATGCAAGGTATTACCATGGCTTTGAATTACAATATTCTGCTTAGAAAATTACTGTCCAATCATTTCAAATTTCAAAGTCTACGTTCATATGAGGCCGTGTCCTAAAAGTACATGACCTCTCTAAAGCTTAGAAACTTATAAACACCGTACTAATATAGTGCGGTGACATTCGAGACATTTCAATTTTAAAAAGTATTTGCATTGTACCAAACGTTTATGTGACATCAACCTTTTTAGAGTTCCATACCCTAAAGACAAAACAGGACCCTATTACTAAGACTCTGCTGTCCGTCCGTTGCTTCGCCTGTCTGTCACCAGGTTGTTCTCATGAACCGTGATAGTTGGACAGTTGAAATTTTCACAAATGATGAATTTCTTTTGCCGCTACAACGATAAATACTAAAAAACAATAAAATAAATGTTTAAGGGGGGCTCCCACACAACAAAGGTAATCTTTTTCCTCGTTTTTGCTCGATATTGATAACAAAAATAGGTAGACGTTTGAAATATTCACAGAATATTTAGTAATATATTCACTTTAGAAATAAATAATTAAATTAAAATAAAACAAATATGGAATTTAAGCTCCCATACAACAAACATGATTATTTTGCCATTTATAGATAATGGTACGGAACCCTTCGTGCGCGACTTCGAATCGCTCTTAGCTGGTTTTTTGTATATAATCGAATTGAGTTTTCAAACATGTGTCAAAATAAAATGTCTTTTAAATCAAAATCACTAAGAAGTATTGATATCAACTTTAAAGCAAATCACCCCTAAAATAACTTTCCACCCCTTTTTAACTCAGTTAGGAGATAAATCTCAATAAAATATGAATCACGTCTTTTATCAATTCTACTAAAGAATATTTATGCAAAATTTGAAATAGATTGGACCAAGGAATCACGTTGTCCCATACCAACTTTGGCCTGCTTTTTCACCCCCTTAGGGATATAATTTCGTAAAATCCGTTCTTAGCTGACCTTTACTCGGTGAAAGAAATATGCCTACCAAATTTGAGGTTTGTAGGACTTATGGTACCAGAGATATCGTGATGAGTCAATACATAGGTGGAAATCTCTTATATATATATATATATAGATAGATTAAAAACTTATTATTAAAATTAAATATATGATAAAAATCGCCAAGTTCATACTATGAAACATTAACATAATGTACCTGTATAATTTTACCCTCAACCAAGTTATGGCCTTCACAAAATATTTTCGATGCTCTCAAAAAGTTTTAGCGAAAATCCCCACATACTGTAAGAACCCTGTAAATTATTTTTATTACTCATGGTCAACCAAAAGAAAAACGTATATTGGAATTCATCTCAGATTGGCTGTTGAATGTTTTTTTTTACCATATACCAGGTTTTTATTGAATAAAGGCAAAATAGATAAAAATTATTTATATATTTTTTTAAAAGATAAATTTTGAGTCTTATGATTTATTAATTAATTTTATTCAAATGCTTGTCATAACAAAAAATATGTTATAAACAATTTTACAATGTGGGGAAACATACACCCTTTGCCTGTTAGAACTAATGTACTTTAGCAGTTATTTATCCATAGCTTGATAAGTTATTCTATTACTAGCCGTGGTTTCCAATATCGATTTATTGAAATTATAACAAAAATATATTATTAAAAATATAACAAATGTAAATAAAGTATTTCTGTAAATTTTGTTCTACACCATACCCATAACACAGATAACGTAGGACAAAATAGAGATATATTGTCTATTAATTCGGTAGTCACTATTTATAAGTGTTACCTTTTTTTTTACAGATTTTGAAAGACTCTCAGATCGAAAATATTCTTGAAGATAAGCTCACATTAGAGAAGGATGAAGAGAACGAGGATGGTGCATCATAATTGTAAAGTAGCTGTATGTGTTAACAAATGCCTGAAAATATACTACCAAAATCAAAATTTTTTAGACTAAGGCTTGCCTGCTCTCATTTCCTTGTCTTATATTTTTACGAATATAATGTTTATCTAAATAACAAGTAACTTTTTTCATATTATTTTTATAATAATGAAAGCATCAAGCGAAAATAGTAGTAAAAATAAAATGACATCTGTTCTCTCTGCCTACCCTGCAAGGAATATGGCGTGATGATATGTATGTATGTATGTAATAAAATGACACATATTGCTATTGTACCTGATTTAGTAAGGGCAGGCATTTGAACAACTAGAAATATACTAATATTAATTAGTAAGACATATGAATACAATATAGCTGAAACGACAATGATAACACATTCAGATTTGTATCATAAGAATGAAGACTGCTTATCTAGAAATGATTTCACTGCAGTAACCGACAACGAAACTATTACGGATGTAGATAGAATGTAAAAATCAAACCTTTGCTCATCTAATAGATTAAATAACTCTGGACATTCAACTCTATTGTTTCAAGTCACAAATAAAATGCACTATACATATACCTAAGTAAAATTATTGCAAATGGAAGGAATTGGAATCCATGATTCAAAAGGGACAGCCTATTGTCAAGAAATCAAAATTTAGTGACAGAGAAACTAAAACATGAGCAGAATGATGGATTTAATAAAATCATTTGTCAAATAAAATTTGCTTTATGTGAGAAACAACCTTTTTTTCCCTTGCGGTGGACTATGGAGGTGGTCGCGTCCCGCCAAATCGGTCCGGGGAGATGGATGAGGCGACACGCAACCCCATAGACCTACCCTGCAAGGACTCCTCTCTTCGCCGTGCGAGCGGGCCACCGGTACGATCCCCGATCTTTGTCCTCGGTGGCCACGTGAGAAACAACCTGGACTAATAGAGGTCTCTTTTTCGGATTGGTGCATTTGTTTTCAAATTACGATTGTCTACTTGAACATCTTTTAATTTAAATGTCTTTAGAAACAAAATTTATTGTAATTTCGAGAAAAAAGTAACGATATCAATGGACACTAAAATTCTATATTCTATTTCAATAACACTCCAGATATATAGTTATTTTTAATTGTAAGTTTAACAAACGCTATCACAAAAAAAATATAGTGTACCATACTTAATAGTGTTTGAAAGGCAGGATGAAAATTGTTGCATACTACTTTGAACTCTTAATCATATAGATATTTTTGTCAAATAATTCTTGCAATCAAATAAACCCATAATATGAACCCACCATATTGGAGATAAATCGTTATGTGTATAAAATAATCTATACTCTATAAAGAATAACACACTATGAATTATCTGACCTTTTTCTCTCTACTTCAATGGCCAACAGGATAGCAGTAATAGTAATAAATTAAAATGTAAAATTCTTTTCTTCTAATTCCTACCTGTGGTCGAGTCAACAATATAATCTACTTGAAAAGTTTATAAAATCTGTTAAAAATTCCAAAACAAAAATATAGATATTTTTATCTAAAGATATCACTAACAAAACACTTCCAACGACACATCATTCGTCAAATTATGATGAATAGTTTAGAAATTATAAGAGGAAATAGATGCATAGATACATGCACATATAGGTACTAGTGAAACATAACCCTCTCTTTTGCTTCGTCACAGTCCGGTAAAAAGAAGGAATTATTGAAGAAGTCTATTCAGCAAAGTTATTAAAATTCAAAATGAAAAAAATTGCACTAGAATTAGGAATTATTATGATGGAGATAGGAAAAGAGAGATATAGATAAAATATATCATAGATAAAAAGTTTTAAAACCTTTATCCAAAAACGAGGTGGATAAGTACAAAATGATGTAAACAGTCAGAATTAAAGCAGCAGAAAAGAACACATTTGTCTTGAGTATAAATAGAAAAATACCGAAAAGATATTTCCTGATTACTAAAAATTATTTATAACAGGTAGTTACTTTTAAATGGTTTAACAATTAAAAGAGATCAGATTTAAATTCTAATAGATTTGTTCTAATTTTAATCATTTTTAACAATGTCACACCTGTCAGTCAAATTCAATAAAATTGAAATCTCAGAATCTACTTAAAAAAAGTGACTGGCATGATTTCGAACATATATTTATCACACGACCTTAAATAATTCGTAGAAATTTAAAAATTGTAATAAACAAAATATCCCTAAAAGTTACTCTTTCTTTGTATATTCGTCCTACACATCTCAAGCCTGTTACTGCTGCGCTTACTGCTTTGGGGTTAAAGACTCGAGTCTATATTACAGGTAATTATAAGATTACCTAAAGTATTATGGTTTCATATTGTGATTTGCACATTCTGCACTATATTGGACCACTCGACTTTTGAAGGCACCAGGTAGAAAGCAGGAGCCACCTTCTGACCGCATGGACATTTGCAACCTGGAATAAGAAAATATAGGATTTTTTTAACTCATTAGAATTCACACTGTCCTAGTGAGGATAGCCACTATAAGAACTGCTGAACCAAATCATTGAAAAGAAAATCAATAGTTAAACATTATATTTTTTATAATATAAATTCATAAAAGAAAATATTTTACTCTTATCTTATGTTTATCCAACTGATTTTATCCCAAATGGGTGGACCGATATTGATATTTTTCTTTTATTATCAGTTGAATTAAAGAATAGTTTATATTAACAATCACAACTGATAGGTGTGTAATATATAGTAGTAGTAATATAAGTGTTATTCATTAATTGCTTGAGAAGTATAAACTATGCAGATTGATGAGTGAATGGATCAGCATCATTCTTCTGTAAAACGTATAACACCAACTTCGATCGAAAATACTACCAAGTGTGGTGATGACATTATAGATGTCTATGGATAGAATTCACTCTCACGAAGAACAAAAATAGCAGACAACATTCATGGTGAAACATTATTTGTGACCTATGTATTAAAGAACGATAGACAATCTTCAATAATTTATCTCTGTACTTTGTCACTTTTCCATACTTTTTGCACTTCTCCATGTTGTTTCTTTGAAAATTCAATAAATACATAAGCCTACTTTTACAATTTTATTCCACGCCCCTCTCAGTGAAGAGATCAGGACACATAGTATGGGTGTTTCCTAACTTGCCTCATGTGGTGACTGTCACTGACACTGTTGCAATATCTTATTTACTTCTGGAATAAAAATTGGCTAAGGATTTCACCAGAATAATGGACAGTGGCTCTCTTCTTGAAAATTTTTAAGACCATACTGAACCTTTCCTACATTTTAAAATAATGGTTTTCCTCCATTTATCGTCTAATTCAATCAATTACACCATACTGATGCCGATCCGTCCATCAACCGTGGCGTCAACGACACTATAACCTTAAATACAATAGAAATGAATCAATATGGCACTAGAATGAATAATCATGGCAGCTCCGCAATTCTACAGCCTCTTAATAAAAGTTAGCGCCCTTTCGTTTTCTATGGTGGAGATCTATGTCAAATAGTGAATATTGAAAGCCTGAATGATGATGATATATTACCCATGATCCAACTGAAGCTGCCTATTTTATTAAGACACTTGGGACAGTGCAGCTTGCCGGAAGGCTGACTGGAGACGTGGCGCATCCACGTCATCGGTTCCACGAACCACATCAATCGGCAATTCTCCGGCAGATCGGCACGCGCTGCTATGTTCGCATCCACCATGTTCGTCTCACTGTAGCCGTCCAGCACCTTAAATACAAGACAATATTTTGTAACATTTGACTGCACAAATTTCCCTTGCCATGTGTCGTCGGTTCGATTCTTATTCAGGACAATTTTTTATGCGATACACAACTGATTTTTACGAGTATCGAGTGTAATTTATAACATCTCCATATGGTATTTTTCACCTGTGTGGTGACTCATTATCTCAGCTAATATACTACTAATACTGGGCCCGAGCTACCTCCACAGTAGAAGGTAAAATGACCTGCTGTACCACATTGTTAAGATGGGTTGGTATAGCGATTTTTTCGACTTTGCCTTCTCTTGCATACATATTATAATCTCTTAGCCGTCTTTTACAACACCCATGGACAAGATGGTGAATTAGATTTTTAATCCATCACCATGCTAAAGCATTGAACATAAGCACAAAATGTATTGATTGTCCCTCTTCAGTCCTCAAGGTGCCTCTAATAACGGACATCTATAAACAGATGGTTTTATTATTGCCTACAGTACAAAAACAGGTCATTGTAAGTGGTAACTGCCGCTTAGTTCTATAATACCAGAGGCTCATACAGGTTGCTGCCTACCTACCATACAATTGGATTTGGGCATCTAGTTCTCTCAATCACCGAAAGAAGTGCAGTAACATATTGCTAATATTCAATAGACAATCTAAAATGAAAATAACTCCATGAGTAAGTTACCTGACTTGGGCCATCATCAGCGTCTTGACTGTTACCCTGCTTGGGGCTGTCTGCCGACTCATCGCATCGCATATCCATCAGCTGCGATGCTAAACTCTTCAGTTTCTCTATTAGTATCTCACCGTTCTCTGCACAATTTAGTCCTGTTAATTTGCTAGGTGGTGGCCGAATACCTAGAGAAATTATAATTTAAATTTTATATAATATTTTATAAGATGTGTGTGATGTTAAATGCTTTTTATTATTATACTAAAATATAATGTGATTCCTATATAGAAGCTTGATGAAGATCTATAAAAATCATTTGAGCACAGAAAAATGATTATCTCCGAGAACTTTTCAATTCACATCTATTGGAAATCCGTTCCAACCGGTTTACCAATAGAGATAACGTGGTTAGGTATGTACATGTAGTAAACCAATACTCGTTCGTATTCTCGTTTTTATGGTGAGACGTCTTACAACCCCTTTCAATTTAGTATTACCCTTCCGGTAATATGTTTACATATTTTGATGGAGGGTGAGGTAAAACGTCTCCCTAAAAAAAATGTGAACCACATTTATTTACTACACATAACACTTAATTGGTAGTGTTTGGAACAGATTCAATACATGTTAATTCAAGTCTTGCTTGTGGTTAGTTATTTTCTTATTTGCCCAACAGTTTTTATAAATAGCGTAGCATATTCAAAGCTGAACCAACTAAAATTAATCAATTATTTGATTCTTTTATATTATATGCATAGTACAAGAATATTGTTTGGCAGCATTGGTGTATCACTTTCTTTATTTTATAACATTATTACACGAAAATCCTACTTTAAAAATAGGGTATGAAAATCTTACCTTTTTTAGCCAATTCCACTTTGACACTCTTTGGTATGTGTGGTATGATGTTACTTTGACTGGCGACAATGCGACGACATTTCTTACATCGGTATACAATTGGATCTGGTCTCTCCCGGACTAAGCCAGGATCTGGCTTCACTAGGTCTGCGAATAGCTGCGGTAGGATCTTGACTGCAATTTTCAAATGAGTTTTCGTTATTATCAAAGATCACTGTTAAATATTTTATGTACAGAAGAACTTCTCCATATGGAGACAGGTTAAGATTCACCACACACAATTCACCACCCGTGATATTTACCTTGATTTAATTTCTGTCCAGCCAACTTCAACCGAAACTGCTTAAATCTTGGATCATCTTTATTAAGAGTACAACCCATATGCCCAAATAATTTAAGTTGGGCAACAAAGCCAACGTTTGGGCCAACAAAGCGACGCTTGTTCTTCGCTAATGTAAATGCTTCTTCATAACACAATCCATATTTTTGCATTATGTAACCTATCACAACGGCTGCTGAGCGGGATACACCAAAGTGACTGCAATCAATAAAAATAATAATAATTAAAAATGAGGAATAATATGTCAGACTTTTTTTTATTGCTTATGCATATGCAAACGAGCAAGTAGCACCTTATGGTAAGTGTCACTGCTGCCCATGAAGCTTTGCAATACCAAGGGCATAGCCAGGCCGCTGCCTACCGATAAAATCCCTAAACCCACCCACTTGGGCTTCCGGCGCTCTCTCGCTCACTGAACGAAGCGCAATAGCACATGGCCATTACTCAGACGTCGATCTTCTGCGAGAGTGTCGTACCGGACGGACTGGCCCGCGGCTATAGACAGAAAACTATCAACAGCGTGGTCCTACCACTATTAAATAAAAACTTAATAATTTCACCATTCACTACTTTTGTTTTTTGGCAGGATATGGTCTGGACACACGCTGTATCTCCAATTGCCAATTGGCCCGGCCATTGGTACTGCTTCTTTAACATTCGTAGCCAGACCGATCATTCACTGCTGGAGGTAGACCTGCTTCATAGAATGCTACATGGTGTGTTCATTCTCTGACAAGATTGTTATCGTAATCGCCACACTTGGCGATAGCAATAAGGTATAAAGGACCTACCGGAACTACGTGACGTGTTCAGAGCAAGAAAGAATGATTTAAAACCATTTTAATGACTTGAAGAGTAAGGAGGGTCTTGAAGTGTACTGTGGATGGTCATCGAAGAGAAGGGCAGTATGGGTATGTTGACTGTGTGATTAAGATACCCACGTTCCGGGCCAGTGTCGTGGGTTCGATTGTACCAGTAAATGCCACAAAAAAGACCTTTTTTTTTTAGAAATCTGTTTTATAAGGGACTGTGGAATAGGTATAAATGCCACAAGGACCTTTTTTTTTAGAAGTCAGTTTTGTAAGGGATTGGAATAGGTATAAATGCCACAAAAAATGACCTATGACCCCGCACAGAATATTTTGCCTTATTCTTTAGTATCCATGCCAAGAGATTTGAATTATTTAGTAATTAATTTCCAATTGTTTTATAATTGATGTAATATTGCTTACCAGTGTACAAGTACTGTACCACCACTGGCTATAGCTTGCTTGATGAACTCGTTAGTTTCAGGTAAATGAGTGATCAGATCTTCTTTAGGCACATCTGCCACTGGAAACAAAGTGTTTATTGACAAATTTACTGCACAAATTGTATAATGGTTAAGATACCTACCATATCATGTGTTACAGGTTCAATGCCCACACAAGATAATAATTTGTGAAATCTACAAATTGCTGTTCTGAGTCTGAGTATAATTACTGTTTGCTAATTGTATATTTGTAAAATTCCGGCAATAAAATTAATAAAGTTTATTTAGTTCAAGGTATTTTTGAAAAAAAAAAAAGCAAATTGAACATAGCTTGGCCCTGTGGTTTAGTTTATTTTATATGCCAAACAACAAAAAATGTTAGGTCCCAATATGTCAGCTAGACACTATTATAACCGTTCTGTTCAAAAGATAGGATAGATAATCCCCATTGACTTTGGATTCTATGATCAAAAATATTCATATATTTCAAAGGTTTTTTAAATAATCTCTTTGAATATAACGGTAGTAAACTTGCATTGTAAAAGCCATAAGTAACCATCAATAGCTGTGATATTAATAATTAAGTAATATTTACACAATCGAGGATAGAAATCTAAGATACTTAACAGATTTCAATTAACTCTAACAGGTTAAAGCGGAAGTTTTTATCAAACACCACCACCTTCAGATTGACATTAACTTCTGAAGCCCATAACTATGATAATTCTGTCTAGTAAATAAACTATTCCAAATATAGATGTAGTCCTCAACAACTTACACTTAACATAATGGAATGTAAGATTGGTCCGGTCAAGTATGGTCCTCGGCAATGGCACCACATCAATCGTAAGGATGTGAGTTATTTGCAATTTCTCCAAAGTCTTGTAATCTCGTGCGCATGCTAAGTTACCTGAAAATATTTTATTGGGATGAAAAGTTGTAAGGAAGTATCGTTATTTTTAAAGCCAGAAGCTTGAAATTTATTTTTAGGCTATTCATTAGTAATAAATAAATATGACATTAACATGTTGTAAAAAATTACCCTTAAGGGGTAAATGAAAATAGGGGATGAAAAACTTTAGGAAAGTAACCTTTTACGCAGGCAAAGCTGCGGGCAGAAGCTAGTATTATATATATTTACAGTAACATGTCATTGTCAGCCTGCTCGTAACCTAATTACTTGGGGTCAACACAATATGTACTCCTCCTTATTTATATTTAGTTTATTGTCCACTACTACATAGCATATAGGGTGGAGATATAAATACATGATAATTGGACATAAAACAAACATTGAAGTAGAGTGTTTTACCTTTTTTTGTTAATTAAGACTATTGAGTATTAAGTATGCCAAATATTCAGCAATTATTAAGTTAAAAATCAATTCAAATTTTAAATATGTTTTCTATAAGAGTTTTCAAGATCTAGATTTACTGTTACTTTTACAAACATAAGATTACTTGTAAATTTTTAATTTTAAAACAGAAATAGCATAAATACAGTTTCAATTTCTTATACGCTACCTAAATATAGATTATCATCGATAAGATCCACACTAATATCAAGGCAGTCGTCGGTCTCATCAACTTCAGCCGCGTGAATTTCCACCTCGGCAACTTGTCTGGCCATTTTCTAACGCACTAGAAACAATATATTAACAAATTATATTACATTTACATATTCTTCAGCACGTTTGAACATTTTCCAGCGATTAATGCCCATTAATATCAGAAATACAATGACGAACAGAAACTGTAAATCAATAATCGGAAAATCAATACAATTTTTCATACTGTATACAGGTTTAATGAGATTTAAAGAAATTGAAAACTGGCAATAATTATTATATATATTATTTCCATATATAACTCACATATGAAAATTTAGTTCAAGAAATAAAATGAACAAATCGGCAATCTAAATCTTTATAAATAAATAGCGCGCGTATTTTTTGACATTAATTTGAATGAGCAAATTGAGCAATTCAGCAATTTTCTTATTCTGTGGTGAGTGAGCAAGATTTTTTAATAAATTATTGGGCGTAGTTACAAAGACTCTTACGCCAATTCAGATTATAACTTCATATATAAAAATTCTGTCACCACCTCAAATAATCGTCTCAAGCCCTAGTGCAATAGTACATATGTAAAGTATATTCTGAGTATTATGATGGATCACGAAAACATATATAAAGCACTGTTATACTACACTATTTTAGCAATTTCTCTACATTACATTATATAGCATCACAGTAAAAGTAGCTAAGAGGGGGTGAGGATTTTAAATAAGGTTAATTCGTACAGAAAACTGCATTTTTATTATTTTTTGTGATGACACAGTTAAAATTTATTTATTTAATCCAATGATACATTAAAGTATAACATTCGAAGAATATTGTATGAAATTTTCACAAAGAAATATGCCATTGCCGTATTTTATACGGCAATGGCAACAATTATACGGACGTACCTCGGCAAAAGTAGAATTGCGGTGGCCCTCATAAATTGGTGATGGATCCTTGGAAATAAAAAAATCCAAGTTTTTTCGTTAGTTAATAATAATAAATACCCTGCGAGGGATTTTTGAAATTTCAGTTTTCACTTTTTTACAACACTAAAGGTGAAAAGGTTGCTTTAAACTTTTGAACACTAAAAATTAATGAATTTGAATTTTACAGCTTCCTACTCTGCTCGGATTGGGTAGGTGTAACAATCTAATAGGTATAAAAATATCCATAACTTCGTCAATTTTGCTCCATTCAACTTGAAGTTTTGCACAATACTCTTGAGATATTACGGATTCAGTTTAAAATATTAGTTAGTAAGAAGTGTACTTGAATTCGGAAGCGTTATATGGAATCCCAATTATACAGTTCACTCGGACAGATTAGAATCTGTACAAAGGTCGTTTATAAGATACTTAGCATTTCATACTAATGGCATTAGAGATGCTCTTATAGTGAAAGTCTATCTTTCTCTAAAATGTGTAACTTAAAACGACGCCGATGTATGTTAAATTTAATTTTTCTTCAGAATATAATCAAAGGCTCTTACACATGTCCAGACCTTGAACGTATATCAATAATTGTTCCAAAGCTTAATTCTCGACAAAGGAATATTCCTTTTTTCCATATTCCTAGGTGTAAAACTAATCTTGGCATGAACTTTCCTATCTCAAGACTAACGTCTATTTATAATAACTGGTGGAAAATCTTAGGATTTGATATTTTTCACGATCACCCTACAATATTAAAAAAAAAGATTCTTAATTATTAATTATTTTATCATTACTATTGCTATATCTCTTATAGGTTCACCTCATTGGTTTTTAGTTAGGGAATATGGTTTTATTTAATTTTTATAATATTATGCTTGTTTTACAAATTCTAGTCGCTACTTTTACTCATTACTTACATCTTACTTATATTATAAATTATTTTTCTATATAACTTCTTATCTTAGATTTTACTTACCTTTTAATTACTACTACTCATTATTTTATTTACTAGATAATTAATAGGTACCTACTTTTCTTTTATCTCTAACATTAATTTTGGTGTAAAGATGCGAAAGGGAATGCTCCGTTGGTTCGGACATGTGGAAAGAATGCCGAACGAACGTCTGGTTAAGAAGATATACAATGCGAAAGTGGAAGGATGTAGGTACCGGGGGAGACCGAGACTAATCTACCTAGACCAGATTGGTCATGTACTGAAGGAAGGTGGAGTCAAGAGTCTCCGAAACCGGCGAGCGTGTTTGAAGAGAATTATGAATATTGAGGAAGCGAGTGAAGTATGCAAGGATAGAGTTCTCTGGCACTCTGTATTCTCTGCCTACCCTGCAGGGGATATGGCGTGATGATATGTATGTACGTATGTGTATTAATTTACGCATAGTAATATATTCCTTAATGTTGTGCACGTCTGTAATTGTTGTAAATACTTTATAACACTAGAATGTTATTAGCATATGTTAGTGTTTATGTTGTAGACGAGCTTTATATAAATAAATAAAATAAATAAATAAATGAAATATAAAAAATAATGCCAAAAAATTCCTTCGTAACTGCTACCACACAACTAAATATGACGTACCTACTTAAATTATAAACACCCGAATGTTCACACAAGTTTAATTTTTTTTTTTTTTTGTAAATGAAGAAGAACGTGTGGTAATATCTAAAATAATAAACCAAGCCAATTGGAGCATAAGCGTGGTAGATATAGGCGACCAAACTGATCCAAAAAAAACGTAGTGAAATGTCTATATGCTCAATAAAATAATTACTAATCTTTTAAAGCGGCTGTTTACTCACGTAAATAACTAAGGTAATTCACTCACAAGTGTGAACGGGCTTTAAATAGAAGCTACGTACCTACTTTCATTAAAATAATTTATGAAACTAATATATAAATATGAAATGTGTATATAAATATGAAATGTGTATATATAATATGATATATAAATATGAAACTAATATAAAAATAAATAATTTATGAACTAGTGTTTATTTTAACAATAAATAAATCCATGATCAACACTATTTATTTATAGATGAAGCCTGCAGATTCAATCTTTAGGTAAATCACGAGTACCTACCTACTGTTTATGGTATAATCTATCTGTCACTTCGACAGGACATCCGGCGGTGGAGACAGCAAACGTCAGACACAGATAGTAAATCATCGACCAGCTAGATATAGAACGGCTTTTGACGGTAATTTGAAAACGTCATGTGGTGCTCTTGTATTATATTCGATATCTTAGTGTTTTAACGTGTTATATTCGATAATTTTGATGGCATTTTATGTAATATGAAGCGGCGGAACTACTGGGATGTAGTGAATATCATATAAAAGTGCTTTACAACGTTTTCGTTTTCCATCAAAATTCCCACAAGATACCATTAACAGTGTGGCCATAGCACTGTTGATGGCGACGATTTGACTTAGACAATGACTAACTTGAAAGACTAAAAACGTGAAAATATTTATAACTTGACACTGGCATCAATAGCTCGTATATGTAGCTGATTGTCAATATATAACAAAAAAAAAGAAGAAGATATAGAACATGTTTGTTAACGTTGTAATAATTAAAGTTGTACATACATACATATCATCACGCCATATCCCTTGCAGGGTAGGCAGAGAGAACAGAGTGCCAGAGAACTCTATCTCTGCATACTTCACTCGCTTCCTCAACATTCATAATTCTCTTCATACACGCTCGCCGGTTTCGGAGACTCTTGACTCCACCTTCCTTCAGTACCTGACCGATCTGGTCTAGGTAGGTTAGTCTCGGTCTCCCTCGGTACCTACATCCTTCCACTTTCGCATTGTATATCTTCTTAACCAGACGTTCGTTCGGCATTCTTTCCACATGTCCGAACCATCGGAGCATTCCCTTTCGCATCTTTACACCAATACTCTCTTTCATACCTACTCGCTCTCTTACGTCGTCGTTACGAATGCGGTCGGTCAGCCTAACTCCACAGATTTTCCGAAGAGATCGCAGTTCGACCGCATTAATTTTACTTTCATACTCTTTTCTGCATACCCAACTCTCGCTTCCATACAATAATGTTGGGACAAGCACTGCGTTATGTATTGATACACGTGCCTTCTGGCTGAGGTGGTGGCTGCCGAGAAGTTGCCCCAACGCTCCGTTCACTCTATTTCCCGCATTCACTCTTCGCTCTATATCAGTGGTGTACCTTCCATCTCGGCTAAATCCACATCCAAGATATACAAATTCATCCACTTGCTCTAGTAGATCATTACCTATTGTTACTCTTACATCTGTTCTGGCTTCATCTCATTCAAAGACCATTATTTTGGTTTTGCTCACATTCACGCGTAGACCCCTTTTCTTACAATCTTCTGTCATTGTGTCGACTAGGGTCTGCAGGTCAGTCGCTGACTGTGCCAGCAGGACTGCATCATCTGCATAAAGCAGAGCAGAGACCACTGAGTCACCCATCTGGACTCCCACATTCATATCGTTCAACCTTTGGAGACATTTATCCAGATATATGATAAACAGCCTGGCTGATAGAACGCAGCCCCGCTTAACGCCGATATTGACGTCAAACCAAGGCGACATTCCATCATCCAGCCGCACACAGGCTCTACAGCCCATGTAACTGGATTGCACAGCCTGCAGCAGTTTACCTTTAATACCATACTCCGGTAAAATGTCCCAAAGTTCCTTTCGTACAACCGTGTCAAATGCTCTCTCCAGATCCAAAAAACTGCAGAAAACTCTCTGACCTAGGGCCAGATGCTTCTCCACAATGTTGCGCAGAGAGAACACTTGATCCATGCATCCCCTTCCACTCCTGAAACCTCCTTGTGTCTCACACAGTAAACCATCGGACACCATCCTCATTCTCCTTTCAATAATTTTACCATACACTTTTGCTGCCAAACTGGTCAAGCTTATGGCTCTGTAATTTGCGCAGTCATAACGTGAACCCTTGTTTTTAAACAAAGGCACGATGACTGCGCTATTCCAGTCCCCGGGAACCATTCCCGAGCTCCAACATAAATTGAGGAGCAACAGGAACGCCTCCCGGACACAAGAGCCACCAAGCTTGATCATCTCGGCAGACACCATATCAATGCCCGCTGCCTTACCATTTTTCAAACTTCTTATCGCCCATTCAACTTCATCCATACTGATGCCATCGGAGGACGCCGTCGCCGAATGTTGATCTACTAGACCACATGCGACACCGGCGCCAACCGTAGCATCCGCATACATATCGCCAAAATATTCACTCCATCGGCTTAACACGTCTTGTGTTTGTGTAAGAATGTCTCCACCTTTAGACCTTATTTTATTCATTCTGACCAACCACCCCGAGACCTCTTCACCTCCTTCCAAAAGAGTTTGGTGTTACCCTCGAAGTTTTTAGTCAGCCTACCTTCTGCACTCATACTTGCTCTATCACGTTTCTCTTTCACTAAGGCCTTGGTGTCATTCTTACATTGCCGATATATTTCTTTTTCTGTTCAGTCATACTGTCATTCAGATTCAAAGAAGAGACATAGTCCAGCCACGCTTTCTTCTTTTGCTCTACGGAAGCTGCCACTTCCGCATCCCACCATGCATCACCATTTATGTTTCTATGCTTCTTTGAACTTCCACATACTTCTTTCGCTGTGTCTACCATACTCTCTTTCAATACTCTCCAGCATTCTTCATTGTCCGATTGCGGCTGGCTTGCCATCGTCAGCCGTTCTCGGACACCCTCTGCATACTTTTCTCTTACACACTCTTCTTGCAACCTTTCAACCTTTATTCTTTCAAGCCCTCCGAAGTGGACACGCTCTCGCCAGTGCCTCCACTTTCTGAACAGACCACTAAATCTCGCAATAACGAGATAGTGGTCCGTATCGACTGTGGGGCCCCTGTAGGCTCTTGCGTCCAATATTTTGCTTCGGAGGTGACTGTCTACCAAAATTAAATCTATTATACTTTTCTGTTCATTCCTTCTCCATGTATACATATGGATGTCCTTATGTTGGAAAAATGTGTTTGACACAATAAGGTTTCTCTCCATGCATACATCCGCTATGAGCCTACCTGCGTCGTTCACTCTCTTATCACCAAATGGACCAAGTACGTCCTCATAGTCGGGACGCTTGGTCCCCACCCATCCGTTCAAATCTCCGCATACAATCACGCGTTCACTGGTTTCTGCCATATCCAGAACTTCCCTAACATTATCCCAAAACTTCTCTAGGTCTGATGCCACCGAGGATCCTACGGGAGCATATGCTACAACCATGAATATCTTGGTGACACCAAGTTTTATACGGACCCAAAGAAGTCTGGGATTATACATTCCGTAATCCTTCACACCTGAGGCCAAGCGAGAGGACAGCAGTACTACTACCCCCATGCTGGCTCGATCGCTCTATGGTACGCCAGACCACAGAGCCATCCCGCCACCAGGAAGATCACAGGCGTCGCTGCCCCTTGGTATCTGTTACATAGAGCACGTCTAGCTGTTTGTCCGCATTGACGGATATCAGCTCGTGCAACTTACCTTCCACACAACCTCTTATATTCCACGTGCCCCCCCGGCACTCTGCTCTCCTCGACTCGCCTGACTGGGCAAGGCGTGATGCGTGGCGGCCCCCATCGCCGCAACTGCCGAAGTTCGTACCGACGGCGGCGGGTCGGTACGCGTCGTCTCCGGGGGACGCCCTAACCCGCATTGCGGTACGCATTTCGAGCCGGATTAGCAGTCTAATTAGACTGGCAGGGGACGCGAACGAGCACGCTCCGAACTATGCCCCCCTAAATTAAAGTTGTAATGATAATAAATAACTATAGTAACATAAATTATATGTTTCATTATGGAGACAACACAACAAAACACAACTTAATGTTGACTTTCGAACGGCATTTGCAACCCCAGCCCCTAATGACTGATTAATAACTGATTAAGAAAACATTGTCATGACCACCTGCTTTTGAATTGGAGCTTGTCATGATTAGACAATACGTTTATATGATCCCGACTTGTATAATTATGACCTAATAGCAAGGTCCACCTGATGGGCAATCTCCACTCGATACCACCGTTCCCTTTCGGCTATCTGTTCGCTGAGCAACGTGGCCCGTCCATTCCATTGCCACTTCATTGTACTAATTATTGGAGTTATAAATTGTCAAAAGTAGGTGCAGTTATAAAGGTTGAAAGGTTGCAAGAAGAGTGTGTAAGAGAAATGTATGCAGAGGGTGTCCGAGAACGGCTGACGATGGCAAGCCAGCCGCAATCGGACATTGAAGAATGCTGGAGAGTATTGAAAGAGAGTATGGTAGATACAGCGAAAGAAGTATGTGGAAGTTCAAAGAAGCATAGAAAAACAAATGGTGATGCATGGTGGGATGCGGAAGTGGCAGCTTCCGTAGAGCAAAAAAAGAAAGCGTGGCTGGACTATGTCTCTTCTTTGAATCTGAATGACAGTATGACTGAACAGAAGAAAGAAATATATCGGCAATGTAAGAATGACACCAAGGCCTTAGTGAAAGAGAAACGTGATAGAGCAAGTATGAGTGCAGAAGATAGGCTGACTAAAAACTTCGAGGGTAACACCAAACTCTTTTGGAGGGAGGTGAAGAAGTCTCGGGGTGGTTGGTCAGCCTTCAAAATGAATAAAATAAGGTCTAAAGGTGGAGACATTCTTACACAAACAAAAGACGTGTTAAGCCGATGGAGTGAATATTTTGGCGATATGTATGCGGATGCTACGGTTGGCGCCGGTGTTGCATGTGGTCTAGTAGATCAACATTCGACAACGGCGTCCTCTGATGGCATCAGTATGGATGAAGTTGAATGGGCGATAAGAAGTTTGAAAAATGGTAAGACAGCAGGCATTGATATGGTGTCTGCCGAGATGATCAAGCTTGGTGGCTCCTGTGTCTGGGAGGCATTCTTGTTGCTCCTCAATTTATGTTGGAGCTCGGGAATGGTTCCCGGGGACTGGAATAGCGCAGTCATCGTGCCTTTGTTTAAAAACAAGGGTTCACGTTATGACTGCGCAAATTACAGAGCCATAAGCTTGACCAGTTTGGCGCAAAAGTGTATGGTAAAATTATTGAAAGGAGAATGAGGATGGTGTCCGATGGTTTACTGTGTGAAACACAAGGAGGTTTCAGGAGTGGGGGGTTTTCTGCAGTTTTGTGGACCTGGAGAGAGCATTTGACACGGTTGTACGAAAGGAACTTTGGGACATTTTACCGGAGTATGGTATTAACGGTAAACTGCTACAGGCTGTGCAGTCCAGTTACATGGGCTGTAGAGCCTGTGTGCGGCTGGATGATGGAATGTCGCCTTGGTTTGACGTCAATATCGGCGTTAAGCAGGGGTACGTTTTGTCAGCCAGGCTGTTTATCATATATCTGGATAAATGTCTCCAAAGGTTGAACGATGTGAATGTGGGAGTCCAGATGGGCGACTCAGTGGTCACTGCTCTGCTTTATGCAGATGATGCAGTCCTGCTGGCACAGTCAGCGACTGACCTGCAGACCCTAGTCGACACAATGACAGAAGATTGTAAGAAAAGGGGTCTACGCGTGAATGTGAGCAAAACCAAAATAATGGTCTTTGAAAGAGATGAAACCAGAACAGATGTAAGAGTAACAATAGGTAATGATGTACTAGAAGCCAGTGGATGAATTTATATATCTTGGATGTGGATTTAGCCGAGATGGAAGGTACACCACTGATATAGAGCGAAGAGTGAATGCGGGAAATAGAGTGAACGGAGCGTTGGGGCAACTTCTCGGCAGCCACTACCTCAGCCAGAAGGCACGTGTAGCAATACGTAACGCAGTGCTTGTCCCAACATTACTGTATGGAAGCGAGAGTTGGGTATGCAGAAAAGAGTATGAAAGTAAAATTAATGCGGTCGAAATGCGATCTCTGCGGAAAATCTGTGGAGTTAGGCTGACCGACCGCATTCGTAACGACGACGTAAGAGAGCGAGTAGGTATGAAAGAGAGTATTGGTGTAAAGATACGAAAGGGAATGCTCCGATGGTTCGGACATGTGGAAAGAATGCCGAACGAACGTCTGGTTAAGAAGATATACAATGCGAAAATGGAAGGATGTAGGTACCGAGGGAGAGCGAGACTAACCTACCTAGACCAGATCGGTCATGTACTGAAGGAAGGTGGAGTCAAGAGTCTCCGAAACCGGCGAGCGTGTATAAAGAGAATTATGAATGTTGAGGAAGCGAGAGAGTATGCAGAGATAGAGTTCTCTGGCACTCTGTTCTCTCTGCCTACCCTGCAAGGGATATGGCGTGATGATATGTATGTATGTATGTATGTAAATTGTCAATATCAAGCTGCAACTGTATTTATAGACTGCAGCATCTACTATTTTTACGTAAGACTAAAAAACCGTGGCGAAATGTGGGTGAGTTGCACCACTGCTTACACCTTTGAGGATAATTGCGTGAGAATATAAAAAATAAGGTTTTCGTGTAGTGAAGCTTCGAGAAGTTCACCACTTACATATGAGTATCGTAAAAGACGGCTTAGGGATATAGTATGAAGATAACATCCTTACAAGGCAAGGCAAACTCAGCATAAAACTTTATGCCAATACGTCTGACCAAAAAAGATAAAATAGGTCGGTTTCCCTCCCACTGCGAATAAGACTCGAGCCTAACAGTGCCACTTATATATATATGAGCTGAAAAGATGATGATAAAAAAGTATTTTAACGACATATAAATCGAACTTGACTTATAGCGACCTGGGCCAACTCCACCTTATACCGTGTGGTCAAAATTTACGTTTTCAAGGAGGTTTGACGTCAGGATGGCGGCCCGTCATAAAACTATTACTAATCATTGTTGCAATATGTATATACCTACTATGGAAGAGGAATAAATTTTTCGTTGACCCCAAATGAAAGCAGGATAATGATGATGGTGATAAATCGAACTCTAGACTTCATCACCAGCAGTCGCATGGCTTTATAATGAATCTCAAGGTAGTATTAAATACTCAAAATAAATATTATGCTATCATTGAGGCTGATAATATGTAAACCATAAAATTTTATGAGCATTGCTTAATTTTTTTTTTAGTTTAAATATTGATTTAAGTTAAACAAAAAATGGCCCCGACGCATTAGCCAATATACTCTTGGCTTTTATATATTTAATACACCTAATATCATGGCGAAATATAATATACTTTATGGCAGTTTAACTTTTTTACATCTGATATCCATCTGACCGCATTTCTGTGATTAATCTCCATAAATTCCAGACAAACTGTTCGAGATATAGATTATATAAGTATATAAATAAGCATAAATACACTCTCCATTCACTCATTTTATTCAATTTAAAGTGATGATAAAGGAATATAAATGAAGAAAGATCAGACCCAGGACCAAGACTTACTCTATAGTTGTAGAACCACATTGTTGGCAGTTTTCTGTCAACAGCCGCGGACAGGTCCGTCCGGGGTAATACGAGTATCACACTCTCGCAGAAGATCGACGTCTGAGCAGTGGCAATGTGCGTTTCCGTCGGTGAGCGAGCGAGCCAGCAGCCCAACTTTCGGGGTGGATATGGAGTTTTTATTGGTAAGCAGTGGCCTATCTGTAACACTGGTATTACAAAGGTCCATGAACGGCAGTGGCACTTACCATCAGGTGTACTGCTTGCTTGTTTGCTGCCATATGCAATAAAAAAAACTTGACATGGCCTATGAATCGCATAGAATGGAAAGCGGTAATTGCGAAATACGCATATATTTTTGACGAGCCTTGTATTAAAATACGGATTTCGGATTGGGAATCGACCTCCACATTGACAGTCCTCGCTCTTATCACTATTTAGTGATTATTTAATCACCTACTACTTACTACTAAACTTACCGAAATTAGAAAACAATAAAAATAAAAATGGTAATTAAATGAACCGCGACGGTGTATATTCGTCATAATAATACTGTATCATTATTACATACATCCTTTCTAGACGCTTGTCAATGTGTCCTCACCCTCTAAAAACAAAATTAACCATTTGGATTATATTTCCTAAAGCGAAAAGTAAACCATGATTGCCTAAATTATTATACTTGGTGAAAACCGCTATTATTTTGAAATGCAGGATATGTGACCCACCAATTTTCCTTCCGTTAATCAATATACCTTAAATCAATTTAGACCCACCACCACACATTAATTGCGACGGAGTAAAAATACAATCACTACCTACCCCTATCTTACCCGTGGATGATGGACGGACGGCAAAGACGACTAAGAGATACAATATACATACAACATCTATGCAAGAGAAGGAAAACTCGAAATAAAACCCCATACCAACACGTCTGACCAGTATGGTACAGTAGGTCAATATTCCTCCCAGTGTGAAGGAAGCTCGAGCCCAAAAATGGGTCATATATGAGCTGTGATGATGATGAACATGATGAATCGATACACCTCAAAAAAGAAAGGAATACAGATATAATCAAAATGGACTAGAAGAAGTAGGATCAAGTAGGAAGAAGAAGAAAAGATACAATTTTGCTTCTATGTGATGAGCAACCTCCAGAAATGAGTGAGACGTACATATATGAGTTAAAATAATGATGATAGTGAGAGATCAGCGTGCTATGGAAAGGGCTGTGCTCGGTATTTCTTTACGTGATAGAATCCGGAACACGGAAATCCGTAGAAGAACGGGTGTAACTGACATAACCCAAAGAATTAACACGTTGAAGTGGCAATGGGCAGGCCACATCGCTCGACGAACCGTCAACCGTTGTGGAAAAAAGGTTCTCTAGTGGCGACCACGAATCGGACGGTGCAGGATAGGACGAACCCTCACTAGGTGGACTGACGACATTATCAAGTCGCAGGCAACCGTTGGATGCAGGTGGCGCGGGACCGTTTTGAATAGCATTCTCGTGAGGAGGCCTATGTCTAACAGTGGACATTTACGGGCTGATAGATGGATGAATGGAATGATGATAAAATTACACTTAACAAATTATTTTTATGGTTTGGTTACATTTAATATTATGGATAATCAAATAAACGAAATAAGAGCAGCGTTAGACGAGTGGGAGATCAATATAAGAAGTCTCCGAGACATATTTTGGTTCATAACTACCATCCCCACAGCACACATAACTTTTCAGAGTTATATATGCAATACTAAATACAATAATAGAAAAAAAACATTGTTAGTAAACCCACTTACGAGTCTCATATATGAATTAAAAACTGACTGCACATTTATCGTATTGGTTAAGATAAGTATCTTATTATAATATATTATTATCTTACTATCGTATCCATGGTAGTTACGATGCCATATCATCTACAAATTGTTGTTGTGAGTCTAGGTTTAATTTGAGTCCGTTATTTACAACATATTGTAAGGTCTTCCGCAATACAACTATCAGTTCCTTAGAACAGATTGATTTTTAAAAAAAGCATTTCAAATTCATATGAATACGTAGCTATGTGGTAGCGGCTACGAATACTACCAACCCGTACTTTACTTGTGGATGTCGTAAAAGACGACTAAGAGCCTTATAACAACCTAGGCCAACTTCATCTGATGCCGTTTGGTCAACAATTACATACCCAAGGAGGGTTGGCGTCTGGCTGGCGGCCGGTTATAAAACTATTGCCAATAACTTTCACAATATATATTATGAAAGTAGAGTACATATTGTATCGACCCCAAGTAATTGGGATAAGAGTAAGAGAATGATGATGAATGATGATATCGGCGAATACGTTAAGCCATCAATATTACCGCGAGGAAAAGGCCGACGTCTTCCCTGATTGGGTACGTCGCTCAGGGAGAGGGTACCCCTCAGTGGGTATTCCGTCGGGCCGGCCACTGACGTCAAGTTCACGCTGCTCCGGTGGCCGGTCCAACGACGAAGGCGAGGTTCACGGATGGGTTACGGGTGTGCACGCTTACGCCCCTCTGTCGCCCCGGACGGAGTGGTTCGAGGAGTGCGCCGACCGTAGCCCACCCCCAAAAAAAAAAGCCATCAATATTAGCTATCAGAAACATCTATGACAGTAAATATGGAGAGTTAATGCCTTCAAGTCAAGTGGTGGAGTCAAGAGTCTCCGAAACCAGCGAGCGTGTATGAAGAGAATTATGAATCTTGAGAAAGCGAGTATAGTAAGCAAGGATAAAGTTCTCTGGCACTCTGTTCTCTCTGCCTACCCTGCAAGGGATATGGCGTGATGATATGTATGTATGTAATGCCTTCAAATATTCTGATATCTGCTCTATTCCTAATATAATTATCTCTTCTGTTTTAGATGTTGAATTTGCAAACTCTATTATAGAGGTGTCTTGTAGAGGCATTAACAAGTAGGTACATCATAGATAGGTATACCCGTAGGTATTCCAGCTTATGCAACAATAGATCGTAATGATTAAAAAATTATGTGATGGTATGCATATAACTTGGCGCGCATTTCTCAAGATATCTACTTAGCATAGATATATTTATGCTTATAATGGCATGGAGACCATGGACAACGGTTACGTTCAAAAATCCAGCTAGTCAATGCCGACTTGTGCAATTATGAAATTGTATAGTCTTAACACGATTGTCAATGTTGTATTCAAATAACATTCTTTGTTTTTAAATTATTATTGATTTAAAACACTTGTGCCATTACACATGTGCCTTTATCATGGTCAATGGTTGATTTAAACATAGACGGTATCGTCTTTTCTGTCGTAATAATGTGTAAATAATGTCTAATAGATGGCGTGTTTAACGTCTTTTATAAAGAGGATAGTGCGAGTTACAATTTGATTGTCACACTTATCTACATAATGGTATAATTTGTAAGGTGGTTCGAAGGATTTTCAAAAAATATGGTTCCAAGTGGGATAATAATTTTTTGGCTGACCAATTAATATTTTTTAATAGTCTAGTATCTAAAGTGCTAATTAATACTACTTTAAATGGGTTTTTAAAGATACCACATGAGGCGGCTTAGGATTTAAGTGTTCATCATATAATCGAGCGAAATATAGTCATTGTTTATTTTTTTTAATATTCCTTAATCAATAACCTCATATGGATAAAATATATTTATAACACGTGCTTGTAGCTATTATAATATTAAATATAACAACACTGGTGTTTTTAATAAAACTCTTAGTACTTTTAGATCTCAACTTTCCAAATTTGCGGCATAACTTGTAATTGCATGTATCTCTTTATTTATTTATGTTTTTTATATAACATCCTGCCTAACCTATTAATTACTAATTTGTTAATAATGACTTCTAATGTTTCCGCGAGTATTACACATTTGAAATAAAACTACTTTTACGGATTTATCGCGTTTGTATTTGATTTATAATTTCCCGACGTTTCGAATACTTTACAGTGATCATTTCGAACACTTTCAGTCCTCCCGTGACCATGATCACTGTAAAGTGTTCGAAACGTCGGGAAATTATAAATCAAATACAAACGCGATAGAATCCGTAAAAGTAGTTTTAATTTGTTAATGTTTATTAGAAACTTTATTGGTGACAGTGTTAATATTTTTCTTCTTGTAAATTAATTATAATACAGTATATATCTCTGACTCAATAAATAAATAAATTCATTTATCATCCAGCTTATTTCGTGTACTATTAGCGCTTTTAAAACTCATAGGTGGCCATACTAACGCAAGTATATCATACTATCTTCTTGGGGTCTATCTACGGATGGTCATCGAGGGAAGGGAAGAGCTAAAATTTAAAAAATTGCCTCAATATTACAATTATTTCAACTTTTTACTCGTCTCTATATCATCATCATCTCAGCTCGTTCATTTCCACATCTGTAAGCAACTCATAGAGGTAAATTCTAGGACATATTCAGCCGAGACCCATTACGCCAATGAAGAATCTTTCTTTCATCTGATTGTTGATTTAGCGTGTGATAATTTTACCTTTTTTTCTTACGGGGAGGCTAGAAGAAGACTTTCCAGTGCCACTAAGCGTAATGAAGAGAAGTACGTGTAAGGAAAATTATGTGTAATTATGTATACTCCGTAATGGCGCCCGACACCGTTGTCGGGCGCCATACCTTTTTGACGCCCTAGATGGATTGTAAGGAGTGTGACCATACTTGTCACAAAAAGAAAAGAAGACACATTAATAGTGGTAGGACCACGCTGTGGACAGTTATCTGTCTACAGCCGCGGGCCGGTCCGTCCGGGGTCCCCACACTCTCGCAGAAGATCAACGTCTGAGTAATGGCAATGTGCTAATGCGCTTCGTTTGGTGAGCGAAAGAGCCGAACTGGGGTGGGTTCGGGGTTTGTATTGATAGTCAGCGGCCTAGCTATACCCTTGGCAAAGGTCCATGGGTGACAGTGACACTTACCATCAAGTGTGCTGTCTGCTCGTTTGCCACCTTAAGCAATAAAAAAAGGCACAAGGAAGAGTTTTACAAGAACGTGTATCAGCTGGTATATTGATGTCAATAGTGAGAGAGGTAGCGACCTTCGCATACTAAATGATTACAATTTGTTCAAATGTAACTTTTTAATCTTATATTTAATAACAAACTCTCATTAACAAGCCGTCATTGAGTATTTCTTAACCGCACGCGAAATTGGGAACGCCTTACGTCAGAACATTCTGCGAACGCAAGCGTCTTTCACTAATATAACGTAATATGAGGAAAATGTTCTGTACTATATCATATACTGTATTGTAGCCTACATATGTAAGTTGCGTATATAATATTAGACTGTATACTACTTTTATTGCAGTACTATGGTCTGTATGGTTGCGGCTATAATACTATCCAACCCTTACTTCACTCGTAAATGTTGTAAAAGATAACTAAGAACTGATGCTGTCTGGTTAATAATTACATTCCTAAAGAGGGTTAACGTCAGGCGGGCGGCCGGTTTTAAGATTAGCCACTAATGTGTATAAAATATCATTTTTTTAGACCTCACCCAGCACTAAGGAAATACTCCTTTTATTGCGGGGGACTTTACACATATATAATTAACGCAGACAAATTGCACCCAGATTCAGAACGACAATTTGTGGATCACACAAAGTCTTGTCCTGCGCAGGAATCGAAGCCACGCCACCGGCACAGAAGGTAGAAGATCGGTCTAACCACCATGCTATCAGTGCAGTATATATTTACGATGAAGGAGGACTACATATTGCGTCAACCCCAAGTAATTGGGATATGGGAAGGATAATGATGAGTAACTATGGCCATGGTTTGTGTTCGCATGTTCAAAGAACGAAATGAAAAATAATAAAAACTTTTATTAGCAAAAGTTATATAATTTATAAGTAATAATATAAAAAAAGGAAACTAAAGTTTATAATATTCCTTGTGTCTATCCTTATCTATGACTTGAAATGCCATATCTTAGAGAAATTTTCCCACATTCTCTTTAAAAAAGTCTCTGGGTTTTACCCAGTCTCTGGGATTTTCCCACCTTTATACAACCGATTGTACCAGTAAGCGCAATACCTAGTCTTACTATAAATACTGTAACAAAGAAAAAAAAATCTATTGCAAATAACATTTATTACTTTTACGGTGTGTTAGTTTAATACATAAATATAAAAAAATATATATAAAAAATTTATTCAAAGTGGTCTCCATTGGCTGCAATACAGTCCTTTAAATGTTGAAGCCAGTTGTCAAGAGAAGCACGCACACTTTCTATGGGCAAATTCTTCACTGCCAATTACTGACAATTACGAATTAATAGCTTTAGGAACTCCAAATTATCACGGCGTTTACTACTAGCCGTACTCTCTAAAACTGACCATAAATCATAATCCAGTGGATTAAGATCGGATATGGATACGGATTTATATTTGTGAAATAAATGTTAAATCAAATCAAATGAAATCATTTATAAGGACACTTAAATATTGTCAATTTTACATATTTTTTTTTAAATTAATCTACCACCGGATCGGAAAGCCTCCACAAACTGAGAAGATCCGGCAAGAAACTCAGCGGGCTCGTCATTTTTTTTAAATTATATATTTTCTTAAATATTATTGGATACATGTTTAGTCCATATTAGCTCCAGTGAGATGCCCTTCGAGTAAAGATTCATTTTTTAAATTTAAATACAAGATTAACAAAAAACAAAAAAGAACAGAAATGGTTGGACCAGATCCACAAGCGGCACCCGATCACGAGTTATACTAAAGCAGCCATCACGCCCCTCAACCAAAAAGTTAAAATCGAATATAACATGATGATCAATATAAGCATTGATAGTACTCGTAGTCGCCGCCACACAGCATAAGAAGCTAATACAAATTTAGATAAAGACATTAAAGGAATATACCTAATGAGAAAAACAGATAAAATATAAAGCTATAAAGAGAAGCCCATGGGCGCAAAAATGACGTAAATGTTGTTGAATGGTCTACAAGTCTTTAGTATTTTCTTATATGATTATTATAAGGTAAGAAGTAAAAAAAATAGTAAAATCTTGCGAATTATATTATCCTTATTACGTAATGAAGTCGGTTAAAAACAAAATTATACTTTGTTATTTTTGATAGAATTGAATAAATGTTACATCTAGTTTAAAAAAAACTACTATTTTTTTGCTAAAAAAAGGCAGTACCGTAACTAGCTTTCTATTATTATGCCTATTTTTCAAGCCGGTTATGATCTAGTCTTATAGTTCGATAATTGCTGCCCACCTCCAAGATTTGCAGCCTATGTCCAGATACTGTGGATATTTAAGTCTTGGAACACCGAAATCGACCAAGTATATTCGTGAGATTTGCGAAATAGCAAAGTTGGATGGACAATATTACCAAACTGCTTTCTTTTCTTTTCTTCTTCTGCTCTTCTTAGCCCTATATCCCACTATTGAGAACGGAGCTCTTTCGATAAGTTAAACTAGCCTATTATATCACATAAGTCAGATGAGTTGGTATGGGTTTTCTTATGAATTTATCCTGTTTTGCAATCATGCTATCTGTGTGTAAGAGATAAGTTATATAATTTTGGGTAAATTTTATACAAATATTTCAAATAGTCTTCTTCTTATTATGTATTGGCAATCAGCTACTTATATGAGCTGCCAATGTCGAGTTTTGAATATCTTCACGTTTTTAGTCTTTCAGGTTAGTCATTGTCTAAGTCAAATTGTCACCATCAACAGTTCTATGGCCACACTGTTAATGGTATCTTGTGGGAATTTTGATGGAAAACGAAAACGTTGTAAAGCACTTTTATATGATATTCACTACATCTCAGTAGTTCCGCTGCATCACAATACATAAAATGCCATCAAAATTATCTAATATAGCACATTAAAACACTAAGATTTCGAATATAATATAAGAGCACCACATGACGTTCTCAAATTCCCGTCAAAAGTCTTTCAAATAGTCAATCAGTCCTTCCAGAAGAATGAAAGTATTGTGACAGTCCGTGCATGACCACAGATACAGATGCTGTATAGAATTCGAAATGTCGTGATTAAAAGGAAAAGTTTTATTTAAAAAAATCAAAATAATTGTGGTTGCATAAAGCTGACCATGAATGCCTTCGCCATTCGCGCGTGACCGATGGTCTATGGTACAGATATTTCCTATGTTATTTGCTATAAATTACAGGTTAAAGAGTTACCTTATTGTTGCTTTTAGATTCTACTATGGTACCTCTATTTAAGTAATAAAAATCAGTTATTTTTAAACATGAATACACTAAAAATGAATCATTGTATCTTGAAAGATTAATTTTATAAACAGCTAACAGATAGAATTTTCAAGCAAAAACCAGAGAAATCATCATCCTCAAAGTATCCTCAAAGGATTGCACAAAATATTATTTCCTATCGGACTCTGTAAAGGGAGAAGTGGTACGACATATTATTCTTAATCATCACCACATGGAAAGGGTACAGGGGTTATTTCTCTAAATAAATATTAATATTTAAAGGTTAAATATATAGCAATATCTATGGATGACCGATTTTTTTTTAAATATGACGTCCTGCATTATGGAAATAACCCTTGTATCTATTTGAAATAACCTTCGAATTTGTGGGTTGAAGAAAGTGTTCTCGAACGTGAAAAACGAAACAACAACACTTGTTTTACTCAATAAGTGGGGCCAAATTACGCAAAACTTTCTTTGGGATAAGCCAGAGCCTGTTTAAAGCGCTCGGGGCACAGGAAGGGATGGCGTCTAACTTTATAACCTGCCTGTCTTTCTATCGCCACCATCGGAACCGAAGTCATGTCTTTTGTATTGCTTATGGAGGCATACGAGTAAGCTGCACATCTAATGGTAAATGTTACTGCCGCCCATGGACCTTTGTAATACCAGAAGCACAGCTAGGTCACTGCCTACGTATGAAATCCCACCCAGAAAATTAGGCTGCCGGCTGTCTCGCTAACCGAAACGCAATAGTATATTGCTACTGCTCAGAGGTCGATTCTCTGCGAGAGTCTGGTACTAGCCTGGACGGACCGACCCGCGGCTGTAGACATATAACTGTCAATACTATGGCTCTACCGCTATGAAAACTTTACTAGTGAATTACGTGATACACAATAAAATATCAACTCGATATCAACTCAGGCTTTCTACATTTCTCACTTAAAACTCACGTCAACAATTAGTACGTACATAAGGGTGAATGGTACAATAGCAAAACTAATTGTTGAATTACACACAACCTTTAGTGAAATCGTAGGCGGCGGTGAAATGTTTTGTGTTAAATAGTGTTTGATACTTAATTGAATAGGTGAACTTTTAACAGAATGTTAAATTATTACTAATATTTTCTTTTTCGTATGGTGACGGTGTAAAAATACATTTCTCCACTTCTTTTTTTACTTGTGGATGATTGTAAGAGACGACTAACGAGCTTAATCAGTAACATCTATGCAAGAGAGAGAAATCCCGATGTAAAACTCTATGAAAACCATACACCACCCTACCCTACCCCTATCCTACACATCTGACCAGAATAGTAAAGCAAATCAATACTCCTTTCACTGAGAAGGTGGGCCGAACCCAGTTACACGTTTACATGAGTTTCGAAAAAAATATCTGATATGAGCTGATATCAGATATTTTTTTTTATAATAAGCTTACTGCCTGGCTTCTTCTGCCTAGAAAGGTAGAATGGGGTGTGATGAACCGCCAAAAAGGTATCTACTGAAAGCATGTCCAAAAATGCATCGACTGAAAGCATGTCCAAAAAGGAATCGACTGAAAGCATGTATTTCTATTTTACATACATTTCTTAAATTATAATTAAAAACAATCCAAAAAATAATAAAGAAGTAATAACATAGATTAGTAATCTAATAACATAGATTAGTTAAGTAATAAAATAGAAAACTATGTATAAAAATAATAAAATAATTTAATAGTAAGACTGACGTATCGTTGTCACTGGATTCTTACCAGTAGTAGAACCCGGTGAACTTTGGAGCGCTCTAAAACCCGCATAAATAAACGAAATCGTAAAAAATTATTATAGATCAAAATGTTTGTCAAAAGACCCTCTACAAGATTTTTTGACGACATTTTGTCGTAAAATATTAAATACAAAAGTTATGTAACAAAAAGGAAATTGGTTGAGAAATTTTCCCATATTTGTATTAATAACTTTTTATTTATAATTTTATTAAAAAAAATATTTTTTGGACAAAATTGTAGACAAAGCAATTTGCTATAATATGTTGCGACAATTTTTTTGATCAGATTAATAGTTTAAAAGATATGGCGAAAAAAGCGTTTGCCTCCCTTCTTCCAATATGGTGGCCGCGGGACAAAGGTTGCAACCCCACAAACTTCGGGTTAAGGTCTTACTGACCCCCAACAATAAAAAAATACACATCCCAACAATAAAACTGCGTACTTTGAAAAACGCAAGGTCCAATGTAACTTTTCAATGGACTAATAAATGAATATGAATTTGAGTTCTCAGCTGATTTTTATAATTTCAATAAGCAAGTAAGGGATGCCGACGAATATATTTTTATCTCATCGTCACAGAGGGAAACCTTTTAATTTATGGGAATTGCCTAAACGTCTTAAATTTCGCTAACTAACAATACAATCGGACTTAATAATAAAAAAAAATATTAGAAATTCATAAACAATATTTTATTTAGAACAATAGTGTGAACGCGAAGCATATCATAATTTTTAATCTTATTGTTTATATTGTTTTTTTCTATTTGAATAATGAAAGCATTCTCTAAATGTCACTCCATGACATTTGGAGTGTGAATATACTAATTAATCATCAAAATTCTCATAGCATCTAAAGTTTTTTTTTTACTTGTGATAAAAGTGTAAAGATAGATATTTAACCGCCGTCTATATTACCTTTACCTTTTTTTTAAATTTTAAACAACACCCCGCACTAAGTGAATAATCCTTGTTATGCGGAGGACTTTACAAACATACAATTAACGGACACAAATTACACCCAAACTCTGAACAACCATTTCTGGATTTCTCAAAGTATTGTTCTGTGTGGGAATCGAATTCACACCAATTGGTACGATAGATACCTTAACGCCATTCATGCAGTCATTTTGTTAATCATTTTTTGTATCCCCTGGGAACAGTATTATGTTCGTTTATGAGAAAAAGAAATTATAAACTTTTTTGTATAATATCTAACAATGTGTATGCAAAATATCAAATGGATCGATTAAGTAGTTTAGGTGTGAAAGCGTAACAAACAGATAAACTCGCTGTTGGATTTATAATATTAATTAAAACTATAATTCCAATTAATATGGGACATTAAAATATAAATATACGTAGAGAAGGACGTAGGAGGGCTTGAGTGAAAAGACTCATCTTTATCACGTAACCGTAGTATGTAAAGTGGGAGTGACTGTCAATCAGTAGTCTCCTATTTAACCCTTACATTCCATAAGAGGCGGTGCTACCTTGCGTTCTGCATTCTTAACCAGTCAACATAAAAGTATACACAGTATAACTTTTCCAAATGAAATTGTAACGAAAATTATAAGTTACACTGAATGATTTGCAAGATCTTAACTTTACCCAATAGTCGATGTCTCAAGACATTAAGAGGCGGATATTAGCAACTGCATAGCTTAGTCAATCTGTAATTACTATCTCAAGCTATTGACGGATAAATCAACTTAAGCGTTACAAATGTAGCGTAAAGAAATTAGCAGAATGCGGAGACTAATTTTCTTATTATTTTTTTTCGGTTTGTCAATCGGCCACTGATACAGATTATTGTTGTTGTAATAATCTTGTTTTTGATGTTGTTCTCAATTTGATTGTTACCTTTACGAGATGATGATGGCTACGCTAGTAGATTTTTTCTTGGGGTTAATAGACAGAAAATAAAATCTATTATTTCTCATCACTACCTCTAAAACATAGCCATATGTTGACGGGTTTAAAATGCAATGTATCCTTACTTCTTAATGGTAGAAAAGTAGTTAAGGAATCTGTAGTAGAATAGCTAGCAAATAGCCAGGAATTCACAGTATCAACTAGGATCACTAACTAGTATGCCAAGGTTAACGTTTATTCTATTTTCCCCCTGGACCTATATCGAACAGCGGACGTTGACAGACTAATGAACAGACATTTTAGCACTTTCTCTGCATTACATTATACAAAACATCGTTACAATTAATTAAAAGTCATCATCATCATCTCAGCTCATATATCTGTCTAGTCCCACTGTTGGCCTCGAGCTTGCTCCATAATGGGAGGGTAATTGACCTACTATACCACGCTTGTCAGACGTGTTGGTATAGAGTTTTGTTTCGAGGTTTCCTTCTCTCTAATTAAAAGTACTTTAACTAAAATATTAAATATAATAAGAAACTATTTGCGTTCAATTTTCATGTTTCCCATAAACCTTTTCAATTTTATTGAGAGCCTGTATGATCTTGTCACATCCCTCCCAAACTATCCAAGGCGACAGGAATGTGACGTGTGGCTTTATAATTTGATCTAATTGAGCAGACATCAGGAAACAATTCTTATACTTCTGTGAATCGACTGGTGGGTTACACTATCGGCAAGAAGCAACCGACAGATCGCCTTTACATACCCGGACTCTTTACAAATGTCACCGCTCGCCGCCACGACTAAAACGATGTCAAACACGGTTGAATTTGCCTATTTTAAGTAATCTACTTTGATCCTGAGGTAAATTGATTGATACTGACATTTCTCAGTCTAACTACGAAACATATAGTCATTGAAACTCATGAGAATTATTAAAAAAGTATTTGTAAACATTCATAATACGTTCACAAAGTTGTTTTATTGATTGAAATGTATTAGAAAACTAATAAACACGTATAAAATACAACAAAAACTAATTGTACTTACCATAGAGCAATGGTTACGGCAATACTATTCTAATGGGGGGAGTAACTATTGTCTATGGTTCACACATTCTATTTGTATTTTGAAATTTAAATTCTTGTGTATTATATAATGAAGTACTTGGAATCAACATTATATTTTTTGTATCTTTCTTCTTTTCTTGCTTTCCTTAGTATAGTAGCGATAATTTAATAACGATAGTAGTAGCGATAATTTAGTTTACGTGTGGTGACGGAGTAAGAATACAATACGTCTGATCAGCTTGGTGTAGTAGGTCAAGTACCCTCCCATTATGGAGGAGGCTCGAGCCCAACAGTGGGACATATATGAGCTGAGATGATGATGATGAGATGAATTTAGTACCGACACGCCCTCGCTTCGCTTTGGTATTCGGTCGGTTTATTCCTGCATTTGAAATTTGCATGTAAAAGGCAATTTTAATGTACATAAAATGCACCATATATCTAATGTATTTAATTGGATATAATTAAAGTATTACTGTATCATTAAAAATAACTTTCCAAATAACTCATTATTTTTTAGTAATCATACATACATACATATCATCACGCCATATCCCTTGCAGGGTAGGCAGAGAGAACAGAGTGCGAGAGAACTCTCTTCTTACATACTTCACTCGCTTCCTCAACATTCATAATTCTCTTCATACACGCTCGCCGGTTTCGGAGACTCTTGACTCCACCTTCCTTCAGTACGTGACCAATCGTGAATATTTAGTAATGTGTAAAAAATAAACATGTTTACTGATGGTCATCCTTATAAGATAGACAATATACCATTGTAGACTTTTTTGTATCTTTTTAAAGAAATATAAATTCGTAGTATATTATTTTGTATATATCTTGTAAAGTTTAGACAACATATATCATATTACAAATCTTTTGAATTCTACTATAATATACATATATATTGGTTTGTATATATATATATATATATATATATATATATATATATATATATATATATATATATATATATATATATATATATATATATATATTTGCTGTGTGGTAGCGGCTACGAATGCTGCCAACCCTTACTTTGCTTGTGGATGTCGAATGTCGAAAAAGACGACTAAAAGCCTTATAACAGAGGGAATGCTCCGATGGTTCGGACATGTGGAAAGAATGCCGAACGAACGTCTGGTTAAGAAGATATACAATGCGAAAGTGGAAGGATGTAGGTACCGAGGGAGACCGAGACTAACCTACCTAGACCAGATCGGTCATTTACTGAAGGAAGGTGGAGTCAAGAGTCTCCGAAACCGGCGAGCGTGTATGAAGAGAATTATGAATGTTGAGGAAGCGAGTGAAGTATGCAGAGATAGAGTTCTCTGGCACTCTGTTCTCTCTGCCTACCCTGCAAGGGATATGGCGTGATGATATGTATGTATGTATGTATAATATACATCTATTATACATATAAATCTACCTCTCAAATTACTTTGTGTATTTTAAAATATATAAGCTTTTAGACAACGGGGCCACTTTATTATACTATGTATATACATATATAGGATTCTATCGAGTTTGTATTTTATTTTTAATTTCCCGACGTTTCGAACACTTTTATGGTCACGGGAGCAAAATACTCTGCGTAAACATCAGAGACAGATTTATAAGGCTTAAGAATATATCTTGTTTTAAACTTTATATGTATAAACTATGAACATATGATACTTAAGTTTAAGTTACAAGCAGTAACTTTAGTTCAGGTCAAGTTTCTCGTTATATACTGGAACTGAACTGGTTGCTAACATTGTCTAATAAGCCTCTACTTTGCCTCCTAAGACTCCTAACTACATGACTAATCTTTGATGTATACGTATAGATGGTGGAGTGGTTTTAGTACTAATCTCTCGACTCGAATGTCATGGGTTCGATCCCCATTCATAATGATTCTTTGTCATCATCTTCCTGCTATCCTACTTAACTGAGGTCGACACAATATGCCGGGTGTAACAGAGAATGGAACAGCTGGTCAGATGGGTGATAGGTAATGATGATAGGAACCCATGACAAAAATTTGAAGAGAAAATATCAAGGGTTATTGATCCATCACCTGTCTGTAAAGGTGACGTTTGTCGTACTGTAGCAAACGTAATTATCAAATTATTTAGGTTTTAATGAATATTTAAGAAAATATGAGTATGTAGCAGATTATTTATCATTTACTTGGTACATAGTCACTGACACTCTGTTCTCTCTGCCTACCCTGCAAGGGATATGGCGTGATGATATGTATGTATTTATTTACTTGGTACATTTCATTCAGTTTCAAAGAAAAAGCGATGACTAACTTGAAAATTTTAAATGCATCTACCATCACTACTTGCCACCCTTCTGATCAGCTGTTCCATCATCTGTTACACCCAGTATACTCCTCATACATTAGCACATATTGCAAAACTTATTGGCTATAGTTTTATAACTGGTCGCATGCCTGATGTCAACACTCCTTGGGAATGTAATTGTTGAGCAGACGGCGTAAGAAGTAGTTGGTCATTGCTCTTAGTCGTATTTTACGTCACTCACGAGCAATGTAAGGGTGGCTAGTATTCGTTCCGCATGCATTAGCAATGGCCATCTTCCCAATAGGAGAAAAGTAACCTATTGCTACGCTGATTACTACGGCTTTATTTATTTTTATGAAGACTATTGTGGATCTTGGCTGACAGGAGTCCATCCATTCATCAGCCCGTAAACGTCCACTGTTGGACATAGGCCTCCCCACGAGAATGCCATTCAACACGGTCCCGCGCCACCTGCATCCAGCGGTTTCCTGCGACCTTGATAATGTCGTCAGTCCACCTAGTGGAGGGTCGTCCTACGCGGCGCCGTCCGATTCGTAGTCTCCACTCGACAACCTTTCTTCCCCAACGGTTGTCGGTTCGTCGAGCGATGTGGCCTGCCCATTGCCACTTCTACGCGTTAATTCTTCGGGCTATATCAGTTACACCTGTTCTTCTACGGATTTCCGTATTTCGGATTCTATCACGTAGAGAAATACCGAGCATAGCCCTTTCCATAGCACGCTGAGCAACTTTGAGCCTTTTGATGAGGCCAACATTTAGAGACCACGTTTCAGTTCCGTAAGTCATCGCTGGTAACACACACTGGTTATAAACCTTTGTTTTCAGATACTGCGGAATATTAGACGAGAAGATCCTCCTAAGTTTCCCGAACACTGTCCAGCCGAGTTGGATTCGTCGGCTGACCTATTCTCGAAATTGGATCTACCTAATTGGACTGTTTGTCCTAGGTAAACATAGTGATCGACAACTTCGAGAATCGCATTCCCAACCAGGACCGGTACAGAAATGACATGAGCATTAGACATGACTTTCGTCTTGTCCATGTTCATTTGCAGCCCTACTAGTTGGAAGGCCTTGTTGAGGTCCTTAAGCATGGTGCCAAGGTCCTTCAGGGATTCTGCCATGATTACGATATCATCTGCGAATCGAAGGTGAGTGATGTATTCGCCATTGTTGTTGATGCCGAGTCCGGTCCAGTCTAAAAGCTTGAAGACATCTTCCAGCGCAGTGGTGAACAGTTTCGGAGAGATAACGTCTCCCTGTCTCACGCCTTTCTGCAGCTGGATCGGTATCGTACTCTTATCCTGAATGCGGACCGACATAGTAGCGTTTTTATACAAACACTTCAACACTTCGATATATCGATAGTAAATTTGACACCTCTGAAGTGACTGCAGCACTGCCCAAGTTTCGACAGAATCAAAGGCTTTCTCATAGTCCACAAACGCTAGACACAGAGGCCGATTATACTCTTCGGTCTTCTATATAATCTGGCGTAGCGTGTAGATGTAGTCTATGGTACTATAACCTTTTCGGAAACCGGCTTGTTCGGGCGGCTGAAAATCGTCTAGCTTGCGTGCAAGTCGGTTCGTAATGACTCTTGAAAACAGTTTGTATACATGGCTCAGGAGTGAGATGGGTCTGTAATTCTTTAAGAGCGTTTTATCGCCCTTCTTGAAAAACAGCACCACCACGCTCCTGGTCCACGACTCTGGAACGTCGCCTCCGAGAGTGACAGAATTAAACAGCTCCTGTAGAGCGTTTAAAACCGGCTTGCCGCCTGCCCTCAGGAGCTCTGTGGTAATTCCGTCATCTCCCGGTGCATTTCCGTTCTTTAACTGTTTCAGAGCCATTCTGATCTTGTACAAGCTGACGTCCGGGATTTCTTCAGTGTAGTGCCGAGTTAGGTTAGGCTGACAGGAGTACACGGATACAAAGTGTAATGGGCTTAGTCCCCCTAAAAAATGGTAGTGAGACTGACATACTATACCACACTGCCTAAGGGGTTAGTGTAGAGTATTATATCGAGTTTTCCTTATCTTGCAATAATCTGCATATTATATCTCTTAGTAGCCCTTTACGAAACTCGCCGAAAAATAAGTACCGGTAATTGGTGAAAGTTTCTCTTATCTCTTCACAATACAAATAAACTCATTTAGTTAAATTATAAAAATTATGGAATGCCTTGGCCCCTCGAAAAGGTCACGCGGACGAGGCCACGGTGCAAACTAGTCTATACGTAACATTTAGCCACCACAAAAGTCCGATTTCGCGATAAATATGACCAATTTATTATATAATGGCGGATCATTTAAGTGCTTTTACGTAACATCAATCTTGCTAAATCCGAGGCATCAAAATGTTAATATTATTAAAAGTACGTAAGAAAGTGTTGCACGATAAATTTCACTTATTATCTATAGAAACATCTCTAACATATTTAATGATCTATACACACATAGATTCACGCCTGTTCCCTAGCGGGGTAGGCAGAGACTACGGATTGCCACAAACCAAGATCCTGGCATACCTCCGTCGCTTCACTCACACTCTACAATTACGCATACCTTTAATATAACCTCTCGGCAATACATCTCCTATTTGATCCAAAAAAGAATGACGTGATCTGCCTCTTGCAGTTGTACCATTCATTCATTTAAAATCGAACTTAAACTTTTTAAACATATTAATTTTTCCAAAGTCCGACCGTTCTGATAATTGTTTTAATATCATATATACTGCTATATTTAAGAACGAAACAAATGCTTCTCATTATACATATGAAGATATCTTAATGAATTAACTATTTCAAGGGACAATATTTTCAAATAGTTTGGAAAATTCAAAAGTGCACGCCTCATATAAATTAGTCAATGCCATAAATGAAAGAAAAATAATACTTTTGAAATTTCGCGCTATTCTCGACGTAGCGTATAATATAGCTTGCAAGCATCGTAAACAAACGCAATTGTCATAAGGTATACATACACCAAAGTTAGTCTTCAGTTTAGTTTTTTATTAATTACAATTAAACGACAAAGAAATACAAAGCCATTTTCGAAATGAAATAGCGCATTGTGATTATGAAGCTTTTAAAAAAGAAATGCTTCGATATATTTTTTTTTACAGTCGTGAGAGTACCAGATCCACGACAGACATCCGGACGTCCTCAAATTTCTTTTTTAATAAACTTTTTCCTTACTTTAAACAAAATAATTACTTTTTAAAATATCAAATACATTTAAACGTATGTTTTTCTTGACATATGTATGATAATATTATCCAATAAGTGCAGCGTGAGAAAAATTCAGACATTTTTAGTTTTGAAAAGTCCTTGATTTTTATATATCGAGAGTAGAGCATCACCTCAACGTTTCGCTTGAGGCGTGCAATTGCTTAATAAAGTAATCTTACTCCAATCACTTCATGGCATGAAATTACATTATACATACATACATACATATCATCACGCCATATCCCTTGCAGGGTAGGCAGAGAGAACAGAGTGCCAGAGAACTCTATCTCTGCATACTTCACTCGCTTCCTCAACATTCATAATTCTCTTCATACACGCTCGCCGGTTTCGGAGACTCTTGACTCCACCTTCCTTCAGTACCTGACCGATCTGGTCTAGGTAGGTTAGTCTTGGTCTCCCTCGGTACCTATTAATAATTACCTAAATTACATTATAAATCTTCTAAAATACTCCTATAAGATACTTGGTAGAATATCCTATAAAAAGTTCACTTATAATTCTCATAAATATGTTAATGAAAACTTGCTATATTCACCTCGTCTCACGAAATTAAATAGTAAGATTTTTTTATCACTTATGGTGGCAAACAAATAAGTAGGACATCTGATGGTAGGTATTACTGCCGCCCGTGGGCCTATGCAGTGCCAGGGGTACAGTTCTTGGCGCTGCCAACCAATGTAAACCTCCAACCCACCTAGAAAGGCTGCCAGGTCTCACACTCCCTGAACGAAGTACAACGCACATTACCATTGCTCGGAAGCCAATTTGACCCTACCACTATTAAAAAGAAATAACATTGCTAAAACCAGCAATTTTTACAGAATTATGTATTAAAGAACGTTTTGTTTCAGTCTTAAAATAATATTAATCGTTTTCTCACTTAAAAGAAAACATAGAACTGCTATAAAGAGAATGAAACAGCCACAATATCACATTTCATTTATGACCCTATCTCGTTTAGTAATGAATAAATTATGATGCCTTTTCAAAATTACTTGACAGTTTCGACTGACTTATGTTAGTAACCTTACGGTCCAAAAATGCATTGTAAGAACTCAAACAAATAATATGTTCATGATCTTTTTTATTTCTTTTTAAATTTATTATGTTTTTATGACTTTTTCAGGTATTAAATGGTTTCATTCACCGTGGTTACACAGATTATGAATTGTTGTTGACAAATATACACTTCTTCTTTTCCCACTATTGAGCTCGGTCCTACACCACAATGTCAGCGAAATTGACCTAATACCACTCTAATCAGACTGGTTGGCATTTTTTTTAGCAGGCTATTGTCTGGATTCACGTCGTTCGTCCCGTCTGGTGTGACGAAAGTAATATAATTAATCCACCATATTCCTTCCCCATCGCCATTGGGCGAACCACTGGTATCCAATCCTTGAAGTCCGTGGCCATCCTGGAGACAGACATAAGGTTCAATATGCAGTGTTTCAACTCTTGCATAGTGTCATCTGCATATTATACCCCTTAATCCCACCTACAAACAAGAATTGAGGGGTGAATTGTATTCTTATTTTGTCATCATTCGAAAAACGGTACACAGATAAAAAATACTGTTAGTTACACGTTAAAACTTATTCTAATACTGTACTAACTGAAATATTACTAATATTATCTGCAAAAAGTTTAATAACATTACGGAAATACCTATTCATCCAACATTATTTAGTGTTAATTAGTCAAATAAATACTTGCGTGTAAATACAGAGAGGATAAGGTTATTAAAATATCGTTTTTTGTCTAATCAAACGAGAATTACGATACGCAAAATTTAAGAAAACGCAACAAATTAAATTCAAACTTTTTAATCCACACGCAATGCGATATCACCACAGACTAAATTAAAGTCACCTTGTAGGCAGATAAATAATTTCGTAATAGTGTAATTACATGTATGTTGTTGGAATTGTTTTAAAGTTATTATTTTTAATTTGATAGTCTGTTGCAATGATAATTACAAGAAGCATGAGGTACTGCCAAGGTTATATAACCGTCCTCGTTGTATGCTGGCCACTGTTGACGATGAAGGTACGAGTATATTTATTATAAACTCATGCTTTTTCCTCTGTAACTAATAGAGTTTAAAAACGTCTTGCAATTTATCATCGCAATTAATACGAAACATTTTCATGTGCCGACGGATTTAGAATACAGCTGTAAATACTCCTTGCTTGCTATTACATGGGTGTCTTAATAACCAGATGTACAAGCAACACTCTTTTAATAAAAGTATACTTACTCCAACCCGCTTATAACGTGTGATGTAGGTTTACGTGCTTTTATCTATTTTTTTTTTATTTCTTTTTAAAATGTATTGACTAACCATCGGGACACCCGTCACGTGCATCCAACGGCTTTAAATGTAAATATAAAGCATATAATAATATTATAATTTATTTACTGACTCCCAAATAAGGATGTACATAAAAAAAATAACTTTTAATTTATTTATAAAGTTTTAGGCGCAAATATTTCCTTGATTACATGAGGCCACAGCGTAAATAAAAAATAAATAAAACTTATATATATATATATATATATATATATATATATATATATATATATATATATATATATATATATATATAAAATTTAAGTTTATTAAATGAGTAAGAATTAAATTTTAACTTTTCTTGGCCATGGGGTTACCCATTATTACCGTTAGATTACCTAAAGAGGAACAAAAGTATGATATGCATTGATTGCAAGAGAAGGAAAACTCGATAGAAAACCGTGTAGCAATACGTCTGAACAGCGTAGATCTCAGTCATCAGTTCTGCTCTTATTTCATTTACTTCGGTTTGACGCAATATGTACTCCGCTTCCGTCGTACATATTGCAAAAGTTATTGCCAATCGTTTTATGACCGGCCGCCTGCCTGAAGTCAACTCTTCTTGGGAATGTAATTTTTCACCAGGCGTTATTAGATGAAGACAAAGCTCTTAGTTGTCTTTTACGAAACCTACGAACAATGTCTGTCCCAACCGTTAGTATCCGTACGTAAAATTCTCTGATATTATGGCAGAATCCCGAGCCCACTAGCCGAACGTTTGAGAGTTTATATTAAGAAGCAGATAAATAAATGTAATATTCTTCTTTTCAGCTCAAATACGTCCAGATATAAAAATATAATCTAAAAAGAAATTAATACAGTCAAGAATTTGATTTAATATTTAGAATTACAATATAAACAAAAATACGAGGCATTTTTTTTGTTTTGGCTATCTTCCGCAACATTCCATACATCAATCGACCCTTGGTTTTCTCTGCGTGAAAATAAGGAACACGGAAATCCGTAGAAGATCGAGTGTAACTGACATAGCTCGAAGTATTAACGCATTTGATTGGTAATAGACAGGCAAAAACGCTCATCGAACCAACAACCATTGTGGAAGAAAGTTTTTCGAGTGACGATCACGAATCAGACGACGCAGCGTAGCATGACCTGCCACTTCTTGAACTGACGATATCACAGAAGTCGAAGGGAGCCATGAATGCAGATGAAGCAGGACCGTTCTACGGGCTGATGGATGGATAGATGGACTCACCAGATATAATTTTATAATCTTTAAATTTGTCAAATATCTTGGTGGACATACTTGCTGTAACATTTGTCACAGAAGAACCTCACTATCCTTATTTTTTTTTTTTTTTTTTTTTTATACACACCACCCTGCACTAAGGAATTAAACCTTGTATTGCGTGGGACTTTACAAACATGCAATTAACGCAGACAAATTACACCCAGACTCAGAACAACACTTTGTGGATCACACAAAGTATTGTCCTGCGTGGGAATCGAACCCACGGCACTGGCACGGAAGGTCGGTATCTTAACCACTACGCCATCTGTGCAGTCAAGTTATTGAATATCAACGCATTTTATTCTCAACCCATCAAGGAATTATTGATCGCACTAATTGCCAATATGTAGGTACCGTATAGCAGGTTTTGATATTGAACGCCGTTCCAGCTACCACCCGGGTAGTTCGGGTGAGGTGTAACCAGACCGCAGTCTGTCTCAAATAAACCAGGATAGATTTTTCACATAGAGACATCATCACCGTCATCTTCATCATCTCAGCTATACGTATATACGTCTCATTGCAAGGCTCGGGCCTCTACAACAGGGTGATTGACCTACAACGCAGGTTAAACACGTTGGTATAGGGGGTTATTTCGGGGTTTCCGTCTCTTGCGTAATTATTATTTGTATACTATATCCTATATTCGTTTTTTACGTAATTTATTGTATACGACAACAGTGTTGTGAATTGTCTCCTCTGTCACCACATGGAAAACACAGAGACATAATGAATAACAAAATAAACAAAATATCGTCATTATAACAAGTTAACTAATAAGTTGCTCAATGAAATAAGTGGTTCAGCGGCACGCATACGGCGCCCTACAAGGATGCAACGATCACCTGCGAGTGGCCGACAGTGAAAGTGCCGCTTTGCTTCGTAACGCCGTTATGTCACAGCCTGCGGTCTGACAGCCAGTCGCAACACAACGCCGCCACAGCGCGCGCATCTATACCTCTCCAACCAAACTTCAACCAAGTGTACACAAGCATGTGCGTGTGAAAAAAAAAAATATCTTAAAAAAAATAATTGTAAAATGTCTCGTCTAGTGATTGTTTTGTTGAGTGCGTTAGTTTTAGTCAATTCGGTCGAACTACAAGATGGTAAGGAGAGTGCACGCGAAGAGAAATTACGTAGTGGATTAATAGACGCTTTTCAAAGTATAAAAAAAGCTTCGGCTAAAGGTGGTATCGACGATGAAGGTTCAGATTTAATTGGATCATTGATAACCTCACCGAATCCGAGTCGAAATGGTAAAGCGACTGAGGATGCCTTCGATTTGTTTGCGGACGATGATGGACTGTCGTTCGCTGACTTCAGCGAACTGAAAAACGAAGAAAAGAGAACGACTACGGAGAAATCTCACAATGTCCAACACATCGTGAAGACTACCAAACTGGTGGACAAAACGACCACAAGACCCAGCAGAAATATTCTTAGTAAACTGAATGATTCAATACGAAACACTGTGAATGAATCTAGGAACGTGCTAAGGAAGGAGATCGTGATGAATACGACGGAACCACTCGGAATAGAGAGCATGTTGAGGTTATTCGATGCTGATATATTAGTGAAACAGTGGCCTGAATTACAGAAGACAATCAGTGGAGAATGTAAACAGGACATGCAGAAGTATGTCGATGGACTTATGGATAGAAAACTCTGGGCATTGAAGAGTAAGTACAATTTCCTTTACCATATTAAAGAAAAAATAAAATCTTTTAAAATCTATAAAATAAAAAAAATACTTGGAAATTTCGAAATTTGAATTCTCATTAAAATGGCGAACATGACATTATTTAATAGGTAACTAGATAGTGTTGCAACTTTATGCAAATTGGTTTTATACTTTTTGAAACTGAATGATATAACGCCCTCAATGGCGGATTGGGTTCAAACTATTCACCACTTTTACTAAACATTGTGCAAATATTATAATACGTTACGTTACGTATAGTTATGTAAACATGTAGCTATCATATATTAGTTATATTTTTAGTTTTTAATAATCTAATAGGCTTTGGTTTTCACTTTCAATTGAATTATTGACGCTTCCGTCTTCTATCTATATTGATACGATCTTATTGATACGATAAACATTACATTAATCTAACAGCGGTTCTATGAAGCATATTTATTGCTAACTGTTAAGTTGAGTAATTACAAAACTGTATAAATTAAGTAGTTCTAAGTAACAACTTCCCGATAAAATCAAACAATTTTGCGCTAAACAAATATTTTTTTGACATTTGGGATACATTTTACCCGCTTCCTTATATAATACTTATTGTAATTAAATAGTTTTTTTTTTAATTTATTACTGTTTTAAAACAATAATTATTTTATAGGTATTATTGATAAAAATAATATAACCCTAACCATTATTTCGCGACTTATGAATATTAACTTAAAAAATATAAACCGTCCGACATCAATTAAAGTAAGAATAATGTAAATGATATATTATGTCTTACACGCTATAAACAATCGAATGACAATCTGGTGGAAGATCAAAACCTGCCACTTAGAAGTCTCAGGTTCGATGTCATGATATGCAATCTTTAAGTTTTGGAAATTATATTATTAAATAAATAAAAGTAAAAATCGCTTGAAGTAAAAGTTTGTATGAACGTTCCTGTTAAAAAACATAAAAAAAAATCTAAAATATCTAAAATTTAGTTTTCGAAAAGCACGTTAAACTGTTTATTCTAGGGGTTATAAGTCATACGATAGACGAAATGAAGATTCAGTACCTTCAAAAGTCCTAACAGCTAATCTAATCTTGATTCCCACAGATTACAGAGTGGTTCAAGTACCAACCTCTCGTTATAAATGTCCAGGCCACTTTCGATTGCTACGTAAGACAATTCCTTATGTGCTCCACAAGTATTTATTGCACGCCTCATAAGCGAAGCGTTGAGGTCTTACTCTACTCTCGATATATGAAAATCAAGCACTTTTCAAACCTAAAAATGATTGTATTTTTCTCACATTGCACTTATAGGATAATATTATTATACATATGTCAAGAAAAAACATTCGTCTAAGCGTATTTGATATTTTAAAAACGCAATTATTTTGTTTAAAGTAAGAAAAAAGTTGATTAAAAAAAATATTCGAGGCCGTCCGGATATTACCGTAAGTATCTGGCATTATCACGACCGTAAAAATGAATGTATCGATGTTTTTCTTTTATTAAAAGCTTCATAATCGCAACGCGCTGTTTCCTTTCGAAAATAGCTTGGTAATTCTTTGTCGTTTAATTGCAATTAATAAACTGCTTAGTCATTAGTGTATGTATACTTTATGAAAATTGGGTTGGTTTACATTTTTTGTTCGTCCATTCAGACAGGCAAAGGAAATAAATCCCATTCAGCCTATACAGCTATGTTTAGCTCTACGTCGAGAATGGCACGAAATTTCAAAAGTAGTTTCTCTTCATTCATTACGAGTATGTACAAGCTTTTATTTAGTTTCACCTGTCCCGTTGTCTGTAATCAAATCTTGCAAGTTAAATTTGATCCCTTTTCCGGTTTCCGATTGAGCTAAAATTTTGCATGCATGTATAAATTAGATGACAAAGCAATATTATTGTGACATAGAGCTGACCTGATGATGGACCTCGAAGCTGGCCATAGGAACTCCGTAATTAAACCACGCAACCCCATCGAAATTGGGCTTATTTGATTCGTCTTGATGAGTACTTTGAAACTATATGGCAACGAGGGTCTGATCATGGATCTGGAAACTGTCCATAGGAACTCCGTAATTAAGCGACGCAATCCCATCAGGTTTGGGCTCGTTTGATTCGTCTTGACGAGTACTTTGATACTATATGGAAACCAGGGTCTGATCATGGACCTGGATGCTGTCCATAGGAACTCCGTGATTAAGCGACGCAACCCCATCGAGTTTGGGCTCGTTTGATTCGTCTTGACGAGTACTTTGAGACTATATGGTAACCAGGGTCTGACGATAGACTTGGCATCTGGCCATAGGAACTCTGTAATTAAACAACGAAACCCCATCGAATTTGGGCTCGCTTGATTCGTCTTGAGGAGTACTTTGATAATATATGGTAACTAGGTTCTGATGATGGACCTAGAAGCTGGCTATAGGAACTCCGTAATTAAAAGACGCAACCCCACCGAGTTTGGGCTCGTTTGATTCGTCTTGACGAGTATCTTGGTTGGCGTGAATATGCAACTCCAACAAATTGGGGGAAAAAGTTCGTTCCGCTTATTATGAATGTGGATTATGTCTGATTGATTAGATAGATGACCCAATGCCCAAGTTAGCACGTGCCGAGGGCTGAATGGTATGAGGGTGTATAAAAATTTCATATCGCTTACGTTGCGCCTCAGAGTACCAGGACAAGCCCTTTTATACTGAAGCCATTCTCCCTCCACAATGGACCTCTGGGGTGATGAACCGTTTTTGTCCTATATTTGTGGGAACAACTCGAATAATAAAAATACTAAATAAATAGGTAGTTAAATAATAAAATTAAAGAAAAATATTTTTTTAAAAACAAGCTTTTATTGCTTATAAAATAAACTAAAAAGTTAAAAATAAATTAACTCTAATCAGACATATAACACTTGTAACGTTATACGTTATAAGTTCACTGTAACCTTTAACGATAATTGAGCTTCTTCGTCTACAACAAAATAATTCCATATCGTACATAATTATATATTTTTAACACCATAATTATTAAATCTTCCCGTTTTTATCACAGTCCCAATTTTATAAATAAAAGTGTGTTGTATTTCTTAGCAATTAATAAACAGCTTGCTTTAAAAAAAAAGGTTTTTTTTCTTTAATTTTATTTTCATTTCTGGCATTGACTAATAGTAAATGATAAATAATATAAAATTTATGAGGAGTGCACTTTTGGATTTTCCAAATTATTTTTGATCTGGGTGTAATTTGTGTTCGTTGTTAGTATGTTTGTGAAATCCATTGCGGCATAGAGATTAATTCTGTTATTGCTGTCTTTTTTAAAAAAAAGGCCAATGAGTCAGTCACCTATAAACCATTTTACTAATTCCACAAAATAAGGATTGAGATAATATAATTTACACTCATTGAGATAATATTAGGTTTGCAATTGCAAAAGAAATATTTGTATTTATTTGAATATTCATTCATCATCATTTCATCTCATATATGTTCCACTGTTGGGCTCGAGCCTTCTCCATAACGAGAGGGAAATTGAGCTACTATGCCACGCTGGTCAGACGTGTTGGTATAGGGTTTTGTTTCGAGTTTTCCTTCTCTTGCATAGGTGTTATATGCTTTTGATATCCCTTAGTCGTCTCTTATGATCGCCCATGGGTAAGATAGGGGATGGTGAATTGTATTCTTACTCCGTCACTACACTAATATTCATTAAAAAGTATTAATTTATTACAAAATAAAAATAGCATATGGCTTTTCTTGAGTTGATTTTTTTTCCCACAATCGGATGATCACAATCGCGTGAATAATACTTTTGAAATAGCTCGTTCGCGTTATATATTGCAAAATGATTATCCAACCAACAACACTGTGGGTTTACGCATAACGATGTAATAAAATTTCATAGCAAACATACTCATAGAGAACAAACAAAATAACATTTGTGTTTTATATGCACAGATAAGTAATATATTATTATACATCTCTAATGTCTTATCTGTTGCAATTTAAAATTGTGGCAAAGACAATTGGCCAATAGACATAAAATATAATGCAATTGAATTTCTGAACGTTGCATAACGTTTTTTTTTTAATGAAGGAACATGGAAATTTCATTATAGTTATACTCATTTTTGAGTTGTCATTAAATATATTATAGCAATAGGCTTTCGGTGTAATATTTTTATTTGCAATTGTATGTATTGTGTTGAAATATTAATTGTTTCAAAGTTTATTGGTTGCAATACATCAAGTTTTTCCGTGTGGTGACGGAGTAAGAAAACAATTCAACACCTCCTATCTTACACGTAGGTGATCGTAAAAGACGACTAAGGTGTAAAATATGCATATAACATCTCTACAAGAGAAGGCAAACTCGAAACAAAATCCTATACGAACATGTCTGACTAGCGTGGTATAGTTGGTAAATTTCCCTTCCAGTGTGGAGGAGGCTCGAGCCCAGCAGTGGAACATATATGAGCTGAGATGACATCGAGTTTATAATGAGGCATATTTTGGTTATTATATTGTTGTTGTTGAAAAAAATATCACCAGAAAAATATACTCGCTGGCTTGTTGACGGTCCTTGAATGATATTGGTCCGGATTGGCAAAATCTAGTGTGCCTTATACTTTTCAATACACGAAATAGTATTTTTTCTTATTAATGTATTCCTAGCATCATCATAGTATAACACGTTTATAGCGAGCAGAATCCTTACGCCTCAAACCTGCTAAAATAAAACTTTCTACTAAATTCGCCACACCTACTTATAGTTTTAAGATAGATAGATAATCTTTATTTACCTATCATTATGAATTAAATAAATACCTACATATAACATATGCAGCAATAATAAAGAAAGAGTAATAATTTACTTATTTTTTTAGATAACGTAAACAGGCCTTCCTTGTAAACTGCACTAGTGTACATCGTAAGCTAAACATGAACGGCTTTGCCTCACATTTGTATGGAAACATACCAGGCGTGTAATCATGCACTATGTGTGTTGTCCCGCAGGGAACACAAAACAATTTGCCATAGATGGGCCATGAACTGTAAAGAACGCATCTATCTATATTGTACCAAAACAAACGTAAGAATATATATGACAAGGTAAATTTTAACAGCGTCGTAAAATCTATTCACTGTTGTCTTACATAATATTTCAATTTATTAGGATTACAGTCGCGGTCAATTATATTTTATTGTGTTCAGTATACAGACCAAAAAGATGGCGTAGTGTTTTAAGTAGCTAGCTCCCGTGTCATAGGTTCTGTCCCCATGCAGTTCTTTGCGAGATATATAAATGTTGATTCTGAGTTTAACTGTATGTGCGATACAAAAATCTATTCTTATATATGGGTTATTCTTTTTTTCGAAAAAGGTAAAAACTGACATATAACCTACAATATCCTGGACAACGTCTATTGTCTGTATACTTTGTAAAATAACGAAAACTATCTGAATGTAACTACTTGAAATTCCGCAGTATCTTTTTTAAATATAGATTAAAAATGTTTCAACTATATTCTATCTATAGCACAGATGACATAATTGTCTAATTTGCGATTTACCATGCCGTTGTGGGTTTGCTCGCCAAGCCTTTGGATTTTGTATAATCCACAAATAATTCTACATAGTTTGAATATTTACTTAATAATACAGTAGTTATTTATTAGGCTGTTATTATAAATACATAAATCTATCCATTAATTAAAACATGATGGTCAAACAGGCTTGGTACTTTTCCTCATCCCAAAAGTGCCCAACACCTAAAGAATCCATTTAAAAAAAAGAATTAAATAAATCTAAAACAAAAAAAATAATAAAATTTATTAATACATTATTTTTTTGGACTTTTGGCGGGCATATGAAAGTATCATGTAGTGTCTTGTATTATATTCAATATCTTAGTATATTAATGTGGTATATTAAATAATTGTGATGGCATTTTATATAATGTAATGGTAAGGAACTGCTGGGATGTAGTGAATATAATATCAAAGTACTTTACAACGTTTTCGTTTTCCACCAAAATTCCCAGAAAATACCATTAAGAATGTGGCTTTAGCACTGTTGATGGTGATAATTTGATTTACTGACGGGCAAATACTAACATGAAGAAACTAAAGACGTGAGGAAAATGGTAACTCGACACTGGCAACAATGGCTCGTATAAATAACTGATTGCCAATACATAAAAAGAAATACATAAGAAGAAAACATTTTTTTTAAATGTATCACTGTTACGAATTCAGATCACTTCAAAGAAGGTCAGTCTAAATGAAAAGATCCACTACAAAAACCATTTAAGTACTGGCACCAAATTTTTTGCACGCCACCAGTTGCGTAATAAATTTAAAACCAAATATCTCTTTCTAGGCCAGCGGTATAATAAGATCAAAACACTTTGTTTGCTTGCCCAATACCTGGTTTCTTTTTTTTTTTATTTACACTCAAGTAACGGCTCTTACTAGAATTGAGACCATCACGTTTAAATTCATGATATTATAGACTCTATTTTAATAATTTAGGGTCTCAAATATAATGTTTGGAAGTAGGAAGTAGAATATTTCTAGTTCAGTTAGCGCTTAAAATAAGTTTGAGAGTAATGGGTTAAGAAATTACTATGATACTACTTGTGATATAAAAAATAGCAAATGGATTAGATAGTTTATTGCCATTCGTCATCAATCCATACGCCGTTAGATCTTAACCTACAAGAAGTTTTTTTGTCTAAAGCTAACGTGGTTAACCATTCATTTCTTTTACGTGTTCATTAAAAAGCACGATTGCGCGATTTCATAGAACCTTTATTGAGCTAGCCGTACTCACTTTTGACTGGTTTTATTAATATTAATGTACAATGCACTTCTGTTTCTCTGGCGAGTTGAATGTAGATTACGGCCAAATTACAACAGGCCTTTTTTTTCATTGCGGTGGACTACGGAGGAGATCGCGCCCCGCCAATTCGATCCGGGGCGACGGAGGAGGCGGCGCGCAACCCCATAGACCCACCCTGCAAGCACATTTCTTCGCCGTGCGAGCGGGCCACCGGTACCCGATCTTTGTCTTCGGTGGCCCGCCCGGGAACAGGCCTAAAGGAAACTAAATATATACTGTAATAAAAATAGGCACGTACTCGCACGCACAAAAAAATTATGTCGACAGTCAGCCTAATGGCAATGAGGAGAAGATACGACGAATTTCTGGGCTCACATGTCGCCCTTCCGTTACTCCAAATGGATTGAGTAGGGTGTGCCTACCCAGAGCTGCTTGCTATGAAAATAGGCATCTTTAAGAGAAAAGATAACTTCCAAATTAAGTAATTTATCTGAATTTTCTATTAATTATATTAGGTATGAAATTTTTATATTAGGTATGAAAGAGAGTATTGGTGTAAAGATGCGAAAGGGAATGCTCCGATGGTTCGGACATGTGGAAAGAATGCCGAACGAACGCCTGGTTAAGAAGATATACAATGCGAAAGTGGAAGGATGTAGGTACCGAGGGAGACCGAGACTAACCTACCTAGACCAGATCGGTCATGTACTGAAGGAAGGTGGAGTCAAGAGTCTCCGAAACCGGCGAGCGTGTATGAAGAGAATTATGAATGTTGAGGAAGCGAGTGAAGTATGCAGAGATAGAGTTCTCTGGCACTCTGTTCTCTCTGCCTACCCTGCAAGGGATATGGCGTGATGATATGTATGTATGTATCTGAATTTTCTGCATTCGATAAGTTATCTACATCGTTGCCAAGGCAACAAGCGTAATGTACTTTTAATATAGGTGCTTATTAAACATCCTCATTGTTCATATTAACATTAAAAGTATAATATATTAGTTCAGAATAAACATTTGAACTACAATCCTAAAGCTAAGCGTCCACTGCAAGTACTGCTGCGAGTATAATATAATCTTATTTTTTATCTCAGATCATAAGAAAAAATACATTTTTGGAGTTTACTCCTTATGAATCGATTTTCATATAAGGCGCCCGGTATGAGAAAAAATTGAGGAGTAAAATCTAGTGATCGACTGACCTCGTTACGTTTTTGGTGTGCAACCTATTCTGCGCACCTTTCACTTTCTGACGTGAGATAATACTTCACTGAACAGTTTTAATAAATGTAAATAAAAATATATATATTATTTTTAGTCAAATGAGCGCTTGTTGCGCCTGTTTTGATAATCGTACTTAAAGAGTAAACTCCAGTCGTGCGTCGGAGCAGACACACACTTTTTTTGTAATAAATTTGTTTATCGGCGGATCTTGTCCTGTCGAATACAAAAGCGATAAAATCCATAGAAATACTTTTATTTCAAATATTAAACACTCGTGTAAACATCAGAAATTATTAAGGAATCTTAGATGTACATGTAATGAGAAATAAAGTAGACTATCAGAGAGAAATGTATCATTTATCATCTGCAGGCCAGACATAACCCTCGGCAATGGAGGCTCGTAATTAACATGCTTCACGTGCGACTTAGCATGAATGCTAAGTCACACGTGAAGCAAGCAGCTAATAAATTTTCTAGAAGAGACTTGCTCTCAATTCTTCTGGTGATTATTTAGTCGATTTTCTCTATATAGATCATTTACTAAATTTTTACGATTTTCATGGAAAATTAAGAAGTAGTGAAAGGGTACTGAAGGGTAAATTAAGAAGAAGATAGTAAGAAGTTAATAAATAAACTAATTTTTGAAAATTTGTGATATTTATTATATTAGTTCGTTTTATATTTGTCATTAGTTCGTCGTTAGTATAGTTTATATTAGTTCATATTTAAGCCTTTCAATTTTCTTGTATTTATTTTTTTGGGTGTCAAAGAACATATGGCTGGTACTTCATGAAACTTTAACATTCTATTAAACCTAGTTAAAAAAAAAAACAAAACTATCCCAGTACGATAAGGAATGGCAAAGCTAATTTCATCATTAATTTTAATGGGAGATACGTGACAAAGACAGCTATAAAACGCCAAATTAATATCTAAGTAGTGTAGGACCAGCCTAAGCCGCGGCGCGGCATTCACAAGATATGATAATAATTTGTTTAAATCATTTAGAAATACACTGTACTTTCAATGCCAAGGAATTATTTACTAATTCAATATTATGACAGAATATAATAAATATACAAGTACATCTTCCCATAAAATGAAAATCAACTTAGGTATCACTAACGGAACATGCAGCAATTCTTGCCTGGAAAACCTATCACACTACTAGTATGCACTACTAGTAAACTAGTAATGCGTCAAGCCGTAAGTTAAACATATATAGTCAATCAAGCTATTTTTGATATAAACTATTTTTTTTTCGCGTGGACTAAGGGTGTTAGCCTCAGATGGCTGTTATACCCGTATGCAGGCTAGTGGTGAGCGCAGAGGGCTCTCAATCCAAAATATATTTACCGGACCGATTTGTTACGGGCTCGCGTCACCTCTACACTAGGAAGACAATAATTTGACCTGCTACACCATGCTGGTCAGACGTCTTGGTAAAGGGTTTTATTTCGAATTTTCCTTCTCTTACATAGATGATTTTATACATATTTTATCCCTTAGTCGCCTTTTACGATCACCCACGGGTAAGATGGTGAATTGTGTTCTTACTCCGTCACCACACGGAAAATATTTATGATTGTGCGAAATTGATATCAAAACGAATTGTAACTTGCTATTACGCAAAGTCCTTTCTATAAACGGGCATTTAAAACCGGAAACTGTATTAGTTACAGGAAACGTTATTTATGGAACTCGTAGTATGACAACGATATCTAATCTGTACTGTATTAATCCGTATTGCGGTCCGATTAAAATAAAATTATTTGTAGTTTATTAAGATCGAAACCTGGTTCTGACATCAATAGTTTTATTTTGCAACTTAATGCTGTTTAGTGGCGGCTACGAATACTACAAACCCCTAGATTACTCTTGTTTATTGTAAAAGCTGAGTAATAGTTTTGCATAGATCTGGGGTAAGTTCATCTAATGCTGTCTCGTCAACAACTTCATGCCCAATGTTGATTGATGTCAGGCAGGTGGCCGGTCATAAAACTATTGTCAAAACTTTTGTAACATAAACGATGGCAAACAGAATACATATTGCATTAACTACAAGTAATTAGGATAAGAGCAGGATGATGATGATAACTAGTTACACCCTTCACTTTGTTTTGTTTCATCATCATCAGAGCCCATAAATGTCCCACTGTTGGGCTCGGACCTCCTCCGTAATGGAAGTGAAATTAACCTACTATATCACGCTGGTCAAACGTGTTGGTATAGGGTTTTGTTTCGAGTTTTCCCTCTCTTGCATTGATGTTATATGCTTTTTATATCCCTTAGTCGTCTCTTACGATCACCCACGGGTAAGATAGGGGGTGGTGAATTGTATTCTTACTCCGTCACCGGATAACGGATTGTTTTGATTACTTAGATATTATTTAGTTTTTAAATTTTATTGTGTTTGTATCCTATTATAAAGTTCTGACGTGATGACGTCTTATAAATCGATGAATGTCAGCTGAATGCATGAAAAAATGTCACATTCCACCTGAGCCGAGCGTGCAAGCGATAGCTGAAACAAACGAGAGAGAGGCAAGATCGTAAGGCTTTAATCGAAAAAATTAAAATGTTCAATTAACTACTTTTTTGTAGTATACAAAGTAATGATAATTAGTCAATTCATAAAAGTATGATTTTTTCATCAATGTTTACTTATAACATTATCACGTAAATTATCGCCCGTAAACTGACTTTACAGACAATCATCTGTTTTTAAAAGCTTTCTATTGAGTACTCAATCACATAAACTGAATAAATCACGTAGTATTAAAATAGTGAACTACTGTGCCAATTATTGATTCGACTCCTGCACAGGACAATAACTTATGCGATCCACAAATTGTTGTTCTAAGTCAGTTAATTCTTTTGTCTCTTGCAATCATCATTCTCCTACTCTTATTCCAATTACTTAGGGTCGATACAATATGTACTCTTCTTTCATAGTACATATTGTAAAAGTTATTGGCAATAGTTTTATGACCGGCCGTCTACCAGATGTCAAACCTCCTTGAGAATGTAATTGTTGACCAAACGGCATCAGATGAAGCTCTTGCAACATAAGGATTAATTTTTAAATGCTGGCTGTTGTCTTTAAAACAAGTTAAAACAAGTTTCTCGTTAAGTCGAATAATAATTATCAATTTAATAAGAAATATCATTGAGAATTCAGTGAGACATTCGGTCATGTGTGATGTAATGGACTCAACATAATGTCACCCGAGTTAACCTTCGAACATTTTCTACTTATTTGCCAATAGCCATCTTTTGATTTGGCAACACTTGTTAATATTATGTAACAATAGATGAACTGACTTTATAATACTTTATAGTAACCAGATAGCTATGTAATAATGATTATTCATGACGAGAAACAAGAGAAATAAAAATGGTGAACGTTCAAATCAACTTGATATATTAAATTGCAAATTTGGAGTAGTATACTGTCTTCGGATCGGATCTGTGTCAGATCTCGTAACAACTTCAGAAAATGTCCGTTGTTTAGGTGTTTTTGCCATGAGTAATCTTAAGACTCACATATTTAGGCCCCGTTAAGTTATCCCGTAAATGTTGTGCCGTACTTCTGCGCTTATCCTAGCAGCACATCCCTTTAATTATTACCTAACTAGTCAAATTTGCTTTCTGTCTTCCATATTGCCTAAGATGGAAGTAGCGTCACTCTTTTCCAACTTCTCCTTTTAACCTTTTCTAATTAAACATGTTGCGGGTTCAAAGACAATTGAAATCATCTCCCGGGCTGAGGGTCAAACTTAGGTGTCATTTATAGAGACTATTGCGGATCCAGATTTACAGGAGTTATAATGTTGGTAATTATCGTGGGTAAACCAAAAAAAAATTGCACAAAATAAGAGTAGGGTTGTTATGTTTAACAGAAATATACTAATTAAAGAAACTGTATGTGTATTGATTAAATAAGAATAAAATTCACAAACCCCCTATCGTGCTCCTGGATACATTAAAAGACGACGGCCACATTAATGTTCTGAATCTAGGAGTAATTTGTGTCCGTTAATTGTATGTCTGTAACCTCCACCGCAATTGCCATAATGCAGGGTGGTGACTTTAAAAAAAACGATACAAAAGATTTTTTTTTATGCTGCATATGGTGGCAAACGACCAAGCAGCACACCTGATAGTAAATGTTACTGCCGCCCATGGACCTTCGCATTACCAATGGTATAACCAGGCACCTACCAATACAATCCCCAAACCCACCCAGTTAGGCTTCCGTCTCTCTCGCTCACCAACCGTAGCGGAATAGCACATTGCCATTGCTCAGACGTAGATCTTCTGCGAGAGAGTGGCACTACCCCAGACTGACCGTCCCGCGGCTGTAGACAGAAAACTGTCAACAGCGTGGTCCTACAAATAAAAATTGAATCCTCGAAATAATACTCTATACCAACACATCTAACCAAGGTAGTAAACAAAAAAAATATCTACTATTGTGGAGGAGACTTAAGTCTAGCTAGGTCTGTATGACCAAACGTGACCATTTATTATTTGACTCAAAACGGGACATTTTAAAAATATACCCGAAAATTTTAGTTGTATTTCATTGGTCAGAGAAACAAATTTATTTTAAAATAGCTAGCGAACATTTTAAGTAAGAATCAACCTCTTGACACGATTTTTTATATTCACCATAATTATCAACATGGCTTTGAGAACTGAAATTTGTAACTGGGTTTTCTCGTATGTTCACAATTTGTGCCTCATAGAAAATAGTCTTAACAAAACTAATAGCGAGAAATGAGAGGTCGGCCGGCTCAAATTCTCAAATTTTTGCGCGATTTCTGAAAACGGGTCAATTTTGCATCCCAGAGTTCATTTCGGGGACACCGTGACGCGTTATTATAAAATGGGACAGTCTCGTTTAAAACGTGACGTCTGGTCACATTAGTCATACATATGCTGAGACGGTGGTGATCTACATAACATGTAATTGTGTGCATTCAAATTGACCTACTGTACTACACTGTGTAGACGAGTTAGTCTAATGTTTTATTTCAAATTTTCCCTCTCTTTTATAGACATGTTCTGCATATTATATCCCCTTAGACGCCTTTCACACCTTTCGCCTTTCAGCTGTGTGGTAGCGGCTACGAATACTACCAACCTTTACTTTGCTCGTGGATGTCTTAAAAGACGACTAAGAGTCTTATAACAGCCTGGGCCAACTCCATCTGATGCCGTTTGGTCAACAATTACATTCCCAAGCAGGGTTGACGTCTGGCAGGCGGCCGGTCATAAAACTATTGCCAATAACTTTTACAATATGTACTATGAAAAAAGAGAACATATTGTATCGACCCCAAGTAATTGGGACAAGAGTAAGAGAATGACGAGACGCCTTTCACAAGAAAGTAATTGATAAATTATATTTTCTTACTCTGTTACTACACGTATACCTTGCCGATATGTTTGGGAAGTTTCGTTAAAGCTTGAAAACGTAATAAACAACATAATAACGATAGGTACTAGTTAGAATTAATAATTACCGATTATTAATCACTAGAATTAATAATTACTAGGATTAATGATCACTGCAATTGATAATTATTAGGTTTAATAATCACTAGTATTATTAATTACTGGGATTAATAATCACTTGGATTGATAATTACTAGAATTAATTATTACTAATTGTTGAAACTAATAATTATTAGGATTAATAATATAATGACTGCACAGACAGCATGGTAGCGAACTCTCGTATCGAGCACTCGATGGGTTCAATCCTTGCGTAGGACAATACTTTGTACAATCCACATAATATGTTTGCTCTGAATTAGATACAGGCAAATTATGGCAGTTTATTGTATATTAGCGAAGAAAAATAAGGATTCATTACTTAGTGAGTGTTGTCTTGAAAAAAATCACTCTTCCTTCTTGTATGAGTTACTAATAGGAATTTGTTGACAGTGTGAAAATACAATGTTTTTCACAAAATATCACTTTCTTTATATTAGTCATTGTCCGTCAGTAAGTCAAATCATCGCTTTCTGAGAAATTTGATGACAAACGAAAGCATCTGTAAAGCACTTTTGTATCCTATTCACTACACTCTAGCAGTTCCTCCGCATTATATCACTTAATAACAAAATTACTTAGTATAAATACATCAAAACGGTAAGAAATTGAATGTAATATAAGACCACAGTATGCCGCTCTCATGTACCCGCCAAAACTACAAAAAAAAAACCATTTCTAGAACAGTGTTAAAAAAGTAACAATCTAATTTCGTTCATATCATGACACGTAAGATATTTTTTATGTAACAACCAGGAAACATCACAATTCATTAGACAAGTATTTTGATTCTTCTTCTTCTTCTTATGTATTGGCAATCAGCTACATATACGAGCTATTGGTGCCAGTGTCAAGTTATAAATATTTTCACGTTTTTAGTCTTTCAAGTCAGTCGTTGTCTAAGTCAAATTGTCACCATTAACAGTGCAATGGCTACACTGTTAATGGTATCTTGTGGGAATTTTGATGGAAAACGAAAACGTTGTAAAGAACGATATGATATTCACTACATCCCATTATTTCCGCACATCACATTACATAAAATGCCATCAAAATTATCTAATATAACACGTTAAAACACTAAGATATCGAATATAATACAAGAGCACCACATGACGTTTTCAAATTCCTGTCAAAAGTCCAAGTATTTTGATCCTCCGGACTTTTGGCGCGAATCTAAAACGTCATGTTGTGCTCTTGTAATATATTCGATATCTTAGTGTTTTAACGTGTTATATTAGATAATTTTTATGGTGTTTTATGTAATATGATGTGACAGAACAGCTGGGATGTAGTGAATATCATATAAAAGTGCTTTACAACGTTTTCGTTTTCCATCAAAATTCCTACAACATACCATTAACAGTGTCACCATAGCAGTGTTGATGGCGACAATTCGACTGACTGACAGACAATGACTAACTTGAAAAGATTAAGAACGTGAAGATAATTATAACTCGACACTGGCAATAATGGCTCGTATAAGTAGCTGATTGCCAATACATAAAAAGAAGAAGAAGAAGAAGCTGCAACTTAACTTTGACATTGGCTTAAGTATAAACAGAGCCACAACAAAAAAAAAAAAAAAAAAAAGTATTTTGATTTCGATTCCTATACATACATTTACGTGACAGTTATACATACTTTTTTAATTTATTTACTATGATACTGCTATACTGCTAATTGGTTTGTTTTTTGTTTGGGCATAGACAATTACAACCTAATTATGACATTGACATAAACGTAAAACGCCTTGTCTATATTTTAAACTACTAAAGACTGCACAGATGGCGTAATGGTTAAAATATCCTAACGTGCCAGTGTCATGAATCAATTCCTACGCAGCACAATACTTTCTACGATTCTCGAATTCTTGTTCTAACTGTGGATGTACCACAATTTGTGTCATTTAAATTGAGTTATTGAAAAGTTCCCATAGCAATACAGGGATTATTTCCTTAGTTGCGGGTGTTGTCTTTGAAATAAAAAATAAAACAGGTACATAAAAAAGGTCAAAGGTAGAAGCCATTTTTTTATTGACTTATGGCATTTTATGATAAAGTTCAATAATTACGTGAAAATTTTAGGTCGATTTAGTTTTAGAAATTTAGAAAAGGAAATTTAAAAACATCAAAGTCTCAAAATCTTTCCGTTTTCCTTAAACATTTTAAATCCCCGTATTGTTACATCCCGACATGTCTATGGATATTCAAAATGTAAAATAAAATGAACCATTTAAAAAAAAAATAGTAATAATATCGCAAAACTCTGTCAGACTCGCTAACTCTATAGCTCACATACCTTACCTAATATTTAAATCAATTTCTACAATATTTTCGTAAATTACAACTTTAAATTATTTGTATATATAAACAATATTATTGTTAAAAAAAACTTTATGTGATGATAGAGTAAGAGTATAATTTGCCATCCCCTATCTTACTCGTGGGTGATCGTAAGAGACTTAGGAATATGAAATGCATATAACATCTAAGCAAGAGATGGAAAACTCGAAAGAAAAACCTAAATCAATACGTCTGACCAGCGTGGTATAGTCAATATCCCTCCCATTATAGAGGAGGTTCGAGCCCAACAGTGGGACATATATGAGCTGAGATGACAATGATGATGATTATTATTGTTAAATTTCATTAAAATCCGCTTCGTAATTTTTCATAACAGATTGACAAACGTTTATTAAATCGTGGATAAATCCTTGCAATATTTACCTCCTAATAGGTAAATTGTAAAATAGTCTTGCGTGATCATAATTGTATCATTTAAAATATTATTTTACATCCTTCAATTAAAGTATCAGAGAATTACAAGTCTAATAGCTAAGTATTAACTTCTACCTTGACCAATATATAGATTAATATCCTAATTATATGATTACTAATTTTAATTTTGTGCTAACACATATGTATATTAAGTATAATTAACAATTACGATTTTTAATTGTTTAATAAATACATCAAGATTATATTAGTATTTATATTCTGGTTGGTTGATTAAGATATCTTCGCTACGAATTCTTTTTTTCTAACAAACAACTTACGTGGTGGGTGACAAATGCCATTTGTGGACCTCAATAATACTAGTGATATCATTAATTAATTGCTTACTTGATCGAAAAGAATTTATTAATGAGATTTATACCAATTTTTGAAATGAAGTTTGGAATTGCGAAGTTTGAAATTCTAGTATAAATCACCCGTGTAGTGATGAAATAAGAATACAATTCCTAATTATTCATTCGACTTTTATCATCTACTGTTAGATGTAGGCCTCCCTCACTAATGAGGCGTTAGTTCCATAAAAGCCACACATATTTACCCGAGTATTACACATAAAACAAAATAATTTTTACTTATATTATCGCGTCTGTGTTAGATTTTTACTTGCTCAATTTTCGGTCGGGGTTGAAGGGCAATAGAAAATCAACTTAAAAATTAAAATATCTTATAAAAATGTTGACTGCGTTTTCAGTATCGTATTTTTTACGTGCTTGTAGGCGATCGTCTTCTCTTTATTGTTTCTATATTTTCTAATTTAAAATACCGAATTGTGTCGTCCATGGAGTCTTAGTTTATGGCCACCGAAGACAAAGATCGGGTACGATGGCCCACTCGCACGGCGAAGAGAGGAGTTTGCATGGTGGGTCTATGGGGTCACGCGCCGTCTCTTCCGTCACCCCGGACCGATTTGGTGGGGCGAGAGGCATCCATGGTCCACGGCAAAAAAAAATGGAGTCTTAGTTTATAGTACGCGCAAGTTTAACACTGACATTTCGAACACTTTTCAGCATTCGTGTGTCACTTAGCCTGTGATTGACAAACGCGATTAAATAGTTTTCCTAATCATCATCATTATCCGGGAATTATTCCAATTACTTAGAGTCGACACAATATATATTCTTCTTACATCATACGTAATATTTAAGTTTTGGCAATAGTTTTATGGCCGATCGCCGGCTTGACGTCAACCCTCCATGGTAATGTAATTGTTGAGTAAACAACATCAACTTAAGGAGGCCTAGATCGATACAAAACTCTTAATTGTCTGCTACGACAACCACGAGCAAAGAAAGGCTGAGTAGTATTCGAATCCGCCACCACAGAGCAGTTCTTAGTCATCACCATACCTATTCTATTTCTATAACATTAAAAATTATTTTTTTTAGGAAGTACAAGTACCTATTATAATGATTTCTGATGTTTACGCGAGTATTATAATACTTAAATACATTTGAAATAAACTATTTTTACGTCTTCTATCTCGTTTGTATTTATAAGTATTTTTAAGAATCCATAAAAATACAAGTATTTTTAAGAAATTTTATTATCAAAGTTTTAATTTTTTTTTACATTTTTGACATAAAAATAATAATACAAATAAATTATTATATGTATAACATAATTACTTGGCAACACCGATTGATATTTATGTATTTAAAAAGGCACACGTGAGAACCGAATTGAGAAGCTCTCGAAAATTATAAATAAATACGTAATAACATTAATATATGAAACAGTGGTTTGGTGAGAGGTCGTATTGTATCGTGATCAACACCTTTCATCTGTGTGAACAATGATATTTGTGTTGCGTAAGGTCTTTGGTTCGCTTCCCGATTGCTGACTGTGTTATACTAACAAATGGTTACAAAACAATCGCTCTTAATATCTTCGTACCATTGTATTATACTCACTAAATAACAGTCTTTTTTATCTATATTTCGCTTTGAGAAATATTTACTTAATTCCTTTGTACGACTGCACAGTTGTTAACATGGTTTAAGTATCGATCTTTTCGTCAAAATTCATGAATTCGATCCCGATGTTCGGATATTTATGTCCGTTAATTATAATTCTGTTTATAAAACCCGCTGGGATACGAGGATTATTTCCTTAGTGCAAGGTGGTGTTTTATAAAAAAATGTAATGAACTTTAAAAAAATGACGAATTCGAAATATCTTATATCAAACTTAGTAGCTCATTAGAGTTATTGAAAGACCGGTCAAAAGATCAGTAGTGAAATGACTAGCAGCTCTCCGGGTAGAACTATAGCACCAAATAACCTAACCTAAGCCATATGCGTTTAGTGATAATGGTATATATCCTCCCACATAGGCAACCCCTCCTCCCCATTTTTAATAGTAGACGTCAATCATCAGCTTGATGATTGGATGAATGAATAGTTTTAATTACTTTTTTTATTATTATTACTAAAGAAAATATTTCGATGTAAAGATTTCTAATATTTATGAGTGTATTACACATTTAAAATACAACTATATTTAAGGATTCGCTTGCTTTCGTATTTGATTTTTAATTTCCCAATGTTTCGAGCTCTTTGCAATGATCACGCGAGGACTGACAATCCTTCCGCGTTCAAACGAAATAGGTATGTATCTTTTTTTTGTTATTTCAAATGCTTTAATATGTAATTTTATTTATATTGTTAATATTTATATTGTTAACATTTATATTGTTAATTTTGTTAATATTTAAATTTTTAGTTCTTTGAGCTGTGTGGTAGCGGCGACGAATACAACCAACCCTTACTTTGCTCGTGGATGTCGTAAAAGACGACTAAGAGACTTATAACGGCCTGGGCCAACTCCATCTGATGCTGTCTGGTCAACAACTACATTCCCAAGGAGGGTTGACGTCTGGCAGGCGGCCGGTCATAAAATTATTGTCAATAAGTTTTACAATGTGTATTATGAAATAGGAGTACATAATGTAATCTACCCCAAGTAATTGGGATAAGAGTAGGAGAATTAATGAAATGATTTAAATTTTTAGTTCTTTATTACACAAAATATTTCATTCAATATTTTTTTAAATATGTTTTCAACGACGTGTTTCACTATATAAAAATTCAGAACTAATAAAACATAAGCTACGCTAAAAGATCATCATTATACATAAGTTTACATAATAATTTACAAATTTACGTCATGCGTAATGCTATATATAACAAATGAATATATTATCATTCGTGCATTGCATTAATTGTAAAAGTATATTTCGTAGAATGTCCGTGTGTTTGGACACATAGTTTGCAAATTATTGCTAATAATATGTAGTTTTTAATTAATATTTTTATTGTTACACTGTGTAATGACGACTACGAATACTACCAACTCTGACATCGCTCGTGGGTGTCGTAAAAGATGACTAAGAGCTTAACATCGACCTGGGCCAACTCCATCTGATGTTTGGTCAACAATTACATTCCCAAGAAGGTATGACGCCAGGCAGGCGGCCGGTCACAAAACTATTGACAATTGTACATACATACATACATAGCTTCACGCCTGTTTCCCAGAGGGCTAGGCAGAGACTACGGATTGCCACAAACCACGATCCTTGCATACTTCCATCGCTTCATTCACACTCATAATAGTCTTCATGCATGCTCTACGATTACGCATACTCTTAATATGACCTCTCGTCAATACATCGTCAATTTGATCCAGAAAATTATGACGAGGTCTTCCCCTTGTATTCGTCCCATGCACGCTTGCTTTATATATTTTCTTCGATTGACAATTGTTTGCAATATATATATGTTTAAAGAAAAGTACATATTACGTCGACCACAAATAATTGGGATGAGAGCAGAGTCATAATAAACCTAATGGTAATCTATATCTATTAAAGGGGATGTCTGTATATATGATATTGTTAATATCAGAAACTATTTGACCGATCATTATGAAAGTGGGTATATATATTTAGTTTTTCTGACTGCATAGATGGCGTAGTGGTTAAGATACCTTATATTCTATGACATGCCATGCCATGGGTTCAATTCCCATGCAGGATAATACTTTGTGCGATCCACAAAGTGTTGTTCTCTGTTGAGTCTGGGTGTAATTTGTCTGCGCTAATTGCATATTTGTAAAGTCCCCCGCAATACAAGGATATTTTAGTGCAGAGTGGTGTTTTAAAAAGTTTTTCACGGAAAAGGTATATATGCTATGCCCATTGATGTAATTCACCACCAGGCGGCGCTGCGATATATCGACTTCTACAAACCAACCAAAGGGCTGAATTTGCTAGTATTTTATAGAAAAACAGCATTGCGAATCTCCTATGAGGTAACACAATTCAATTCAATTGCTTGTTTGCTGATGGAACCCCAGCTCTTTTGTTTACAAACAATTTTAACTAAGTTCTATTTACATATAAAATCATGTCACAGAATCTGCCATATACATCCTTGACTTCTGTAGCGCAATGTCGCTTTTAGGGAGGCCTTGACCAATAGTGGGCATCTATAGATAGATAGAAATATTAGATATATAGGATCAAAGCGTGCAACATCAGCCTTCACCTCTCAAGGTATAGTCAAACACTTGTGTCCGTTACCATCAACTCGTGAGAACTGCCATTGTATGATTCACATATACGCCTTATTTGTATAGATACAATAGCGGATAGGCTGTACAAATTAATCGCTTTGTTGTTCACAAATATTAAGGAATTGTATTTTATTAATTATACCCGCGATGCTTGCTAATTTTTAACCGACGAAAAAGAATGGAGGAGGTTCTCAAGTCGACGCATATATATACTTTTTTTTACGCACAAGTTTTTATAGAGTAGTTCGTCCGATTTTGATAATTCTTTTTTTATTGGAAAGGGGTACTTAAAACTTAAAAAAAAAAACAAAAAAAAAAAACAACTTAAAACTTCGAAGTTATTCCCATTATAAATTTGTAAAAAAAAATCCGACCCTTAGGGTAGGAAAATAGGAGGTGATTTATAGTTTATTCTAAGATTTTTATTGTAGCCACAAAAATAATATAAAATAAAAATAGTTAAGAAAATTAAACCGCTTTTACTCACGTAGAATCTTTATCACACGACCCTCTATCTTTTCTCTTCATTTGCACAACCCTCTACGGTTACAATTTAAAAGTAACTTATTTTATCCCTCAGAATACAGTTTTTTTTTGGACGAAAGATACGTTCTTTTAATCTTTTTTTTTGAGGACTTAGATGAAGGATACCTGGTGATCTTTTCTGTATCCCTGACAATAGTTTATACGCTGTTGGATGAAGGTAGTTAAAAAAGTGTATTGTGGATGCTTTACTCATCGCACGGATAATTAAATATTCAAGAACAATCCAAAACTAATCAACAAAATTAACCAAAACCAAATCGATTGATTGTAATTCATCGAGAAAGTTTTATGGTGACCATCGGACTATAGACCAGGTCGTGTGACAAGGACAAATATATATTTTAGGCACGTGCAAACAGAACGGCAATAGTGACATAATATAATTGCGTAAGATGTCAGGTTCAATTCCCACGTACTATAATTGCTTCTCCAATGTTAATAGGCGCAGTAAAACACTAAAAAGAAAAACATTAAAATATTATTTGTAATTTTGTTTTTTTTTACATTAAGGTACTACTCTTGCTTAGATCTCACAATGATCCTATTTAAGAATCGAACCCACGATATTCGACACGATAGATTGGTACATAGACTACTCCGTCACCCATAGAGTCAATTCAAATTTTCCAATTAGTAATAAATACTACTAACTAAAATAATGTCCGCGGTTGTCATGAATACCTTCTACTTAACATACATACATACATATCATCACGTCATATCCCTAGCAGGGTAGGCAGAGAGAACAGAGTGCCAGAGAACTCTATCTCTGCATACTTCACTCGCTTCCTCAACATTCATAATTCTCTTCATACACGCTCGCCGGTTTCGGAGACTCTTGACTCCACCTTCCTTCAGTACGTGACCAATTCGGTCTAGGTATGTGAGTCTCGGTCTCCCCCGATACCTACATCCTTCCACTTTCGCATTGTATATCTTCTTAACCACAATGTTGCGCAGAGAAAACACTTGATCCATGCATCCCCTTCCACTTAACAATTCAGCTTTTTACTTAAAACATAGTGTCCATTCTGTTACCAATCCACGAGACGGGGCGAGACCACGTCCACCGCAAAAAAAAAAAGGCTTGAGTCTTCTCCACAATGGGAATAAAATTCACTTTCTAGACAGATATGTTCGTGTAATTCAAATTTATTTATAATATATAAACCCTGTGAGGGCGCTTACATATTGTCAATGTCAATATTTTAAATGAATGCAATAAAGTACTACTGAGAAGATTCGGCAATAAACTAAGCGGGTTTGTCTATTATTATTTCTTTACTGACTTTTTTATAAAAATTAGTACAAGTTGTTCATATAAGGTTTTATTTCAGGTTTTCCTTCTCTTACATAGATATTATATGCATATTATATACCTTAGTCCTTATTTGCGACACCTACGGCCGAGATAGAGAGTAGTGAATTGTATTCTTACTGCCTAAGTGTAACATAAATTTTAATCTTACTTCATCAACTAACATTAAAAACAATTAAACTCAATATTAAGTGTCATCTATATTGCCTTAGGTGTTCCCTAAAACTTAATAATCTTATAGTGGTAGGGCCGCAATGTTGACAGTTTTCTGTCGTTTGTGTTTTTGTCGCGGGCCAGTCCATCCGGAGTAGTACCACGCTGTCGCAGAAAATCGACGTCTGAGCAATGGCAATAAGATGTTACGCTTCATTGGGTGAGCAAGAAATCCAGCAGTTCAACTTTCTGGATGGGTTTGGGATTTTCATTAATAGGCAGTGGCCTAGCTATACTCCTGGTATTGCAAAGGTCCATGGGCGATAGTAACACTTATCACCAAGTGAGCTGCTTGCTCAGTTGCCAACGTCAGCGATAAAATAAAAATTAAAAAGCAGTCATGAGGACTGCCGACAGAAGTGAAAACTTAAAACTATGAAAAAATATATGTTTTATATAATGTTTAATATTTTTTCATCATATAACGGTTTATCGTACTAATAGTACGATAAACCGTTAACTACATACACTAACCTCACAATGTAAACCAAAATATGATTATTAAAATAATTATTACTACGTATCAATAAATCAATAATAACTATTGAAAAACGATTATAATTAATGATACCAATCATTATAATATATATATATATATATATATATATATATATATGTATATATACAGGGTGTCCCAAAATTCAACGATAAGCTGGCACCAGCAGGTGGACCTACATATGACTACTCGAGAACAGAAAAGAAAAAAATTCTACCTTGATTTTTTTTTTCATTACGACAAAAAAACCAAAATCTTTAAAAATGGACATCCTTTATTATATTATTAAGTGCTATTGCTACAGTTTTACAAGTAATTCTGTGATTTTTTTTGTATTGGCAAGGTAAGTAGCACTACTATCGATCACAACCATTAAAAATTCCAGAATATCTATAGTTTTTACACAAAAATCAATCAAAACTATGTTTTTTTCATAAATTATGTAAGATTTTGACTTTCAGCTCACTTTCACTCATCATAGTGAAAAAAAAAAGTATGGACGCTACTGTGGCAAATAGTATTAAAAATTGGCGCATCTAACTACAATTCTAAAATGGTATAACATTCTAGACAAATTAGCCACAAAAATATACTTAGGTGTACTATTTCAAAATAACAACCATATTTCGAAAATTGTTAGTGTTGATAGTAATCACTTTTACTATGTAGCCAAAATGTTTTTGTAGCAAGTTCTCAGAATTTTAATGAGACATGTGCGTAGTCCATAAGTCCATAAAATAAGTTGGACAGAGATAGAGAGATTATACGTTAGAGGGAGATAGATAGATGCTAATTGTTTAGTAACATTAATGCAGGTGGAGAAGTAATTAATGTCCTCAGCAGCACAGCAAGTCAGTATGCTCTACTTCTTTGTTTACTGCACACCGTTCTGTTTTAATTAAAGTGGCTCTGGTACTGACGACTTTTGGATTGAATTAAGTGACCTGGAAATTGACCTGACTTGGCATTATTTTAGACTGTGATTTTGTGTTTTTTTTAAAGAAGTTTTGCCTTATTTTCAAGTGTTTAGCATTCATCATGCCGCTACCATACACAGCGTTAGAATACGCTAATATGCACCTAATTTATGGAGAATGCCGATGCAATGCCAACGCTGCTAGCAGATTATATCGAGCAAGGTACCCTAATCTTCAAAGGTATCCGGATTATCGCGTATTTATTAACGTGTATCAAGCTTTTTCGGAGGGTTGTATACCATCTGACAGGCGAAACGCTGGAAAACCTAGATCGGAACACGATGAAGAAGTTCTCAATGAAATAGAAAACGATTCAACTACCTCTGTACGTGCTGTACAAGCAGCAACGGGAATCCCAAAAAGTACTGCACATAGAATTTTAAAACGTCACGTCGTCGTGATGAAACAACCTGCAAGAAAGATGGATATTTAAATCTTCACAATCTTCATAGCTGGAACAATGAAAATCTGCACCTGGTGAGAGAAGACAATCTCAATACCAATTTAAGGTTAACCTATGGACTGGCATAATAAATGGCAAAGTGATAGGGCCCTTTGAGTTACAAGGAAACATAGATGGCAATAGTTATTTAAACTTCTTACAAAATGAGTTGCCAGGATTATTAGAAGATGTGCCCTTAAGTGATTTGCAAACCATGTGGTTTCAAAACGATGGTTGCCCAGCTCACTATGCCCGTCCTGTGCGAGAGTACTTAGACCAAGAGTACCCAGGGCGTTGGATCGGGCGACTTGGTCCTATCTTGTGGCCACCCCGTTCACCCGATCTAAATCCCCTGGACTTTTTCTATTGGGGTTGTCTAAAGGACAGAGTCTGCACAAAACCGATTGCAACCTTGGACGAGCTTCGCCATAAAATAATTCAGACTGTGGATCTACGGACTACGCACATGTCTCATTCAAATTCTGGGAACTTGCTACAAAAACATTTTGGCTACTTAGTAAAAGTGATTACTATCAACACTAACAATTTTCGAAATATGGTTGTTATTTTGAAATAGTACACCTAAGTATATTTTTGTGGCTAGTTTGCCTTGAATGGTATACCATTTTAGAATTGTAGTTAGTTGCGCCAATTTTTAATACTATTTGCCACAGTAGTGTCCATACTTTTTTTTTTCACTATGATGAGTGAAAGTGAGCTGAAAGTCAAAATCTTACATAATTTATGAAAAAAACATAGTTTTGATTGATTTTTGTGTAAAAACTATAGATATTCTGGAATTTTTAATGGTTGTGATCGATAGTAGTGCTACTTACCTTGCCAATACAAAAAAAATCACAGAATTACTTGTAAAACTGTAGCAATAGCACTTAATAATATAATAAAGGATGTCCATTTTTAAAGATTTTGGTTTTTTTGTCGTAATGAAAAAAAAAATCAAGGTAGAATTTTTTTCTTTTCTGTTCTCGAGTAGTCATATGTAGGTCCACCTGCTGGTGCCAGCTTATCGTTGAATTTTGGGACACCCTGTATATATATATATATATATATATATATATATATATATATATATATATATATATATATATATATATATATGATGATGATGATGATACAATGAAGAGCAGCTGACTGTCTCTCGTTCGGGTGCATTCGGCGGTCCCGAGTTCCCCCGAAAGCGTGACGGATTAGCCTCACTTACAGTCTACGAAAAAAATCTGTGGGCGCCAAAAGAAGTTTTCACTTCAAAAATTTGGAATCTCGAAAATGGCCATAAGCCTAATAAATGTTATCGCAATACCGAATGGTGTATAGAAAGTAGATTACAACATATACCAGCAATGTCACATAGTCAAATACTAAATACTGACCACACCTCGAACATTACGTCGAATCTATATTGCAATAAAGATGAAGTTTGTTTGTTTGCACACCTTAGTCAAAGCTACTATTTAGATGCCAAAACAACTTATTTTATATTTTTACTTAATATTCTGTTCTGTACTATTCTTCTGAGTTTGAGTATAACTGCTTTTCGTTAATTATATGTTTGAAATAATAACTGGAATGGGAAGGAAGCTAGCAGATTTGTTGACCAAAGAAAAGATGGGTGGACTGCGTGAAGCTTAACATGGATAGACAGTGACTACAGAGATGGAGAGGACATATTGTGTTGACTCCTAGTAATTGAGATAAGAGCGAGATGATAATTATACTATTATTACCGGCTGCCTGAGGTTAAATCAGACAGCGTTAAGTCATTATCTTGCTCTTATCCCAATTACTTGGCGTCCTATATAGTTATATTCACGCATGCCATCCATCTTTTCTTTGATCTTCCTTTACCTCTAAAGTCTTCAAATATTCATACTTAAAACTTTCTTTACGACGTTACTTTTATCCAATCTAATCACATGTCAATACCAGGTCAAGCGTTCACTCGCTTAACTTATCCGTCACTGGCACCAACTTTATACTTTCTCAGATAACATTAAATATAATAAGTATTCCATAGAAACGAAACAGTTGTCATTTACTAGTATATAAATATATTACGCAGTAGTTAAACGGCCATTGCTTTACCAACATTTACATTCAACACTCTATGTCTGGTAAGTATTTAACCGTCACTGGGCTACTGGGTCACTATGTTTTACGTAATATAACCATTACTATACTTCTAACTAGTAGTTAAATTTTAAATATTAACTTAAAGTTAAAAGTTTAAGTTATAAATGTGTGGTAATATTAAATAATTTCTATGTCCGGTTAGTTAATGTAATATCTACGGGATCTATCTACGGGATCTATCTTTCTTGTCGCCCCGGACGGATTAGCGGTTTGACGTACCGTAGCCCACTGCCAAAAAAAAAAAGTTAATGTAATATCTGAATATGATCTATAGCGGAGTAATGCAATAACTTAAGATACTTTTAAGACTAGAGATTTGTTTTTATTAAACGTAACCTCTGGATTGGTTGTGCTGTTTGTGGCATTAAAAAGTACATATTTGAACCAAGTCTGTTTTCACCTAAAGTGTTCACTTGTCTTACCGATTTACAGCTAGTATTTGCCATACGCAATGGTCTCTTGTATTTCAAAGCTGTATTGCCTGCTATATGGCTTATTAATCCGTATTATTTGCTTGGTAATTTAAGTCACTACAATTGCGTTGGCTTTTCGCTTTGTTGTAATATTTCACAGCTACAATTCGCAAAAAAATATATTATTTTTATTGCTTATACCCATGTGCAATATTTTAATAAATATATGATAAAAAGAAGAATTATCCCTGAATTATTATCAATATCATCTCGGCCCATTGGAATCCGACTATCGGACTCGGATCTCTTCCACAACGTGGGGGCATAAAAAAAGTAAAATAAAAAGTTTATTTGATATAAAATGAATGTTTCTTACTTAAAACTATAGCACTAGGAGTTGTTACAAACGCTGATAATTGACGGCTAAAATATGTTGCCATACGTTTATACAAAGTTTGCCTTTCTTGGACTTCCAACAAGTTCTTTCTTTTAAATAATATTAGAATTATTATTTCAGTTTTATTTTGTATTTAACTATTGGCTATGTGCGCGCTCTGATATATACTAAATTTACTATTAATCCACTTATAGGATTTCTACGATTTTTCTCCCATCTACCGTAATTTATGATGTTAGTTAAGTACATATAAATGTAATCACAAAGTTTTATTATAGAAATCAAATAGATCACAGTTTTGGATATATCTATCACTATATTTTTTAAAGATAACACCAAGAAAATTATCTTTGTATTTTGGGGGACTTTACAAACATATAATTAACGCAGACAAATTACACCCAGACTCAGAACAACATTTTGTGGATCGCATAAAGTATAATACTTTTTTTTGTGTAGGAATCGAACCCATGACACTGGCATGATAAATCGGTATCTTAACCACTACGCCATCTGTGCAGTCAATTTTATTACAGTGAAACAAAAAAAATTTATTCTAATTTGACCCAGTAGTTTCTAACACTCAAGATAGAGCATTAAAATAAACAAAACACTTCGCGGCCTTCTAACAAAGACGCGTAAATTACTATTATTTAAATGAAACATAATTACTTTATGGCTACCCATTAAACTAAATAATGATATAAATACCAAAAGTAGATCGCATTTTTTGTCTATGGTATACGTAACAGTAAAAATAAGGAAAGTTTTTTTGTGTGCTCAGCTGGTTAGTTACGTAATCTAAAAACAAAGTTAAATGTAATACTTGTTTTCCTTTTTTTTTATATACTCTTTAGTTACGGGCTGTCTGAGAAGATACTTGGACTCATTATAATTTTATTCAAACCTTATGGAATAGATAATAATCATCTATTTATTTATTTTTCTATCTATATTAGTTTTTATTACGATAAGTTATTACGACTGGTGCAACCTCGACTAATTAGATTTAATAAGATCGTTTAGATCTTAATCAGTCTAATTAGTCGAGCCTGCAGATGATCAGACCGACGATTCGTCTGCAATCGACATACCATACTATAGTTTCATCATTCTTCCCCAACAATTGTCAGTTCGACGAGCGTTCTATTCTGCCTATTACCACTTCAACGTGTTAAATCGTAAAGTAATTATACATACAATATCTCATATTTTACTCGAACTTTTTCGATAAAACCATACAAAGAGCTATGGATAATCTTAAGACTTTATGGCGCTATACGCAATGACAATAACATAGGTAGAAACATGTTAGATTTACTATTTTAAAATTAATAAATTCTCAATATATTAATATATCGTATATTAGTGTTAATAATAAATAACTAAATTATTGTCAAACTTTTATATCATTTCTTTTCTTTTTCTACTCTCAATAACCATCATCCTCCTTTTATCCCAATTACTTGTGGTCGACAAGACATATATTTTTATTTTATATATTACAAAACTTTTGACAATAGTTTTATGTCCAGCCGTCTGCTTAACGTCAACACTCTACGGGAATGCAATTGTTGATCAGATGGCATCAGATGGAGTCGACTTATAGTAAAATTCTTAATCATCTTTTACAACACTCACAAACAATGTAAGAGTTAGTGTTGTTCGTAACTGGTATCACACAGATTTTTTTCAGCTCTTAATAATCTTATATTAAAATGTGATTCGAATATATCTGAAATGTTCGTAAATAAATAAAAATCAGTGTAATAATAAAGATAACTATTATTTCTAATTCAATACATATTAGTCAGCAGAGTGGTCTATATGTCGACCTGTCGTGTCGTGGGTTCGAGCTCCACACAGTACAACTCTTTGTGATCCACAAATGATTGCTCAATTCTGAGTGTAAACGGTGTGCTTTTATTGTATATTTGTGAAGGCCCTCTTCTATAAAACGATTTATATCTTCGTCTTTTAGAATAAAAAAAATGTAGGTATAACTTTTTCCATCTCATTCACACATCCATCCATCCATCAGCCCATAAACGTCCACTGTTATATGGGGCATACGCCTCCCCACGAGAATGCCATTCGCAACAGTCCTGTGCCACCACATCTACAACAAAGTTATCAAGTCATCCACACAAGTTTACGAAAAAAAATTTTTTTGTTAATATTTGAAGAGCATCATTGAATATTTTTTTTATGATCCATGAATTAGTCATTATAACATTAGCCGATAAATCTCAATAGCTTCTTAAAACAATTCAATTTACTAATGAATCGCTTTATTTAGATATTGAATCCATGATTCTGATGCAGAAGTGTCAATGAATTCACTCTCAATTAAATTATCTATATATTTATAAAACCCTATTACGTAGCGAAAAATGATGTCACAAGCGGGATTCGAACCTGCGCCTATTGGGATTGCGGCCCAATCGTGCTGCCATTACACCACCGTGACTAATTGTAGGACATGCAAATTTTGCTTCATATCATATTTACGTCTTAAGTAAAATTTCAGTAATTTATCTATATATACAAGGAAACACGTAGTTTTTTTCACATTTCGTAATAAAAATAACAAGTTATCTGGTTTGAGGTTTCGATGCCAGCGACCTGGTAACTTAGAGGCGTGTTCCAGTATTTGAGAATACATAACCTCTTATTGATTAGCATAAGCATTAAACAGCTGATCTTGAGATGTCGTGTTTGAAACCCAAGGAAGACAATATGTTATAGGTTATATTTTTTTCTCTTTATATATTACTATTCGGGTCATAAATATTAGACTGGTAAAGTTTTACTACAAAATTCAAAGGAAGACGGATTCGATGATACGCTTTCTGTTTTTGTAGCGCCAAAATCTTTCGTATGCCACGATAGTTCCAACGCTTCGAAATCGAAACTTTCCTTACTATTTCCTCGTAATAAAGTAGTGAAAGAATATATATCAATACTAAAATTGTTTATTTTGTATATCTTGCTTAATGCCTTCTTTTTTTTGCGGTTGGCTATGGTGTGGTCACGTCACACCAAATCGGTCCGGGGCGACGGAAGAGAGGGCGCGCGACTCCATAGACCCACCCTGCAATGCACCTCTATTCACCGTGCGAGCGGGCAACCGGCGTGACCCGCCCAGTGGTTTACCCTCGCGGGTTTTTCTCGAGTCGATGCCCCGACAGCTTTCGTTGTTGGGGCACGTCCTCACGCGATGGCCTAACTTCGGGCAATCGGACTAATCCCCGGTCCGATCACCCGATGCCTTGGCTAAGGCGGCATCAGGCGCAGATATTTGCGCCTGCACCTCCCAAGGCGCCGGCGGCAGCCCGAGTCCGCGTGTAGGGAATCCTCCCGAACTCATTTCGCCGCCTCCTTCTGCGAGATGACTGCCTCGTAGAATATCCCAGTTCCTGACGCTGTCGACCATCGCTTTCACGACGGTCGGCAGCACCAAGTGGGCACCGATGGCAGCGACGAAGTTACGGCGCTGCTGAGCCCAGATCGTACAGACCTCGAGCGTATGCTGCGCCGTGTCCTCGTCACTGCCGCACTGTTGGCAGGATGGAGTCAACTCCCTTCTTGACTTTGGCTAATGCCTAATCTATTTTTTTTAAACACCACCCTGCACTAAGAAAATAATCCATGTATTGCGGGGGACTTTACAAATATGCAATTAACGTAGACAGGTTACATCCAGACTCGGAACAAAATATTGTCCTGCGTAGAAATCGCACCCACGGCGCTGGTGTGGAAGGTCGGTATCTTACCCACTACGCCATTTGTACAATCTTAACTATTATTCGCGTTTATGTTTTGATAATAATAACTTTATGGTTCATTAAAACTTGTCATATGTGGTACTCGAACCTACACCCAAATTCGTTCTAGTAGTTTGAGGGTTCGAGTCCCACGTGTGACAATAATTTTTTGCTCGTAATCAAGTTTTTATAAATAACCTGAGCACGTTAAATGATAAATGCTTAGTAAATTGGATTTTATGGTTCGTTAAATCTACTTACGGTTGCTGTACCATATCTTGTAAGTAAATATCCGCATTAAATATTTGAAATGTCATCATTATTTAATTAATATTTCGTTGATGCATATCGTTCAATATATAAGCGTAAATAACCCCTGTTCCTAAAAAAATATTGAATTCATAGATTATAATTAAATATTTATTTAATGGTAATATCTTGTTCAATTTAGTATATCTCTGTACATTATTTCTAAAATTGGTTTAGTGTTTTTGAAATTTCTAATATAATACCGCACCATTTTCCGTGTGGTGGCGGAGTAAGAATACAATTCACCACCTATCTTACCCGTGTGTGATCGTAAGAGACAACTAAGAGATATAAAACGCATATAACATCTATGCGAGAGGAGGATGTAATTTGTGTTTGCAAAGGCAAAGCAATACATCCTTTTTGTCTAGTCTCAAAAGAAAACATTTTCATAAAAAAAAAATATAAGTAAATTGTAAACTGAATATATAATCTTGTCCAGAAAAAAAAATACAAAATTTTATAATGGTACTTCTAGTCATCATCATTCTCCTACTCTTATCCCAATTACTTGGAGCCGATACAATATGTACTCTTCTTTCATAGTACATATTGTAAAAGTTATTGGCAATAGTTTTATGACAGGCCGCCTGCCTGACGTTAACCCTCCTTGGGATCAGATAGAGTTGGCCCAGGTCGTTATAAGGCTCTTAGTCGTCTTTTACGACATCGACGAGCAAAGTAAGGGTTGGTAGTATTCGTAGCCGCTACCACACAGCATACAACGGTACTTCTAGTAGGTACATTAATTAATTAGAATAATATAAAAATATTTTATATTATATGTAACAATGTTATATTAAAAGAATTTAAGCTATTAAAGAAAACAAAATATTAAAAACAAAAACTAAATAACCTTAAAAATAGTTGTTATTGCTACAACCGAACTAGGATCAACCCAATTCCATTCATCATTTATTTATCCATTAATACTCACTATTGGATTGGACCTTTTTTTTTGACCTGCTACTTTATGCTCTGGTCTCAACTCGCTCAAACCATCCAGGATGAGAGAAAGAAGAGCGTGCAGCTCCATAACCTGCTGTATAACTCGCTGCCGCTATTTGAACTAATCACTCATTATGAAGGGAATAATAACAAAATCACCTCGCTTAACGGACTGGTTAGGTTGGTTGGTTAGGTAGTTTCTCATGCAAGTTCTACTGCCTGGTGGTCTATCAATCGGTTTTAATCTACAACTTGAAAATAGGGTGTAATGATACATGTTACTCCCAACTCGTCACTACACACATCATCATCATCTTCCTCTTATTTCAATTACTTGGGGCAACGTAATATGTTTACACATACGGCAAAAGGTTAAGGCAATAGTTTTTTGTCTGGCCGCCTACTGATGTTAACATTCATTAATTGTTGACCAGATAAATGAGAGTAAAAGTGGAGCTTCTAGTTCTCCTTTTTTTTAAATAGTCACCTCGCACTAAGGAAATACTCCTTGTATTCCAGAGGACTTTACAAACGCACAATTAACGCAGACAAATTACACCTAGACTCAAAATGTCAGTTATTGGATCGCAGAAAGTATTGTCCTGCATGGGAATTGAACTAATGGCACTGGCACGGACAGTCAGTATCTCAACCACTACGCCATCTGTACAGTCTTTTACAATACTCGTAAGCAATGTAAATGTCGATATTATTTGTAGCCGTCACCATCCACATACAATAAAAAAAACTCGGTCACCAAAATTAATTTTTTGACGTCCCAAATACTTAAATTGAATTTATCGTTAAATATAAACAAAAGTAAAGTGCGGTTTTTAAGGTTATCCGGTCTGCGGCGAACGATACAACCTTGTGTCCCGTTCGCGAAGGTTTTGTAAAAGCCTTATTTTATTAATCACAACGAAAATGTAAAGGATTTTTAAAACTGTCACAGAAGAGAGCGTTTTTTGTTGTGTTTGGTGGCAAACAAACTAGTAAACCATATGATGATAACCGCCGTTCATTAAGCTTAGCAGACATATGTCTGCCGCATCTTATTACTATGTATTTGATAAATTATGGCTGACCAACCGCATTCGTAACGACGACGTAAGAGAGCGAGTAGGTATGAAAGAGAGTATTGGTGTAAAGATGCGAAAGGGAATGCTCCGATGGTTCGGACATGTGGAAAGAATGCCGAACAAACGTCTGGTTAAGAAGATATACAATGCGAAAGTGGAAGGATGTAGGTACCGGGGGAGACCGAGACTAACCTACCTAGACCAGATCGGTCATGTACTGAAGGAAGGTGGAGTCAAGAGTCTCCGAAACCGGCGAGCGTGTATGAAGAGAATTATAAATGTTGAGGAAGCGAGTGAAGTATGCAAAGATAGAGTTCTCTGGCACTCTGTTCTCTCTCCCTACCCTGCAAGGGATATGGCGTGATGATATGTATGATATGTATGTATGATAAATTATCGTCATCCTCATCCTACTCTTATCCCAATTACTTGAGGTCGATGCAATATATACTCCACTTCCATCGTCGATGCAATAAGTATATATTGTAAAAGTTATTGCCAATAGTTTTGTAAACGGCCGCCTGTCTGACGTCAATTGTATTATTAAAAAAGTAGATAATTATTGACCAAACAACATCAGATGGAGTTAGCCTCCATATAAAGCCCTTAGTTGTGTTTACCCACGAGCAATTTAAGGGTTCAGAATATATTTCTTTTTTCAAAATGTAATACAAAACATTATCTATAGGAGATCGCACCGATTACGAGTTAACTATTAGAGAAGACTTTACTCCCTTCAAACATATTGGAGGGCAGTGACAGACCCACTGTAGAGTAGTTATCGCCCTTGCGGTAGCCTTTTCCTTAGAAATCTATATGTTATATCTATATTATATTATATTCTATATTTTCCATATGAACCAATTTAGCATCCACTGTTGCTTTCGAGAATCCTTCATTCACGCGGCCTCTATATACGTGGAACGTAGAATAACGACTGTCTGATAAATAAGAAATTTAATGCGTATATAACCGTGACCATAACTAGATCTCTATAAAAAGTAAAACAAGTTTCGCCTGCCAACCCATGTGGTCTGAAAGTTACGAATTCTATGTTTTATTTTGCATAAAATTATAGCATTTCCTTCCACAAAAATTTATAAGTAAAACTATTTTTTTAATCACGCTCTATGGAGTAGGCAGTTTGAACATATCCTTCTTATTGTGAAGAAAGACCACTCTCAACTCTAGAACGTATATGAAAAAAAGTAGAAGTTAGATTCTAATTTTAGTTCTACAACAGAAAAAGATGTTTAAAAATCTATTTTTACCATTAATTATCCGCTCTGAATCCCAAAAAAAAACAAATTAAAAAGTTATCTACAACTTGCTCTCAATACTACCTGCAGCATAATTTCTATCATCCAGGGTACCACTCATACATACGAATTTCATCAAAATTTGCTTAGACATGCTGGAGAAATACACTTACATAAAAACCTAGACACAAATTATATACCTAAAAAGGTAGAAATGAATAACATTTTTTTTCTTAATCAAACAACTTTAAAACTATTCTTCACTCCTTCTTCTCAAGTCCCACCGTTGGGCTTCCTCAATAATAGTAAAGAAATTTACCTAGTATGCTATTCTGGTCAGATGTATTGGTATAGGATTCATGTTGACTTGTCCGTCGATATTATCACCCGGATATCCTTTTAGTTGTCAGATTAAAATGATTATTTGTTCGAATATCTTTCAAGAATCATTTCCCTTATTACCTAACATTGTATAATGTGAAAGCCAAGGATGTGGTCGCCGACTTTAACCCTATCTCACACTACAATAACACTTAAAACTATCAAATTTAAAAGCCATAATCGCGTGTACATAAATAAGGTGTATATTTCTCATTAGCGTTGATTTAGAGTTATGATTTGAACGATGCTTTCTTTTTGTTCGTTTGCCTATAAATTGTTTTTTTAAAACCTATTGTTATTACGATAAAGTCTAATTTTGTCGTACACATTCTGTATAATAGTAAAAAAGATACCAGGTGCTTAGAATAAAAAAAGTTACTTAAAATATTGTAGTTAATTAACATTTCCTGTTTCCCTTAAGTTAAACGTGCCTTTACATTGATTTTAATTAGGTTAATCTAAGTTTTATTATCTAAGTTTGTTGTTTTTTTTATATGGTGATGAAGTAAATATCCGTGTGGTGACGGAGTAAGAATATAATTCACCACCCCCTATCTTACCCGTGGGTGATCGTAAGAGACGACTATGGGATATAAAACGCATATAACATCCATGCAAGAGAATGATAACTCGAAACAAAACCCTATACCAACACGTCTGAACAGCGCGGTATAGTAGGTTAACTTCCCTCCCATTACGGAGGAGGCCCGAACCCAACAGTGAAATATATGGTCCGTGATGATGATGACGATGATGAAGTTTTGTTATCTAAGTTTGTTGTTTTTTTTATATGGTGATGAAGTAAGAATATTATTCACCACCCTTTCTATTGCATGTAGGTGTCATGAAAGACGTCTAAGGGCTATGATATACAGATAACATACATGCGAATGAAGGAAAACTCGAAGTAAATTCCTATTCCAAGCCATCTGTCAAGCGCGGTATATTAAGGCAATTGTCGTCTCATTATAGAGGTAACTAGAGCCCAATAGTGGAATCAATATATTATCTGAATAGAGAGTTTTTATGACCTGCCTTTTGATAACAAATTAATAATACAATATTTAGAGGCATCTTTATAGCTGTGTGGTAGCGGCTACGAATACTACTAACCCTTACTTTGCTTGTGGATGTCGTAAAAGACGACTAAGAGCCTTATTATGACCTGGGCCAAATCCATCTGATGTCGTTTGGTCAACAATTGCATTCTCAAGGAGGATTGACGTCTGGCAGGTGGCCGGTCATAAAACTATTGGCAATAACTTTTGCAATATGTAGTAAGAGGAGTACATACTACGTCAACCCCAAGTAATTGGGATAAGAGTAACAGAATGATGATGATAATTTAAAGGTTAGAATAATTTACGCCAACTTAGGAACTTGTAGGAGAACTGAAAGATTGCAGAACTCTACCTTAAAACACAGAGGCGAAACTGCCTGCCTAATATGATGGTTATGGTATTATTTACCTTGGCGAGGTTTGTGTCTAATAGTTGATATCAATAAGCTGATAGATAGATGTATGAATATAATTATATATCATAATCAATCATTCTTATAAGTAATCGAACTATTACATCTTATTTTAATAGGCACAGGTTCAATAAGAGTGAAAACACTTTAAGGATCTTACCTTTCAAAGAATTTCAACTATAAATACACACCCAACACTAAAAGTTTCCATGGTAATTGAAATAATATAAGTACAGTTACAAGTAAAATAAGCACGTGAAAGTCCCGGTATTGATGTGTAGTTCTCCTATATTTGTGTACTACTGATTTAGTTAGTAGTTAGTACTGATTTAGTGTAGCCTAGATTTTGTACACATTTTTTCAAAGTCACAGACATTTTACTAATATTAGCAGCCTTCACTGCGTAAGCTTAACTAGGGCGTAATTTCCTTGATTATGAAACAATTTTAGATGATTTTATATTAGGAAATAGGTTATCTTGAGACTGGTTATTTTTTAATTTCATTAATATTGAACCAAGTTCAACTTGGAAAATATAATATTCTCCTCAAAATTATAATGTTTTGAAAACATTGTATTGAAATCTAGTTATATTATAAACCGTTGAAATGCTTAATGAAGTAGTTATACATAACACTTTACTGTTTTACTAATGCGTGTTATTATACTTTACCTTGTTATTTATCGTGTTTAACGTAAGGTTAGGGACGTTTTCGTAATAGTCTATATAACAACTAGACTTTTGAATGCTTTACTATCATCATCATTCTCCTACTCTTATCCCAATTGCTTGAGGTCGATACAATATATGTACTCTTCTTTCATAGTATATATTGTAAAAGATATTGGTAATAGTTTTATGACCGACCACCTACGTCAACCCTCCTTGAGAATGTATTGTTGACCAAACGACATCAGATGGAGTTGGCCCAGTTCGTTATAAGGCTCTTAGTCGTCTTTTACGACATCCACGAGCAAGGTAAGGGTTAGTAGTATTCGTAGCCGCTACCACACAGTTTTGTGATTGCTTTACTTTATAATTACTTTATTAAAAAAATTTCACAAGTATCACTGAATCAGAAATCTGGTGTTCACTATATACTTTTACTATATGACTACATGAATCTTTATCCGAGAACAAAAATATTTATGCTGTGAAATGGAACTCGTATATTCTTCACTATCAATGTAACTATTATCATAACAATGGTACTTACAATAATTCAAAGAACTCCAAAACTAGTTAAGAGCACGTGCATATCATCACACACCTGACCGGACGACGGCGCACGGCAGAGAAAGTGCGTCCCAATAGCGTAGTGTTGCGCAATATTACGTTAAGACAATGCCGCGGTGCAAGGCACACGAGCCAGCGGGTCAAGTTTGATTATATTTACGTAATTATAGTAGATGAACATATTTTTTTGACATAAATATTTGCATCAGCATCAACAATGTGTTATTCAACTGGCATAAATAAAAGAAAAATAATTAAAAATATATCTTAGCATCGTATTACATAAAGAAAATAAAACAACGGTTAATTGTTTGTAGAATTACAAATCAAATGTTACTTAAAATTGCAATTATTATACTCAACGTTAATTATTTTACTCAATCGTAAATGAGCTAAGCTACTTATAAGACATTTAAATACATATTTAATAATATTTAAATAAAATTACTAATGAAATAAATTAACGAAATTACCAGGATGGACGGTTTAGTATAGAATTAATTTTTAATTGCAATGTCTCGTATATACTTAATATATACTCAATACCTTGTTAAGTTCAAGAGTCAATAGTGACTTCAATTATCCATAACTTTAGTGAGGTCACAAATATTGCTAGATTGTCATAAAATACCATAAACATTTCACAAATAACTTTGCCCACATACCCACGTGACGGAGGTCAGTGTGACTTTATTATTATTTTTAAAAAACTCATCATCATCCTGCTTTTATCTCAATTAGTTGGGCTCGACGCAATATGTACTCCTCTTCTATCGTAAATATTGCAAAAGTTATTGCCAATCGTTTTATGACCAGCCGCCTGCTTGACGTCAACCCTTCTTGGAAATGTAATTGCTGACCAAACGGCATCAGGTCTATATAAAGCTCTTAGTCATCTTTTAAGACATCCACAGGTAAACTAAGGGTTGATACTATTTAAAAAAAACTATAAGTTTACTATAATGGTTTATACTATAACTATTAACCATTCACACAAAAGCTAATAATTTGAAATACATTACGATATTCGTTGCATTATTAACTTGTCTTTGTAATTATTATATTTTAGTAATTAGTGGCCTGACGTATTCATATATGACGTAACGTATTCATATATGACTGAGGTCGCACTAAGCATTTGTCATTATTATAATGATTTCTAATGTTTACGCGAGTATAACACATTGAAATAAAACTACGTTTACGGATTCTATCGCGTTTGTATTTGATTTTTAATTTCCCGACGTTTCGAACACTTTACAGTGATCATGATCATGGGAGGACTATGGTATCCAAAAGTGATCGTTATTATTAATATTATTAATAACACGATAGAATCGGTAAACGTAGTTTTATTTCAATTTATCGTTATTATTATTTAAAAGGTTATATTGTATTCAATCTAAGCCATCGCTAACAACTTGAACCACATTGACGTGTGACGGAGGTCGCACTGACAAGCCCGCCGCGTCACACGCGCACAGCTTAAGGCACAGTGAAACTTATTAACGGCTGTTATATGAACTGCCTATATTGTGTTTACTATTCACTTTTACTAAGACATAACTATGTACTTACTTATTTATTGAGACTAATACATTTTTTTACTTTATGGTAAATGATAACTGCCGCTTATGTAGTTCAGTAATACCAAAAGCTTAGCCAAGTCCCTGCCTATGGTACAGGGAAAGGATTGGAGGGAATGGTATGTCGACAGAAAAAGAGGGGAGTTTCGATTTGGCTTACACGAATGAAGTGCAGTAACTGACTGCAAATACTCAGACGATTTCCGGAATGCGTATATGATGGACGAGCCAGCCGATTTATTGCTGGTCATTTAAAACTGTCAGAGTGACCTTGTACTACAAAAGCTACGCGATCAATTTGAAGACAGTGGATAAAATATTTTATTTTATCTCATACAAACTTGGTCACCGCGTTTCACTCCATTTGATATTGAATTTCATAGAATCCTTTGTTATTGAATCACTCATTCTCATTTAAACAACACACTTTTCATTTAAACAACCATACAAATAAATTACTTAGCGTGGCAATGGCATGGAGGGAGTTACTTAGATAACTACGACATTTATGTATGAAAATTACATTAAAACTATAATAATTTTGACATATAGTTTTTGTTAATATTTGAATATGAGCTGCGTGGTAGCGGCTACGAATACTATCAACCCTTACTTTGCTTGTGGATGTCGTAAAAGACGGCTAAGAGCCTTATAACGACCTGGGCCAACTCCATCTGATGCCAATTGGTCAACAATTACATTCCTAAGGAGGGTTGAGGTCTGGCAGGCGGCCGCTCATAAAACGATTGCCAATAACTTTTACAATACATATGTACTATGAAAAAAGAATACATATTGTATCGACCCCAAGCAATTGGGATAAGAGAAGAAGAATGATGAATGATGATTTAAATATCAAATTATTTGGTTATTTTTAAATTCAAATCAGGATGACAGAACTTTCAAAAAATATTATTTGTTATTTATAAAAATAAATTCTCTGGTTTTTATTCAGCATTAAGAGACAACGTTTGGCGTTTAAATTACTTGGTGGTGTTAATTGGTGTGTGCTAGAAATTAATGATTTTGATAATGACGATATTTGAGGACGATATGACTTCTAATTTTATGAATTCTAAATTAGAGATCATCATTTCAGCTCATATATGTCCCATTGTTGCGCTCGAGCCTCCTCTATGATGGGAGGGAAATTGTCCTACTATGTCACGCTGGTCAAACATGTTGGTATAGGGTTTAGTTTCGAGTTTTCCTTCTCTTGCATTGATGTTACATGCGTATGTAGTATCCCATAGTCGTCTCTTACGATCACCCCGGGTAAGATAGGGGGTGAGGAATTGTATTCTTACTTCGTCACCACACGGACAAAATTAGTGATAAGCAAACGATAATCGCGAACGAGGTACGATGACGAAACTGCTGACACAATTTTTAAGACGTTAGAAATTGATTATTAATTTGCCTACCAAAACTGACTGTACAATTACGTTTTCTAAAATTCTATTGAACACGTTTTTCTAAGATAAGAGTTCGTATACATTTAAAGTCTAATTCTAACACCTTAACTTACACATTTATCCATCTAACTTTTAATCTGACATATACATAAAGCCACAGTCACAGTTTAAAACTTTTACTATTAATAATTTATTCGTAGAGAAATTCAAGATACACATATCTGATCTCTAAGTCATTATAAGTTCAAATTTAAAGACTGATAGATGAAAAATAAACTCGACAATGTAATATACAAATACCAACACATCAACATTGTAAGTTGTCGAAATAATCCTATTAGAAGTAGCCTCATCAGTTTCAACAGAGCGCAGAGGTCGAGTGAGCCGGTGTGGCGCATAGCAAGCAGGATTTAGCGCAATGCAACTGTACGCATTCAGTGTTGGGCAATTGAATAGGTACATATCATGCATTAGGAACGATAAAAAGGCTCGCTCGCTTAAGGCAGCAGTTCCGCTAAAAGCACACCTATTCCGCAGCTTATATTTATCCCACTAATAAACTCAGGCGTCCTTATAAATAAATAATCGATCTATTATTATACCACGATGGTCAAACAGTTTGATATTGGGGTTTTATGTCGAGTTTTATCCCTCTTAAATTGATTTTATTTTTATATTAGTTAGTTGCCTTTTTCGATAAATATGAACAAGAAATGTGGTAATGAATTAACTTCAAACATGGCATAGTTATTAAAATACCGAGCTTGTGTGCTGTCAAAAGTAACCTTTAATTTGGTAGACTATGATCTGGACATACCACGCTCGTTTCATCCCGAGCGACGTTCGTCCCGGACGTACAGCCCCATGACCCACTATATTTGATCGCAACTGGACCGACCACTGGTACTAATTCCTTGATATCCATGGCCTTTCCTGTACTATCCCCATCGACATCTAGTCGGCCTCACGCGGTCGGGTATTCTAAAGGTTTATAGGATATTAATGTGAGATGTTTTTAACTATTTAACGTATGTACCTCATTTATGAAACACAATTAGATAATACATTGTATCCCTTTTTAATATTCTTAAATACAGATTCTTTCAAAAACCATCAACATTTAAAACTGGTTAAAATGTTATAATTTAAAAAAATTGATCTATTAGACAAAAAATATGATAGATAAATTGACTTACGAGCCACGCTGACCAGATAGTTTATCATAGTATTCAAATTTTCTCTGTTTTTCTGTGATATTATATGCGTATCTTTCTTAGTAGTCAGACCTACGTAGAAGAATAAATTCAATACAATATCTTACGTTAATTTTAGAGTATCTATTCATACTGGCACGTAATATTTGAGTTAAAATTATCGCTTCATTTCCTATTATTATGTACTGACCAATCTCTTTTGTAGAGCACACTATGAATGTCTCTATATGACATTGGCAATTGTGGTTACACATACATATCATCACGGCATGTCCCTTGCAGGGTAGGCAGAGAGAACAGAGTGCCAGAGAACTCTATCCTTGCATACTTCACTCGCTTCCTCGACATTCATAATTTTCTTCATACACGCTCGCCGGTTTCGGAGACTCTTGACTCCACCTTCCTTCAGTACATGACTGATCACTAGATCAGTCATCTAACCTACCTAGACCACTAGATAGGTTAGTCTTGGTCTCCCCCGGTACCTACATCCTTCCACTTTCGCATTATATATCTTCTTAACCAGACGTTCGTTCGGCATTCTTTCCACATGTCCGATCCATCAGAGCATTCCCTTTCGCATCTTTACACCAATACTCTCTTTCATACCTACTCGCAATTGTGGTTAATTGTGATTAAGCAACAAATGCAGTTCAGCAAAAAAATTAATTGATTTTAATTATTAAAATTTATAAACATTATCTAATAATGACACGCTTGAAAAATTAGAGCAATAGGACGAGGTTATTTAATAACATCTTACAAGGAAATACTCTAAAGAATAATTAATCGTATTTTAATTAACTTTTGAATAATTATATAGCTTTAGGGTGAGATTAGTGCAACCAGTTACGACATTGCGACAACGTCATTGCAAATGACTGTTTATAAATTAATTTGACCTCAACATAACCTTTGTGGTTCAAAACAAGGTCCAAAAGTCACTATGAAGGCTAAAAATAAACTAGGGCTTGTGCTCAGAATTTCTCTACGTTAAAATCCGGAATACGGAAATCCGTAGAAGAATGGGTCTAAACGCCTTAGTTTTCGAAGACGAATCGAAAAAAAGAAGTATATTTAGTATAGTTAACTATATTCAGAGTAGTAAAAAAATTATATTTTTTTAATAATAATTATATATTAATAGTTTTAAATAGTTTAACATGCGGGTTTGGTGTTAATGGTTTTATTAATAAAAAACATAATAACAGCCTGATATTTAAACTAAACTTGTGAAATGTAAACAATAATTTATATGGAATATATATAATCTATACCTATATAACTTAAATTGAATAATTTATCATAAATTACATCTGACATTAGATATGTAGACTTTACAGAACGGCGTTGAATCGAAATGAACCTTAGCGAGTTCAGCGACCCGAGTACTGCCTTGACATAGATCTCGATTCCTTTCAATCGTAATCGACTCACTTTTGTACACAACTTTAATCGTTTAAACTTCGACACTTTTTTTTTATTACCTTGCCAAATTGTATTGGCCTAAGTTGATTTATGATAAACCGCGTCACTTTTTTCTAGAGAATACAATGTGGCAGACTATATATATATATATATATATATATATATATATATATATATATATATATATATATATATATATATATATCATATCATCTTTCTCCTACTCTTATCCCAATTGCTTGGGGTCGATACAATATGTACTCTTTTTTTATAATACATATTGTAACGGCATCACATGGAGTTGGCCCAGATCGTTATACAGCTCTTAGTCGTCTTTTACGACATCCACGAGCGAAGTTAGGGTTGGTATATATATATATATCTATACTACATATAATAAAAATGTAACGGATCGCTGTCTGTACATGGAAGATATTTGAGAAAAATATTACTGGGACCTTTATCAACACAAACAGAACCCAAAACAATAATTTTTAAAATTTTTGTTTGTTTATCTGTTTGTTTGTTTATCTGTTTGTCTGTGCGTTTGTGCACGCTAATCTCAGAAACAGCTTATCCGATTTAGACGCGGTTTTCACTAATATATTGGGGTAAGCTTCACTTAACATTTTTATTTTATGTCAATTAGTTTATAAATAAAAAGGTTATGTCAATTTAAAAAATGTTCGGAGAAAAAAATCTTTATCGATTCTTTTCAAATTACGTACAAATTATCTTCAGTAAAAATAAATAAACACGTGTTTCGTATAGGTTCTTCGTATAGGTTTAAGATACAGGTTAAGTTTAGCTTCAAAAATTTTCACTTTATAACTCAAATAATAAATCATATCTAACGAGGTCACAACTCTGCTGGTGAAACAACAGCAGCAACAGTCACATAAAGGGTGGCGATAATTATATTTTTATCCCATGGTCATACCGTAAATAGTATATTAATGGCAATATAATTTGTAGAATGAATAGAACTTAGAACTACCTTTTTCTTTAGTGACCGGCGTATATAGACAGACGCGCGCCGTACACCTAAATCTACGGTGTGCGGGCGGGCCACCGCAACCGGGTATCATCTCGAGTCTAAGCCGGACGGTAGAGCGTGTCAACCTGGAGTATTTTCTCTCAGACCCACCCTATTGCCTAATTCCGTTAGACAACTAACTCGCAGAAGGCGGCGACCGCATCCCAGTTTCTGACGCTGTTGATTATCGTCCTAGCGCCAAACCTTCAACACATTGCATTGCTTTTTCTATTTAACTCTGTCAGAGATGACTTCTGCGTGGACGAAGACGCGGGCAAAAAGCTAGTATATATATACATATATCTATATATCAGGTCAATAACTTTAAAATACGGAGTACGTTCTTTGTACACTCTTTGAGGAAATTAGTGGTAGCGTGGTATGATCTAAATACAGTGGTCCGTGTAGAAGCTTACTGATTGAAGTACCCACTTTTATTGACATACCTGCACAGTACGCTGACATCCTACCGTCAGGGTAGCGAACGATTTAGAATTGCTGATCTTAACACGCTGAATCTCACACCAAATTAAAAATTATAACCTAAAATAATAATTAATCTAAAACAAAGAGAGAGTTGTAAACTAATAGTATGTGTGTAGTTGATTTATTGTTACTCATTTTGTTTCTGCTTTCTCTTTCTTTATAATCTAGATACATTCCATAACGCATGAGCCCACCACAAAAAAGAAGGACTTATATGTATTTTATTATATCTTGTTGGCTAAATATATAAGGATAGGGTTTTATTTCATCTTTGCCTGCTTTTACAGTGATATTATCTGCTAAATCTCTTTGCAACACTTACGGCAAAGTAATAATAACAAATTATATTCACGAATAGTTGCTTACCTTATATATAACAGTATATCCGAAATAAAACAGTCTAGTTTAATCTATATCATTATTGTGAATGTTTTGTCCATGACCACAATATAAACGAACAGTTTTCTTGCATATATTTTAATTTATATTTAGTTTTAACGTCTTTTAGGAGCTATATACAAAATCACAATGAAAGAAGCTTGTTGCTGACCACTAAATATTTAAACATCGGAATTACCATCACAAATTTAGGGATTGATAACTCAATAGTACTTTTAAGTTAGTAATCAACAGTTCGAGACTCCCTGAATCCAAATAGTGTTATTTTTTTTATTTTTGAATAATAATTTTGTCTTTTCTATCCAATAACGGAGTGTGAATATAATTCATTACTAATCAAATTACAAGAAATACTTATTAGCACTACAAATGGATAACTCCTGAGAATTTCTGTATGTATGGATATATATGCATTTATATATTATATGTAATTGTGTAATGTCTATATGCAAGTTTGTATGTATGTATGTTTACTTTACTATCACATATCTTTAATTTGGGATTGTCGCTTTCCAACTTCTACTCAATATAGGAAACCAACGCTATGATGAATTAACCGTTCGCTGTATTGTATTCTATGAGTTATACAAATCTGTGGCTACTGTTGTACTACTACTGTACAAAGAGTAGATTTAAGGACTTTTTGTAACTTGTTCTCGCTTTGGTATCTAGCTTAACTTGATTTATTAATCTAATTATTTTTATATAATTAACGACATTGATGTTTGTTTATTTATTATAATGATGTCAGTTTGGGAATCAGATTACTACTATATTTCAGCGCGTGACTGTCCGTGATATCACTATCATTGGTTCTATCTGAAAACCAGCGCTGCACCGTCTTGGTACAGCCTATGCTGAGAGAGGACCTCTTTCGGTCTCTCTATGTATCTTATTTTTATTAGTTAACTTAGTATTTTATTTTTGCCTTGAATTTACAGTGTTTACATTATCTTATAATATGTTGATTTAAGTTATATTGTTTTTTTTGTTTTGCACCTGTTTGTACTTTGAGATCGAAATAAACGTGTTTTTTTTTCTTTCTCTTCTTTCTATTTATCATAGGTATTGCTTGCATACTCTTATTCATGTAATAGAGTATGCAAGCAAATAACATCACTGTAGGAAGGTACCACATAGGAAGAAAATCTGCTACATAACCCCATATGCCAACCAATCTAAGTACCGTGATTTAATATTACCGCTCTTAATGTATAAGCACCATTTCTAACCATTATTAGTCGAAGTACCTACGTGATTTGCAGAAATAGAAAAATTATGTCTTCCTTTCTAAAGATAAGTTTTCAGAGATAATTTTGAAGAACACATGTTTGTTAAAATTCGTACATTTTGTTTTTATGATATAACAAATTACTACAACAATAAAAAAAAATCGATAATTTTCATTTTTTTATTGTTTAGAGCCCGGTATTGTATTACAACACGATTAACGAAAACAAACCTATAACCACGCTGGCCAGAATATTTAAATTTTCTATCCAATTCGTCTTCTCCTGCATCGATCTTATCTATATATCGTATCCCTTAAAGGGGTGTTGATCTGTATATTTACTTTACCACCACTTACAAAAAAGGTACATATAAATATATAAATATTTATAAATAAAGTTGGTAGGCCCTTGTCATGACCGTGGGCTATCAATTAATAATTTTCGAATTCGTATCCAAGGCTCATGCCTCTCACTTATAGAAATCTAATTTGCGTATTAATATTTATTAATAACTCTTGCTTAAGCAATTCGTCAATATCAATATAAATTGCCTCAATGTTTACTGGCCCTAATGTAATTTAAAGTTATATAAAAAAAACTACAATAGCTACCCAATGTTTTCAAACTCAAAAGTTTACTTTTTAGAAAAAAGAAATCTCGTTTATTTATTAACTTTTTTTTCTTAATATTAGCGGATAAACAATATTTTGAATTTTTAGGTAAATATAGAGATTTTTTGGCGTTCTAATTCTCTTTCAATTTTCTCGACTTTATAATTGCACCAAATATGCCTAATGTATTTTTAGTGATCCAAAACTATTTTCAAATTATTGCATTTCTAATTAAACCGGTTTGGATCCAGTTGGATGCTTTCAAAGTCTAACGGACACGGGAAGAAACGTACTACACTAAACTGGCAATGGTCTGATCTCACTCCGCCCAAACTGCACTGGGCGACAAAAAGGATGACATGCAAACCCGTCAACTTTCATACACGTATCTCTCTAAAACTTAAAGTAAGGCACCGATATCGAGTCTGTGTCTTCGATAAGACATGCTAAAGTACCTCGACTATTAAATCGAAGACATATATTCCTATAAAATCCGATTACGAAATGAAAAATGATGTCGCAAGCGGGATTCGAACCCGCGCCTATTGGGATTCCGGCCCAATCGTGCTGCCACTACACCACCGCGACTAATTGTAGGACATGCAAATTTCATTTCGTATTATATTTACGTCTTAAGGTGACGGTATGCTATCTACCCGACAATGTTTACACATTGTTATAGGCTTAATACTTCAATTCGTAATCGGATTTTATAAATAATTAAGCATATTAAATGCTAAATTTCAGTAATTTACATATATTCCTAATTAAAGAAAATAAATCATATTTATCTCATATAACTTTTATAACATATCAACAAATTATTACCTTACCATAACTTTAAATTTCAACTTAATTTTAAAACTATTTAACTATCGAAATTTATCTGACATACGTATAAATAAAAAAGTGACATTTCAATATTACCGTGAACCCGGGACACTCACACCGACCTTCTCGGGACAAAAACGTTGATAATGTTGAAATTGACAGGATCAGGGTTGGTAAATACCAAAACAATAGTTTATAATAATAAATATCCAGCCTAAATCGAATTTTTAGTAATTTTTTTAGTAATTATATTTAGATATTAAAGAGTTGTTACGTAGTATCGGAGTATATCATCATCACAGCCCATAAACTTCCATTGTTGGGCTCGGGCCTCCTGCGTAATGGGAGGGCAATTAACCTACTATACCGCGCTGGTCAGACGTGTTGATATATCGTTTTGTTTCGAGTTTTCCTTCTCTCGTATAGATGTTATATGCGTTTTATATCCCTTAGTCGTCTCGTACGATCACCCACGGGTAAGATATGGGGTGGTGAATAGTATTCTTACTCCGTCACCACACGAAGTATAGCCATATACAAATTACATACTGATGAAATGTGAATATTTTATATGCCAATGAATAGATTGTTTAAATTAAATAGATAAAAAATATTGTACACAATTCGACACTCCTTCCTTTCTCATGACTGCCCTAAAAAATAAATAAAGCAATTAACATCATCCCTAGGAAAAGATAAGCTCAAAAAACTCTATACCAATCTGTTTGGCCAGGGTACAATACCAATCCTCTTAAGGCGGGAGGGCTTTATCTTTAATCTTTCTCTAGAAAGCCCGTATCATACATGATCTCAAGAAGAAAAATATTGAAAAAGCTTTCAACATTAAGCTAATATATAGAAACCACGAGACACGCGAAGAATGTTTCAGAAAATCATCTATAACATCTCAAAATAATATACATTTCATGTAATTCTTGAAATAATTAACAGTAAATATAATTTAGCATTCATATTGTAGAAACCTATAGACTGAACCTGAATAGAACCACTTCTGTTGAATCAGGTTTTATAAACACCGAAATTAAATTTTTACTTTTTTTTAGCTTTTCTAACCTCATACTAAGGAATAAATTATTGTGCTGCAGAGGACTTCGCAAACGTACTAATTAATAGAAACGAATAATATTCAAACTCAAATAATAATTTATTTTATTAATCAATTTAACTTTAATCATGAAGTTATTGAGACAGCCCTAGTCAGAATGCACCATCGACCTTTGTAGAGAGTACGATAATGTCCAAAAGCCCAAAAAACATTATATATTAATGTAGGAAGTTATTTTCTGTTGGCGGTATTTCCTTCCTGTACTATAAATTTACAGATTAATAAACCTTACTTCGGATGGATTTAAAATATACTATAGTTATATATTGTAATATAGTTATATTTATAGTAGCTCCAGGAAGTTTCTACGATAACAGTAGCATTTAAAGTATAATAGATTTCTTTTTATGCAGACTTCATATGCCCCGTTCAGGAAATTAAAGAGTTCGCAATGCTTGAGATACTTTGAAACATATCTTCTTTATAAATCATCATTCTCATACTCTTATCCCAATTACTTGGGGTTGATACAATATGTACTCTTCTTTCATAGTAAATATTATAAAAGTTATTGACAATAGCTTTATGACAGGCCGCCTGCCAGAAGTCAACTTTCTTTGGGAATGTAATTGTTGACCTAAAGGCATCAGATGAAGTTGGCCCAGGTCGTTATAAGGCTCTTAGTCGTCTTTTACGACATCCACGAGCAAAGTAAAGGTTGGAAGTATTCGAAGCCGCTACCAAACAGCTCTTAATCATCTTTATAAATAAAATAATAAAAATTATTTCTACCTTATAGACTTTGAAAGTATCCAATTAATGTGCTCCAAATCGGTATCATTAGAAAGGTATTAGATATATTCGGTTTTCAGGTCACATTCGGTCATACATGTAGTCGATTTGCAACTACTTTTTACTGCAGTTTAAAAATGTCATTTAACCAAAGCGGAGAGAAGTAGGTTGATATCTAGCCTCATAGATAGACTCAAAATCACTCAGCATTCAATGCAGAAAACTATACTCTCATATTACATATATAATCGAATTATAAATAACTTTAATGTAATATATATGTTGCACTGTAACATTATTGGACATCACTTAAACTAAATAGGCATTTATTTGGATAAACTAATTATAAATTAATTGCTAAGCGAAATAAAAACAAAATCCAAACACTTATTCAAATAAACCGCTGCCAGTGGGCAACATGCCCAGAATGCTGGCAGCATTGCCACGTTGGATGACTATGCTTAACCTCTGTGTCAAGTAAAGCCCAGCATTCCGGTCACGTGTCGCTTCATTAAGGCGCTTATTTAAATCTTTAAATATATAATGGGCCCAGGCCCCCACGGTCTCAAAGTTTTCACCCCAAAAGGCTCAAACATGTATACACTGTCTAGTCTAGAGTACAGTATTTGCGCCTTTTGAGGTTCTCCGCTAATTCTGCCGCCACTCCAGCCTTATTTTCAGTTCTGGAAACATGTGACGGCGCTAGGGTCAACACAAGCTGCGGACAACAAATAGGCACCATATTGACACTTATTATATTTCATTTTTCTTCTTTGTTTTTTATTTACAATTAAATTTATCTATTATTTTTTTTCGTACAAAACCCTTATTTCATTAGACTTATTATAATCATCATCATCCCAGCTCATATATATCCCACTGGGTTCAAACCTCCTGCATAATAAGAGGGTAATTGACCTACTATACCACGCTGGTGAGACGTGTTGGTTTTGTTTCGAGTTTTACTTCTCTTCCATACTGACTAGAATACTGTATCTAAATTTGAGCTAAGTGTCAATAAAATGGTATTGTTTCTTTCTTTTTTTGTATATTAATTATATTATCTTTTAGTTAACTAATAAATATCTCTATTTTTTGCAGTGGAAGATGCGAGTGGACGATATACATCAATGTTCTACTGGGGGAACAACTACTGGACAGGCTCCGCCGAACTCTGCGACATAATAAATGACGAACTGGCACTCACCAGATCTGTCAACAGTAAGTTTATACTAATACAAAATAGATTTACTAAGTATATATTAATACAAAATAGATTTACTGCCGGAATGTTACAATTGCTTTCATTTTTCGTACTCCACATGTTTATTATTTTTTTTTTACAAACATATAACTTAACGGAAACAAATTACACCCAGACTCAGACCAACAATTTATAGATTAAGGTATTATCCTGCGTGGGAATCGAACCTACGCCACTGGTACGGTAGACCGGATCTTAACCATTTCACCATCTGTACTTTCCTGATTCCGCAGGAGTAATATAGATTTTGGTCAGTCAATTTTTCTATCCCTTGGGAATAGTTCTTTTAACTTACATCCTATATACAAAGTGTATACAAAATTTTATGATGACGGTTTCAGTAGTTAAAACGTGAATATGGAACAAAACAAATAAACCAAACCACTTTCACAGATAAAAAGAAAAATAAACATATCAAAGTACAATACAAACAATGAATCAACTTTTTCTTTTATCTTTTTATTCTTAGCCCATATATGTCCTACTATCGGGCTCAGAACTTCTCCAGATGTAGGAAAACGAAAGACTCTCTTAAGATTACACTTTTAATTTGCGTCTTTTGTAACAATGTTTTCTGATAACATACATTTTGAAGCTTTTTTGAGGCGACTATTGTAGATATGTATTTGCTTGTATCTTTTAATCGTTTTGCTCAATAATAAAGAAAATATTGTTGAACTTTCCATGAATATCTTCTCCGTAAGTACCTTAGGGATCGATTTAGTCAAGTAAGTATTACTATAAGAGAAGGAAAAGTCAAATTATCATCGTGTGACCTTTATTAACCCTTTCACCAGGATATTTTTATTTCAACTATAATACGAAAAATTGAGACTTATCCAGATTTCAAAAGACCTAACGGCGTTTGATTATGTGTTAACTACTAGAGCAGCCATCACTCTCCCACACATTGGAAAGAAGGGTGAAGTGTATACTGACGTAATTTCCTTTTCGTGCAATGAACCATCCACTAACAGTTTTAAAAACCGGCTCTTAGCTAATATTACGAGCACTACATTGTATGCCGATGCAATAGATTGCTACGCTTGATGACTTTAACATAGTATACAAATTAGTTAATCAACAAAAATGTTATTTCTACATGAAATATAGAAGGCTAAGTAAACGATTTATTTTTTAAGCAATAACACTGAAGATAATTGCATTGTGATGAAATTAAAATATAAAGGACAACCATATCTTTCTATGGGAGAAAACTACGGGTATGTTTTAAATATCGCTATGTTGAATATTTTCTTCATGCATACATTTGAAAGTACGATTTTTCTTCTTTACATGATGCTTAATAAGAGCAATATTTGTACGTTATGATGCAACTTGACTGTATCTTTAGTTTTTTTTTTTTTTTTCAAACACTCGTATGTTTGGGCTACTATCTCCCCTGACATGATCAGGGACCTTGTTTAGATTTGATTATATTAGATTTACAAGTTGAAAAGAACAGAAAGTACAAACACTAAAGTACATACAGAACATAACTATTAGATTAAGGTTAAACTATTAGAAAAGTAGAATACAGGAAATTAAAACTAGATAATGAGGGAGTAATATTAACTATTAATATTATTATTTATATATATATATATATATATATATATATATATATATATATATATATATATATATATATATATATATATTTCTTTTTTTTTTATAATATACATTTTATTTTATTTTATTTTTTAAGTAATAATATATGAAGAATTTATAAATAGTGTTATTTAAAGTAATAAATAAAGAACAGAAAGTACAAACACATACGTACGCAGAAAACAAGAATTTCATAATAAAGAATAATATAAATTTGAAGTTAGAAAAATAAACAGAGAGCTTTTTATTAAAAGTAAAGAAAGTAAAAAGAAATAAGACTAAAGATATGAGGTAGAAATAGAAGAAAATAAAGAAGTGATAGAAAGTTTACAACTTTTTTATACTAGTGCCCATCTGTATATAAATATCTTTAGTATTGCTGAGACCACGAGCGGCAGACACTTAGTATCAGGTGGGCAGCTTACTGACATCAAAGTCACATAACAAATGATATTTATTATACTTGATAACAAATATATCTCCATGTAGCGACGGATTAAGAATATTACCCTCTACTAACTCTCCTCCTAATTTCCACCAACTGCAAAGACAATCTAGGTTCACTAAAATGTGGCTTTTATGAAATTATTTATTGGAAAGACCTTTCCTCAATAATGGATGTTGATAGATTGTGAATTATAAAAAAGAAAACGTCATGATTCAGTAGTAGTAGGACATACACTGTTGATAGTTTACTATCTACAGCCGCAGTCTAGTCTGTCTGAGGTAGTACCACACTCTCGCAAAACGACATAATTCAGTAGTAGTAGGACATACACTGTTGATAGTTTACTATCTACAGCCGCAGTCTAGTCTGTCTGAGGTAGTACCACACTCTCGCAAAACGACATAATTCAGTAGTAGTAGGACATACACTGTTGATAGTTTACTATCTACAGCCGCAGTCTAGTCTGTCTGAGGTAGTACCACACTCTCGCAAAACGACATGATTCAGTAGTAGTAGGACATACACTGTTGATAGTTTACTATCTACAGCCGCAGTCTAGTCTGTCTGAGGTAGTACCACACTCTCGCAAAACGACATAATTCAGTAGTAGTAGGACATACACTGTTGATAGTTTACTATCTACAGCCGCAGTCTAGTCTGTCTGAGGTAGTACCACACTCTCGCAAAACGACATAATTCAGTAGTAGTAGGACATACACTGTTGATAGTTTACTATCTACAGCCGCAGTCTAGTCTGTCTGAGGTAGTACCACACTCTCGCAAAACGACATGATTCAGTAGTAGTAGGACATACACTCTTGATAGTTTACTATCTACAGCCGCAGTCTAGTCTGTCTGAGGTAGTACCACACTCTCGCAAAACGACATGATTCAGTAGTAGTAGGACATACACTGTTGATAGTTTACTATCTACAGCCGCAGTCTAGTCTGTCTGAGGTAGTACCACACTCTCGCAAAACGACATAGTTTAGTATTGGCACGATCTACACTGTTGAGTTTACTGTCTACCGTCACGGGTCGGTCCGTCCGGGGTGACATTTGAGCAGTGGAAATGTGGTAATATGCTGTTATGCTTCGTTCAGTGAACGAGACAGCCGGCAGCCCAACATGGTAGGCTACAGTCTAGCTGTACCGTTGGTATTGCAAAGGTCTATGAGCGGCAGTAACACTTGGCATCAGGAGTGCAGCTTGCTCGATTACTATCATAAGCAATAAAAAATATATATGAATTTAATGACACGTATTATTTTACTAACCAACCTCAGAGTGAAGCAAAGGAAAAAAATATATACAAGTATTATCTGAGTCCACTTATCTTTGCAGCAATAACGATATGGCGAAACTCACGCAATCATTGCAAATCAGCAAAACACTAATCTATATGTACCGCAGGTTTAATACTAAGCTTACGTAATCCTATGAGTGTACGTTGCGAACTGTAAAATTGCAATAGTTTTATACATTTGTGATTGGGTGAAAATACGATATATTGTAGCGAAATTTTGTTATAACTTTTTGTTTTTCTATGTGATGATTGAGAAAGAATTGTGAAATATTGACAGCTGGCCAAATAGCTAAATAATGAAGTATTTGTTTGACATTTTGTCATGCTAACGTTAATTTATTTAACATTGGCTACATATATGCGGAGGAGGCTCGAGCCAGGCAGTGATATATGACCTGACATGATAATAATGGACTTGCTAGATTTAAACCTCCTCCAAAATCGGTGGAGCAAACTGTGTTAGTCAGACCTGTTGCTATGGATTTCCTTCCGAGACCGCCTTCTCTCGCATAGATATTATTTGCATGTTTTTCTTTTAGTCTTTGTTTGCGTTACCTACGGTCCAGAAAAAGGATAATGAATTATGGCGATTACCAATATAAAATAGCGGAAGAATCATTTAAAAAACACATTTTTTTTTATATCAACACCCAACACTGAGGAGATTATCTTGTATTGCGAGGAACTTTACAAACGTACAATTTGGCGGACACAAATTATACCCGGAATTGGGACCACAATTTATGGATCGCACAAAGTATTATCCAGTGCGAGAATTAAACCCATGACACTGGCACAGAAGCTCAGTATCTTAACCACTACGCCATCTGTGCAGACGAGTTATGTAACATGAAATATTATCTCCTCAGTCAAATATACTATATATGACTCATTGCTATTTTCGCAAGACATTGAGTATTTAGGTGTAACTGTGTATTGCGTAAGTTCGTGGATTTTTTTTATAGAAAGTGACATAAATGACCATCCCCTTGACCCACTACAGTAAGCGCTTTCAACTTTTCATAAAAAGCTACTGGTCTAAGCAGTGACCTTGACATGCTCAGGTGGCGTAGGCCCATCCATACACGAGATGGCGAGCCAGCCACGGATATCAAAAAATCGGTACCAGTGGTCGACCACCGATTGGATCGATCCCATAACGTGTGGGAATACGGTGGACTATGAGGCCGCACGCCACCCTTTTCCTCACCTCGGACGGAATGAATGATGTGTGTCCAGACCATAGCCATCCAAAAAAAATTTTATCCATGCTATGTCAAAAAGAAATATTACGATAGGTTACTACATTTTTACTAGTTTAGTACATTTGTTAACCGATTTAGATGTGTTTGGAACGATGACGCGCGTTGATGTCTTTTATATCGCACTACGGGTACACTTCAAGATATAGTATCTTATTTAATTTACCACTAGTATAGATGAAATAATAGCTTCTTCTTCTTCTTTAACTTATATATGTCTCACTACTGATGAGAACAAGGGGCTCATTCTCAATAGGTTGGAAATTCCTCTACTATGCTGAGCTCGCCAGACGGATTAGAATAGGATTTTATTTAGTTTTCTTTCTCTTCAATGAGCTTTTCATATTCCTTAGTCATCTTTTACGTTAACCATGGGAATTTAAATTGTATTTTCATTCCGTCATCTTTTATTTAGTTGAAATACAATTTCTCGGCCCGTCTCGTCTCGACGTCTCGTCGTTTTCCCTGTGGTGACGGTGTAAGAATACAATTCACCACCCCCTCTTACCCGTGGGTGATCGTAAAAGACGTCTAAGGGATACAAAACTCATATAACATCTATGCTAGAGAAGGAAAACTCGAAACAAAACCCTATACCAATACGTCTGACCATCGTGGTATAGTAGGTCAATTTCCCTTCAATTGTGGAGGAGGCTCGAGCCCAACAGTGGGACGTATGTGAGCTGAGATGATGATAACAATTTCTCGTCTCACTCAAAACAGTAAATTTTGTAAAAAAATAAATAGGATATGTATTGAGCTATAGATACTGCTTAAATAGTTGGTACTTTACAGATACTGCTGAGAACCGAAGGTCTCAAATTTGAGTCCTTAATTTGGTAAAAAAAGTATGTAGTTGTAATGGTTTTCTCCAAATTTCCAGCAAAATTTGCAGCAAGTGCATTTCTAACTCCGTTTACCACTGTGAAGACAAAGACTATAAATAAAAGTAAAAAAGGTGTTGTTTATACCCCTATTTATTATTTTGGGGATATAAGCTATAAACAAAAATAGAGATAAAAGATACAAAAGCTTAGAATAATCAATTTAATTTTTTTTAAACGTATATCACTTTATCGTACATACTTGAGCTTTATCGTATATACTTGAGAAGCTTTAATTATAATCTCATCATTATCACCATTCAACTTTTCACCATCCACTGCCTGATGTAGGCGTCTCCTATAGAACACCATAGCTTCATCATTATCTTGTAAAGTTAACAACATAATTACCACACTTCTCTCAGATTAGCGATCATGTATTACACTTCTAGTGATCCCTTAAGTAATTTTACCCAAAGGCAAGTAAAGGATGCTGTCAAGGATAATACGATATCGTCATGCTTAGCAGACAGGTAGAATATCACTCTTGGTGTATTAAGTTTCCTATGAAATGTTGGCCTTACTTCTGAAATAAAATAATTCTTGGTCCTACCGTGATGATGAACGCTTTCAAGTATTCGAAACGTCGCCAATTAAAAATCAAATACAATGAGATAGAATTCGCAAAAATACAAATGTGTCGTTTTAATCGTGTAAACAACAAAACCTATATTTCTGTTAATCCCTTAGCTAGATTCTACGATCCTAAAAGGAAAGTAGGGTGTGGTGATGCAATGTAATATTAACCCGTCACCAAATGGAGAAACCATTTGCTTAGAAGCATGAATAAGATTTTTATAATGTTTCATTTCGTTTCAGAGAGCAGTACGAATAATCAGATATTTAACGATTGGCGCGAGGACGTATCGATGACTAGCTCCGGGGCGCCATTCGCGACCGCATTCTATGTGGCGCGTGTCGCTGTCACCACCAACCTCACCGAAATTATTAAGACTGTAAGTTGTATTTCATCTAGCTATCCATCCAGCAGCCTTAAACATCTGCTGGAATTTGGTCTTCCCATAAGGATATCATGTATTAATTGTTAAATTTGGCCAACGTGTAAGCGATCGCCGTATTGAATCAGTTAATTTCCCTAAAGACTTCTACTGCTGGTGAAGCTCCTATACAAACTTTACGAAACCCAGGGGAAATCAAGGATTATTTTTTTGTATCTATGATGGTGGACGAGTAAGCTACCATAATCTGGAAAATATACTGAGCGACACCATAGTAATTGAGATAAAAGAAAAAAAAAGATGTTTTTTAATCTGTATACATAAAAATATGTACGTTATGTCTTAAGATATAAAACACAGTAATATTTCTCGTGTTGTTTTGAATTAAGAATATCTTATGTAAACCTCATTCCAAAAAAAAATAAGTTTTTCCAAAGTAGCCATCAGAATCGACTACAATATTACTAGACTAGAGTATTACCAATTAAAATTATCCTCAGGAAACTTATAACATTTAATGACATCGCCAACCCGCCAGCCAAGCGTGACGATTATGGCAAAATATCCTCTCGTAGGAAAGCCTATGTCCAACAGACACATCAATATAAAACGTATTTTAGCTTGAAATAAATCTTGAGTTACTCATATTGTTGTTGGTTAACATTTTGATTTTCAATTTTACCCAAATACGTTCATATGTAAAAAGAGTCAGACAAAGCTCGATTTACTACGACTGTGAGTTTCTTGTATATACTAGAATAGAAAGAAGAAAAAAAAATAAGATAAAAAATGTAATCCATTTTTTTTATCAGCGTCGTACTCTACACCTGGGCGTCTGCTTACCTCTGTCCTGCACACGCGATTCTGTCGGCCAGCTAGTGGGAGGTGCACGAGCACCACTCCTATCTCATAAGGTGACAGCTGTAAGGTCCCCACAACATGGAGGTTACAGCTACCTCGGGGACCCTACCTTCAGAGTATTACTGTAAGTAATCATTAGTCAGTTTTAAGTTATTTTACTCAAATATATTTTATATCATCATCATCATCTTAGCTCATATACATCCCACTGTTGGGCTCGAGCCTCCTCGACAATGGGAGCGTATTGACCTACTATACCACGCTAGTCAGACGGCTAACACGTCTAGTCAGACGGCTAACACGTCTCATAGGGTTTTAATTCGGGTTTGTTTCTTTTGCATAAATGTATTTGATATTCCTTAGTCGCCTTTTACGACACACATTGGCAAGGTAAAGTGGTGAATTACATTTTTACTTCGTCATCATATTGGAAACAAACAATAGACACGAGATATTATCCCTTAACGTACATAGTTATAAGCTTGATACCTGCATATCTGGCGAGCGATAAAAACATCGACCTCCCATTCTATTTTTTACAGTATAAGCTCCATTTCTTCATAGATGGCTGCAAAAAAAAACCTACCGTTCTCACTGCGCACAGGCGCGGGTTCGATTACCGCGTAAGACTATACTATGTGTGATCTACGAATTGTTGCCCTGAGTACGAGTGTAATATGTGTTCCTTTAATACACATTTGTAAAGTTTTCCGCAATGCGAGGATTAGTGCCTTTGTGCAGGATGTTTTCTTAAATAAAAACTGAAAAAAATATTCCTAACGACTCAATATAAGAACACCCCTGAAACTATGACCAAACAATCGGTAATTACATACGTTCACAGAGAAAATGCGTGTGACAAGACAGTTATTAAACATAGTTAATATAACAAATGTAAATAAACAACAATTTACTATTTTATCGTTTCCAGCTCGTGAATTGTACTCGTACACCGTAACCGCAAAGAAATTTCGTAATTCACAACAATGTATTTAAAACTAGTTACAATTAACTTAAATAACCAGCAAATTCGATTCAAATTGAATGTTTTTATTTAGATTTTTTTATTATCATATATTAACTTTATAATTGCTGTGTGGTAGCGGTTACGAATACTACCAAACCTTACTTTGCTCGTGAATGTCGTAAAAGACGACTAAGAGCCTTATAACGACCTAGGCCAACTACATCTGATGCCGTTTGGTCAACAGTTACATTCCCAAGAAGGGTCGACGTCTGGCAGGCGGCCGGTCATAAAACTATTGCCAATAACTTTTAAAATATGTACTATGAAAGAAGAGTACATACTGTATCGACCCCAAGTAATTGGGATAAGAATAGGAGAATAATTATTAACTTTATAATGCCTTCTCTTAACGTTCGAACTTTAATACGATTCACGCAATAATTTAAGTTTTTAAGTAATAAAAACTTTGACGAATCGCTAAACTATTAACATAATTATGAAATGCCAACATCATTTCACAACTGAACGTTACTCAAACTCACGGTGAGGGCATTCCACTTTCTAAACGGTGTTTGTGTGTCGCGTGACGTCACCGCTCTATGGTCTAGTCCGATCTAGTCTTGGACCTTTACGACGTAGTAACAATGAAATTTTATATAATAAATGAAAGTTATACAATGTATTTTTCTTGTGCTCTGACGAGTTAAAAATGCAATGTGTAACCAACACTAGCTTTGTTGTGAGAATCATAATGATCAGCTGAGGGTTCAGTGAGGTTAATGGACAGTAACGCTCTACTAGTAAGCTTATACTGCAATCGGCAACTTGTCTGTAAAGCGTTGTGCTTATTCTATTATTACCCCTACGGTAAGGTTTTATCCAACGATAAACGTGAACAGGTTAGAAAACACATCGAATTAGATGCCATTTTCATAAAACTACTAAAGAAATACTCCTTGGATGACAAGAAATTTTACATAAATTAATGGACACAAATTACACTCGGACTCGGAACAACAGTTTATACTTTGTGGGTTCAACCCGCAATATTTGGCACAGTAATTCGGTATCTAAATCACTACGCCATCTATGCAGCTATGTAGTTTATTGTCATGAGTGGCGTTATTTTTTATTATTCTAATGCTTAAAACAATTGATTCAATTACTACATTTGAAGGCAGCCAGCCTTAATAGTGGTAGGACCACGCTGTTGACAGATCCCTGTCTACAGCCGCGGGCCGGTCCGTCCAAGATAGTACCACACTCTCGCAGAAGATCGACGTCTGAGTAATAGCAATGTGCTATTGCGCTTCGTTCGGAGAGCGTGAGAGCCGGAAGCCGGACTGGGTGGTTTTGGGGATTGTAATGGTAGGCAGCGGCCTAGCTATACCCTGGTATAGCTATGGGTGGAAGTGACACTTACCACCAGGTGTGCTGCTTGCTCGTTTGCCACCAGAAGCAATAAAAAAAAACGCATCATTTTCATTCAGAAATTGATGTTAGCAAGACACAAAAAAGACAAATAATGCGATCTGATGATTAATGCGATTTAATTTGTGGGTTAATAGTAGAAGTAGGTACTTTTTTGTGTTTATTATATTTCTCACGCATTAAGATTTGAAGCACCATTTTGAACATTAGTTTCTCTCTAGTGGTGAACTCTAAATATATAAAAATTTATGTTTTGTTAAAAAAAAATACAGTTTATAATTTATATTTCAAAACGACATCTAGTGACAACGTGTTCACCTTGGTGGTGTCAGTAACATCATAACCACTATCATTTTGCTCTTATCCTAATTATTTAGGGTCGACATAATATGTTCTCTTCTTCCATACAACCCTATCAGACGTAATCGCTGTTATCACTCCCTGTCTTTTGATAATCTATCATTCGCCTTTGTCTTCTTCTTTTTATGTATTGGCAATCAGCTAGTTACATGAGCCATTGTTGCCAGTGTTGTTCAGATCGTCATTGTCCGGCAGTAAGTCAAATCATCGCCATCAACAGTGCTATGGCAGCACTGTTGATGAAAAGTAAAAAATGCTAATGAAAATTCTGGGATTTTTGAAGGAAACAAAACGCTGTAAAGCTCTTTTATATATATATAGATATATATATATTTTAGATATTCTTCACTACATACATCCCCGCAGTTCCGTCACATCACATTACATAAAAAGCCATCAAAATTATCTAATATAACACTTTAAAACACTAAGATATCAAATATAATACAAGACCGCCACATGAAGTTTTCAGATTCGCGTCAAAAATCCATCACTGACCTTTATATCATAAGTGTAACACTTAATTTTATCAGTAACAGCAAGTAAAAAAATATATTCAGAAAAAAAATTATACCAACTTTTGCTAAAATCCCAATAGACGTTATGATTTAAAAAATAAATTAACGTGCATTATAGTGTATTAATAGTAAAATGAGCAAATAGGTACAAGTAAACAAAATAGATAACTTTTAATGGGCTCCTATCATATATTACGCATAGTATCGGTTTGTATTTTTTTTTTACTATTCCGTCATTTTTAATGCTATTTAGAGTTACAGTCCATCCATGACCATGAATGTTCATAAGTATTCAAAACGTCGGGATATATAAAAACACAAATAAAGTTAAAATTTGTGAAAAGATTTATCTCATATAATTAGTTCAGCCTTGGTGACGAAATAATATTGAAATTTTGATGTTACAATTTGAGGATTTTTGAAACTCTTGAGAGTCTTTTGCGTTAAACTTTCTTTACGCGTATGTAATGTTCCTTTACGCATAGGAATGCTGTGTTAATACTGTCCAGGATAAAAATGCTAAGCTAAAAAACACAGCATCATCATTATCAAAATAAAGCATCAATAGGATATCCGTAATATATTACTTGATTACAGTTAAGTGGAAATAGCGTGCGGTGGCGGTATGATAATTGCTTTTGTATTACAATCTCTTGCGAAAACTTACAACTTTGTAGTGCTTACTACACTAATCATGCGTTTTGTAATGAAATGAAATGTGAACGCACAATACATTGTTGTGTACTTTTCTGATGTAATAAAGTACTTTATTATAGAACGGAATTACAAGATTAATATAAGTTTTATTTATATTACGAACCCTCTTTAAATAAACTTTTTCATAGATCATTGAGACTCCAAACTTTAATTTATTTTCATTCTACTGTCTCTATGATCTCGGCCTATATTCACTATGACTTAAGCCACCAGTTATCGCACCAGGCTGTGTTTAAGTGTGTTTAGGCCTGGTGCGGTATCGCAAGCTGCGAAGATTTTAACTGTAAGTCCTATGTGACCATTTAATTCACAACTGTATTACTTAAACATATATTATAATTAACTCCCTTTAGACCAACTGGCATATAGAAACCAGGTAGTAATTAATTAGCCGATAGCAAATAACTAAAGAATTGTAATCTAAATAATTTTTAACTTAGACTTACATAATGTAGCCATTTATTACTGATCTGCTTATTTGCATTCACGTCAATTGGTGATTATTACAAGTCAGCAATATGCATTGAAATTAGTGTAGCCTCGCAGTGCTCCCTTGGACAGCATTTCACGATTCCTTTGGCAAAGATAGAATTGTCAACAGTTTGTATTCTTAATACCAGTACACGGGGATATAATTTGGTGTTATTTTAAACAGTTTCATGATAGATAGGTGTGATTATAGCCCCATTCCCGTTAAGTGGTATATACCTAATTATTGATAGTTGTACAGTTAGTGCCAATAGATGAATGGAATTTCATTAAATTAGTAGGATTATTCATTTCTATGTGGCTTTTTCGTTTCTATCAAAACAAGTGACTTTGTATTATTCTAACAGCGAGAGTTCCAAGACTTGCGACACTCACAAGAGTCTTGACATTTGGGCAACACTAATTGAAATAAGGATTTTTACAGAACGTAGTTATAAGTTACCCACTACCCCATTTGATGACTCTGTTCAAGAATTTTTACGACTCCCACAAGTAAATAATATATGACCGAATTATTATAGATTAACCCGTTGTCGGATAAAATAAATATTATAAATAAACATGTCTGTTTATATTTCAGTGGCGTATGTGTTCTAGTGGGCATACTGTTGATCGTATCAACGGTTTACGACGTGAGGATCGGTGATGACGTGCGTAGACGCAGACGGCGTGCCAACAACATCGCCAACAATGCTACAACACGACCAGAAAGCAAGCTCGACCTCAACGGACTCAGTGATATATCTGTCGCTAATGGTCAGTCAATAAAAATAACAGAAATTAAATGAAATGTATCTTCTCTACGTGTGCACTTTAAAAATACAACGCGTAGCCTGCCCTTACTCATCAGTGAAAACTGACTGAGCAACCCGGCTGGATAGCTCAACTTATCTAAATCGCCACACCCAGAAAGGACTTAGTATATACTAAATAGACTGCACAGATGGCGTAGTAGTTAAGACACTGACTTTCCGTGGCAGTGCCATGGATTCAATTCCTACGCAGGACAATAATATGAGCGATCCACAAACTGTTGTTCTGAGTCTGGGTAATTATATGTTTATAAAGTCCCCTGTAATACAAGGATTATTTCCTCAGAACAGGGTGGTCTAGACGTGGATCTTTAAAATATATGTATATATATATATAAGAGTAGGCTCTTGCAGAGATGCTATCTGCATATTTCATCCCTTAGTAATTTTCCCATCCACGGACAAGAGAAGGTATAGTAATGTTGGGCTCGAGCCTCCTCTGTAATTAGAAAAATTAACCTACTATACCATGCAGGTCAGACATGTTGATGTAGTATATTTTTTTCGAGTTTTCCTTCTCTTGAATAGATGTTATATGTCTTTTATATCCCTTAGTCGTCTCTTACGATCATCCACGAGTAAGATAGGGGTGGTGAATTGTATTCTTATTCCGTCACCATACGAAGAATATTTATGTATCTTTTATATTTTTCTGTCAGGCAAGTCGATGTATAGCGTGAACAACAATCTAGCCATCAACAACACGTCCGAGGAGCGACTCACCGCCGAGACAACCTCCAATGATGAACTCAAACTCAGTAAGTTAATTTTATTAATACTATAATGGTTTCTGATGTTTACGCGAGTGTTACACAGTTGAAATAAAACTACTTTTACGAATTCTATCTGTAATAACAATGACTTATTGGACGTGATACACCTTAGTCCTCCCGTGACCATGATCACTGTAAAATGTTCGAAAATTTTGTAATAAAATCAAATACAAACGCGATAGAATACATAAAAGTAGTTTTATTTCAAACTATTAATGGTTTCAATATTGACTGGAATCGCTAATCTAATAGAAAGCAAAAGAAGAAAAGAAATTTGGTATATATTATATACAATTAATTTATTACCTAGATCAGCTCTTAATTTCGATAAATGAGTATAGTGTTATGGAAGTATAGTAAAAATCGATTAAGTATGCAGGCTACATCATTGCAATAGAAAACTATAAAGAAAACTCTATCCGGCCCGCCTTATCATTGTGGTTCGTTAAAGCTGAATTTCTTTTTCATCTTTTCATTTCAATCCAAATGAAGAATCTGCGAGAGGAGGAAAACTCGTAACAAACACATCTGACCAGCGTGATATAGTAGGCCAATTTCCCTCCCATTATAGAGGAGGCTCGAGCCCAACAATGGGACATATATGAGCTGAGATGATGAAGAATCTGGAAAATGCTCACAATACGATATAATAAATTTTAATTATAAAAATAACAAAGACATACCTGGTGGTTATATTGTAAAATTATAAGTCGAGTGTTACTGCTATCGTTGGGTTCTGGTTTCAAATTCTGAGTCGAACAAAGTCAATGTGACTTTGTTCGACTCGACAACTGTTAATTTTTTTATAGATTTCTCGGATTTTCGTTAATTTACTGGAATACTGAGCACTGACACAGAAAAAAGGAACTGTATGTACCTGAGACTAAAGATTATGCCGTGAATTGTATCGTTACACCTTGGCTTCTCCTAGAAAAATAATTATAAATTTAAAAAAATATAAATAATTGATTTTATGCTTAATGTTCTCCCTATCCTCCCTCCCAGACGTATGGTCGGAGCTGCTGCTGTCGTTCTCCATGAAAGCGAACGTGCTGCAGATCTTCGATCAGTCGGTAGGCGCTGACACGGTGCCCGTGGTGCATGGCCTCCGCGTTATGTCCATGATATGGGTGATCTTCGGACATACTTGCATAGTTATCTTCAAGGTGAGTCATATTTAATTTTGCCGTTCTCTTAAATATCGTAATGTTTACGAGATTTAGTGACCTCTGATATTTAATGAAGGATTTTATCGCGGTTACATTTACTTTTTATTTACCCAACTTTTGAATATTTTAGCATTTACAGTCACAGGTGGACTAAGGTGAGTCACTTACAATTAGTCATCTCTATTGCAAAAGTGTATATCTAACCGCTACATATATATTATTGATACAAATTCATTGCCAGTAATAAAGATATTTTGTCGATTCACTATTTTAAAAATCAGTTTTTATTCTATTTAAATATGAGTATGTACATATATTGGTCTTATTTACACGTGAGTTGAGTTTGGGTTGAATTACATTGATAATATAACTATATATATATAATAATATATATTATGTATATAGATACAATTATTTTCGTTTCATATTAAGTTTTCACTTCAGTCGGCAGTCCTCGTGACTGCTTTTTATTTCTATAATCAGCCTATCGGCGTCCACTGTAGGACCTAGACCTCATCATATGAGGGATATAATGTTATAATCGCCACATTCAATAAGCAGTTTGGCGATGGTAGATAGATGGTATGATTCTTATTATAATTTATCCGGAAGAATGGTGTTGCCCGATCTCTCGGGGATATCACCTCTGATAACCGTTATTACGACTCCCACGCGAAAATTAGAACTGACTATAAATACATTGTATAGTCTTCTTATTGTTATAGTCCGTGTGTTGACGGAGTAAGAATACAATTTACCACCCTTTTTTTTTATTTTTTTTATTTTTTTGCGGTGGGCTATGGACGTCGCACCCCGCCAAATCGGTCCGGGGTGACGGAAGAGGCGGCGCGCAACCCCATTGACCCACCCTGCAAGCACCTCTTCTTCGCCGTGCGAGCGGGCCACCGGTACCCGATCTTTCTCTTCGGTGGCTCGCTCGGTGGTATGCCCTCTCGGGCTCCTCTCCTGTCCTGTGGTCGACAGCTTTCGCCGTCGAGGCGTCGTCCTCACGCGGTGGCCTCACGTCGGGTGACCGGACAATTCCCCGGTCCGATCACCCGAAGCCTCGATTAGGGCGGCATCAGGCGCAGGTACTCGCGCCTGCGCCGCCCCGGCCGCGGGCGGCGGCCCGGGTCACGGGAATCCTCCCGGGCCCGTTCTGCCACCTCCTTCTGCGAGATGACAGCCTCGCAGAAGGCGGCGACCGCGTCCCAATTCCTGACGCTGTCGACCATCGCTCGCGCAACAGCCGGCAGCGTCAGGTCGGCACCGATGACAGCGACGAAGTCACGGCGCTGCCCGTACCAGCTCGAACATACCTTGAGCGTATGTTGCGCCGTGTCCTCGTCGCTACTGCAATGGTGGCAGGACGGAGTCCACTCCCTCCGCACGACCGTGTGCAGGTACTAGCCGAAGCTACCATGCCCCGACAAGACCTGCACCAACCGGAAAGAGAGGACTCCGTACCGCCGCTCCATCCACTCCATCAGTACGGGCCGGAGGGCCTCAACGGTAAAAACATCGTGTCTAGGCCTCTCCAGCCGCGTAGCCCAACGGGCGATGACTTCTCGGCGGGCGTTTATTATAATTTACCACCCGAGCGAGAGATCGTACGAGCCAACTAAGGGATATAAAACGCATATAACATCTATGCGAGAGAAGGAAAACTCGAAACAAAATCCTATACCAACACGTCTGACCAGCGTGGTATAGTAGGTCAATTGCCCTCCCATTATGTAGAGGCTCAAGCCCAACAGTGGGACGTGTTTGAGCTGACATGATGATGATGATGATGATGACATTGTATTTTTAACAAGTCACCAAACGGAGACTTTTTACTGGTTACTTTTATCTTATTTCTATTATATGATTTCCTAAATCATTTATAGAACATTTTAATGTAAATTTAGATAAAATTTTAAATGTATATGTTACCATTTTATAAGGATTAATCAGAGGAATATTATGCAAGCTTTAATTAACATTAATTAGAATTAAATATTGATTCGCGAACCTTCAAATATAGTAATCCACATGCAAAATCAAATCAGGTGGCGAGTATAAAATTAAATAATTTAAATAATAATGTTGATCCACAAAATAGTTTTATTCCTTATCTTTACGCAATATTTATTTATATAAAATAAAATTACCTACTTTTCATTATGAAATAGCTTTTGAATGCAAATTTAAAAAAAAAATTTTATACACCTTGAGACTATTTTTAATTTATTTTTTATCTAAAAATATTTATAAATAATATACCAGCCAAAAATATTACACCAAATTATGAGTCTTAACGTAGGCTTTATTTCGTAATTCTGTTATTATTAGTTTTATTATCTATGGTTATTTCTTTTTTCATTTATTTCTGAGATGCATTTGTATTTAATATATAATTTATTTTATATAAAGTATTATTTAATCCTGAGCAATATATTAAATTCAAATGAGCGGAGGAATTTGTTTGTTATGCTTCCACGCTTAAATGATTGTCTTTAAATTTCATATACGCGTTGTCAGGGATACAAAAAAGGCTATAGGGTACCTACTATCTTTTAAAAAGTAGAATTCTATGGAGCATACAAAAATGTATTGCAAAAATGTACCAAATTGCCAGCATATTTAAATTGTTACATACGAAGCCAATATTAAAGTAATTCTCTAGATCACGTACTTCGTAAATAAAGCATGAAGTATGAAAACTAATAATAAATATATGTATTTATTTGTTAATAATGTTTACAGTACGCGGACAACACCGCACTGAGAGCAATCCTGGAGAAGAGCTTCCTGTTCCAACTCATCATCAGTGCAGTTTACAGCGTTGACACTTTCTTCTGTCTTGGGTAACTTCTAGCTTTTAGGCATTTTTTTCTCACTCGTTTTCATTATTCCTTCTTTATTATACCGATGGGATATTAGTTTAATCAACCTCACATGTCCAGTGGCTGAGGTTCGATTCCACTACACATAATTCTTTATTAGTAGTTATTTATGTTTGTAAAGACGACAAGACAAGGATATATTCCTTACTGCGGGGTGTTATTTTATTTTTTAAATAAAAACATCTGATGAACGGGCTAGTATATGACGTCCAACATATTATCCTTAGAATAAAGAATATACTAAAATAATGAAACGGTATAAATAGATGTTCTTAAATACCCTCTCACTGCTAAGAATATTAGATGTAAGTTGACCCAATAAATATTAGAAAATCAATTAACATTTTGTAACAATACAACATCGCAAATAAAGCATCCTACTTAATCACCGTTATAATAACAAGTGTTGTGATAACAATTTTGGATATATGTATAAATTTTTTTAAACATTTACATTGGAATTTTCAGGGGCATGCTGGTAACATATTTGTATTTCCGTACGAAGTCACGCGGCAAACTGGACGCTTTGGTGCAGGGTCACAAGAAGTTCACGTCCGGAGTACTTCAGTTCCTTGGACTAATTGGATACAGATTTGCCAGGTCGGTCTGTCGTTCTTCTAAAACGCTTCAATTTAAATTAATATATTAATATTTTTACCAAATCGGACATTTAAAAAAAAAAGTATTCTCTACACTCCCTTCTTCATATGCCCCATAAAACTTTAATCTATCTTTTGGTCTTCCTTTACAATTTACTTTCCTTACAATCATATTTATACCTAATGCTATCCAAATAATGTTAGTTCCTACTGGAGAGACTAGATGAGATTAGAGATTCTCACTTCTACTTTTGCTGTGATGCACTAATTGCTTGTTTTTTTAAATTTTCACCACAATATAGACCTCCCTAACATTTGTATTTCTGCTACATAATAACCCTTAAATGATAATAATGTTATTAATGAAAATAAAAAAGCGATTTGCGCCATGAATAAAATCTATATCATCATCATCTCAGATCATACACGTCCCACTGACTTGAGCCTCCTCCATTATAGGAAAATTGACATACTATACCACGCCAGTCAGACAGAATCAGAGTTGACATAGAGTTTTTAGAGTTTTTCGTCTCTTGCATCGATATTATAACCCTTACTATCATAACCCTTAATCGTCTTTTTCGACACCCACCAGCAAAATAGAGGGGTAGTGTATTATTACTTCATTACCATACAAATATATATATATATCTGAGAATCTATGACATTTAAAGTCACATTTCACTCTCGTTATAAATTAATATCTGATACTTGATTGTTTTAAAAACTGTCCCGCACTCCAAAGTTATAATATGACAAAAATATGATAATAGGAGTAAAAAAATAATGAATAGTTTTTATAAAATAAAATAAATGAAATAAACCTATTCAATAACTGAACCAACAATTGTTTTTATAAAATAAAATAAATGAAATAAACCTATTCAATAACTGAAATTATTTGAATAAGATTCCGAATAGATATTTTTACTTTTATTTTATTTTAATATATACTTTTTTATATTTATTTGTTAGAATGATTGCAAATCCATATTTAATGATTAACTAGATAGATATGTTTTGATAAAATATTTTTGGGCAAGCCATGTTTAACCATTCTAATCAAATATCAACTCCGCTATGTTCTAGACTTACAGCACCATACCTGTTTATCTTGGGCGTGGTGGAGGTGACAATGAAGTGGTTCGCGTATAACGCCGTCTTCGAGCCGCCCGCCATGGACCACGAGACCTGCCCCAAGTACTGGTGGAGAAACCTGCTATATATCAACACTTTATTCCCCGTTGAGCAGATGGTAAGGACTTAGTTTTAATGCAAAGTTTCTATTTCCAATGCTGCAACCAATGTGATAAGGATGACGAATGATTTGAACTATCTATAATAGTCATGGCTTCTGTTACAGTTATGGTTTGCACGGCGTAGTGGTTAAGTTTACGACTTACCACACTAAGTATCATGGGTTCGATTCTCAAACAGGACAATATTTATTTATTTCACCACAATAATTTATTATCTAAAACTGTTGTGTGGTAGCGGCTACGAGTACCGCCAACTCTTACTTCGCTCGTGGATATCGTAAAAGACGAATAAGAGCTTTATATCAATCTGGTCCAATTTCACCTGATGTCATCTGATCAATAATTACTTTCCCAAGGAAGGAAGGTTAATGTCAAGCAGGCGGTTGGCCATAAAACTATTGCTAATAACTTTTGCATATTTACAATGGAAGAGTAGGTATATATTGCAACGAGCCCAAGTTCTTGGGATAAGAGCAGAGTAATGATTATCCGCCGGGCTGGCCACGGAAGGCAAGGAAGTGGTACCAGTGGCCGGCCCAATGGCGATGGGGAGGGAATACGGTGGGTTATGGGGCCACGCACTCCCCTTCCGTCGCCCCGGACGGTGCGGGCGACGTGTGACCGGGCCATAGCCTACCAAAAAAAAAAAAAAAAAAGAGTAATGATTATGAATTTATAATATAAAAACGTAGTGAAATATATACCTAATACCCGTTATAGGTATAGTAAGGGGTATCAAGAGATCGTATTCTGAACATTCCATCATGTGGGCCTAACATTTATTTACGTAATATGAATATTTCAGTGCATGCTGTGGAGTTGGTACTTATCAGATGACACCCAATTTTACGCTGTCAGCGCTATCCTACTGATCTTAGCCGCAAGGTATGATGTCATCAAATCATTTTTTATTTATATATTCACGCCTATATACCAAAAGAAGTAAGCGAAAATGTTAACACATCTATATCTCGGTACATAGTATCAAGCTAAAAATTCCTATTCGTTCCGAGAAAATCATTGAAAATTGAAACAAATCTGTATAAAGCCATAGCAAAATGTTTGATCGACTCAAGATTGGAATTCAGAACTCATAAAATCATAGTAATTCGACATTTTATAGCAAGTTTTAAACAACTCGACTAAACAGACTAAATTATTTTTAATGATATTTATATCATAGCATAATGAGTATCTGCAAATCTAATAAAGTAATAATTCAAAATATCCACATAATTCTTTCACTTGCTTAGTAAAAAACAATTGCGGAATGTAACCTAATACTACAAGAGAAATATAACAAGACTGGGATAGATTTTTTTATTAAATATTATACAGTAAGAATATTACCATCGTCTTATCCATATTTAAGCAGAAGTCACGATGGAATTGAAAAGAGACTTATTTCTTTATGCAAAACTGCTTTCAAGCATAATTACTAAGCATCATTTTGGTAATTTGGCTACTGAATATGGTAGTTTGTATAAGTTTGAGCTTAAGTTAGCTATTACCACCAAGAGAGGGGCTACTGTATCAATATTTGAACGCAAAACGTGCATGCCCTTGAAATAGCAATAAATTAAGTCGCAATAATCCTAACATTCTGTATTCAAATTGCTCAATCTGACGATTTTTTCAATTTCTTTCATCAGCCACTTCAAACTGTCAGCTGGTCTGACCGGTGTACTCTTCGTGTCTTCTCTAATAACCACTGGTTACGTATCCTGGAGCAACAACCACATACCGAACCCCGAGGACCCGTTCACGCAGTTCGATAAGGTGTACGAAAAGCCCTGGACAAGACTAGGACCTTATCTAATGGGTATGCTCGCCGGGTGGATACTGTTCAAATCTAACTTGAAGATTCGGATGAATAGAGTAAGTACGAAAATATATTCATTCAATGAGTAGCGGTAAGGCCACACTATCGACAGTTCCCTGTCTACAGCCGCGGGCCGATCCGTCCGGGGTAGTACCACACTCTCGCAGAAAATCGTCGTCTGACTAGTGGCAATGTGCTGTTGTGCTTCGTTCAGTGAGCGAGAAAGCCGGCAGCCCAAGTTTCTGAGTGTGTTTGGGGTGTTATTGATAGGCAGTGGCCTAACTGTACCTATATTACAGCAAAGGTCCAATGGCGGCAATAACATTTACCATCAGGTGTGCTACTTGTTCATCTGCCATCATAAAAAAATAAAAAAAAGTGAGATTGTTGAGCTCAGTATGGTTTTTATGATGTTCCTTTAATTGCTTTTTACAACTCCCAGAGAGAAATAAAGGATTTTGTATACTTTGTTCATTTCATTAAGAATACAAAAAAACAGCATAGTTAGCCATTATTAATGGATGTTCACTCAATATCAGAAAATTTTTCATGTAGTTACGATGTAAACATTAAATTTCTCCATCTGCTGTCTTGCTCGTTGATATCGTATGACTAAGGAATATTTTGAAATATGATATGCAGATGCATAGATGTTCTTGAGAAGAGAAAAAAAACTTGAAACAAATCACTGTACCTATACCTACATCAGACCAGCGTGGTACAGTTGGTTAATTTCCCTCCAATTGTGGAGAAGGCTTGAGCCTAGTAGTGATGTATTATGATGATAATGATGACAGAAAATATGCTACCTTGTTGGATTTTATTAAATAACTGTTTCAGAAATTTACTTTATTAACAATTGGTTAATTTCTATTGCAATTTTAGATTTGGGCGTGGGTTGGGTGGATAGTGTGCTCGGCGACATTGTTGTTCCTGATCTTTGGACTGTACAAGACAGAGCTGGGCATATGGTCGGCGGCCATCTACAGTGCTATTTCGCATTCCTTGTGGGCCGCATGTATAGGCTGGATTATTATTGCATGTTCCACGGGACATGGAGGTAACACACTTTCTCAAATAGTTTTTTTACACATTAATCTAATTCTTTTATTAATTCTATTATTTACAGTTAAATTAATTTTCGTCGATAATGCAATACAAAAATAGGGAGAAATTGGCTAAATATTAATAAATACGTAATTTAACATAAATAATACAATACAAATGATTATTTTAATTACTATAAAAGAGCTGTGTGGTAGCGGCTACGAATTCCACCAACTCTTCTTTTGCTCGTGGATGTCGTAAAAGGCAAGGAAAAGCCTCATTTCAGTCTGAGCTAACACGACCTGATGCCGTTTGGTAAACAATCACACTCTCAAGGAAGATTGACGTGAGGCAGACGGCCGGTCATAAAACGATTGCCAATAACTTTTGTAATATGTAGGAAGAGGAGTACATATTGCCTCGACCACAAGTAATTAGAATAAGAGTAGGAGAAGGATGATGACATATGATTATTATAACCTCTATATTAGATAAATTTTGGATTGAATATAATTTCATAAGTATATACTATTAATTTTATATTAATTGCCAATACTGATATCGATTTGACATAAAGCATGCCATATAATAAAGTTCAAAGTAAAATATAAACAGTCAAAATTTCAAAAAATTTAAAAGAAATCTTCAAAAACTTAACTTCATTTAAACTATAATAATAATTGTTACATTTCGTAAAAAGTTAAAGATTTTGTTAGTTTTCCTCATAATAGCAACTAATTTCTGTGTTAGCTCTGCAGTCAACTTCTCCCGACTATAATACTACGGAAATATTCTGCTACAATTTAATTTTTCTGTAATCTTAATCTTAAAATTTTTGGCAGTTGATAATTGGCAAGATCTCTGAAAACTTTTAAGACTAACTTAAAGGTATTCGGAGACAAAAGACTATATTCAAACCATTACTAATTATGATTACTATTCTACTATCTGCTTTATAAGACATTCATAACAGCTATATTTTCAGCTTTCCGTGTGGTGACGGATTAGAAATACAATTCACCACCCCTATCTTGTCCGTGGATGATCGTAAGAGACGACTAAGGGATATAAAATGCATTTAACATCTATGCAAGAGAAAGATAACTCGAAATGAATATATATAACCTATACCAACACGTCTGACCAGCGTGATATAAATAGGTCAATTTCTCTCCCATTACGGCGATACATTATTACCCAAAGTGGGACATACGTTAGTTGAGATGAACTGTTATTACCGAAGAGATTATTAAACTTTAATTATTTCCAGGATGGGTGACTCCGTTATTATCAGCACCAGTGTTGTATCCATTCTCTCGTGTGACATACTGTACGTACCTGGTGCATCCTGTAGTGCTGCGATACGTAGCAATGCACCTCACACATCCCATACATATGGATGAACTAATAGTGGTATGTATAGATTATTACATTAATTCCCGTGTTGTGACTGAATAAGAATATAATTCCCCACCCTCTCTCCTACCCGTGGGTATCGTAAAAGACGATTAAGGGATATAATGTGACATCTGTGCAAGAGAGGGAAATCTTGAAATAAAACCCTGTACCAACACGTCTAACCAACGCGTTATAATAAGTCAATTTCCCTCCCATTGTGGAGAAGGCCCGACCCCAACAGTTGGAGATATGTGGGCTGAGACGATGATGATGATGATGATACATTAATACAAGCAAAACAAAACTTCCCAAAATTTCTCTCAATATAAAATCAATACTACTAGATTTTTAAATTTCCCTTATAATATTTTCGTTGCCCAATTTACAAATTATTCGAAATAAAAATATTTTCACGATTGATCGGGTTCAAGGTAAGGGGAAGACAGTCCGCCTGTGACCATGAACACTCTAAAACGATTGAAAGGTCGGGTAATTAAAAATCAAATATAAACATTATGAGGTTCATAAAAATAGTTTTATTTTAAATGTAATAAATAAAATCGCAGTTAAAAAGTTCCCGCCATTCAAGTACAGATTCTTTTCTACGAGGTCTTTTTGCTGTAATATAGGTAAATACTTTAACATTGTCTAATTCTGTGTTATTTTTTTCATATTTTGCCAATAGTTTATCCTGTTCCTGGGTCTGGTGTTGATATCGTATGCGTTCGCATTCGTCATATCCGTCGCATTCGAAGCACCCATTGTTACAATGCTCAAGATTGTTTCACCACAAAAGAAACCCCACAGAGTGTAACCATTACCACTATTTTAAAATATAAGCTCAAAGACTTTTAGTGCATGAGTGGGTTAGTAGATGGCGCCACGTGTACTATAGCTATTTAACTCAATATAATCGATTAAAAGTTTTTAATGTACATACTTGCGAGAATCTTAACATTCCAATAAATATTATAGAAAAGACTAAAATCGAATTGATGTCTATAGTTTTCATTTATTTTTTTTATTAAATGATGATAGTTATGTTGCTTCTGTCCAACGTGGCCTAATTTATGGCTGTGTTACCGTAATTGGACGTTGAGAGTTGTGACTGAAAACTGAATAGCAATGGGTACATCTTATATTATACAAATCTCGAAAGTTTGTGAACATTAAATCCAATTATTATTAGTTAATTGGCCTGTATATTTTACGCTTTGATGCCAGAATAATGTAAATGTGAATTTTATATGAATAAGAAAATATATAGGTAAGTCCTGATTTTAAAAAAAAGCATTAAGAATTGATTGAAAGACGGCCGTGCATAATATAAAATAAAATATTGAACAAATTAAACTATATATTTTAAAATATCATATAAATTTAACGAATTAAATAACTCAAGTTAAAAACTTGAGTTTTCAACACGTAAAAAAATGAAATGATTTTTTGATAAATATGTAATCCAATGCTAAATTTAAATTAACCAGTTAAATAACTCAAGTTAAAATAAATTGTAATTAAAATATCAAATGATATATTTGGATATATATTTTTTTTTTAATATAAGAATCTATATTGGCTAATGAATGACATATTTAGTTATAAACTTGGTTTTAGGACAAAATTACAATTAAGCTTTTCCAAAATATAGTTATAAATAAACAGCCTTCAAAGACTGCAATTTGCTTGTATTTAGTATATAGTTGATAATTACATAAATATATGTATATAATTATGTAGCTACGACATTTAAACGAAAATTGATAAAAACAAAGTTATAGTATATAACAGATTTATTAAAATGACATCGAAATATTTAATATCTGATTCACATCTTCACATCTGATTCCTTATTATATTTGTATTATTCCTTTTGTGTAAATTAATAATTCTGTAAAATTGTAAATAAAAGCTTTAGAGAATTTACTTGAAAAATTCGTAGTAAGTTTACAACATTTTTTTTTTGATGATGTGCTATGGTTTGACCATATATCGCGGTCAGCCGTCTGAAAAGGTAATAGAGGAATTTAGAACTCCATAACCCAGACTGCATTCGCACTCATTGAAATATTATCAGTTAAGTTCAATAATCCAATGGTCACTACACTCTTCCTTCTCCTTGTCAAATCGAAAAAAAAATATTAAAAACGATATCAGCGGGGGCGAGAGTAAACTCAAAACATCTTCCAGTCTGAACAGTGTATCTAAATATATTAATTTGAAAAGAACATTTATCTGGAATTCAGACCACGCCTAATAAAACAGGATGAGAAAGATGTAATTTAAATCGACTTCTAATTCGTTGAATTTTCTCCCAATTAATTCAGTTTCAAGAGAAGAAAGAAGCTCAAATTCTACTACTAGTTGGATATTAACTTTATAAGATAGTTTTTATATATTTTTTTATTGTTCATGGTTATGGTAATAGACCTCCGCCTTTATATTGCCTACCAAACCATAGACACTAACATAACCTCAAATGTAAACTTACAACGAACGTATTAATACAAGAATAGTTTTAACGAGAATATATTTTTGTTAAGGATACAATTTGGCTTTAAAATATTATGAGATTGATGATCTCTCAGTCTTCGCTTAGCTTTTACTTCTCAATGTACCTAAATAAATTCAGTTGAATAAATAATGTAATAATAATTAAAATGCGACTCAAAGTATGTGCAATAACGTGCAAAATAAATTGATGCCTAATATTACATAGTTCCAATTTGAGATTCTCATTCTGATAAAACTAAAATGTTCTCTCAAATTGGAAATCTGTTAATAATTGATACTTTTGCGATTTAAAAATGAAATAATTGCTAACGATAATTATAATAATACATGATTTATTATTTTTATATTTATATATAAAACTAAACAAGCAAATTATACAGTGAAAACTCGAACCACACTAAGTCAATCTCCTATAATCCTCAACAAGTCGAAATGATTTCGTTCCCTTCCACTGTACCTTTAAATGATATGGTATCCCGAATTATATATACTTTGTAAAGTGAAGAAAATGCTATGGCGTGATGATATGTATGTATGTAAGAAAATGCTATTTTCCTGCAAGCAATTTAAATGTGTTCTATCAAAAATATAAATGCATTTTTAAACTCTATAACTCAAATTTAAAAAGCAGGCTCCCTGAACTCATGGCAATAAAATCTAAAATAAATATTCGATTCTTCTAATCTCTTCGAATAAATGCAATCATTATTCATTCTAAGCAACATAGTAATCGCCCCAGACTTTAATAAGTCGAAATTTTAGCAATAAATACCTCTGGATCTCGAACTAATTGCTAGTTCGAAACTTATTAGCACGAATATTTTTGCTATTCCCTTGACTTGTCAAGTTTCCACTGTATAATGACGATAATGATATTGATTTCAATATACATAGGTATTAAATTAAAAATATATATAAATATTTTTTTTTAAAGTATTAGTATGTTTTGCGCATAGTTTGAATCGTATAAATACGTACAATTTTATGTGTACTTTTAACTACGTAAATAAGTTGTAAATATAATTATTTGTAAGTTTTTTTACCGATTATAAATAAATATGATATTTGAATATAAAATATTTAAAAATAACGGATTTTTTTATTTTTTGTGAGTTGGTCACGCGGCGCAGTCAGACAGCCGTCTCAGCAGACTGCAGAATGGCATCTCTACTATGAGGGAGAGTATAAAAGATGCTAGTAGAGTTAATATAGTTGTACCCGCGAAGTATAACCACTGAAATGATATAAAAATGAATTGGAACATAACTCGTGAAAGAATAGCATTTTGTAGAATAAGCTATAGAGAAATCAAGCATTTAGAATAAAACTACTTCACGGTCACGAGAGTACTGACAATGATCATGTCATTGTAAAGTGTTCTAAACTTCGAGAAATTATAAATCAAATACAAACGCGATAGAATCCGTAAAAGTAGTTTTATTTCAAATGTGTAACACTCCCGTAAACATTAAACATTTAGTTTATTGTAGTCCAATACTAGATGTAAGTGTTCGCCAATATAGTGCATAATATCATTTTTACATGTCGTATCCAGGTGATTGATACCCATGACTATACAGTCAATCAGTATTTTCATTTAAAAATGCCATATCATATGATAAATAATTTTATATTTTTGGGAAGATAATCAATACTTATTAATTTAACAACAGTAAAAGACTGTCTCAGATAACTGAGGGATTTGTGTCTCCTTTCAAAGTAAAGAGATGCAAAATGCTAAGATGATAAGTTGTAGGCTAAGATGACATATACTTACAACGCATACAGTCTGCGAACATAAACTCCTATCTAAGGACAGTAACACAGCTCGAGCTACAACTGGATGTAGGAGGAGCATCCCATAACACAAGCGACTAAGTGCTGCTACCGACGAACGAGCTAACACACGTCGGAATGTACCTAGAAAAGACATTAAAATACTATTAATGATTTTGATATTTACGCAAGTACAAATTGAAATTATTTTTTAATTTGATTTTGATTTTTTTAAAAACAAAAGCCTTTTCACAAAAGTACATCCATAATACTATAATGAATATGCCAGGATTCATTTTTTATTTATTCAGTACTGATCGTTATAGATTTTCTGTTAAATTATGAAAAGAAATATATGACATTCTGTCCAAAGTCATCATTTGAATACTTACCAGCTAAATTTGTTGTGCCCATTAAAACTGGCCAGAGTAATGCAATAGGCCATGATAGATGTAACCAAGCTGCCAACCACGGTAATCCGACAAAAGATACGGCTATGGATACGATTACAAATGATACAGATGATACCCACAGAAGGGATGACGTCACCTGCAAACATATAAAAATACTATAACAATCGTAAGTTTTGGCACAAGTGCTTTTCGGGCCCGAGATTAGTCACAAGATGGCTGGACTGGAGATTAGTCTATCACCTAAATTGGTCTGTATGTTCACTAACATAGAGGTTGCCCGCGAGCAAGAGATATCCCAACGTTCTGTTGCCAAATTAATGAAAAATTCCAAAAAACCAATCATCATAAACATCATCCTGCTATTATCTCAGTTACTTGGGGTCGACATAATATATACTCTTCTTCAATCGCACATGTTGTAATAGTTTGGTAATAGTTTTATGACCGGCCACCTGCCTAACTTCACCCTCCTTGGGGATGTAATTGTTGACCGGCATCAGATGGATTTGGTTTAATACGATGCTATAGTTCTTAATCGTGTAAGCCTTGATAGTATTCGTAGCCGCCACCACCACGCAGAAATTGTTAATAACACCCATAATACACTACAATTTTCAAACTTATTTAACTATAGCCTTCGACTAAGCAGATTTCAATTATTTTTAATGTTCTAGTAATAAAAAAAAATGATTATAAAAGATTTATTAAATCTTATGGTCTTTCGGTTACTAATTTACCTGTAAAAACACATATAACTGTCACAATTGAAACTTAAGTGTATTTCATGTAGGGGTACCACAGGGAATTTTACTTGGTCCTACCTTTGAAACCTTAAGTTTGCCTTGCATTGCGTGCACCAGCCACCCAGTAAATACTCCGATAAAATAAGGCGTTACTCTAGCCCACGGACGTTCGATAATAGTGCCATATAGATCAAACGCATTTGAAAATCTGAAAGTACAAGAGAATTCTTTTGTATGACCTTTTCAAAATAAACAAACAATAAAGTGATATATATAGTATCCGTGCGGTGACGGAGTAAGAATACAATTCACTACTCCCTATCTTACCCGTAGGTGATCGTAAGAGACGGCTAAGGGATATAAAACACATATAACATCTATGCAAGAGAAGGAAATCTCGAAACAAAACCCTATACCAACACGTCTGACCAGCGCGGTATAGAAGGTTAATTTCCTTCCCATTACGGAGGAGCCCGAAGCCCAATAGTGGGACATATATGGGCTGTGACGATGATGATGATGATGAAACTATAGTTAAAACAAACATGGAATATACTTATCTATATATATAAGAGATTTCCACCTATGTATTGACTCATCACGATATCTCTGGAACCATAAGGCCTACAAACCTCAAATTTTGTAGGAATATTTCTTTTGCCGAATAGAGGTCAGCTAAGAACGGATTTTACGAAATTATATACCTTATGGGGTGAAAAAGCAGGGCAAAGTTTGTATGGGACAACGTGATTCCTTGGTCCAATCTATTTCAAATTTTGCATAAACATTTTTTAACAGAATTGATGAAAGATGTGATTCATATTTTATTGAGATTTATCTCCTAACTGGGTTAAAAAGGGGTGGAAAGTTATTTTAGGGGTGATTTGCTTTAAAGTTGATATCAATACTTCTTACTAATTTTGATTTAAAAGACATTTTATTTTGACACATGTTTGTAAACTCAATTCGATTATATTCAAAAAACCGGCTAAGAGCGACTCGGAGTCGCGCACGAAGGGTTCCGTACCATTATCTATAAATAGCAAAATAATCATGTTTGTTGTATGGGAGCTTAAATTCTCTATTTGTTTTATTTTAATTTAATTATTTATTTCTAAAGGGAATATATTACTAAATATCCTGTGAATATTTCAAACTTCTACCTATTTTTGTTATCAATATCGAGCAAAACCGAGCAAAAAGATTACCTTTGTTGTGTGGGAGCCCCCTTAAATATTAATTTTATTGTTTTTTAGTATTTGTCGTTGTAGCGGCAATAGAAATTAATCAGCTATCACGGTTCATGAGACCAACCTGGTGACAGACAGGCAAAGCAGCGGATGGACAGCAGAGTCTTAGTAATAGGGTCCTGTTTTATCTTTTGGGTATGGAACTCTAAAAAGGTTGATGTCACATAAACGTTCTTCTTCTTCTCTTTGTGTATTGGCAATCAGCTACTTATACGAGCTATTGGTGCCAGTGTCAAGTTATAATTATTTTTACGTTTTTGGTCTTTCAGGTTAGTCATTGTCGAAGTCAAATTGTCACCATCATCAACAGTGCTAACAGTGCTATATGCTACACTGTTAATGGTATCTTGTGGAAATGTTGATGGAAAACGAAAATGTTGTAAAGCACTTTTATATGATATTCACTACATCCCAGTAGTTCCGCCGCATCATCATCACAGCCCATATATCATCCATGCACTCTTAAAGTACTTAACCGATTTTAATCAAATTTGCATAATATGTGTAGTTTGATCCAACTTAAAAAATAGGATAGCTTCCATCTCAATTTATAGTCACAATATTATTTTATTGCAAAATATTTGTTTATTATTTGACAGTCACAATTATCTGTTATCTCCAAACGATTCTAACAGATGGTGGTATCTATTGACTGGATTGAGTAAGTATTTAATAGATGGCGCTATGTTAAACGTAGAAACGTTTCATATAAGCTACAATTTATTAGCATAACCACCACATGTTACCGAGACTACCTTAGCCACAGCAACGCGTGGCCGGGTCTGATAGTCATTTATGTAATCTGATTTTACATAGCCATCAAAAGCTTTTTAACTAACGTATATTTGTCAAATACTCAATGCCATAGTCAGAACAGTCAGCTATTACCGGAGTGCGCGGAGTATGTGGAGTAATTATATTTATCATCGATCCCATAATTACCATATTACCATGTTTGGTAAGCATCTTATAAATCGCATTTGGTCGTACAATTGTCTCAGAAGAGTGCTGTGCTAAGGAATTAAACCTTGTATTGCGAGGAACTTCACAAACTAACAATTAGCGGACACAAATTACACCCAGACTCATAACATGAGCACACGTAGTACATGCGTGGGAATCTCACTCACAACCCTCGTCATCAGAAGTATGTTGACCACTACGCTATCTGTGCAGTCAAGGTTTATACGTGTTATATGGGAAATTAAGGAGTAATGATACATTAAAGTTTTTATCACACTTCATTTTAGTCCAACCTTACAGACGTCCAATATACAAAAATACTTACAGACGTCCATAGTCGAAGTATGCAGCGCTAGCATCAGCGACAGTAGACGATAGTACAGCTACTAACGCAAATGCGATTGACACACGCGCTCGCATACTGGACGATGCGCTCACAGCACAAAGTAAAGCGCCGAACATGTGCACCTGTGTCTCCGTTGACAGGTACCATGAGATCTGCATACACTGTAAGCGAAAGACAAAATAGTTATAAAAATCTCGGATAGTAGAATGACTTTCAGCCGTTTATACTTCTGTATTAATAACTTTTTAAAAAATTTATCCACTTCTAGTAACGTAAGGTAAGACGCATTTTGTTATATTTTTATGGAGAATCTTTTGTACTTCGTTGTGTGGTTGAAATATTAGTATTTCATTTTGTCGTTACCAAATCGTTAAGTATTATTAATAGTTAAGGATTTCCCAACTAGTAATAAAACTAATTGCTATAAGTTGCGCACATATTTACTTCATATAGAAATAGAATCGATTGACAATGGTTTATCTACTGTATATAAGATTCATCATCATCATCATCTCAGCCCATATATGTCCCAACTCACTGTCGGGCTCGAGCTTCCCCCGCAATGTGAGGAAAATTGACCCACTACACCACGCTGGTTAAACGTGTTGGTATAGGGTTTTATTTCGAGTTTTCCATCTTTTACACGTATACCATATGCATATTATATCCCTTAATTGTCTTTTACCATATCCACGGATGATGAATGGTATTCTTACTCCATCACCATTCAGCAGATATAACTTATAAGATTCATTAACAATAATGCCTTTTTCCGCTCATATATGTTCCAATGTTGGGAACGGACCTCCTCTTAATCTGCAAAATTTGCATACCACGCCACCCTAGCAAATCTAGTTGTCATAAAGTTTTATGCCGAGGTTTCCCTCCTTTGCAGTAATTGTTCTTAGTCATAGGCCCACGCTATTGACAGTTTCTTGTCTACAGCCACGGGTCAGTTTCTTCGGGATAGTACCATACTCTCGCATAAAATCGACGTCTGAGTAGTGGCATTTATACTTACCATCAGGTGTGCCGCATACTCCATTGCTACCATAATTATCATTCTCCTACTCTTATCTCAATTACTTGGAGTCCGTATAATATGTACTCTTATGTCATGATACATATTGTAGAAGTTATTGGCAATATTTATAAAACCCGATTACGAAGTGAAAAATGATGTCACAAGCGGGATACGAAGTGAAATTTGCAAATTTATTTATTTAGTCCTAGAATAAGTCACGGTGGTGTAGTGGTAGCACGATTGGGCCGGAACCCCAATAGGCGCGGGTTCGAATCCCGCTTGTGACATCATTTTTCACTTCGTAATCGGGTTTTATAAATAATTAAGATATTAAATGCTAAATTTCAGTAAATTATTGGCAATAGTTTTATGACCAGCCGCCTGCCAGACGTCAACCCTCCTTGGGAATGTAACTGTTGACCAATCGACATTAGATGGAGTTGGCCCAGGTTGTTGTAAGGCTCTTAGTCGTCCTTTACGACATCCACGAGCAAAATAAGGGCCATTGCCGCCATAAATATTAAAAAATAAAATAACGTCCAAAACATACTTAGCAAATTTAATTTTAAAAACAGATTCATTTCATCTTCGATAGATGGCATTGGAATCCAAATATATGGTCTATTTTAAATAATTGATTATAATATGATTTTGTCAACGATGTGCCAACGGTCTCATCAGACCTTCAATCACACCAGTATAACGTAATAGTTTCATATTATTTTTATCCGAATATAGGAGTTTTATTGTTTACCCTATTGGTGTTCATTACTTCAAGTTATTACTACTTTCGATATTAAATAGTGATGATATTTGTTTGCATTTTTTAATCGAATTTTACCTTATACACGCGAAAGTGAGGGTTAGAGGTCACCAATTTGGTAATTATTATGTTCTTTCTCCGTCATTGCGTGAATATAATAATATACCTGTTCATTTCTCGGATATATATTAGAGATGTAAAGCATATTTCGCCACCAGAACATGTTGCAGTTGTTATGGTCACCATCAGGTAAGGCTAATGTGGCGGTGGAACGCGACCATCGAGCTACCACAGCAGACAGAAGCATCACGTAAGCATACGGTGGCAGCAACCTAGAATAGGGAACAATATATTTAAAAATCGTAGATTGTAACGTGAACCAAATGTGTGTGCCGATTCTACGCTCGATAGCTTCAGCCGAATTGGATGAAATAGAGATTGAAAATTCCAGAGCATAGATATGAGTGAATTTAAATTAAAGCTAGAGAACGAAGTGTTTGTTTTGTAAAAACAAACACTTCGTTTCGTTTTATTAATACAATTGGATAGGTACTTATTTCTTAATGGAATAACAAATATATACTATTGTAATTGTAACTTTCTGTGTTCGAATCTTATATTGCGGCAAAAATATTAATGTTGAGGAATTTTTGCAAATTTCTTTGATTTTTAGAAATTTTAACAATATGCTTTTTCCTTTTTTTATATAATAATTATGTTATCTACTTCTATACCGTATCTTACAACACTCACGTAAGTATATGATTGCATAAAATTATGATTCACTTAGAAATAATCTAAGCAACATAAAGATAATAATTCTAATGTGAATAAATAACATATTTCTAAAGATATTTCGTGTCAAAATATTCACTTTCCTGAAAATACTTTATTACTTTTGATTAAAATTAATAACATTTACGGTCACGATATCATTAAATGACGTCCCAAAGCAGTTTAATAAATAGTAAGAACACTGACTACTGATATATTTCCTCGTGTTTCTACAGATTGTTTTCATTACATATAATTACTTAGTTTAATTATTACAATACTCATTAACAAACCACGATTAGGCAATGCGACAATCACGAAACGAAAAAAGTAATTATAAACCAACATAATTTCTAGAAGTCAACTCTTTATGCCACTGAAGGCTAATTATTTATAAAAAAATACAGCGATACCTGAAAGATTAATATTGTTTAATCTGGGTACCAAAACTTGTTATCCAAGAACCTACGGTCTTTGGTTTTACCGCTAGCTTACCACCGTTTCTTATCACATTAATATGATTTATATATCCGATCAAAAAATATTAGAAATTCACGAACCTATCAATATTTCGAAATTAAATTATTTATTAATAACACCCAATCAAATTAAATAAAAAAAAACTGGGACGAAACTATTCAATTACTATGAGAAAAAAAAATCTAAACAAGATCCAAAAAAACAAGTTGGGCCGCCATTGATGTGTATAATCGATAGCCATTTAATAAATAAGGACAACGCAGTTAAAATATTTATTATTAATTCCTTAACTAGATTATTACAACTACCTATGTCCACGAGTTTTCTCACATCATTCATCATCTCAGCTCATATATGTCCCACATTTGGGCTCGAGCCTCCTGCGTAATGGGAAATTGACCTCTTACACCACGCTGGTCAGACGTGTTGGTATAGGGTTTTATTTCGAGTTTACCTTCTTTTGCATAGATGTTATACGCATACTTTATCCCTTAGTCGTTTCTTACGATCACCCACGGGTAAGACAGGGGGTGGTAAATTGTATTCTTACTCCGTCACCACACGGAAAGACTTTTCTCACATAGTTATTGATAATTATTTACACTTAAAATATTTTTATTTATCACAATCATCATCATCTCAACTCTTATACGTCCTACTACTAGTCTCAAGCCTCCTTCACAATGCAGAAATTGACGTAGTAGGTACATAACGCTGACCAGACGGGTTGGTACAGAGTAATATTTTGAGTTTTTCTTCTCTTACATAGATCTTATATGCATAGTATATCCCTCAGTAGTCTTTTTACGACACCTACCGGCAAAATAAGGGATGAGTAATTGTATTTTTATTCCGTCACCAAAGTAACGCCAAATCACAGTCCATACTATGTCTAAAATTCTAAGTAAAAACGTAAATAATATCTTTCAGGAGACGTGTGCCATCTAACCGACATTATTAACACACTGTGCAGACTTAACACTCAAACTTTGCAGATAGAATTGTATTAAACGATGACACAACCCTATTATTCAAATTACTGAAATTTAGCATTTATTATGCTTGATTGTTTATAAAAACTTGATTACAAGTGAAAAATGATTGTCCCAAGTAGAATTCGAACCCGATTGAAAATCGATGCGAGAATTGAATGTCCTGCAATAGTTCACGGTTCACGGCTCGTAATCAAGTTTTTATAAATAATCAAGCATATTAAATGCTAAATTTCAGTAATTTGAATACCTTTCAACTCAAAAATCTAAAACATTCTAAAAATTATGCTATAGATGCTTTATAATCTCGTATAAATTAATAATACAATGTGTCGGCATTATATTCTTTAGTTGGAGCCATAAAAACCAGATAAGGCACCACCAGGAGAATGAAAGAAAGACGGTACTATTGGTTACCACAGTTTTACGTAAAACTACAAATATACATATATGCTATTATCATTGAGTAGTCTTTGTAACTATTACAGTAACAGCCACTCACTCTGTCATTTACTCGTTTCAATTGTGGCTCCACTACTGCTGCCTACAATCCTAATTGACTTATGACGTCACATTGCCACGTTCAAGTGAAATCGAAAATAAAAATAAGTTTAAAAAAACGTGATTGATTCGGAACGCAGTGAGGTAAGTAGATTCTTTGCTGCGATCCGAATTAAGTACTCACGATTCTGTCGATCATGGGCAACTTCATACGCCGACTCGCACTTGGCCGATTTTTGGGTGACTGACTACAATCTTTCTTTAAAGGCGGGATCTGTATATGGCTTGACTCTTTTATAGAACCTGTCGTGGCATTGCATACTTTCCTTAGTCACTTTTACAAGAGCAGATAGAAAAAAAATATAACATATATATATAAACTATTTTTATTCCATCAGTATAATATTAAGGAATGGACTTTTTATTTTGAAATGTAAGAAAGAAAGTAACGTAAAAAAGGTGATGAACAGTGGTTCATCACCTTTTTTACGTATGGGATAGTGATCCCATGGTCAATTAGTTTACCTCAAAAAAGGACGGATAGAATCAAGATGGAATAAGATATAAGCTTAAAAACCTTCTTTTCCCCCTCTATTTGGAATTTTCTAAAGAACTTCTGCTTAGTAGTAAATGGAAAATTGAAGTTCTTGAGACTGCTTATCGTATAAAAGTTAAGGTTTCCTTATCTCCTCTTCCACCTTGATCGTGACCGATTCCTTCCTTGTTTGCGGTACATATAAATTGCCACCATGTTTCTCATCTTTTCTTGTTATTCCCCTGATTGATAATATTATAAGAACTCACCTGATTACCCTATTGACAACGAAGCAGATGAACTGCAGTGCCTTAGCGCAAGGTCCGCCCCATCCAACCAACTCCTTCACGCTGTACTGACTCTTCAGGTAGAAGAAATGATGCGAGCTAAAGACACCACTAAAATAAAATATAATGTTAATATCATCGCCATGTGCCCCACCGACCTTCTTAGAATCAGAGGGTTTTGCATCACGCTGTTACAATATGAGTTGGTGAATTAATATGAACTGATTAGTTAACCTGCTGTTTGTGATAATTTAGGTTAGAATCCTTTAGATTTCAAATTACATATGAAATAAAACTATTTTTGTAGATTTTTATCGCGTTTATGTTTGCATTTTTGAAGCTTCAAACACTGGTACGCTTTTTAGGGTTCCGTACCTCAAAAGGAAAAAATGGAACCCTTATAGGATCACTTTGTTGTCCGTCCGTCCGTCTGTCCGTCTATCCGTCTGTCTGTCTGTCAAGACCCTTTTTCTCGGGAAGGTACCCGTGGAGGTATCAAGCTGAAATTTATATCAAATACTCAAGTCTACTGTCCCTTAAAGCTGTGAAAAAATTAAAGTTCTAAGCCAATGCAATCAAAAGATACAGGCGTTTATGCCTCAAATTACCGCAAATTTTCGACATTCGCAAGGGAATCAAAACCTACAGGGTACTTCCCGTGAACTCAGAATTTTGAAATTTGGTACGAAGTAACGTCTTATTGCACAAATAAAGGGAACATTGCAAAAACCGTATATTTTTAATTACATCATATAATAAAAATATTTTTAATAATTTTAAACTTACTACCCTTTCCTCATGAACACGTAGAGATTAAATTGAAATTCATATCAAATACTCAGATCTATAAGACCTTTAAGCTGTAACAAAATCAAACTTTTATGTCAACGCAATCAAAAGAAACAGCAATATAAGCCGCATATTTTCAAACACGCAATTACTCGCAAGGGAATCCAAAGCTAAAGGGTACTTCTAGTCGACCTAGAATGTTGAAATTTCGCATGAAGCAACGATTTATAGCATATATAAAGGGAAAATACCGAAAACCTTAAAATTTTAGTTACATCACATATTTTTTTTAGTTTTAGGGAACCCTTCGTGCGCGAGTACAACTCGCTCTTGGCCGATTTTTTTTATCACACACCCCGCTAAATCCGTCCGGGGCGACAGATGGGCCACCGGAATCCGGTACGCTGAAAAATGTTCGACGTTTCGATCACTTTAAACTCTGGAAAGTATTCGGAACGTCGAAAAAATCCTAAAAAGTGTTTCATTTCATATTCAAATAATTATTCTTCATAGCATATTTAATTATCTATTTAGGGCAAACAAACAGATATACATTCTTATCACTAAAAAACAAATTTGTATATATACTATTATAGAACTAATCCGCAATCATAAGGAAATTGACCTCCACCCACTCTCTTAGTACTTTCTTAGCTGATTTTAATGACACCCGAGCAAGTAAGTAGTATTGGAAGTGTGTGACCCTTCCAGTAGACAGTTTTCTATCTATAACTGCGGGGCAGTCGGTCCGGGATAGTATCACACTCTCGCATAAAACCAACGTCTGAGCAGTAGCATTGTGCTGTAGCGATTCATTCAATGAGCGAGATTGCCGGAAGCTTAACTTTCTGGGTGGATTTAGGTTGGTAGGCGGCAATCTAGATCCTTTGGTATTTATATTTGACAAAGGTCCATGAGCACCAGTGACAACTTACCGTGCTTTTTTAACACCAAAAACAAATTAAAAAATTAGGCAATAGTAATATATAGCATTCTTAAAGAATTACACACAAATCACACTATCACACTTCATAAAACTAACCTCACAAAAAATAACGTATCAAACGCTATAGTCCCGGTAGCTATGATGTAATAGATATTGCTCTGCTCATTTATATTGACCGCTGTATCTGTAAGCGGAGAAATAATATTAGGAGAACATCTTTTACATCTACTAACCAATACATTTTTACTTATATATTAGCATTAGGGTACCTGGCAGACTTCACTCTACCCGGGAAATCAGTGCCAAATTATAAATTATAATTTTAATGTTGGTAATTGAACTGAAAATCGATTTTGATGCCATATTGACTGCATCGCCTACTGGGTCTAATTTTGTTTTCAAACCATCCAGGGATCCATTGAAATGGACACAAAATTTCTTCGAAATCGATCCTTTGGGAGAAGTTAGATGACAAGCACGTATACAGAAGAAAAATATATATTAAAATATCGGCAATTGGAGTCATGAGTAAATATTTGTATGGTGTCGGTAAATTAAATGTTTGTAAAATCCCTCAATATACATTATGTTACGTTTCCTTAGAGCATGGTATAAGCTCTTTTCAATAAAAAAAAAACATGATCTTTTTTTTTGATCAACTATGGTATGTCCATACCCCTCTTTCCATTAACTTCCCCGATGGAGAATGTGACATAAATGAGAAGATACTGCGAACGTTGTGCCTCCGCTTTCTTATCCACTATACCATCCACTTAATCAACTATATCTCCAAATTAATTACGAGGTTATTACCAGAACAAATATTTACAAAATACACACTCTGTATACAAAGTCTAACACTTTGTATATTTATAAAATTGACACACAGAACTGTAATCTCTGGCCGGTTTTTTTAACGAATCATCATCATCATTCTGTTCTTATATCAATTACTTGGAATCGACATCATAATTATGTAGTACTCCTCTTTCATAGTACATTTTACAAACATTATTGGCAATAGTTTTATAACCGGCCGCCTGTCTGACGTGAACACTCCTTAAGAATCCACTACTACTAACCATCAGACGATATAAGGATGGATTGCCTCCAGATCAATATAAAGCTCTTAGTCCTCTATTACGACACCCACAAGCACAGTAAGATTTGATAGGATTCGTAGCCACTCCCACATAGCACTTTTTTAAACAAATAAACTCATTATATCATTACCTGAAACGTAGTCCACTAAAACAGCAACATGCAAGAACATAATCCAGAAAGTTGCCAAAATTCTCATTCCGTGTATCAAAGATAAATCTTTATTTGCAATATTTGTATTAAAGATTCTCTTGTAACAATGTGTGACGGAGAAACATAACAAGAGACGGCTAGAGATGCTTCTGTTCTTGCTTTCTGTGGTGAGACTTGTGAAAGAGTTATACTGTAGTCTTGGGCACTGAGCGCTAGAATTTTGATGAAGAGTGCTAGCGCATTGTTTACGATACTTCCCACATCGACTACAGCTGTTAACCGATTTCTCTGCACAATTTACATCCTTTGGAATCTCGGACACATCCTTAACCATATTCTCTACGGCCATATAATTCTTATTAGCATTTTCTACACCCAATTTTTCAATTTCATCTTTTATCTCTTGCTTCTCACTATGTTCTTCACCATTTTTAGGTGTATCAAATGTATATTTTTCCAAATCAAATTCCTTTGAATATTTGCCAGATAAACATTTAATCCAATCAAAATCGACTATTGTAGCTGCCATAACTAATGCAATGAGTAATATGGTGATACAAATCAATAGAATAGCTCCTTTATCTTCATCTAAGTCATAATACCCTGGTACTTGTCTAACGTTAACAATTTTAACAGTACGTGCTGTCGTTTTGTTATTTCTGAGATTATCGTTGACCATTATAGAAAAGTTAATGATGGAGTTGACGTCACGAGGTGAACAGGATTGGGGCAAGCATACACCCAGTGTAACATCGTACGTCTGGAAAGTAAAAGGTTTGAAAATCTATGAATTATAAAGCTAAAAAAAATATTTGTTACACCATACGAATCTCTGGAACTACTTCTGCTTTTTTCTATGCAACTTCTTTATAAAGTAAAGAAAAATATAAAATTGATAGTAGGGGTGGATCAATCTTTATAAATGGCACGTAAACTGAGAAATTTAGAATAACTACTCTGTCTTCTACATTTCTACATTTCTGTCTTTAAATATTATAGTGCGTACATATCCATCCAATTCAACGCAAACTTACTTTTATGGCTACCAGATTATCCAGTAAAATTATGCATATAAGTATTTTTTCTGATATTGCTTATGTGCATTATTAATTTACTTTTTATATCTGACTATTTATCTACCTATCAGTCCTTAATTGTTTAGTGCTACGCATACGGCCCAAAGAATGCCAGCGTGATTCTGAACAATGGCTTCCTAGATGTTTTACTCAATCTTCAAAACACCAAGCTGGGGGCCCTTTCTTGGCGCGCCATCTGATGTTCCATTGTTGCTTATTATTAAAATTTGACTGCACAGATGGCGTAGTGGTTAAGATACCGACCTTCCGTGCCCGTACCGTGGGTTCGATTCCCACGCAGGACACCACTTTGTGCGATCCACAAAGTATTGTTCTGAGTCTGGGTGTAATTTGTCTACGTTAATTGCATGTTTGTAAAGTCCCCCGCAATACAAGTATTATTCCTTTAGTGGGGGGTGGGTCCTTAAAAAAAAATATATAAATGTGTTTCTTAACGTGAATATCCAATTATATTTTTGCTTACCCAGTAACTCACGATAATTAATCGTATACCTATTAAACTGAACTGAACTTTGGGGGGCATAGTCCGGAGCGTGCTCGTCGCGTCCCTGCCAGTCTAATAGACTGCTAATCCGGCTCGATGTGCGTACCACAGTGCGGGTTAGGGCATCCCCCGGAGGCGACGCGTACCGACCCGCCCCCGTCGGTACGAACTTCGGCAGTTGCGGCGATGAGGGCCGCCACCCACCACGCCTTGCCCACTCAGGCGAGTCGAGGAGAGCAGAGTGCAAGGTGGGCACGTGGAATGTAAGAGGTTGTGTGGAAGGTAAGTTACACGAGCTGATATCCGTCATGGCGGACAAACAGCTAGACGTGCTCTGTGTAACAGAGACCAAGCGAAGGGGCAGCGACGCCTTCGATCTTCCTGGTGGCGGGATGGCTCTGTGGTCTGGTGTACCACAGAGCGATCGAGCCAGCATAGGGGCTAGGAGTGCTGTTGTCCTCTCGCTCGGCCTCAGGTGTGAAGGATTACGGAATGTATGATCCCAGACTTCTTTGGGTCCGTATAAAACTAGGTGTCACCAGGGTATTCATGGTTGTAGCATATGCTCCCGTAGGATCCTCGGTGGCATCAGACCTAGAGAAGTTTTGGGATAATGTTAGGGAAGTTCTGGATATGGCAGAAACCAGTGAACGCGTGATTGTATGCGGAGATTTGAACGGATGGGTGGGGACCAAGCGTCCGAACTATGAGGACGTACTTGGTCCATTTGGTGATAAGAGAGTGAACGACGCAGGTAGGCTCATAGGGGATGTATCCATGGAGAGAAACCTCTTTGTGTCAAACACATTTTTCCAACATAAGGACATCCATATGTATACATGGAGAAGGAATGAACAGAAAAGTATAATAGATTTAATTTTGGTAGACAGTCGCCTCCGAAGCAAAATATTGGACGCAAGAGCCTACAGGGGCCCCACAGTCGATACGGACCACTATCTCGTTATTGCGACATTTAGTTGTCTGTTCAGAAAGTGAAGGCACTGGCGAGAGCGTGTCCACTTCGGAGGGCTTGAAAGAATAAAGGTTGAAAGGTTGCAATAAGAGTGTGTAAGAGAAAAGTATGCAGAGGGTGTCCGAGAACGGCTGACGATGGCAAGCCAGCCGCAAACGGACATTGAAGAATACTGGAGAGTATTGAAAGAGAGTATGGTAGATACAGCGAAAGAAATATGTGGAAGTTCAAAGAAGCATAGAAAAACAAATGGTGATGCATGGTGGGATGCGGAAGTGGCAGCTTCCGTAGAGCAAAAGAAGAAAGCGTGGCTGGACTATGTCTCTTCTTTGAATCTGAATGACAGTATGACTGAACAGAAGAAAGAAATATATCGGCAATGTAAGAATGACACCAAGGCCTTAGTGAAAGAGAAACGTGATAGAGCAAGTATGAGTGCAGAAGATAGGCTGACTAAAAACTTCGAGGGTAACACCAAACTCTTTTGGAGGGAGGTTAAGAAGTCTCGGTGTGGTTGGTCAGCCTTCAGAATGAATAAAATAAGGTCTAAAGGTGGAGACATTCTTACACAAACACAAGACGTGTTAAGCCGATGGAGTGAATATTTTGGTGATATGTATGCGGATGCTACGGTTGACGCCGGTGTCGCATGTGGTTTAGTAGAACAACATTCGACAGCGGCGTCCTCCGATGACATCAGTATGGATGAAGTTGAATGAGCGATAAGAAGTTTGAAAAATGGTAAGGCAGCGGGCATTGATATGGTGTCTGCCGAGATGATCAAGCTTGGTGGCTCCTGTGTCTGGGAGGCATTCCTGTTGCTCCCCAATTTATGTTGGAGCTCGGGAATGGTTCCCGGAGACTGGAATACCGCAGTCATCGTGCCTTTGTTTAAAAACAAGGGTTCACGTTATGACTGCACAAATTAGCTTGACCAGTTTGGCAGCGAAAGTGTACGGTAAAATTATTGAAAGGAGAATGAGGATGGTGTCCGATGGTTTACTGTGTGAGACACAAGGAGGAGTGGAAGGGAATGCATGGATCAAGTGTTCTCTCTGCGCAACATTGTGGAGAAGCATCTGGCTCTAGGTCAGACGGTTTTCTGCAGTTTTGTGGATCTGGAGAGAGCATTTGACACGGTTGTACGAAAGGAACTTTGGGACATTTTACCGGAGTATGGTATTAACGGTAAACTGCTACAGGCTGTGCAGTCCAGTAACATTGGCTGTAGAGCCTGTGTGCGGCTGGATGATGGCATGTCGCCTTGGTTTGACGTCAATATCGGCGTTAAGCAGGGGTGCGTTCTGTCAGCCAGGCTGTTTATCATATATCTGGATAAATGTCTCCAAAGGTTGAACGATATGAATGTGGGAGTCCAGATAGGCGACTCAGTGGTCACTGCTCTGCTTTATGCAGATGATGCAGTCCTGCTGGCAGAATCAGCGACTGACCTGCAGACCCTAGTCGACACAATGACAGAAGATTGTAAGAAAAGGGGTCTACGCGTGAATGTGAACAAAACCAAAATAATGGTCTTGGAAGAGATGAAACCAGAACAGATGTGAGAGTACAATAGGTAACTATATACTAGAGCAAGTGGATGAATTTGTATATCTTGGATGTGGATTTAGCCGAGATGGAAGGTACACCACTGATATAGAGCGAAGAGTGAATGCGGGAAATAGAGTGAACGGAGCGTTGGGGCAACTTCTCGGTAGCCACCACCTCAGCCAGAAGGCACGTGTAGCAATACATAACGCAGTGCTTGTCCCAACATTACTGTATGGAAGCGAGAGTGGGGTATGCAGAAAAGAGTATGAAAGTAAAATTAATGCGGTCGAAATGCGATCTCTGCGGAAAATCTGTGGAGTAAGGCTGACCGACCGCATTCGTAACGACGACGTAAGAGAGCAAGTAGGTATGAAAGAGATTATTGGTGTAAAGATGCGAAAGGGAATGCTCCGATGGTTCGGACGTGTGGAAAGAATACCGAACGAACGTCTGGTTAAGAAGATATACAATGCGAAAGTGGAAGGATGTAGGTACCGGGGGAGACCGAGACTAACCTACCTGGACCAGATCGGTCATGTACTGAAGGAAGGTGGAGTCAAGAGTCTCCGAAACCGGCAAGCGTGTATGAAGAGAATTATGAATGTTGAGGAAGCGAGCGAAGTATGCAAAGATAGAGTTCTCTGGCACTCTGTTCTCTCTGCCTACCCTGCAAGGGATATGGCGTGATGATATGTATGTATGTATGTGTATGAAACTGAATAAAAGACGTAACTATCTAATTCATACGAAAAATTATCGAATTGCCGTTTTTATAGTTCCTTCAGTAACCTTACCCCAATAACGTTGACTTTTAACCAATAAATAACGTTTGGCTGAGATTTTAAACCCAAAAGCCCGGGTACTCACAAAATTATAAAAAAACTCCTGGAGCAAAGAAAATACTTAATTTACATTTCATTTCTGTCACCCGACTCAATCATTACATGCGATAATTTTCCCTTTCGTAATAATAAAACATTAATTACCTACAGATAAACGAGAAACACATTTCATTATACTATTATCTGAACCATTGTTGATACTTGGACCATGGTCATAAATTAGATTCTCTTAAAACGCAAATTGTCATTATTATCTCAGCTCCAGTACTGGGCTCGAGCCTCCTCCAAAATAGTAGAGAAATTGACGTACTCTTATCACGCTGGTTAGACTAATCTTTATAGGGTTTTATTTTGAGGTTTATTTCTCTTGCTTCTATGTTAATAGCATTAGTCGACTTTTACGAGACCTATATGTTAGGAACGAAGTGGAGTCAACACTTGAACCGAATGGAGGAAATTAAATAATCATCATCATCATTCAGTGTTTCGCCGACCACTGCTCGACATAGATCTTCCTATAGCCATAACGACGCAGTCATTCATTGCAGTTGTAATTGCAATAATCGCCTAGACTAGCGGGTTGACGACACCATTAAGGCGATATACGTTTTTCAGAAACATGCTACTACACATTTTCCTCATGATTTCTCAGTAGATTTATAAGACTACAATAATGTCACGTGAGATAATGCCAATGCTACATGAGAGATTGTCAATGATACATAGTTTACTAACCTTCATCATATCGGTTTTAGTAATGTTCAAGAACATTTGCAGTACGCTGTAAGCGAGACGGTGCGGTGGCGAGCCTTCTACCACCAGCGCTTTGTGTGTGACTTCATGTCGTTGTTCTACCCATCTCCAATCATGCACGTCTAATACAAACAAACTATTAGAATGAGAACGAATTATATCAGGTAGGGTATATGTAGATTCATTTTGTCTAATAAAAATCGCTGTTATATAAAATTCATATTGTGTCTCATTCCTCAGGTTATCAAAATCCACTGTTAAGATACAGACCGCCCTAAAGCCGGTTTTTATGACTGCTACTAGTAAATAAGAAGTAGATTAGTATTCTTAAACTGTTACTTAGAAGAAAATTGCATTGGAAAATATCAGATTTGCATGAAGCCCAAGATCGTAAAATACGCTATTTTGGACGAATTAATTTTGCTTCCTGTCTCCTGCAAAGATAGGAAAGAAAGACTGTTCCAACTTCTTCTGTTTAATTTATATAACTATATTTGTTGCTGACTCCAAGACAAACGTTTCCTGGGACTGCTTGATTGAACATTGGTGTCGTCTATGGAGGCCATTGTGGATCCTAGCTTACAGGGTAAAGTGGAAATTTGAGCGATCTATAGACACGTTCGAACATAAAAAAAGATAAATCATCAAAATTTATCAAGGAGTTTATGTTAAATTCAGATTTAAACGCGTGTAGAGAAGAAGTTTATTTATAAGGATATATTAACATACCATCGTCAAAATACTTAAATATTGATGAATCTTTACTAAGCGTGATATTATTTTTAAATGCTTCTTGATCCTGTAACAATTAAAAAATATAAGTTCGTATATTTCTATGTAATATATAATTATTTATGATCTTAACGTATAAACATCTCACTACTGGGGCCCAGACTCCTCCACGAGAGGGAAATGGACCTATTATACCACGATATTCAAACGAGATTTATATCGAGTTTTCCTTCTATTCTATTGCTATTGATATGTTATGTTCTTGCGTCCCTTAGTTGTCTTTTATAACCCATATAAAAGAAAGGAGAGGTGAGCCTTATTTTCTTACTCCATCACCACTCGAATGGTATGTAGTTCCTATTTGAATAATGCAATTTTGATATCCAGTCATATCATTATATACAGGTCGTCTATCCGTTTAGGATGAGTTTAATCACATATACACAGAGAAGAGTTACGTATGTATATAAACAGAACCTTTTTTATATCATCACCATCATTCAGCCTTTTGCTGTCCACTGCTGGACGTATGCCTTCCTCATATTTCGTCACAAAATGCGGTCCTGTTTAATTCTTCGTGCTAAGTAGGTTACACCCGTTCTTCTACGGATTGCAGTATTACGGGTTTTATCTCGCGGAGAAATTTCATTCCATTGCATGCTGAGTCATGTTGAATTCATTTATAAGGCATACATTTAAGGAGCATGTTTCCGAGCCATAAGTTTTCATTGGGTCAACACTGGTAGTCATCAGAATGAAGGAGAAATAGTAATAAATATTTTTCTGTGACAACGTAGAATTACCCCTTACAAGTAGACAGAAAAGTGTGAGCAGGGTGGCTGTACCACTAGAAAATATCTCTGCACCGGTATTATAGATCTAGCAATGAAAAAAATAAATAAAAAAATGCTTGGTAATATTTTATTATTTCTGATATTGAAGCGAATATTGTATGGCGTGTTAATATTTAGTTTTTTTTTTCTGTATATACACATAATACAGAAATTTTGAATCATTTTATCATTCAAGACCAATTAATGCTCAATAAACTATTTTATTTCATATAATTTAGAAAATTACCAGAAGCAGGCATTGCTTTTTAGAGCCCAACCAAAAACGGTTGCCCGAGAACAGTGCTGATTCGTAGCGTCCCGATGCATCTAGAGCTGAAACAAAATAGGATCATTGTGAAGAGCTGTGACTGCGCTATTAACATAACTCTTTAGGCTATTTAGTAAACTGAGAATATTTTTCCTTTTTTAATTGAAAACAACAACTGCACCAAGGAACTAATACTTTTATTACGGAAGACTATATTTATACAACTACCAAACCCAGCTCGTTTGTTTGTAGAAGTCGATATATCGCAGCGCCGCCCGGTGGTGAATTACATCAATGGGCATAACGTATAAACCTCCTCCGTAAAAAATGTATATTTTACATACAAATTTTATACATACAAATTTTTATAATGATCGGCCAAATAGTTTAGAGATATTATTATTATAATACATATATACAAACATCCTCTTATTTCATAGATATAGATTAATGGAGAGAAATTACGGCCAAATACAAATAATTACACAATCAAATCAATATACCTACCAACGTAATTTCTCCACATAACATTGTCAGCGCAAGCGTTTAACTCTCACTGTTTCATGCTGCATACTCTCACGTTATCATACTGTCAGTTAATACGCCTGAATATACAAGACTTAATATACGAACTTAATACACGAACCAGCAATTTTTTCATTGACTTACCAAAAATGGTTATAGTATTTATACAGTCTGCCTAATGATGTGTTTTACAATGAGTTTATAATTAAACAGTTATTTTTAAATGTAACTCATCGAATTATTGACACTCAATGTTAGAAATAAGCCTCCCCAAAAGGGTTCACAGTGTTTTAATTGCCATGCTTAGCAATCGGTTTGGTTAATGCAATTCATGTAATAAGTAGTTTTAAGGGACTCAAGCGACTAAGATTGACCAATTCCATTAGTGATCTCTGATTTAACTCTGTTTTATGATTCCCGCCAGAAAAATTAAAAAAAAGAAATAAATAATATACAAACAAATTCTCTTATATCACTAAAGTGATGTTGACGTCATAACATAATATTATGATGTCAACATAAAATATTTTTTTAACACAGATTCAAGCAAATCAGAATACACTGCATAGATATTTTTAAGAATTCAATGCATTGCCACCTAAAGGGCCACCCTTTAGGTGGCGCACCTTTAGGGCAAACTTTTCCATGGGTAATGTAATATACAGCTAACACAGCCCTTGAAGAGAGCTTATAAGAGATAACACCTTATGAGCTCAACAGAAAAGTGATTAAATTTGTGAATTTCGATCGCTTCACCGCAAGCCAAGCGCAGCGATTATAGCATTATAGCCTTCTCGTAGGGCCTTCTCGTAGCCTTCTCGTCTATATCCAACACTGGACTTTAAATAAACTAATAGTGTAGCAGTAAGGCACACTGTGGTCAGTTTTCTGTCTACAGCCGCGGGCCAGTTTGTCTGGGGTAGTACCACACTCTTGCAGAAAACTGACGTATGAGCAATGGCATAATGCTGTTGCACATCATTGAGCGACAGAACCGAAAATACCAAATTCTAAATGGGTTTTGCTTGGTAGGCAACGCCCTAGCTGTACCCTTGGTATTGAAACGGTCCAACATTAGTACCAACATAAAAATTTGTACAAACGTCTAGAAGTATACGATGCCTAAATGAATAATTTAAAGATTAACGGACAATTAAAGACTTTTTTAATATTCTTACAAGACGTTGAAATGAAAACAAATTGTGCATTAACAATTTGTACTAATTAAATACATCGTTTGTCACTTTAATGCCTTTTCCGTATAGTGCCCATACACGCAAGTCCACTGAACTAAGTAGGGCATTCACATTGCTACCATAAATCGAAAGTTGGATATTTGTACTGTGTAAGATCATTCGTGTGGATTAAAAATGTAAAATAACTTAACTCCGTGTGGTGAAGGAACAAGAATAAAATGGCCGCCCCTTTCCTTTGCGTGAGTAACGTAAATAAAATTTTATAAAAAGATGAATTTTTAAATAAGCATTATATTACCAAGAAAATATTAAGATAAAAAAAATAAAAAACCTTTTTTTACATTTTATTCTTCTAAAATATTTTGATGGCCGCCATATTGGCTCTAAAATTAAGTCACCTCATTTTTTGTGTTTCGCTAACTTAGTTCTTTCATTTGATCCACATATCGTAGAGGTTACCTGCTGTGTGGTAGCGGCTACGAATACTACCAACTCTTACTTTACTCGTGGATGTCTTAAAAGACGAGTAAGAGCCTCATAACGACCTGGGCCAACTTTACCTGATGCCGTTTGGTCGACAATTACATTCCCAAGGAAGGTTGACGTCTGGCAGGCTATTTCCAAAAACTTTTACAATATGTAGGTACTGTGAAAGAAGAGTACATATTGTATCGACCCTAAGTAATTGGAATAAGAGTAGGAGAATGATGATGTTGATCGTAGAGGTTACCATGAAAATTAGAAACCACACTTTTGTGACTTCTGCCATATTGGACCAAAAACTGCGGCATTTAAATAGTCATGCATTGTAACATACACTAATGGCCAAATATTCAGATACGTAGGCTTAATTGGAGTGGATGAAAATTCCATAAATGTTTTAAAATCGATTCGGGATGTGACATGACAAGATATGTAACATAAATCTACAAAAATGAACTAGAAATTAATTTTTATAATAATTCATCCAGCCACGATACTTGTGTCATCAAGTTGAGCATGCCAACAGTTGGGTCATCTTCATCATTCTCCTTGGGAATGTAATACACGTAACATACGGCATCAGGTAGAGTTGGCCTAGGTCAATATAAACCTCTTAATCGTATTTTACGACATCCACAAGAAAAATGAGGATTGGTAGCAGTCTTAGCCGCTACCACACAGCATGCCCAACAGTTGGATATGTATGAGAAATGAGAGAAGAATATTAATCGAATATGCCAACACTTTCACCACCGTTTCATAAAACACTCAATGAAACTTAAATACGCATTAACATTACAAGGTCTTGCATAGGGCAAAGGAAACTCGAAGTATATCCGTGTGATAAGCGTGCAAATACAGAGGTGGTTGGGACGAACAATGCGAACGTTTATAAGTGGAAAAGAATATAGCATTAATATTGTTTCGATGGTTCAGTGGTATTAGCTAACGACTGCTGAACGTGAGATGAATAGGACAAAATATGTCCGTATTTGCCACTGAGGAATAGATTTTTTTCATCAATCAAGTCTCTCAGCAATTTTTAGTATATAAATGAAATACAGGGACAACAGTACTTCTAGTATGGAATTTATTGTTTTTTTTATTAAAATCCTTAATAGTTACGTTTGGTTAATTGGAATGGTTGCTATGTTGGATTTATTATACTCGTACATACCCAGAATACTATTGTTGCATATTCTCTCAGGTTCGTCTTAAATTTCTTCCCTATCAATGCTTATTATTGCTACGGTAGTGCATTTTAAATTGATTGAATCAACTTAGTTAATGGCTCAAATTACAAAATCAAATCGTAATCTTATAAACACGATTTTTTTATTGCAACGACAACGAAATTAAACTTGAAACTGCATCAACATTTGTATGTATATTTTATTATTACTATTTCTTTTTTCTAATGAATAAATTGAACTAAAAACCGACATTAGACACTTGACATTTTTATGATCTACTTATGCAATCGTATCATTGGAATCAGTTCCGCTGATCATGTAACTAAAATTATAAAGATTATGATTGCATTACGTCATCATCAATATCCTGCCCATCTCTAAAGACTGATTTCAATTACCTCCCTGTGTACTTTTGGCGGGAATCTAAAAACGTCATGTAGTCATTTTATGTAATATGATGTGACGACGCTACTGCGATGTAGAGAATATCATATAAAAGTGTTTTACAACGTTTTAATTTTTCATCAATATTCCCACAATATACCGTTAGTATGGCCATAACACTGTTGATGGCGACGATTTGACTTAGAGACAGAGAATGACTAACCTGAAGAGATTAAAAACGTGAAGATAATTATAACTCAACACTGGCGACAATGGCTCGTGTAAGTAGCTGATTGCCAATACATAATAAAAAGAAGAAGAACTACTCTGTGAAGTTTTTTGGCGGGAACCTGGAAATGTCACGTTGCAGTTTTACATACATACATACATACATATCATCACGCCATATCCCTTGCAGGGTAGGCAGAGAGGGGTACGACGCCAGAAACCTCCGCGTGGTGTACCCTGGGTGCGGGCGACAGTCCCCCAGATCCCTCTGTCGAATTGTCGCCCGTAGCTAATCTCTGGCGCGAGGGGGGGTTCCCCAGTGATAGGTTGAGCCCCAATTCGCTCCTGACCCTCTATTTGTAGAGGGTACAGGAGGCGAAATTTCGGACGGGCCCGGTCGCTCATTAATTTGAGGGCTGGGCAGGCTTATGCCACCGCCGACATATCGTAAGCCTGATATCTTGCTTCAAGACAAGTTGTCGTGAGGCGTAGTATCAGGAACGAGGGTCTTGGCTTAACCGCCCGGACCGCGAGGAAGACAACCTCTATAAAGAGTTCGAATTAACATTCGAACTCGGAAATCACCCAGAATCTTAAGTTCTGGCGTGCGGCGAGAAGATGCATGGCAGATGGGTTGTTCTGTCGTTAGCACGCTCCAGCCAGGGTACCGGCTGACCCCCTGGTTGGTAAATGTAGGCTTGCCCGGGTACAGGGATCTCTGCCCGGGTCGACGATTTATTTCTCCCAAACTCGTGGGAACCATATGGATCTACCTATTTTTTCTACACCAGACGGGAATCCAGCGGATTCCCACATCACGGCCTTGTCAAGCCAACGTAAAACTGACAACGACGCCTCGTCCACAGGACTGGAGGCGTCTGCCGAGGGCCCGGCACCGACCAAGGAGGACCCCCCCCCCCTCTTGAAGACGAAGAAGCGTCGACAGGCGCGCTTCACATGGGGGAAAGCTGCGAAAGCGAACGCTCGCGAGAAGAAGCGGAATGCCGAAACCCGCGAGCGTTACGCGCGTGAGCTTGACAAGGACGGCGGCAGATCCACTGCAGAGCCGTCAACGGACGAGGGCGACAATTCTGTCGCAGGGCCGTCCAGAGACGAGGGCAGTGGATCTGCCGATGTGATGGACGAGGGCGGTAGTTCCGCAGAGCCGTCCAAGGAGGTAAGCGGGTCGGCTGAGGAAGACGCCGCCGCCAGGTCGTCGCCGCGCCCTGCGGCGGCGGCCTTGACCGCGGCCCTGACGGTAAGGGAGGAGGCCCTCCCCTCGAAGGTGCGGAAGCGCCCCCTAAATAAGGAGGGCAGCTCGGGCGCCGATTCCGAGGGGAGCGTGACGATCATGCCTCCCCCCAAAGTGCCGGCCTCTCGCAGAGGGCGAGGGGCCGCGGCTTCGGGTCGGGCGACCCACTCCCCGGCCGGCGGAGTGCGCGGGGGCGCGGAGACCGGCAGGCAGGCTGAGAACAAGGCGGCCGCCGCGAGGGTGCTGGGGGTTTTGTCCGGCATCCCTCCCACTGAAGTGGCGGCCGCTGGTGCCCGCGCGAGCGCCCCAGCCACAAATATGGAGGCCCTGCAGGCCGAAAACGCCCGCCTTGGTGGCGAGGTGTCAGGCCTGCGGGCCCAGAACCGCCGGCTGGAGTCGGAGCTGGCCGCGGTGCGGAGGGCCAACCGCGCCCTCGCCAAGGATGTGGCTGAGCTGCGGGCCCAAATGGCGCGGCTCGTGCCGCCTGCGCCACCTGCGCCGCCGGCCAGTGCCCGCCGCGAAGGAACCGCCGTCGTCGTCGCTCCGAAGCCGCCCCGAGGCGGTGGCCGTCCAGTGGCTGCCCCCGCATCGAAGACGGCTCCAACAGCGGAGCGCGCGCCGCCGACCAGCGCCAGCCCACCCAATGCCGTGGAGCAGGCCCCAACAGCGGCCCAGCCGATAGCTCCGACCCCACTGCCTGCGGTGGGGGGCGTGCCAGACGAGGCCTTGCACGCCATAATAGACGCCGTAGGCAACATGGTCAATGCGCGCTTGGCCGTTCTGGAGGCAAGGCTGCCTCCAGAACCACGTGTTCGGCCGCCTCTCGCCGCGGACAAGCGGCCATATGCGGCACCAGCCCCAGCCCCGCTACCCTGTCAGGGTGGCCGTGTAGGCTACGCCGCGGCCGCGGCTGGGCAAAAGAAGAAGGGGCCCGCTCCGAAAAGGAAGACGGCACCGGCTCCTGCCGGACCGCAGTCGTCGCCCGCACCGACACCGCCGGCGACGATTAGCGCACCCGCGACCGCGCCTTCCGCGCCTGGCACGCCCGCTGTGCCCGAACAGGGTTGGCAAGTTGCCGAGCGCGGCAGAAAGAGTCGCGGGCAGAGAAGGAGAGCGGCGACAAAGCGCGCCGCTGAGGTCGCCGCTCCTCAGGCAGGAGCCGGAGGAGGCGGCACAAAAAAGAAGAGGCCGCGCAAGGGGCTCCGGCCGCCGAAGACAGCCGCAGTGGTGATCACTGTGCTGCCTGAGGCGGCAGAAAGGGGCCTCAGCTATGAGGCCGTTCTGAGGAAAGCCCGGCGGGAGCTCGACGTCTCCGACATAGGAGGCGTCGAAGCCAGGACCCGCAAGGCCCGGACAGGGGCTCGGATTCTAGAGTTCCCTGGGGCCGAGGGCACCAGGACGGCCGATAGCGTGGCGTCGAAGTTGAGAGGTCTGTTCGCCGAGGAGGGTGGCGTTAAAATCGCCAGACCCGTGAAGTGCGCCGAAATGCGCATTGCGGGTCTGGACGACTCCGTGACGGTGGAAGACATCCGGGAGGCTATTGCCTCGAAAACCGGGTGTCCCATGGACACCGTCCGGGTTGGCGTCATCCGGCCCGGTCCGGGCGGCGTAGGTGCCGCCTGGGTGCAGTGCCCAGTGGAGTCGGTCAGGCAACTGGCCGACTCAGGCAGGCTCCTCGTGGGCTGGAGCTCAGCGCGAGTCACCGTGCTGGAGCACCGGCCTGCGAGGTGTTTCAAGTGCATGGCGGTCGGGCATACCCGGCCAACATGCACTAATTGCTTTGACTGCGGCGGACTCTGTTTCCGCTGCGGTCAGACTGGGCACATGGCGGCATCTCGCGCCGCCCCGCCCCACTGCCCCGCGTGTGCGGCGGGCAATAAGCCTGCCAAGCACCGCATGGGCTCTGGGGCGTGTAGACCTCCAGCTTCGGCTCCAAAGGGGCGGAGCGGCCTTTCGACCACGGCCACTCCCGCTCCTAGCGCGGCCCGATCGCCCGACACAAGCCAGGAGGTGATAATGGACACGGCCCATTAATGGCTGCCCAGTCCACTCACCTCCTGCAGGCCAACACCAACCACTCCGCCGGTGCGCAGGATCTCCTCCTGCAATCCATGGCGGAGTGGTCGATCGGTGCAGCCGTAGTCGCGGAACCGTACTGTGTGCCTGATCGCCCCAATTGGGTGGTCAGCCGGAACGGAACCGCGGCAATCGTCGTCTCCACGCGGCGGCACTTCCCGTCCTTATCCCTCTTGGATAGGGGCGAGGAATTTGTCGCTGCGGAATGGGGAGGGGTCACACTCTACAGCGTTTACCTCTCCCCTAACAGGAGAATGGACGATTTCGGGGCTATTGAAGGCGTTGGACATCGCCAACGCCTTCAATAGTCTGCCATTCAGCTGCATCAGGGAGGCGCTCCGGTTCCATGGAGTGCCCCTGTACCTCAGGCGGCTGGTGGCAGACTATTTGGAGGGGCGCAGTGTTCTCTACGCGAGCCCCGCAGGGGACATTGTGCGGACGCCCATGTCGTGCGGTGTTCCGCAGGGGTCGGTTCTGGGGCCGACTCTGTGGGACATCGGTTACGACTGGGCGTTGAGAGGGAGTCTCCCCCCCGGGCTGAGCGTTATTTGCTATGCTGACGACACGCTCGTCACAGCCCGGGGCAGGACACTCGAAGAGGCGGCGAGCCTGGCCACTCTCGGCACCGAGGAGATGGTCAGGCGAATTGAGGCGCTGGGGCTCAGGGTAGCCCTAAACAAGACGGAGGCCCTACTATTCCATGGGCCCCGTGTGAGGCTGCCCATCGGCGCCTCGTTAGTCGTCAACTCCATCCACATCAGTATCCAGGCCCATATGAGGTACTTGGGTCTGGTGCTCGACGGGCGATGGTGGTTCCGGGAGCATTTTCGTCAAATTGCTCCCCGGCTGGTCGGCGCGGCGTCCGCCCTTTCTCGGCTCATGCCGAACGTGGGCGGACCCAGTTTCGAGGGCCGACGGCTGTATGCGGGGGTGATCCGCTCAATGGCCATGTACGGCGCACCCGTGTGGGCGAGGGCTCTGAACGCCCAGCTCAGGGCGGTGCTGTGGAGGCCACAGCGAGCCATGGCGGTCAGAGCCATTCGCGGGTACCGCACGGTGTCTACCGAGGCGGCATGCCTATTGGCCGGGACACCCCCGTGGGACCTAGAGGCGGAGATGCTCTCCGACCTCTACCGGCGGGTTATCTCAATGCGCGAAGAGGGTGGCTCCCCATCGTTCAACGAGATAGCCACCTGGCGCGAGGACGCCCGCCGAGAAGTCATCGCCCGTTGGGCTACGCGGCTGGAGAGGCCTAGACACGGTGTTATTACCGTTGAGGCCTTCCGGCCCGTACTGATGGAGTGGATGGAGCGGCGGCACGGAGTCCTCTCTTTCCGGTTGGTGCAGGTCTTGTCGGGGCATGGTTGCTTCGGCAAGTACCTGCACACGGTCGTGCGAAGGGAGTGGACTCCGTCCTGCCACCATTGCAGTAGCGACGAGGACACGGCGCAACATACGCTCGAGGTATGTTCGGGCTGGGACGGGCAGCGCCGTGACCTCGTCGCTGTCATCGGTGCCGACCTGACGCTGCCGGCTGTTGCGCGAGCGATGGTCGACAGCGTCAGGAATTGGGACGCGGTCGCCGCCTTCTGCGAGGCTGTCATCTCGCAGAAGGAGGTGGCGGAACGGGCCCGGGAGGATTCCCGTGACCCGGGCCGCCGCCCGCGGCCGGGGCGGCGCAGGCGCGAGTACCTGCGCCTGATGCCGCCCTAACCGAGGCTTCGGGTGATCGGACCGGGGAATTGTCCAGTCACCCGACGTGAGGCCACCGCGTGAGAACGACGCCTCGACGGCGAAAGCTGTCGGGGCGTCGACAGGAGAGGAGCCCGAGAGGGCATACCGCCGAGCGGGCCACCGAAGACAAAGATCGGGTACCGGTGGCCCGCTCGCACGGCGAAGAAGAGGTGCTTGCAGGGTGGGTCAATGGGGTTGCGCGCCGCCTCTTCTGTCACCCCGGACCGATTTGGCGGGGTGCGACGTCCATAGCCCACCGCAAAAAAAAAAAAAAAAAAAAAAAAAAAAAGGGTAGGCAGAGAGAACAGAGTGCCAGAGAACTCTATCTTTGCATACTTCACTCGCTTCCTCAAATTCATAATTCTCTTCATACACGCTCGCCGGTTTCGGAGACTCTTGACTCCACCTTCCTTCAGTACATGACCAATCTGGTCTAGGTAGGTTAGTCTCGGTCTCCCTCGGTACCTACATCCTTCCACTTTCGCATTGTACATCTTCTTAACCAGGCGCTCGTTCGGCATTCTTTCCACATGTCCGAACCATCGGAGCATTCCCTTTCGCATCTTTACAATACTCTCTTTCATACCTACTCGCTCTCTTACGTCGTCGTTACGAATGCGGTCGGTCAGCCTAACTCCACAGATTTTCCGCAGAGATCGCATTTCGACCGCATTAATTTTGCTATCATACTCTTTTCTGCATACCCAACTCTCGCTTCCATACAGTAATGTTGGGACAAGCACTGCGTTATGTATTGCTACACGTGCCTTCTGGCTGAGGTGGTGGCTGCCAAGAAGTTGCCCCAACGCTCCGTTCACTCTATTTCCCGCATTCACTCTTCGCTCTATATCAGTGGTGTACCTTCCATCTCGGCTAAATTCACATCCAAGATATACAAATTCATCCACTTGCTCTAGTACATCATTACCTATTGTTACTCTTACAACTGTTCTGGTTTTATCTCCTTCAAAGACCATTATTTTGGTTTTGCTCACATTCACGCGTAGACCCATTTTCTTACAATCTTCTGTCATTGTGTTGACTAGGGTCTGCAGGTCAGTCGCTGACTGTGCCAGCAGGACTGCATCATCTGCATAAAGCAGAACAGTGACCACTGAGTCGCCCATCTGGACTCCCACATTCATATCGTTCAACCTTTGGAGATATTTATCCAGATATATGATAAACAGCCTGGCTGACAGAACGCACCCCTGCTTAACGCCGATATTGACATCAAACCAAGGCGACATCAAACCAAGGCGACATCAAACCAAGGCGACATTCCATCATCCAGCCGCACACAGGCTCTACAGCCCATGTAACTGGACTGCACAGCCCGTAGCAGTTTACCGCTAATACCATACTCCGGTAAAATGTCCCAAAGTTCCTTTCGTACAACCGTGTCAAATGCTCTCTCCAGATCCACAAAACTGCAGAAAACCCTCTGAACTAGAGCCAGATGCTTCTCCACAATGTTGCGCAGAGAGAACACTTGATCCATGCATCCCCTTCCATTTATGAAACCTCCTTGTGTCTCACACAGTAAACCATCGGACACCATCCTCATTCTCCTTTCAATAATTTTACCATACACTTTTGCTGCCAAACTGGTCAAGCTTATGGCTCTGTAATTTGCGCAGTCATAACGTGAACCCTTGTTTTTAAACAAAGGCACGATGACCGCGCCATTTCAGTCCCTGGGAACCATTCCCGAGCTCCAACATAAATTGAGGAGCAACAGGAACGCCTCCCAGACACAAGAGCCACCAAGCTTGATCATCTCGGCAGACACCATATCAATGCCCGCTGCCTTACCATTTTTCAAACTTCTTATCGCCCATTCAACTTCATCCATACTGATGCCATCGGAGGACGCCGTTGTCGAATGTTGATCTACTAAACCACATCCAACACCGGCGCCGACAACACCCACGCTCTCGCCAGTGCCTTTTTTTTTTTTTTTTTTTTTTTTTTGGTGGGCTATGGGTGCGTCTCGCCCCGCTGAATCGGTCCGGGGTGACGGAAAGGCGGCGCGTGACCCCATAGACCTACCGTAAAACCTTCTCTCTTCGCCGTGCGAGCGGACCACCGGTACTCGATTTTAACTTCGGTGGCCCGCCCGGCGGTTTACCCTCGCGGGTTCCTCTCGTCGACGCCCCGACAGATTTCGCCGTCGGGGCGTCGCCCTCACGCGGTGGCCTCACGTCGGGTGACCGGACAATTCCCCGGTCCGATCACTCGAGGCCTCGGTTAGGGCGGCATCAGGCGCAGGTATTCGCGCCTGCGCCGCCCCGGCCGCTGACGGCGGCCCGGGTCGCGGGATTCCTCCCGGACTCGTTCCGCCGCCTCCTTCTGCGAGATGACAGCCTCGCAGAAGGCGGCGACCGCGTCCCAGTTCCTGATGCTGTCGACCATCGCTCTCGCGACAGCCGGCAGCGTCAGGTCGGCACCGATAACAGCGACGAGGTCACGGCGCTGCCGGTCAAAGCCCGGACACGCCTCCAGCGTGTGTTGCGCCGTGTCCTCGTCACTGCTGCAATGGTGGCAGAACGAAGTCCACTCCCTACACGCGACCGTGTGCAGGTAAAAGCCGAAGCATCCGTGCCCCGACAACACCTGCACCAGTCGAAAGGAGAGGACTCCGTGCCGCCGCTCCATCCACTCCATCAATACGGGCCGGAGAGCCTCGACGGTGACGACACCGTGTCTAGGCCTCTCCAGCCGCGTAGCCCAACGGGCGATGACGTCTCGGCGGGCTCTCGCCAGTGCCTCCACTTTCTGAACAGACCACTAAATCTCGCAATAACGAGATAGTGGTCCGTATCGACTGTGGGGCCCCTGTAGGCTCTTGCGTCCAATATTTTGCTTCGGAGGCGACTTTCTACCAAAATTAAATCTATTATGCTTTTCTGTTCATTCCTTCTCCATGTATACATATGGATGTCCTTATGTTGGAAAAATGTGTTTGACACAATAAGGTTTCTCTCCATGCATACATCCGCTATGAGCCTACCTGCGTCGTTCACTATCTTATCACCAAATGGATCAAGTACGTCCTCATAGTCGGGACGCTTGGTCTCCACCCATCCGTTCAAATCTCCGCATACAATCACGCGTTCACTGGTTTCTGCCATATCCAGAACTTCCCTGACATTGTCCCAAAACTTCTCTAGGTCTGATGCCACCGAGGATCCTACGGGAGCATATGTTACAACCATGAATACCTTGGTGACACCTAGTTTTATACGGACCCAGAGAAGTCTGGGATCATACATTCCGTAATCCTTCACACCTGAGGCCAAGCGAGAGGACAACAGCACTCCTACCCCCATGCTGGCTCGATCGCTCTGTGGTACACCAGACCACAGAGCCATCCCGCCACCAGGAAGATCGCAGGCGTCGCTGCCCCTTCGCTTGGTCTCTGTTACACAGAGCACGTCTAGCTGTTTGTCCGCCATGACGGATATCAGCTCGTGCAACTTACCTTCCACACAACCTCTTACATTCCACGTGCCCACCCGGCACTCTGCTCTCCTCGACTCGCCTAACTGGGCAAGGCGTGATGGTGGCGGCCCCCATCGCCGCAACTGCCGATGTTCGTACCGACGGGGGCGGGTCGGTACGCGTCGCCTCCGGGGGACGCCCTAACCCGCATTGCGGTACGCATATCGAGCCGGATTAGCAGTCTAATTAGACTGGCAGGGGACGCGAACAAGCACGCTCCGGACTATGCCCCCCTACGTTCCAGTTTTAATATAATAAACATTTTAGTGATATGAAGCGAGATTTGCATGTCCTACAATAGTTCACGGTGGTGTAGTGGCAGCACGATTGGGCCGGAATCCCAATAGGCGCGGGTTCGAATCCCGCTTGTGACATCATTTTTCGCTTCGTAATCAGGTTTTTATAAATAATTAAGCATATCAAATGCTAAATTTCAGTAATTTGAATAATAAACATTTTAGTGTTTTAGCATGTTATATTAAATAATTTTGATAAATAATATCTAAGTTTTCCGTGTGGTGACGCAGTAAGAATACAATTCACCACCCCCTATCTTACCCGTGGATGATCGTAAGAGACGAATAAGGGATATAAAACGCATATAACATCTATACAAGAGAAGAAAAGTCGAAACATAACCTTATGCCAACACGCCTGACTAGCGTGGTATAGTAGATCAATTTCCCTCAAATTGTGAAGGAGGCTCGAGCCCAACAGTGGGACATGAGCTGAAATGATGATGATGATGAATATCTAGGTATTTATTATTTTGCTATATTATTTATTTATTTTGTTATGTATTAAATACGTGAGATTCGTGGTGCATTTAATGTCTGCCCGTTACTGTATACTATCGAAATGAATATCTTAGAAATTATCAGCGATTTAAAATGCGGGGTCAAAGCGACCAAATATCAAAGCGAAGCGAGGGCGGGTCGCTAGCATAATATAAATCACGAAGATATCAACGTTGTAGTAAAGTTTAGGATTTGATTAACTGATAGACAATGATTGTTAAAAAAAGCAAACTAAATGTTTAATGCATTAATAAAAATAGTGAGTATAAGGTTTTATTTCGTTTTTCTTCTCTTGTATAGATGTTATCTATATGTCATGCCCCTTTGTCAACTTACGATACCTACCCACAAGCAAGAGATGGTGAATTGTATTCTACTTCATAACCATCTGGTAACATCATCATCATCATCATCATGTTAGCTGACATATATCCCACTCCTCTTACGTACATATATCCGTGTATCGCTTTGGCGTCTTTTACGATCACCCACGGGTAAGCGGCCGTCCATTAATCACGTGAGGCTTAAAAGGGAGGGAGGGGTTTGACAAAAATCACGAAATATCACGGGGAGGGGGGTGTAGTAAAATATCACGTGTATTTACTTTTTCGTCAAACGCTGCGATTTCTATACTGAAAAGCGGCGTGTAGTATGTATGACTTTGACTTGCCGTTGCCAGGCAACGAACGAAATTTAAAGTAGATGATCTGTATAAAGACCTGTTTGCGAAGTATAAAAAAGCAAAAAACCGAGAATATAATAAGCTGTGGGCTACTTCTTTGTAGGTACTAAAAATTCACATGATGTTGATGGTGGATGGGGGGCCATAGTCTTAAACCTCACCACGTATCACCAAGGGTGTGGGGGGGGTTAAAAAAAGATCACGTGATTAATGCATGTCCCCTAAGATGGTGGGTGGTGAATTGTATTTTCTCTATCATCACACGGCAAATATCGTATAGTCGCGGCATATTAGTTGATTGGTAATTTCCGAAAAGCAAAAAGAAAGTTTCAGAGATTATACTCGGATACAGTTATCAATATAATTATCTGAAGTGTTAAACGGAAGTATTGGCAAAAAGATTTGTCTAACCTTTACTTACTAACTAAAACAGCGGATAGATATAACACGAATAGATTGTTGAAATCGGGCCTACACGCTTAAATTAGGTACCACCGGTTTGTACGACATAACCCACAGAGAACGGAAATAATTATCTCTACGCTCCAAAACTTACGTGATGATTTGTTATTTGTCTGTGACATAATTTGTAAGTAATATGTGACATAACCTCTTCCTTTGCTTAGTGGAACAAAAAATAAATGTAGAATATATAATATCAAAATTAGAATGTAGTAGTAGGATGTAGGTACCGGGGGAGACCGAGACTTCACATACCTAGACCAGATTGGTCACGTACTGAAGGAAGGTGGAGTCAAGAGTCTCCGAAACCGGCGAGCGTGTATGAAGAGAATTATGAATGTTGAGGAAGCGAGTGAAGTATGTAAGGATAGAGTTCTCTGGCACTCTGTTCTCTCTGCCTACCCTGCAAGGGATATGGCGTGATGATATGTATATATGTATGTAAATTATATCTTTATTGTAACGTCCGTGCCGCGATTACTTTTGACTACAATCACTTTATTATTTGTGAAAATGTCTCATTTTCAACTCATAACTGTATGTACCACTAGTTCGTAATTGAATTTAAATCGCCCTATCATACTATACTGGTTAGAAGTGTTAATAGAGGATTTTATTTCAAGTTTTCTTTCTAATGTAGTGATTTTATTTACATATGTACCTCAATCTTCTTCCTTTTTTTTTGTATTGGCAATCAGCTACTTGCAAGAGCCCTAGTTAGTATAGTAATTGTCTTCGCAAATTATTAGTGTTTCATGTCTTTAGTCTCTTTATATTGGTCCGTCAGTAGGTCAAATCGTCGCCCTCAACAATGCTATGGCTATATTCTTCTGGGAATTTTAGTGAAAAACCAAAACGTTGTAAAGCACTTTTGTATTGTATTCACTACATTTCAAAAGTTTTTTCGCGTCATATTACATAGAATTCTATGTCATCAAAATTATTTAATACACCACGTTAAAACACTAAGATATTGAATAATGCAAGAACATCATCGGTTTCATATTTCCGCAAAATAAATGATCCTCAATCATATAGCAGAGTGGACGCGTAGGAGATGGTGGTACATTGTATTTCTTGGATACCTGGATCCATAAGCAGTAGCCCATCAAAAAATAATTTAGATAGATCTCAATAAAGTTATAACATATTCAAGTTCTTGAACACTGAATTTATGATTTGTGATGTTTATGCGAATTTTGAAGAAAAATAAACAAATTTAATTTTTACACATATTTCAAGTTTAATTTTGTTTACGTAGCGTAGGTTCTATTCACACATAGAAAAATGATATATTATATAATATATAATAATATATTTTATAATGCATGTAAATTAAAAAATATTCAATAATAATTTAAAAATATTATGCCATTAAAGAAGTTACAAGCATTTGAATAACTTCTATTCTATTCCTTTCTCACACAACGATGTTGGTTTATGGCAGATGAAGATTTTAATGAAGATGGTAGTGGAGATGAGGATGATGATGGAGTTAAGTTGACATCATATTGTTTGTATCTGTCTAATTAATAAAATTAAAACAGTTGCTTGTAAATAGCTCAATATGAAAATAAACATGATATTCTTTCCACAAATAGAGATAATTTTTAGGGTTCCATACCCAAAGGGTAAAAACGAGACCCTATTACTGAAACTTCGCTGTCCGTCCGTCCGTCCGTCCGCCCGTCTGTCACCAGGCTGTATCTCAAGAACGGTAATGGCTAGACAGTTGAAATTTTCACAGATTATGTATTTCTATTGCCGCTATAACAACAAATACTAAAAATAAAATAAATATTTAAGGAGGGCTCCCATACAACAAACTTGATTTTTATAGTTAATGGTACGGAACCCTTCGTGCGCGAGTCTAACTCGCACTTGGCCGATTTTTTTTAGCATATTTTATAACATTATAATGTCTACTATAATTTTCCGTTTAATTTTTTTATAAAAAGATATTTAAAAAATGAATTTGACTCAATTATTTGACAAATGTGCGCTTTTTTATTTACTACTTACCCTTGTATACCCAAGATCTGCCTTCCAATAAGTGCGTAAAGAACACACCAAGGTCCTCCCAGCACAAATGGTCTACCAATATGTGTAGACCATTAGTAATCTTCGGCCAAATCACAGCCAAAAAAGATGGATCATAGACATTGAACAAATTTTCAAACACTTGTCCTCGAATGGGATGTTTTTCAACATTAGCCTGCGATTCTTTTTTTAAACCACCATTTTGGCGCGAGCCCGATGTACCACAATCAACTAATATTATAAAATTTAATAATATTAACAAGGCAAAAACTTTTACAGCCAACATTATCTTACATATTTTCATCACTTTTACTATCACAAACGTGCGTGCTTTGTAGACACGCTTTAGTTAATGTTCATAAACGCAGCCCGTCTCAGAATTATGTGTGTTTACCAGAGTTGAAACGATATTAATAAAAACTTTTACAAAATGATCGACCGCCTACATTTGGTTATAGTAAATCAATTTTTACTTTAATCATTGGGTGAAACGAATTGACTAACAGCCGTATTTACTAAACCACACTTAACTATTGATCTACGCATAGTTTTCCCGATAAGCAATAAAATATTACTTTCTCTTTTTAATCGAGATATTTATAAAACGTTAATAACGGTTAAGGAATTATGAACAATTAATATAATTAAGTACAGATATGAATGCAAACAAGCCTGTTATTTCTAATAACCTCACTGTAGGCCGACTTTGTAAGTAGATTCCCGTTTTCAAGTAGAAAATAATCGCGAAAAAGACTTGTTTTTTTTTTGCAAACTAGTAGAACATAATGTTAAGTTGAACGCAATTTAGCTACCTAGCTCCGTATAATATATGATTGCAAAAGAATCGATAGTGTACAATCTGTGAATCTACAGTGCTGAGTGTCCAATTCTCCATGTTTTGGATTCGATTCTAATGCAGGATAATTTTTGTGCCATCCTCTAATGATGGTGATTATGACCTTAGCGTGAAGCATTATCTATAAGAACGATTGAAATTACATATTTTAGAAATGTCTGTATTCTTTTATTCGTTTTTTCAGTACTTTCTATGTTATCTTTTAATTATTAATCTTCTGGAACTTACTTTAGTGAGATTAACCGCAAGGAGCTAAGAATACGGCTCTAAATTGATGTCGTAATAAATTCGTAAGCGTGTTCTTTTCCTAAGTCAACTCTTGCGTTTGATAATTTATTAATTGCTTTTTATGGGTACGATATTGGAGACAGCACAGCATTGCTGTTTTCTTTTTATTGCTTATGGTGGCAAACGAGTAAGCAGCACACCTGATTGTAAGTGTCACTGCTGCCCATGGACCTTTGCTATACGAAGGGTATAGTTAGGCCGCTGCCTACCATTAAAATCCCCAAACCCACCCACTTGGGCTACCGGCTCTCTCGCTCACCGAACGAAGCGCAATAGCACATTGCCATTACTCAGACGTCAATCTTCTGCGAGAGTGTGGTACTACCCCGGACGGACCGGCCCGCGGCTGTAGACAGAGAACTGTCAACAGCGTAATCCTACTACAATTAAATATAGTATCCAATATCGGTCACAGCTAATTATTATGTTGGTTGTATGGTTCTCTGTACTCATTCGCCGCTTTTTAACGCGTTATTTTTTATTTAAAAAAAAAAAGAAACTTCCTATTAGGTCATCGAAAAGGGGAACTTTTGGTGGGAATATTGAAATGTCATGTCGGTGTCACGCTCTTGTATTATATTTATTTCTTTATTGTTGTGTAGTTTTATATTGAATAACTTTGCTGATATTTTATGAAATATGATACAGTTAAAATGCTGAAGTGTAGTGAATATGGTATAACAGTGGTTTACGTGTATTTTCGTGTTTTCCCAAAATTCCCAAAGAAATTATTAATTTGGTTATCAGTACTCAATTAATGGTAACGACTTGACTTACTGACAGACAGTAACTATTAAGGCTACGCAATATGAAGACGTGACAAACAATATATGAAGAAAATTAATACGTAAAACAAGGCAGTATGGTCGACTGACTAACCTGTCCATAAGGACGAATACCTGTATTATTTAATTAATCATCGAAATGGTAGGTCAGCATCACTGCGGAAGACAATATTATAAATAAATAATAAAAATTTATTGCCCTTTATGTATGTGTAGTACACATTAGTACATAGTTATAGTTTGTATATGACAAAATAACTATAGTTTTACAATTTGAATGGGTGGAGTTCTGTTCTATATACTAGGATTCAAAAAAACCTGTGAAAGAGAATGACAGTGAATCCATAATATCCTTGCTTACAAGACAGTAAAGAGTCCATTAGGATGGAAATGTAATCAATCTTTACCAACTCCTAGTAAACTTATTTAATTTTGTTGCAGTTCTCAAGACATTTAAAAGAATTGCCCGGAACTGCCTGAATGTCATACCTCGATATCAATCATGGTGACCATTGTAAATTCTGAATTACAGAAGTTACAATGCTAGTGGATTTGTCCCATGAATATATGTTGGGGTTAATTCTGAAAAAAAAACCATTCATAATATCTATATTAAACGCCATTTTTATCGTAGTGATATCGTTTTGCACATCTTCATTTGTGATGTCGGCAGCTTGTATGATAACAGCGACTGCGCAGAAACTGATGAGCGTTGTCCAATTGTTTCCAGATTCTACTAGATTTGCCAACATTTGTAGAAACTACACCGCTCCTACTTATTGCAATGTATTATCCTTTAATCTGTCTAACTACAGATTAGTTAACATCTTACACATTAACATTTTGTATGGGATCCAAGAAATCAGCGAGTTTCTTCAGCTGTATTATAGTAATATAGATAAATAGTAGGCAATACCACATTCAGGGAAGCGTTTTGTTTATAATAGCGCTACTGTGCTAGACATATGTAGCTATGACCGCACGAAACAGTTTCATTTTATATTGCATTATTCATAAGCTTCTGCACTAGTTACTATTTTTGTACATTAATTTTGTAGGTGTTACATAATCCCTTAATAACACTATCACTGTTATTTTACAATGTAGGTGGATTTGATTGCACAGATGGATTAGTGGTCTAGCTACCGAGCTCTCGTACCAAATGGCGGTTCAATCCCTGTGCAGAACAATTCTTTACATAATTCACAAACAGTTGTTCCGAATAAAGGTGTAATTTGTGTTCGTTAATGGTAGATTTGTTTTTTCACGTTACTGCTGCATTTTACATTTTAAAAAAGGTTTTCGCAGTCTAATGCAGATCTCCCTATAGAGTACACTAATATCTTAAACATCACGCTCGGCTGACGGGTTAGCGTTTGCAGTTATTGCTATGAGTTACCAAGGAGAGCGCTGCCCATTCCTGAACACTGTTTATTGCTCTTTTTTACAGCTTTTGGTGGCAAACGAGCAAACAGCACACCTGATGCTGTGTTACTGCCGCCCATGGACCTTGGCAATACCAAGGGTATAGCTAGGCCCCATGTCGTGCGGTGTTCCACATGGGTCGGTTCTGGGGCCGACTCTGTGGGACATTGTACGGAAAAGGGATTTCAACTTAAAGATAGGTGATAAAAATGTGAAAGCGGATAAAGAAGTGGCGACAGTATTTGAAAACTATTTTACAAATGTGCCTGTACTAACAACAAAATATTTAGCGTCGTCCCCTATTTTAGCTGAATCACTCCTTAAACAATGTATTGTGAAATCTAACACTTCCTTTAAATTTTCAGATGTCAGTGTGAATGACATCTTAAAGTCTTTTAAAACCCTTAATATAAAAAAAAAACAGCAGATCTGTGGGGCTTATCTGTAAAGACTGTAAATTTTATAGTATCTATTATTGCTCCCCACCTGGCATTTGTGTTTAATGGTTGTGTTGCTCGAGGTGTATTTCCTGAACTCATGAAAATTAGTAGAGTAATTCCTTTGCACAAATCTGGTAGTATGTCAGATGTTAACAATTTTCGCCCTATTTCCATACTACCAACACTTAGTAAAGTATTTGAGAAAATTTTACTCAATCAGATGTTAAGTCATTTTAATAAACATATGTAGTATTTTTCATAAAAATCAATTTGGTTTCACAAAGAATTGCTCTACTACTGATGCGGGTGTAGAATTGTTAAAGAATATATTTGCAGCCTGGGAGGAATCGCATGAAGCATTAGGTATATTTTGCGATTTGTCTAAGGCATTTGATTGTGTGCACCACGAAACCCTTATCAAAAAACTATACCACTATGGGATCAGGAATAACGCTCTTGAGCTTTTAACTTCCTACCTAAACAACAGAATTCAGAGGGTCGATGTTAATGGTGCACGATCATCTGGTTCTGTCATCAAAATGGGCATTCCACAAGGGTCCATTCTGGGGCCATTTCTGTTTCTTGTTTACATGAATGACTTACCCTACTATATAGGAGAAAGTCAAAACATTGTGTTGTTCGCAGATGACACATCTTTGCTATTTAAAATCAAAAGACAAAAGCTTAATTATGACGATGTGAACAACGCACTGTCAAACGTTGTTCATTGGTTCAGTACAAATAATCTAGTTCTTAATGAGAAGAAAACAAAATGTATTAAGTTTACCACACCTAATGTGAGACAAGTGGGAACCAATGTTCAAATGAATGGTGTGGCTCTAGACCTTGTGGAATCAACTGTATTTTTAGGTATCACTATAGATGCTAGACTCCAATGGGGCCTTCATATTGATAAATTGTCAAACAGACTTAGCTCAGCGGCTTATGCGGTCAAAAAAATTCGAGTATTGACTGATATTGAAACAGCTAGAATAGTTTATTTCGCTTATTTTCATAGTCTTATGTCATACGGCATATTACTGTGGGGATGCTCCGCAGATCTGAGTAGTATCTTTGTTCTCCAAAAAAGGGCTGTCCGCGCAATTTATAATCTAGGCCCAAGAGTTTCACTTCGAGAGAAATTCAAAGAAGTAAATATTCTGACTGTTGTATCACAATATATATACGAGAATGTATTGTATGTAAAAAGAAATATCAGTAATTTTGAAAGATATTGTGACATTCATTGTGTTAATACTCGGAATAAGGACAAATTAGTTGTACACACTACTCGTCTGGAAAGAATTAATAGGTCATTCATGGGGCAATGTATACGCTTTTATAATAAATTACCAAGAGATATCCGAGACATGCCTGTGAATAAATTTAAAAGGGCAGTCAAAAACAGACTCTGTAAAAGAGGTTATTATAAAATCGAGGATTATCTAAGCGATACTACAGACTGGCTATGAGCAGCTCCTCATTCAGCTATTACTATATATTTGTAAACTGTTCGTTTTTATTTTATAATATTTTTACATACTTGTAAAGCGTAGCGTGTTTTGCCCAACGAATTTTGACTTTGGTTAGCGTTTGTAGCTCATGGTATTGGTCATGCTCACTGAAAGGTCTTCTTGCGGTAGCTGCGTGGGGCGAGTCTCTCCCTTCCCTCCAAGGTGGTTGAGGGGAGTGATGGCTGCCCTAGTAGTTAACTCGTGATCGGGTGCCGCCTGTGGGATCTGGTCCAGCCGTGGTTATTTTACATTCTATTTGAACTATTGGGTTCGCAGGGCATCACACTGGAGCTATTTCTTATTACATATGTTGTACCATTCTTTGTATAAAAAAGATTTAAAAGAAAAAACAACAGACTAACCCGCTGAGTTTCTTGCCGGATCTTCTCAGTAGTGGTCTACTTCCGATCCGGTGGTAGTTAATTGAATTAATATAATATATTAAAACTGACAATATGTAAGTGCCCTCGCAGGGCCTATGCATAATAAATGAATTTGAATTTGAGTCGGGTACGACTGGGCGTTGAGAGGGAGTCTACCCCCCGGGCTGAGCTTGATATGCTATGCTGACGATACGCTCGTCATAGCCCGGGGCAGGACACTCGAAGAGGCGGCGAGCCTGGCCACTCTCGGCACCGAGGAGATGGTCAGGTGAATCGAGGCGCTGGGGCTCAGGGTGGCCTTAAATAAGACGGAAGCCCTATTATTTCATGGGCCACGTGTAAGTCTGCCAATCGACGCCTCGTTAGTCGTCAACTCCATCCAGATCAGTATCCAGGCCCATATGAAGTAGTTGGGTCTGGTGCTCGACGGGCGATGGTAGTACCGGGAGCGTTTCCGCCGAATTGCTTCCCGGCTGGTCGGCGCGGCGTCCGCCCTATCACGGCTCATGCCGAACGTGGGCGGACCCAGCTTCGAGGGCCGACGGCTGTATGCGGGGGTGATCCGTTCGATGGTCATGTACGGCGCACCCGTGTGGGCGAGGGCTCTGAACGCCCAGCTCAGGGCTGTTCTGTAGAGACCACAGAGAGCCATGGCGGTTAGAGCCATTCGTGGGTACCGCACGGTATCGACCGGGGCGGCATGCCTACAGGGCGGGACACCCCCGTGGGACCTAGAGGCGGAGATCCCTCCTCCCCTTCGTTGAGCGAGATAGCCACCTGGCGCGAGGACGCCCGCCGAGACGTCATCGCCCGTTGGGTTACGCGGCTGGAGAGGCCTAGACACGGTGTTGTTACCGTTGAGGCCCTCCGGCCCGTACTAATGGAGTGGATGGATGAGCGGCGGCACGGGGTCCTCTCTTTCCGGCTGGTGCAGATGTTGTCGGGGCACGGTTGTTTCGGCAAGTACCTGCACACGGTCGTGTGGGGGGAGTGGACTCCGTCGTGCCACCATTGCGTTAGTGACGAGAACACGGCGGAACATACGCTCGAGGAATGTTCGAGCTGGGACGGGCAGCGACACGACCTCGTCGCTATCATCGGTGCCGACCTGACGCTGCCAGCTGTCGCGAAAGCGATGGTCAACAGCGTCAGGAACTGGGACGCGGTCGCCGCCTTCTGCGAGGCTGTCATCTCGCAGAAGGAGGCAGCGGAACGAGTCCGGGAGGATTCTCGTGACCCGGGCCGCCCCCAGCGGCCGGAACGGCGCAGGCGCGAATATCTACGTCTGATGCCGCCCTAACCAAGGCTTCGGGTGATCGGACCGGGGAATTTTCCGGTCACCCGACGTGAGGACACCGCGTGAGGGCGACGCCCCGACGGCGAAAGCTAACGGGGCATCGACACGAGAGGAACCCGCAAGGGTATACCGCCGGGCCGGTCACCAAAGTCAAAGATCGGGTACCGGTGGCCCGCTCGCACGGCGAAGAGAGGTGTTTGCAGGGTGGGTCCATGGGGTTGCGCGTCGCCTCTTTCGTCGCCCCGGGCCGATTTGCCGGGGCGCGTCCACATCCATGGTCCCACCGTGCGAAGAAAAAAAAGGTATAGCTAGGCCGCTGCTTACTAATACAAACCCCAAACCCACCCAGTTGGGCTTCCGGCTCTCTCGTGAAGTAAGGATTGGTAAAATATAAAGGTATCTAACCAATAGATTACGTAGATCAATTCCTCCTTGGATAAACAAATTATACCTATTCTGAATTCGTTTAGACTCTAAGGCGACACAGACAATAAAGGTCCGGCTGATAATAGTCTCTTTTTTATCCCGCCAATCCGGCCACAGCGCATTCAATATACAGGAACAAAAGTAGGGTGAGTTTTGTGGCTCAAGAAAAAACAATGACACTACACATACATACACATACACATACATTTACTTTTCACACATTTGGGAGTATCCCGTGGGTGTAAAGATATGTATAACTGAAGATCATCCGCGTATAAGTGAAATTTACAATTAAGTAAAATATAGGTTATGTATCTGCAGTGTCAAGATGAAAAGCAAAGGGCCGAGTATAGATCCCTGCGGAGCGCCTCTAGTAACGTTCCGAGGTGGTGACACTAAACTACTGCCATCTTTACTACACACTTGAACGAACTGTTTCCGGTTACTCAGATAGCTATAAAGTTACTTTGGTTTTTATAACGACAAATAGGTAAGTATTAATTTATAGTACAAGCATAAATTTATTATTACAGTATAAGTTTATTATTATACAGCGGTTACTTTTGTCGTAGATACGGTATAGAAGTAAACAATAAAATCTGATTATAATAAAGTACATACTATAAAGAAAACACAAAATGAACACAACTTTCAATGAAGTCTGCCCTCACGCTTCGGTCCATAGATAATGTATAATAATCTAAATTTTGACCTACTACGAGCTATTCAGAAAATAATACTAAAATTGACCTACTACACCAAACTACGAGCTATTCAGAAAATAATACTAAAATTGACCTACTACACCAAACTACGAGCTATTCAGAAAATAATACTAAAATTGACCTACTACACCAAACTACGATCTATTCAGAAAATAATACTAAAATTGACCTACTACACCAAACTACGAGCTATTCAGAAAATAATACTAAAATTGACCTACTACACCAAACTACGAGCTATTCAGAAAATAATACTAAAATTGACCTATACACCAAACTACGAGCTGTTCAGACAAATTAGTATATTTTATTTAGAGTTTTACTTCTCTTCTTCTTCTTATATATTGGCAATCAGCTACATATACGAGCTATTGGTGCCAGTGTCAAGTTATAATTATTATTACGTTTATAGTCTTGTCAGGTTAGTCATTGTCTAAGTCAAATTGTCGCCATTAACAGTGCAATGGCCACACTGTTAATGGTATCTATGGGAATTTTGATGGGAAACGAAAACGTTGTAAAGCACTTTTATATGATATTCACTATATCCCAGTACTGCCCCATCACATTACATAAAATGCCATCAAAATTATCTTATATAACACGTTAAAATACTAAGATATCGAATATAATACAAGAGCACCACATGACGTTTTCAAATTTCCGTCAAAAGTCCGACAGGTTTTACTTCTCTTACAGTAATTCATTTATCTACTTGTGTCACTTAGTCGCACTTTATGAAACCTGTCATCTTTATCAACATACTGTTTTTTTTTAAATGGCGTTTACAAGATTTCGCCAATAACTAGTTATAAATATCTTCACGTTTTTAGTCTTTCAGGTTAGTCATTGTCTAAGCCAAATTGTCACCATCAACAGTGCTATGGCCACACTGTTAATGGTATCTTGTTGGAATTTTGATGGAAAATGAAAACGTTGTAAAACACTTTTATATGATATTCACGACATCCCAGTAGTTCCGCGCATCACATTACATAAAATGCCATCAAAATTATCTAATATAACACGTTAAAACACTAATATATCGAATATAATACAAGAGCACCACATGACGTTTTCAAATTCCCGTCAAAAGTCTCGACAATGGTTAATTAATAGGGTCATCACTGTCACTGAATTGACACATTGTTGTTTAGAGATTTTAGTGATTTTAGTTTCTTTAATTATTTTAACTTAATCAAAATATAGCAGTCACTTTATAAAGTGTACTTTACTTATAATTTTCCAATTCTTCTCTACGTGGCGTAAACCTAAGACGACTGAAATGGAGATAATTCCTCCAGATCCACCTGATCCCGATCCCGATCGGGGTCGTACAGACATACCATTAAAACGGCGTGCCGTAAATGATGACGCCACAATTTCATCCAAAAAAACTATCACAAATACCGAAATAGCCTCAGCATCCATACAAACTCGGTCTGTGCGTATATACGCACACATGTGTGTATGTGTATGTGTGTGTATGTATAGGTATACATGTCTTGTTGTACTACTCTTGGTTCTATTTTTTTTTAAATAATCGTCATATTCGTTTAATTTTATCTGATTTAATATCGATTGATTTATTTAGTAAGATTTTCATTTTGATTTACCACACTTTTATATCATTTATTTTAATTTCATTGCATTTGAATTGAAGTGTTTTGATTTGATGTAATTTAATTTACCTTATTGTATACTCAAAATCCGTTTGTCGAATGTCGCCTTGGTTTGACGTCAATATCGGCGTTAAGCAGGGGTGCGTTCTGTCAGCCAGGCTGTTTATCATATATCTGGATAAATGTCTCCAAAGGTTGAACGATATGAATGTGGGAGTCCAGATGGGCGACTCAGTGGTCACTGCTCTGCTTTATGCAGATGATGCAGTCCTGCTGGCACAGTCAGCGACTGACCTGCAGACCCTAGTCGACACAATGACAGAAGATTGTAAGAAAAGGGGTCTACGCGTGAATGTGAGCAAAACCAAAATAATGGTCTTTGAAAGAAATAAAACCAGAACAGATGTAAGAGTAACAATAGGTAATGATGTACTAGAGCAAGTGGATGAATTTGTATATCTTGGATGTGGATTTAGCCGAGATGGAAGGTACACCACTGATATAGAGCGAAGAGTGAATGCGGGAAATAGAGTGAACGGAGCGTTGGGGCAACTTTTCGGCAGCCACCACCTCAGCCAGAAGGCACGTGTAGCAATACATAACGCAGTGCTTGTCCCAACATTACTGTATGGAAGCGAGAGTTGGGTATGCAGAAAAGAGTATGATAGTAAAATTAATGCGGTCGAAATGCGATCTCTGCGGAAAATCTGTGGAGTTAGGCTGACCGACCGCATTCGTAACGACGACGTAAGAGAGCGAGTAGGTATGAAAGAGAGTATTGGTGTAAAGATGCGAAAGGGAATGCTCCGATGGTTCGGACATGTGGAAAGAATGCCGAACGAACGCCTGGTTAAGAAGATATACAATGCGAAAGTGGAAGGATGTAGGTACCGAGGGAGACCGAGACTAACCTACCTAGACCAGATCGGTCATGTACTGAAGGAAGGTGGAGTCAAGAGTCTCCGAAACCGGCGAGCGTGTATGAAGAGAATTATGAATGTTGAGGAAGCGAGTGAAGTATGCAGAGATAGAGTTCTCTGGCACTCTGTTCTCTCTGCCTACCCTGCAAGGGATATGGCGTGATGATATGTATGTATGTAATTAATTTCACGGGACTTCAATTTTTTTTTTTAATATCACTTTAATATTATATTTCCAATGTGAAGCCTCCTCATGTACATGTGGTGTTAACCTATAATTAATTGTTATACTCGTTTTTGTTTTATTTTTTAATTTATCTCTGTTCTATTGTATAAGTATAAATAATTGTTGGTTAACCTAACAAATAAATAAATAAAATAAATAAATAAATCTACATGCTTACACTGTTTGGGTAATCATTTTTGTACTAATAAATGTTGCCCAGAACATGAACGACAACGTTCAATAAAAACTATCATCTCTAGAGAGTATTTCTTATCAAGATGCCAGTTCTAAGATTCCTTGAATCAACCGTTTTTATGCTAACGTCGCGTCTCAAAATTCAACTTCAGACTGTCTCGTTTCATCAATATAATCATAAAGCACAAGAGAACTTACTTGATATTCTGTTAACTCTCTTACCTAATTACTGCAATATCCCAAAATAACTCTAATTTACTGTCCAACGTTGCCGCAAAACTTTCCACATTAATTTCTTTAGTAGGTATAAATGGCTCCTACACCAATCCTACAGGGGAACTGTAAAAGCCTCCGTCCACGCTAACCCGAACTACTTACACTGATTGATAGATTCCATCCATCTGTCATGGCTATCTCGGAGACATGGCTTGTACCTGGTTCTCATTTTCGAGTACCGGGATATAGATGTATCCGGGATGACAGATATGATCGTTTTGCTGGTTGTGCCTTATTATTAAAACGATCAATCCCCTTCTGTCAAATTTCTCTTCCTTCCCGTCCTCCAGAGATCAATATTGTTGCAATTATAGCTTTAAATATGTCTTTAATATCTGTTTACATCCCACATCCTAATTCTAGACTCATTGCTGATATTCTAATCTCTGACCATCCATCTCCTCCATCTAATCTCATCTGTCCCTCCGCCCATTATTCTAATGGGATGCTTAAATGCCCACCATTCGGCCTGGGGCTCTCATCGCTGCGACTCCTTTGGTTATTCTATATTAGAAGTATTTGATGAGCTTAACCTTTGTATTTTAAATAATGGCTCCCCTACTCGCCGTGCTCTTCCCTCCCAAAATCAAAATAGTGCTGTAGATCTTACCGTATGTTCCTCTTCCTTGTTCCCTCTTCTATCTTGGAACATCTTACCCTTATTATACGGGAGTGATCATTATCCCATAATAATCTACCTTTCACAAAGAACAACTCCTTGTTCTTATCGTGATTCACGTCTTAAATTCAAGATATCAAATATTGACTGGTCCTCTTATTCATCAACTCTTGATTCAAATATTGACATGATCGCTACTCCTAACGTTCTAAACTTTAAAGAAACCTATACTTCTTTTCAAAACAGTATCATTTCATCCGCTAAAATTCACATTCCTATTAAAAAGAAAGCCCAATCCCATGCTTCACCTCCCTAGTGGAACAGTGAATGTACTGCATTAGTTAATGAAAGAAACCAATCCGAATTAGTTTATAAATCATGTATGACTCCGGAGAACCTGTTATCTTATAAACGATCTTCTACTAAACTTCGTAAAACTTTCCGAACAAAAAAAAGATTAGGTTGGCGCTCATTTTGTGAACATCTTGCCCCGAAAACTCCAACTTCAATGATCTGGAATCAGATAATACGCTTTAGAGGGGTATATACAGAAGACAACTTAACTTCTAATCAACAATCAATCTGACTTGACTCTTTTTTTGACAAACTCTGCACTTCCTATGTTCCTACCTTTGATTCGATTCCTTCTTCTTTAATTTATATACCATCTCATGACCACTTATCCTCACATTTTTCTCCTTCCGAACTTAAGCTAGTTATGGTTGGCCTACAAGACTCTTCTCCCGGTATGGATAGTATTGTTTATAGTTTTCTAACCAGATCTTCGAACAAGGTTAAATTATTTTACTTAAATATTGTGAACTTTTTTTTTGATTATAGTATCATACCTGATCAATGGAAGTCACAGTTGATTATCCCTATTCTTAAACCTAAAAAGAACCCCACAGATCTAAACAGCTATTGCCCTATTGCCCTTTCCTCAGTACTATTAAAAATAACGGAACATTTAATTAAGAACCGTATTGAATGCTGTGTAGAAAAACATAATATGTTAGCTAGTTCTCAATTCAGGTTTCGCAAAGGTTACAGCACTCTTGATAGCCTTAGCATATTAAGAACAGATATACGCGTATCTTTTTTAAAAAAAGAATATTTCATAGGTGTTTTTCTTGATATACCAGCTGCAATATGACAACGCTTTACTCCCAGTGCTTAGGAACAAACTTATTCAACTAAATATCCCTGAGAAGCTTATTAGATTTTGTATGCAATTACTTTCAGAGCGATCCCTTTATATAATTAACAACCCTCTTACTCCTAGAACTACCTGGAAAGGCTTACCTCAAGGATCCGTTCTAAGTCCATTACTATTTAATCCGTACACACACGATCTTGATCAGTCAATTCTCACACAATGTCAGATTTTACAGTATGCTGATGACCTGGTCATCTATACTCAATCTCAGAACATTGTCCAAGCCCGTAACATACTTAACTCCTCTTTAAGTTCATTGAGTGCATATCTCCACAATCACAGTTTCTGTATTTCTGCTAATAAAAGTAACGTTATCATATTTACTAAGAAAACACTTAACCCCATCATATCCTTAGAAGTAGACGGAAAATCAATTCCCCAAGAAAAAAAAGTTAAATTTCTAGGTTTGTGGTTAGACTCCAGACTTTCTGGAGCTATTCACATGGAATACATATCGCAAAAATGTGAAAAAAATACCAATATCCTTAGATGCTTAGCTGGTGTATGGTGGGGTTCTCACCCATTTTTTCTAAAACTCTTTTTTAATGCTATTACTCGCAGCCATTTAGATTATGGTTTCTACGTTTTAGATCCTATCAATAAATATGCCTCTGATAAAATTAATAAAATACAATCGAAAAATCTTCGTATTATTCTAGGTACCATGAGCTCCACTCCAATAAATGCTATGCAAGTTGAGTGTGTTGATCCTCCACTATATTTACGAAGACAATATTTATCGGACAGATTTTTATTTAAATTAGTTCAAAATTCTAGTCACCCTCTTTTGAACTAACTTGAACTCCTTTCCGGTCTCGTGAGCAATCACGATATCACTTACTCCAGTAAACTGCCACCACTCCTTTATAGTTTTTTGAAATTTTCTCGCCTGCAGCTGCTGCCAGCATAGCTTAACCCACCCGCTATTTTCACTTTCGTTTGAAGCACTTTTGTTCCAACATCACGTTATCTTAGATTTTGGTATTAACAAGAACGATCCAGGATCTTGTACTATATTTAATAGAAAGATTGCAGATTATTATGATGATTTTGTAACTTTTTACACAGATGCCTCCAAGTTAGAATCTCATAGTGCAGTTGGGTCTGCAGTTTGGATCCCATCATCAATTATTTTAGATTTTAAGCTTCCTTCCATCTCTTCAGTTTTTACATGCGAATCTATTGTCATTTTAGAAGCCATCTCATTTATAAAAGCTCATAATATTACAAAAGCTATTATTTTCACAGACTCAAAAAGTACTCTTCAAGCTATAAAAGCCAATCCGTTCAAATTTAAATCCTTTTTCTTCCTATATTTAAAATTAAGGAATCCCTTTACCAATGTCATCAGTTAGGGTTACATGTTTCATTAGCTTGGATTCCAGGCCATTGTGGAATACCTGGCAATGAATCTGCAGACTCATATGCCAAACGGGCAATCATCACCGGTTACGTAGTTAACGCCGTTACTTACAGCTATGATTTGTGCTCTTACTCAAAACCTCTTCTTGTTAACAACTGGACTAAAGAATGGAAAAAATCACGATCACTAAGGGTTTAGTTGTCACTTCACTTCACTTCACTTCTTCATTTCATGGCTATGCGACTAGTTTGCGCAATTTGGCCAATTTCCGTTATGGTAGTGTCGTAAACAGAGCAGAGTATAGTAGTAAATAAAATTTAGGCGGTTTAAATTAGCGATAGAAAGTACTTACCAGAGTGATCAATTTAAGTTAAGATTTAGGGCAATATTTAGTGTAAGATACTGTAGAGCAAAGTTAAAAAAAAATGTATTATTAAAACAGCGATTACAAGTTGATATTATTTCTCTGAATAAATTGTGATAGTAATTTAAAAATACGTGGAGAGAAGGAATAGGAAAGAAGGCATTTAAAAGAGATAGGACGAGGAATTTCGAGAGGAAGACAGTCATATAAAGAATATTGTAAGTTAGGACAAGAAAAAAAAATATGATTGACATATCCTTCTCCTTCCTTCATCCAGCCCGATCCTTCATCCAGCCCGCATTCACAAAGCGCAGTACTCCTGATCCTGAGTTTGGCAAGGAAAACAGGTGTGCAAGCGTGACCCAGTCTTAAACGACAAATTGTGGAAGTGATTTTTTTATTAGCAGTTCGGAATTTAAAAAACCATGGGATGTGAGGAATGTCTGCTTGAATGTCTCAGGTAAACACTATACCTTTTATTAATTTGGAGGAGTTCCAAACAGAATTCCAAGACTTTAAAAGTAACTTTTTGAAATGATGCACAGGTCGTGAGCATAAATATAGAAGTGTTCAAGAGTACCATTACGAGCTGCTAATTTCGCACAGGAATCTGCGGTTTCATTGCCAGAGATGCCTAAATGACCAGGGACCCAAGCTAGCGCTATATTTATATTTTTGTTATGGCACTCTAGAAGGGATTCTTTGATTTTAAAGATTATTGGGAAAATGTTAGATGACCGAAAAGGATTCAAAAGGATGGTGAAAGGTGATTGGAGGCAACTTTTAGAGTCTGAGAAGATGATGGAGTTATTAAGATGGTGAGTTTTGATGAACAACACAGCTTCAAAGAGGGCTATAGCTTCTCCGGAGAAAACGGAAGCACATGAAGGACTTTTAAAGCTGAGGCAAATTTTGGAATGGGGAATCCATACTGCTGACCCGACTGTACTGGTATCATTTAATTTAGAAGCATCAGTGTAAACAGAATGCCACCCACTAAAATCTTGTAGGAGGCGGTCCTTAAAAATGTGAGGAGCCTCAGGGCAGTTTTTATCGATGCCGAAATCCAATAGAATATTAGGACGGAAAACTAGTGCATTAAAAGAAGAGAGATAAAGTGGATTGGTTGGAAACTGGATGACAGGGAAGGGGAGTTGTGCAAATGTTTTATAGCTATGAAGAAGACATGAAATTTTATCAGTATTAGTTGTTAGATCAAGGTGTTTTAATTTAGAAAGCAATGGGTGATTCGAATTTTGAACTATTTTGAAGAAGAATCTATCCGAAAGAAATTGTCTACGCAGATCTAAAGGAGGATCCCCACACTCAACCTGCATAGCATTAATAGGTGAGGATTTCATTGCGCCTAAAATAACGCGAAGACTTCTGGACTGAATCGATTGTAGTTTATCTAAATTGGCTTTATTGCAGAAGTTAAGAAGGAAAGTACCATAGTCGAGGTGACTCCGAATTATAGCGTTATAAATTAGTTTTTGAGTATATGGATGTGAGCCCCACCATACTCCTGACAGGGAACGTAGGATATTTAAATTTTTCTTACATTTCTGAGAGATGTGTGTGCAGTAATGATAACCTGTCATTCGAGAATCCAACGTGATACCGAGAAATTTGACGACGTTAGATTGAACAATGATCTCATTGTGAAGGGAGATGTTAATGGTGGGAATATCTCTTTTTTTAGTGAAAACAACTACGGAACTTTTAGCAGCGCAAAGAGATAAGCCGTGGTTGTCTAGCCAAAAGGAAAGATAAGATAAGGCTGAGTTAAGACGATTAACTGCTTCTTCTACAGATGTGGAAGCGATATATAAGACTATGTCATCGGCATATTGTAAGATTTCGCAGAATGATTTAACGGCATGTGCAGGGTCATATGTATATAGATTGTAAAGAAGAGTGCTTAAAACTGAGCCTTGTGGTAAGCCTTTCCATACAGTTCTACAAGGAAGGAAGCCTGAGTTTGACTTTATAGCAACAGATCTCTCCCCTAAAAGGTTGTTGATGAACTGAACCAGTTTCACGGGTAATCCCAACTGGATTAGCTTTCTTTTCAGAACCGGGAGTAAGACGTTGTCGTAGGCTGCCGTAATATCCAGAAACACCCCTACCAAATATTTTTTTTCTTTAAAAGCAATTTGGATGTCCGTTATTAAAAGGCTAAGATTGTCGATGGTGCCCATTCCTTTTCTAAATCCAAATTGAGAATCAGCAAGAATATTGCCATTTTCCGTTAGCCAATCGAGCCTATGTTTTATAAGGCGTTCTGTGATTTTAGCCAAAGTAGAGGACAAAGCAATAGATCTACGGCTGTTTGGATCAAGAGGATCCTTTCCAAGTTTGAGGATAGGGATAATTATTTGTGTCTTCCATTGATGGGGCACTATGCCAGCTTCAAAAAAGGAGTTTATAAGTGAAAGAAAAATATGTTGGGCGCCAGTAGATAACTTGGTTATGAAACAATAAGGGATACCGTCAATCCCAGGAGACGTGTCAGTTAGACCATCAAGTGCAAGGGAAAGTTCTGAAAAGGAGAAGGGGCTATCAAATTGAGATAGAGAAGGGAGAGGGGAAGGATTAATTAAAGTGGAGAGTAGGCAAGGAACAGAAGGAGGAGCGAGTTTATTTGAAAAGGCATCTAACCATGTTGACTGATCATTCGCTGAAATATTATCAAAACTGCATGAACCTCTAAATCTTCTAATCTGTTTCCAAATAAGCGAAGAAAAGGCTCTGGGGGATAAGGATTCACAAAATCCTATCCACCCTTGACGTTTTTTTTTACGGACTAATTTAGTAAATTTAGCTGCTGAGTGTTTATATTTCAAAAAGTTTGCTATATTCATTAAACGATTATAAGCTCTCTCTGCGTCTCTTCGTTCGGTTACTGCTTGAGTGCATTTAGAATCCCACCATGGAGGCGAGATTCTAAAATCTTTCGCATTTTCTTTTTGGGAATATGAATGTTGGCACTGGAAAGAATAGCGTCAGTAAAAGTGCTGTAAATAGTAAGAGGAGAAATTGACGAGTTTAGGCGCAGTGATTCCAGTTTACAGTCAATGGTTGTCGAGTAAGATGACCAATCGGCTCCAGATAGTCTATATTTCAGAGAAGGATAAGAATTACAATAAAAGGAAGAACTATTTGAAATGGCAATAGACATAACTATAGGAAAATGGTCACTGCCATAAGTAAGAGGAAGGAGTTTCCAAGAAATTATAGGAAATAAAGAAGCGGAACAGAGTGAGAGATCAACTGCACTGTTCGGATTTTGAGAAGGAAGTGTTCTTCGAGTAGGGGAGCCATCATTTAACAGGCAAAGGTTAAGTTCATCAAAAACATCCAGTAGAGAGTGGCTGAACAGATCAGAGAAGTTATGGCCCCATACCGTATTGTGACCATTAAAATCACCCATAACAATAAGAGGGGGTGGAATAGAGGATAATAGTAAACGCAGGTCAGGAATTAAAGCTGAATTGGGATGGGGAATATATAAAGAAATAAAGGATATATCAAAAGCTCTGATACTAACAATGTTGATATCAGGCGGGTGCGGAGGGAGTTGGATTTGGGAAAAGGACAGGGAGCGATTTATTAACAATGCACTCCCAGCATATCCATCAGGTCCATCATCCCGTAAACAGTAGAAACCCGGCATCGAAAAACGAGAGCCAAGTCTCAGCCATGTTTCCGAGATTGCAATGACTGAAGGAACAAATTTATTTGTTAAGTAAGTTAATTCATGCCTTTTCGTGCGAACGCTTCGGCTGTTCCACTGTAGAATGTTCACTGGATCCATTATGAGATAGTAGAGAGTTGAATAAGTTTGGAGCCAACGTTGGACGGTAGGTGATGAGGATTCGATAAAATGAAGTCAAGTAATAAGCTTAGTAAGAGATCTAATGTATTTTCATTTTGAAGAGGAGGCTGGTTAAGTAGAGCACAACCATTAGACATTGATGTCTTAGGAGTGCGTATTATGTTACTATAGGTTTGTTTATCATAACTTTTTCCGGGTGAGGTTCTCGAACGAGGCGTAGCATATACAGTCTTGACGTACGAGTGTGAAGGACTAGAGTGGTTAGATTCTGAGGTACTAGCGGATATCTGTTTCTGTATAGGTTTGGGGAGTGAGGTCTGAGCAAAAAGTTCTTGTGCAACCTCCGAAAAGGATCGAGAGGATGGAGGAAATTGGGAGGAAGCCTCCTCATACGACACACACTGTTGAGCCATTACATATTTAATAGATTTTTGCCTCTCTTGCTCTGGCCAAGATCGGCTTGTGGCGAAGTGGCAACCTGATCAGTGGACACAGGTAGCACCTGACTCTTGAACCTCACAGGAATCTCCACTATGCTCCAGAGAGCAGCGGAAGCATCTTGGTTTAGATCTGCACTGGAATTTGGTATGGCCGTATCTGCAGCATGAGTGACACTGAATGGTGGGGTAATGATATAACTCAACGGGGAGGGATGTATAATAAAGATAGACTCTGTCAGGAAGAGACTGTCCAAGAAAGGTGATAACAACAGATTGAGTCGGCACCCATGAGACCTTACCGTCATCTGTCTTTTTTCTATTCAGTCTACGTGCTTTTACGACAATGCCACACCCGTGGAGAAGAATTAGATCCTTCACAAATTCTTCCATTGATAAGTCTGTGGGGAGCTGTCGTACCAAGCCCATTCTAGTTACGTTATACGTAGGAATGGTAGCTGAGTAATTGCAATAAGAAAGGATAAGTGAATTGGTGAAATTGTTAGCGTCATTTGCTGATATAAATTCTACTGAGATTTTGTTGCGGCCAACTTTTTTTACACCATCAGGGTAAACATTTTTCACTCTATGAGTAGCTAGGAATTGGCCAAACTTAATTGGTCGGATGGTAGTACCAGCTGCAGGATCAGGAGTAGTACGTGCGACGTGAACTATAAAAGAACCTTTATCATCAGTTGAATAAGAGTTAATTGTACCAACAACGTAAGACGGATGGGTAAAAATGGTTTGGATAGATGCTACAGCTAATTCAGGCGATGAAATCAATTACTTAGCAGGATTACTATCATCTGGTGACATACGTCTCTTCAATCCGGTTCCTAAAGGACTCGAGTCTGTAGCCATAGAATCTGGGGGATCGGGAGGATCAGGCGTAGGTGGTGGAGTTATCGGATCGTTATTCGGCATGTTTGGAGTTAAACTCAAACATACGGGCAAAACAATCCGACTTCTCAATGAATTCCACCAACCACCACCAATCACAATTATAAAAGCTTAAATCTATCAAACTGGAAGAAAATATTTGACAGAAATTTTTAAATAAGATTAAACTAATACTCTACAACTGTTTATTCGCTAACCATATATCCAATTCTTATTATGTCGCCAATATTTAAATTAAATATCTTGAAATCCTCCTTAGCTCTCTTCGTCGTATCCAGAAAAATATTTATTTAACAGCAAAAATATACCAGCGCAGCCATCTTTTTTCCATCTCCCAATCGGTATAGTTGTCACAAAATAAAAGGCCCGTTTTGACATTTGTCTTATTGATGGATATAGTGATATAACCATACGACTCGGTACTCGATACTCACGATATGTCGATTCAAGTTTGCGTGAGTATTTAATCGATTTGAATATGTATTGTAAAGTGCATTGGATTAAAGTTCTGATTTGAAAATTTAAGTTAAAATTTTGATATTATGGGTATTTTGAAATGACACAATGTTATGAAAGGTCAATTTTCTATCATTATATATTTGTGTTACAATAACATTCACTCAATCACAAAATAAAAAATCGAGAAAAAGTGAATCTTCAATTTCTTCATTTAATTTCTTCATTTTCTTCAAATGATGAGCCAAAATTGTCGGTTGAGCTATCGTCACCCGCATCTATAATTATTTCATTTTCAATTATATTGTCAATATTGATGTCTCTATCATAGACTTCCTTAATTATTTTTCGAGTTTTCTACCACTTTTGTCCAGTCTTCTTTAATAATTTTGGCACAAGGCTTGTGCCACAAGCTTCATTCAACAATGTCATAATTTTCTTAGTGGAGAATGGCGGCTTTGTATTGTGGCGTGCTGCGTATCCTTTCATTTGAGCCCAGATCAAAGTATTGTACTGACAATGGTATGGTGGCGCTCTTATCATTTTGTGTCCATGCTGAACCACTCTATAAATTTATTTGCGTCCTTTTCTTCGTGATATTTTTTTGTACTTTTAGACTCCATTGCAAGCAAGGCATCACTAAAAAAAAATTCCCCCAGCTGATTCAGCGTGGCAGATTATTAAGCGTCCACCTTTTCCCATTGGCACTTTTAAGCAAGATGCCTTGGTATCGTCCGTCCACGACTGTGGCACGGTATGATTCGAGTTCAGCCAAATCTCTTCGACAAATATGACATTGTCCCAATTTGTGACTTTGTTAGTTCCAAACTCATAACTTCAGTAAAGATCAATACACAGCTGGTGAAATTCAGTTATTCTAAACACTAGTATTAAAATTAATAAAACCGGACAATTTTTTTTTTTTTTTTGTGTGTCTTAGTTGTTAGCCTCAGATGGCTATGACAACTTTACCCGGACTGTGGGTGAGCGCTGAGGGCTCTCAACCCGTAGAACCGGACAACTGCCTTTCCACCTTAAAAGAAAATATTTTGATCGATTTATTTTTTCTTTAACCGATTATTAATAGTCTGTGGAGAATATGAAAAAATCGTTATGAACGGCACTTGGCCGAGTGGGCGGTACCCATCAATGAAAAATGTAATTACCTTAGAACATTTCGATCGGTAAAAAATAGAGAACTTCTTGGGTGTGAACTGTCAAAACGGGCCTTTTATTTTGTGATTAGTATAGGGGACAAATATTTTGGATTTATTCAACCTGTTATTCCTTGCTGGCCATGGTTCTACAAACATAAAAACTTCAATAGAACTATTACCACCACAATTTGCCGATTACGATTAGGTCATTCTTGCACACCAACTCATTTACGTAAACTAAGGATTAGGAATAATTCTATTTGCGAATGCGGATTGGATGAAGGTTCAATAGATCACATCATTTTCAGTTGCCCGCTACAAAATATTTCTCTTTATGATGTTCTTCCCACAGAAATTCCTCGTCCTACTTCTGCTCAATTAATTCTCTCTCTTGCCTTTACTCCATTCATAAATATTTTATGTAAATATATTAGTCTTACTAAACTCAAGTTTTAATACATTTTTATTGCTATCTGTGGATAATGGTAACGATAAAGTTTACGTTCCTAATAATATAACTTTAACGATCGTCTGATGTCTTTTCTTTATAATTTCGTCTTTTTTCTATTCTTATCCTTCTTTTATCCTTCACCAATCTCAATTCAACATGAGTTAAAGTAAGTGTCATATGAACCCGAGAGTTGCACCATTGACCATACCGACCAACAAGATTTTAAAGGACGAAAGGCAGATGAGTTACCGATTATTTGAAAGAAAGAAGAAAGAAAGAAAATTCATTTATTCGGCGGAAGACATGCCAAAGATATATATACCTATATATACACACACACACACACACATACACACATACATATATATATACATATATATATATATATATACATATATACATATATATATATATATACACATATACACATACATATATACATATATACACATACACATATATACATACATACACACACACACACACATATACATATATATAGTGAATAAGAACAAGTTTACACTTCATATAAAAGAAAAATACAATAACAATTATAAAAGTAAAATAAAAAAAAAATAAATAAAAAATATATAAAGGAAACAGTGGTCAGATTAACAATAGTGATAGTTCAACAAAAAATATACGATAACATAAACCTGAAGAATCAGTAGCAAAATAATAATCAAAAAATAAATAAAAAACTGCATGTCCTGCCGAAAAGGTGGCCATCTCAGCATTAGTTGGGTTTCACCCAACACTGATCTTCCGTTGGCACCCCTATTAGTGACTCACGGATATCACTTAATGATAACTATGTTGTGAATATGTGCTTCTATATTACATAATCGATTATGATTGATAATAACTAAGAATATTGATAATTATCATACAATTATAAATAAATAATATGGAGGCCTATGTCCAACAGTGGACGTTTATGGGTTGATGGATGGATGTTATAAATAAATAAATCAAATAATAAAAAAAAAAAAAAAAATAGAAAAATTTAAACAATGATTACCGGCCATACAAATAACACTTGTCTGCGCCTCTTACTGCGTTCAACATATTGTGTTCTGCAGATACTACAGACACACATATTACAGTACAGTACATATTACAGATTAGTAGATTGTATTACTGCTACGTACTGAGCGTACTACGTACTAATACTGAGCGTGCTGCTAATAATATATTTATACTATAAATAAAATAATATATTGTATACAAAATTTGGCTGAGAGAAAGAAAAAGAACCAAAAAAAAAAAGACTCTTATTTTACACGTAAATAAATTGTTGCTGTTGAGAATATAAAAAGCAATTTTATTATATGGAAAAAATCATATTACAGAAATATTTATATTATAAGATTCAAATTTTATTTGATGACTAAGTAAAAATTTTTTTATGTGTATTCTAAAGATATAGATACTTTTTAAATCCCTAATTGGCGGAGGAAGGTTGTTCCAAATTTTGGAAGCAGCATAACGGAAGCTGCCGCGAAATGAGTTAGATTTATGCATAGGGGTGGCCAGTTGTTGAGCGCAGCGTCGACTTTCTCGCTGACGGTTATTCCTTATCCACGTAAGCTTTGAATATAGGTACTTTGGACATTTTGTACTAATAACGGAGAAAAGAAGACAAGCAAGATGAAGTTTTCTACGTAATTTCATTTTGAGTATACCGTGCTTATTTAAATAAGGTGTTACGTGACATCTGGCTGGAATATTGAAACAAAATCTAGCGCATGCATTTTGAACCCTTTGCAACAGTTTCTCCGTTCGACATAGTAACCTTGGTCCAATTACAGTATCAGCATAATTTAACTTAGAAAGAACGACAGAATCAATCAGCTGAACACGCAGTTGTTGACTTAAGAAAGGGCGCATTTTATATATAGTTTTGAGGCGGAAAAAACAGTTTTGCACACAATTCGCTACGTGATTTTCGAACCGCAGAGATTGGTCCATTAAGACCCAAATTCCGCACTTCACGTACTCGCTCAATCTGTTCACCTAGTACACTTATGGCGGGAAGGGGTCCATAAATTTTTAGGCTATCTAATTGATTGTCAGAGCCAAATATTATATATTTGGTTTTAGCAGGATTTAAAACTAGAGAATTGTTACTGGACCATTATCAAGATCTAAAGGATTTAATTTGCTAAGGAAAACTATAATTCTAAAGACTTCTTCGAGGCGCTTTAACTTGGACATTGGCGAAATTGCTCCTACTGTGCAGCAGAAGCCAAAGAGATAAGAAAAAAATAAATCATTATGTTGATAGTTTTATGAGCGTACGCCTTCCTGGTGTCAACTTTCCATGGGAATTAATTGCTGACCAGACGGCATCAGATGTGTTGCCCAGGTCGATGCGCTCTTAGTAATCTTTTACGATACCCATGAGCAATATAAGGCAAATTAGTATTCGTAGCTGCCACAATACAGCCGACACCTGCGAATAAGGAAGCGGCTGTATGCTCACTCCGTTATCAAACAGTTACACGGAGATATATTTTTATAAAATAAAACACCACTATAAATGTTAGTAATTACATTTATTACCTGTCAAAAAGACAATAATAGCTTAAAATTATTTCCTTCATGTACTTAGTAAATACAATTCGCTAGATTTATTTGTTTTTTTTTTTCATACTGATACTGCAAATAATGTCACTGTAGTAGTCTCTGATAGGGCGCTCTTCACACACACACACGAACATAGGGGGACGATGCACGACACAGGTTCTCTTGTCTTAATTTATAAGGTTTACATTTGTCTCAGCCGCTTGTTTGGCCTCTGACCGTCGTTCATGAAGCCAGCCTGTGAAGGAACATTGATAGATTAACATTTCTTATAGCTAGCAACATTGCACAATAAACACTATTCTCGAAATTGACTGAGAAGTGATTGGGGACCACGCTAAGACCTCGTTTACTGCTGACAGTAGTATCAGAAATATATGGTCGAATCTTTGAAAACCCACGACCCAGGAATTGAAAAGAGACGATAATATCCGCAAAAGCATACATAATTCAAAGTTGCCACTACTAATATTCCCGAATGATTAAGACTTCAAAATACAATCTATATTCATCCTTTACTGTAGGCATCTGTAAAGCACCAGCTCCAATCGCCAATATAAGATGCCTGTCAAATCCAGCGATTATGCCATTATGTATAGGCCTATATCTAACAGAGGACGAATAATGACGAAGTATCTAAATAAGCTGTTGGATTGTATTACCAAGTAAAGCCACTCTTATGGTAAATAGACCTTAAAAATCTAAAATTTATTTACTCATGCAAAAATATTTTTACATTAAATAATGTAATAGGTTTATTTAAATACGAACAACCAAAAAAATTATAAAATACCGTTATTTTGCTATTACCCTACTTCACAGTTTTAACTTACTAAGGGCGAAAAGTCTATGATGACGTCACTATTTACGACTAATAATTTCTTCGGTTGTCCGTAACCAAATAATCATATTAGCGCATATATAAGGCTCGGCATTTACCTTAAGACTTACTGTAGTGTGTGTACCTGACATGAATTGTTCAACTACAGGTAGTTCTGAAAAGAATGCACAGAATAAATTAATGCAAAGAGATTGCAGGGCATACGCGTCGTCTGTTCTCTGTGGCAATCTGTGGTCATTGTACTGCATTTCTTTGCATATCTTTCTATGCACTCGTTTCTAGTGTGATATAGCATGCAATGATAAGCATTTACAAAATAATTGCAAAAAAATACAGTTTTAAAAATGCCAATTATAAAATTGTATTAAAGCTTGTAAAGGCATTAAAAATAAAAATTATGGAAAGCTTCAATGAGATTTGTAAACTGACATTTTAACAAGAAAAAACCAGCCTGTTGTCCAAAGATCATATAAATTATATATACACTTTCCTACTTATTATCTTTATTTGAACTCAAATATGCCGAAAAAATTATTTTATTCGCACAATAATATTCATCAATTTAATTTTCCAAATGAAAGTCGCGCCATTAAGACAAATCAAATTACGTTTATTTATCAAAATCCATTGCGCCCTTGAGTAGTTACGAACATGCATACACGTAGCTTCACACATTGTCAACCCAATAACACTCTTTTTGAATTGCGCCGCAATTTATCGAAAAATAATAAGCAAATCGGATTCCCTTCTAAACTCTTTTTCTCTTTCTTCAAAACTTCAAAACGGTTGAAAGTGCCCAATTAATAACTATATTTTATTTATAGATACTGGAGCGTAATTTCTTTGTCTATGAACCAATTTATTATTAAAAGTATTTTTGTATTGAAAATATTAAGACTGAGCTCACTAAATCGTTTTCTCCTGACACCTTTCCTACCTGTCACCTGTTCTACAAATAATTTCAGCTGGTGCCACAACGCTCTAATGGGTATAGCAGTCCATGTCTTTTCTTTTCGTGCATAACACGGTCATAGAATGAAATTGAGTAATGGGCGGATACCTTAATAAGGCCTTCCTTTGTGTACACAATGGATAAAATATTATTTCAATATTATTAATCATGTTTTATATCCATTATAACTGTCTAGCCTTCCCTATAGCTAATTAAAAGGCGCCAGTATGTTCACTAAATTTTCTGTTCTTAAAAATTGGAAGAGAAGCTATAAGCAACAACGTCACCAAATTAAAAAGCCTGTTTAGTATAAGCATTGTTATTTTAAAAATACTGTAACTTTTTTTAATAATATTAGTAAAGAGTTCTCTTCTGTCAATGTTCTTAGGTAACATTAAGAGATATTCTTAAAAGAATATTACTTAGTACAAGACTATAGATAAAATTGTGCAATGTTGCTTATCATTGTACAAACCAATATTGGTAACGTGTAACTGAGTTACGTTTTCACGTCTTCACTTCTCAAACGATCGCATTGAAATTTCAAATACACGTTGGCAAAAATATATCTATATACCTATTACGTCTAATAAAAACATTATTCCTAAACGATAGAATAATTGTTTTGAGAATTTACAGTAATGTGAGCAAAGAAGTGGACATAGCTTGTTTTATATCTCTTTCATTGTCTCTAGGAGTGAATGGCTCTGGAACTACAACACGCAGCATGTATTAACTGCTTTTACTATGGTATCTCTCAACCAACTATACTGAAACACAACACAGTCGTTTTCTACCTGAAATATTTTGCAGTTTTATAAATATTTACAAATGAAACTAAAATTTTAAATATTACATCAGTCAATTTTGTTTATAATTTATCGGCACTGAATTGCTTAAAAGCCAACGCTACTAAAATATCTGCATTTTTATAATGCCCTCAACTATTAGATTTTAGTATTTTAGCATATTATGTACATATGAAGCTAAATATGTAATTCAATTTATTTCTCACAAACAATTCAACGAAACTAGAATACTCATGCAAGCAATTCAAAATATTTTTGTAAATTATTATCTTCCTCAAAATGTATTACCTTCTGGTGTGAATTTGCATTATACATATGAAATAAAACTATTTTAACGAATTTTATCGCGTTTGTATTTGATTTATACATTCCCGCGTTTTTAACTACTTTTCAACGTTCATAATCACGAGAACACTGGAGGAGTCCTTATTTATTATTAGTAGTGCATTTATTAACTTATTTCTAGTCATTCCAACGAAAAATAATCGTCGAAATTGCATAATTTCCCTTTGATTGTAATTTCATATTATTTAAGGTAGAATTAATAATCAGTTAAATTAGCAATACCATGACCATGCTTAGTTACGGATACGTCTTTGACATGCAGTACTTTTCAACCACTGAGGCCCTACTACTGGATTTGAAAGTACCTAAACATTTCGGATATAAACTAACACTAGACACTGAACTATGACAGTAAAAAAAGAAATGGGTGCGTGTACTTACGTACGCGCGGGTGAAGTTATACTTCTTTGTCATCATTAAAAAATAGGTTTTAATTGCATGCAAAATAATTAATTACAATGAAATAATAAAAGAACTGGAAAAGAATAGAATAATGTTTTCACTAATATTTACGAATGGTAAATAATATAATCAAAATGTTCAATTGAAATCAATACTATAATTTATTAGCACATATATGTATAATTTGCACTTGTATGAAACTAAAACACGTGTTTTGAACGTAGAAACTAGAAAAAGGTTCTATTTCTATTTTGTTGGTGGCTTTTTTTCGAGAATTAATGAGTGGTTTTGCGGCCAACTTCAACCTGTTACTTTTGTGTTACAGTGAGACCCGCGCATCTTAAAATTTCACTTTCATAACTTTTTCATAACGCGCCTAAAGTAGAACTTCAAAAACCTTGCGTTTCATCTCGAATGCGTAGTTCATAAACCGAAAGGACGCCATAAGTTAATGTCAAGCAAATCGGAAGCATAGAAACTATGGTCAAATCAAAAAGACTGGTTGATGAAAATAAATCATCGAATCAATTCAAATTTCGTAGTAGCACCTCTTGGTAAACTAATATTAGGTATGATGTTTGCAATAATAATGTGTGCAAGAATAATCAAACATCAGTATTTACCGGACGGCCCATGAATCCTTGCGGCGGCATGTAAGTGTTGACGGGGGCGAAGCCGCCGCGTGGAAAAGCACCACCACGACCGCCAAAACCGCCGCGACCTCCTCGTGCTCCTGTATAGTAAACATTTTATATACTAATAAAATCTCTTTCCAAACTGCATCAATGTCACAGCATAATTTTTTTTGGGTTTTTTTGGTTAGTATATAGAAAAATTTTGCATCTATCTATCCCTCCTCTATCTATCAGCCTATAAAGTGATGGACATAAAGGGCGATAATGCTCAATAACGTAATAATACCATAATCACACCACCACGCTTGGTAGACGGATTGATAATCACATTTAATGTTGTGTGTTTGTTCTGTGGCCCATTCTCCTGATGAAGACTCGGCCAGTTTTTACAAACCTCACAAGATGATCAAAGGAAGACTGCACAGATAATACAGTGGTGTAAGTACCAACTTCATATGCCGAATGTCGGAGTTCGTACACGCAGGACGATTCCTTATGCGATTTACAAATAATTGTTTTGAGTTTGAAATCTCACTTGTGAGTCTCAATGTAAAATTACGACACAGCGGTTTTCATGACCGCCGTGTCTGTCTTTAAAAAAAGATGTAAAAGATATTAACGATAAATAATAAGGGGTGAACGATTGTATTCCTAACTCAGTTCTCATATAAAGATGTCTACATCTCTGTATTAATATAATAATTCGCATTTATAGTAAGTTAAAATATCAGTACACCTCATATTGTTATACCAATACATGATGATGTAGGTACTATATGTATTGGTAGATTAAGACGTTCACTTTTTTTAATTAATCCAAACTTGAGGAACTTTTTTAATTTTTACTATTTATAATTTAAGAACAATCACCTAAGACTGTGAACACTTTAAAATCATTAATTCTACCTAAATTCGTTCGCTATAAAAAACATTCTTAATGCAGTCTTTAGCACTTATATGTGATAAAACCGTTTGTATTTCAATTATGTATAGCTAAATTTAATATTAATATCATATTATGTGTGTAGTTTATATATTATTACTATTTTCGCCGTGCAATGGTCTTTCTGACCACACCCCGACCAACTCAATGGCCGGAGCGACGGAAAGTTGACATGGATCTATCTCATAATTCGCCGTGTTTCTCATCTTCGTATATTGAGTTGGCTATCCCTTGATTTCTGTATAATTATATATGCATAATGTTCCACGTGTATGTATAATTTACAAATACAAGTTCTCAAGTAATGTATGGTTCAAACGATGCTATTGTACCTCTAAAGTTACCCCTCGCGTTGTATGCGCCACCTCGCGAACGGAAGTTGTTAGAGCGGTTGGTGTTGGGGCTCGAATTGTTGTTGGCGTTCGAGTTGATATTGCGGTTCTGTTGTTGGTTTGAATGTTGTCTCTTGTTCTGAAAATATACAAAATCATATGTAACATCGAAATAATAATGTTCAAAGGACGGCGCGGCGTCACATTCGAAGAGCTTCGGTACTTGTGTTTTTCTGACATACAAGTCATTTTGGCGTGGATTCTTACACAGACGCATAGAGGTTTATGCTATAAATTGGTTTATACCTTCGAGTATCTGATATAAATATATATAGTACGTACATACGAATTTATATTCAACTAGCGACCATCCCTCGCCTCACTTCAGTTTTTAATGTTTATATTTTCTGCAATCGTAACATGAATATTCTGGAAGAAATTCTACTGAAAATTGCATCAAAATCCGTTGTAGAGTCGAGATCTAAACATACATAGAAACAGCGCGAAGAGACTTTGTTTAATATAAATAGTATATATTCAATATTTACAATAACGTATATTTCACTTCCACCGGATAACCCACAGGATAACTAATATAATTCTATCTATATCATTACTATAGCGAGTTTAATCGAGACGTCAAATACCCTATGGTACACATTTTATCCTTATACTAAGTTCGAATTATTTATCATTTAAAACTATTAATACATTTGCATTATCAATTGTACATAATATTTTAAAATTATCTAATAATTTACAAAATGAGGCATGCAGTGTTCCGAAATTAATGCCTCCATTCATCAGTCCATTCGGTATCTACTTTTGGATCCCAAAAGTACTAATATACCATAATCACCACGTTTGGCAGGCAGGTTAACGACCGCATTTTGTATTCATAAATTGCCCAAAAGACTATTGGTGTCTATTCTCATGGTTATTCCTCATCCGCGTTTTACGAATAGATGACATTGTATTCTTAGTGCATCACGGTATCAAGGTATAGAGCGACGTATACGTAAGTGCACGATAGTCTAATTGTTAAGGCGATTGGAACAGGTTTCAAATAGATATGGGTTCAACGCCCACGTGTGGCATTCATTTTTCGCTCACAAATCGAGTTTCCATAGAGAAACAATTTTGTCTGCCATTGTATTACGTAAGTGGTGTAGTACTTAACAGTGAAAAAATAGTGAAAAAGAAAAAATGTACTTGCAAGGTATCTCTTAGCACATCTACATCACCTGTTGCTTACCTTGTTAACATTGGCCGCGTTATGTGCCTTCTGTTCGTCCTCGTCCCTATACTTCGACACGGTAACGAGGAACCCGTTGATGCGGAGCTCGCGGTCTAGCTTCAGCGCCTTGTCCACGCTCTCCTTGTCTTGGAATGTCACGCGCACTAAGGATAAAAATAAAAATTAGCAAGACGTCACTTATATATCTTTATCGACATATAACTACAGACATATAACTATAGATGGAGGCATAGGCGGGGGGCATAGTCCGGAGCGTGCTCGTTCGCGTCCCCTGCCAGTCTAATTAGACTGCTAATCCGGCTCGATATGCGTACCGCAATGCGGGTTAGGGCGTCCCCCGGAGGCGACGCGTACCGACCCGCCCCCGTCGGTACGAACATCGGCAGTTGCGGCGATGGGGGCCGCCACCCATCACGCCTTGCCCAGTTAGGCGAGTCGAGGAGAACGGAGTGCCGGGTGGGCACGTGGAATGTAAGAGGTTGTGTGGAAGGTAAGTTGCACGAGCTGATATCCGTCATGGCGGACAAACAGCTAGACGTGCTCTGTGTAACAGAGACCAAGCGAAGGGGCAGCGACGCCTGCGATCTTCCTGGTGGCGGGATGGCTCTGTGGTCTGGTGTACCACAGAGCGATCGAGCCAGCATGGGGGTAGGAGTGCTGTTGTCCTCTCGCTTGGCCTCAGGTGTGAAGGATTACGGAATGTATGATCCCAGACTTCTCTGGGTCCGTATAAAACTAGGTGTCACCAAGGTATTCATGGTTGTAGCATATGCTCCCGTAGGATCCTCGGTGGCATCAGACCTAGAGAAGTTTTGGGACAATGTTAGGGAAGTTCTGGATATGGCAGAAACCAGTGAACGCGTGATTGTATGCGGAGATTTGAACGGATGGGTGGGGACCAAGCGTCCCGACTATGAGGACGTACTTGGTCCATTTGGTGATAAGAGAGTGAACGACGCAGGTAGGCTCATAGCGGATGTATGCATGGAGAGAAACCTTATTGTGTCAAACACATTTTTCCAACATAAGGACATCCATTTGTATACATGGAGAAGGAATGAACAGAAAAGCATAATAGATTTAATTTTGGTAGACAGTCGCCTCCGAAGCAAAATATTGGACGCAAGAGCCTACAGGGGCCCCACAGTCGATACGGACCACTATCTCGTTATTGCGAGATTTAGTGGTCTGTTCAGAAAGTGGAGGCACTGGCGAGAGCGTGTCCACTTCGGAGGGCTTGAAAGAATACAGGTTGAAAGGTTGCAAGAAGAGTGTGTAAGAGAAAAGTATGCAGAGGGTGTCCGAGAACGGCTGACGATGGCAAGCCAGCCGCAATCGGACATTGAAGAATGCTGGAGAGTATTGAAAGAGAGTATGGTAGATACAGCGAAAGAAGTATGTGGAAGTTCAAAGAAGCATAGAAAAATAAATGGTGATGCATGGTGGGATGCGGAAGTGGCAGCTTCCGTAGAGCAAAAGAAGAAAGCGTGGCTGGACTATGTCTCTTCTTTGAATCTGAATGAAAGTATGACTGAACAGAAGAAAGAAATATATCGGCAATGTAAGAATGACACTAAGGCCTTAGTGAAAGAGAAACGGGATAGAGCAAGTATGAGTGCAGAAGATAGGCTGACTAAAAACTTCGAGGGTAACACCAAACTCTTTTGGAGGGAGGTGAAGAAGTCTCGGGGTGGTTGGTCAGCCTTCAGAATGAATAAAATAAGGTCTAAAGGTGGAGACATTCTTACACAAACACAAGACGTGTTAAGCCGATGGAGTGAATATTTTGGCGATATGTATGCGGATGCTACGGTTGGCGCCGGTGTTGCATGTGGTTTAGTAGATCAACATTCGACAACGGCGTCCTCCGATGGCATCAGTATGGATGAAGTTGAATGGGCGATAAGAAGTTTGAAAAATGGTAAGGCAGCGGGCATTGATATGGTGTCTGCCGAGATGATCAAGCTTGGTGGCTCTTGTGTCTGGGAGGCGTTCCTGTTGCTCTTCAATCTATGTTGGAGCTCGGGAATGGTTCCCAGGGATTGGAATAGCGCAGTCATCGTGCCTTTGTTTAAAAACAAGGGTTCACGTTATGACTGCGCAAATTACAGAGCCATAAGCTTGACCAGTTTGGCAGCAAAAGTGTATGGTAAAATTATTGAAAAGAGAATGAGGATGGTGTTCGATGGTTTACTGTGTGAGACACAAGGAGGTTTCAGAAGTGGAAGGGGATGCATGGATCAAGTGTTCTCTCTGCGCAACATTGTGGAGAAGCATCTGGCTCTAGGTCAGAGGGTTTTCTGCAGTTTTGTGGATCTGGAGAGAGCTTTTGACACGGTTGTACGAAAGGAACTTTGAACTCTTTTTTACCGGAGTATGGTATTAGCGGTAAACTGCTACAGGCTGTGCAGTCCAGTTATATGGGCTGTAGAGCCTGTGTGCGCTGGATGATGGAATGTCGCCTTGGTTTGACGTCAATATCGGCGTTAAGCAGGGGTGCGTTCTGTCAGCCAGGCTGTTTATCATATATCTGGATAAATGTTTCCAAAGGTTGAACGATATGAATGTGGGAGTCCAGATGGGCGACTCAGTGGTCACTGCTCTGCTTTATGCAGATGATGCAGTCCTGCTGGCACAGTCAGCGACTGACCTGCAGACCCTAGTAGACACAATGACAGAAGATCGTAAGAAAAGGGGTCTACGCGTGAATGTGAGCAAAACCAAAATAATGGTCTTTGAAAGAGAAAAAACCAGAACAGATGTAAGAGTAACAATAGGTAATGATGTACTAGAGCAAGTGGATGAATTTGTATATCTTGGATGTGGATTTAGCCGAGATGGAAGGTACACCACTGATATAGAACGAAGAGTGAATGCGGGAAATAGAGTGAACGGAGCGTTGGGGCAACTTCTCGGCAGCCACCACCTCAGCCAGAAGGCACGTGTAGCAATACATAACGCAGTGCTTGTCCCAACATTACTGTATGGAAGCGAGAGTTGGGTATGCAGAAAAGAGTATGATAGTAAAATTAATGCGGTCGAAATGCGATCTCTGCGGAAAATCTGTGGAGTTAGGCTGACCGACCGCATTCGTAACGACGACGTAAGAGAGCGAGTAGGTATGAAAGAGAGTATTGGTGTAAAGATGCGAAAGGGAATGCTCCGATGGTTCGGACATGTGGAAAGAATGCCGAACGAACGCCTGGTTAAGACGATATACAATGCGAAAGTGGAAGGATGTAGGTACCGAGGGAGACCGAGACTAACCTACCTAGACCAGATCGGTCATGTACTGAAGGAAGGTGGAGTCAAGAGTCTCCGAAACCGGCGAGCGTGTATGAAGAGAATTATGAATGTTGAGGAAGCGAGTGAAGTATGCAGAGATAGAGTTCTCTGGCACTCTGTTCTCTCTGCCTACCCTGCAAGGGATATGGCGTGATGATATGTATGTGTGTGTGTGTATGTATAACTATAGACCTACAGATATTTTATAGTTCATAATATTTACGATAAGACCAAAAATCAAATCGGGTGACCTACTTTATAGGTGCAGAGCGCCATTACAAGAGGTTATGGAGCCCCCACACCATCATCCCGTTGCCCCGAACAATTAAGCGGAGTGAGGCCGCGCTATTGCGCGGCCTCACTCCGGGGCCGAAACAGCCGAGCTTAAAAAAGGTCGATCCGTAATCTCTATTCCACTTTGCCGTAACTCTGAAGGGCCGGTCGATCGGAGAACACAGTTAGTGTACCCGCAAATATACAGACTAGTAAATTTTTTATTCATTATACCATTACAATGAATTATGTTTAGTCAGACATATGTAAATTAAGCCTTTATTCGTTAGCGAGCGGAAATATTCATGTTACGATTCACGATTTATCGTTAATAACGAAGCCTAGATGAATATATTAATGTTTTGACTGAACGTTTACTTTTACAACGGCTTGTGCGCTTCGTTCTATGAGCGAGAGCCGGAAGCCCAAATTTCTGGGTCTGTTTAGGCTAGTAGGCAGCATAGCTGTTCCCTTGGTATGGCAAAGGTCCATGAGCAGCAGTAACACAACACAGAAAAAAATCCCCTTACGGACGTGTGTGCCTGATCGACTTGGTAGGTCAACCTTCTTCTTACTGTAAAGTAAGCTCGAGCCCAGCAATGGGACATACTTAAGCTGAGAGTAATATGTCGATTTCCTACAAGAGTATGGTATTACCGCGAAACTGTCAGCAGTGCGAACCTACCACTATAAAACATATGTCCACTGCACAGATCGCGTAGTGGTTATAATACCGACATACCGTTTCGGTTCCCACGCAGGACAATACTTTGAGCGTTACACAAATTGTTGTTCTGAATCCGAGTTTAATTTGTCTTGTGATAATTATGTTTATAAAGCTCCTCACAATACAATAATTATTTCCCTAATGCAGTGTTTTCTTTTTAAAAAAAGAAAATGAAGAGAAAACGGCATGTACTAATGACATTTTATAATGAAAATTCTAGAATTTTAACGTCAAATTCGTATTATTTAGCTGTCATCTTTTGATCATATTATCGTCAATAAATAAAGTCTGAGATAAAATGATATTCTCTAGCAAAAAAATAGCCTTTGCTAACAAGATTCTTGTATATAGCTTTTTTTGGTATAAGAATATAGAAGATATAGTTTATGCCGCCTTCTTGTAGTTTGGCAAATTTTAATCTAGAATAACAATAGTTAGTTATATCCTTATTCCAACAAAAGCTTTATTTTTTACATCACAAACATAACTAAAATAATAATAAAAACAGAATCGCAAACAAGAGAACAAGTCCGATAATAAATATAAAAGTCGGGGATTGCTAGCGGAAACTGCGTCATCGGAGGCGTTCAATGGAACCCATAAAAGGCAATGTACGCATCTATTACACAGCTAGAGATATAACACAAATAGATACGCTTAGGGGAGTCACCCTCAGTTATCCCCCTCCATTCGTACGCTTGTGTTAAATACCTACGTATAAAAACCTATTTGAATCTTATACACTTTGGTAAAGGTTCAAATTGACTTGAGGCGATGTTACTGGTAGAGTTGAATCGTGCGAAACCGTGCTCCACGTATCCATGAGTTTAGTTTGAACTTTTTAGCCTAGTTAATAATATTCAAATTCGAAAATGCTCCATACCACGCACGTTACTTTTCTTCCAGTGTGAATCGACCCTAAAAGTACCAAAGGAATAAATTTTGCTTCAATAATTTAATATACGCAATGGAAATATCTTGAATTTCTTAATAGCATTAACAATATTCTGCTTAAAAATTTTCACGTTGTAATATTGTAAATGCGAATGTGAGCTTGTTTGTTTCGTTATTACGCTTTGACGTCCTAACTACTCGACCGTTCGTGTAAAAATTTGGTATAGGCGCCTACATGTTAAAAAGTATGTAGAATACTTTATAAAATATAACTTCCATTGACAACATGATTGACAAAGTCTACATTAAAGCTAGTAAAAGCTTCGATTGCGATAATAGTATTACGTACCATAAAAATATAGCCAAAAAAACTATTATCTAGCTTGGGTTAATGAATGTTCTCAACCATAACAGTGGCATTTCTACGAAGGAAAGTGAGGTACATAGTGATTTATAAGATTTAAGTGATTTATTTCAAGAGTAAATAAAGAATAATTCGATAGAGATGATCCATTTTATTAATTAGACGCGTTTTACCTGAAATAAAACGCATATTAAACTGCGTACCTTATTAGAAGCTTATTATATTGAGATAGGCACTTCCGTTTTCCGTTGTATTTTATCTCTCTTTCTTCCATATACGTCTGTCCCTTTCGCACATCCCCCACTTTCGCCAGGTAGCAGGGGGCGCTGTTGAGCTGCGACCTCAAGGCGCCATGTTTTATCATTGCGTCGAAATATTCACCAGGTAAACGTGAAAACTAAGCTTCTAATAAGGTAAGCAGTTTAATATGCGTTTTATTTCAGGTAAAACGCGTCCATTAAACAACTTGACCGTTATTAGAAGCTTATTATATTGAGACATGTTTGTTATCTCCTGGTGAAAGTGAATAGGTATGCCAATGTGACAATGAAGGAATATAATAAGAATGCACAAACCAAAATAATGGTCTTTGAAAGAGACGAAGCCAGAACAGATGTAAGGGTAACAATAGGTAATGATATACTAGAGCAAGTGGACGACCTATTGTTACTCTTACATCTGTTCTGGCTTCGTCTCTTTCAAAGACCATTATTTTGGTTTTGCTCACATTCACGCGTAGACCCCTTTTCTAACAATCTTCTGTCATTGTGTCGACTAGGGTCTGCAGGTCAGTCGCTGACTGTGCCAGCAGGACTGCATCATCTGCATAAAGCAGAGCAGTGACCACTGAGTCGCCCATATGGACTCCCACATTCATATCGTTCAACCTTTGGAGACATTTATCCAGATATATGAGAAACAGCCTGGCTGACAGAACGCACCCCTGCTTAACGCCGATATTGACGTCAAACCAAGGCGACATTCCATCATCCAGCCGCACACAGGCTCTACAGCCCATGTAACTGGACTGCACAGCCTGTAGCAGTTTACCGTTAATACCATACTCCGGTAAAATGTCCCAAAGTTCCTTTCGTACAACCGTGTCAAATGCTCTCTCCAGATCCACAAAACTGCAGAAAACCCTCTGACCTAGAGCCAGATGCTTCTCCACAATGTTGCGCAGAGAGAACACTTGATCCATGCATCCCCTTCCACTTCTGAAACCTCCTTGTGTCTCACACAGTAAACCATCGAACACCATCCTCATTCTCTTTTCAATAATTTTACCATACACTTTTGCTGCCAAACTGGTCAAGCTTATGGCTCTGTAATTTGCGCAGTCATAACGTGAACCCTTGTTTTTAAACAAAGGCACGATGACTGCGCTATTCCAGTCCCCGGGAACCATTCCCGAGCTCCAACATAAATTGAGGAGCAACAGGAACGCCTCCCAGACACAGGAGCCACCAAGCTTGATCATCTCGGCAGACACCATATCAATGCCCGCTGCCTTGCCATTTTTCAAACTTCTTATCGCCCATTCAACTTCATCCATACTGATGCCATCGGAGGACGCCGCTGTCGAATATTGTTCTACTAAACCACATGCGACACCGGCGTCAACCGTAGCATCCGCATACATATCGCCAAAATATTCACTCCATCGGCTTAACACGTCTTGTGTTTGTGTAAGAATGTCTCCTCCACCTTTAGACCTTATTTTATTCATTCTGAAGGCTGACCAACCACCCCGAGACTTCTTCACCTCCCTCCATAAGAGTTTGGTGTTACTCTCGAAGTCTTTAGTCAGCCTATCTTCTGCACTCATACTTGCTCTATCACGTTTCTCTTTCACTAAGGCCTTGGTGTCATTCTTACATCTCTCTTCAGTGATATAGCTTTTAGTATGTGCTTAACTAAGACATCTCCACTTAGTTTGCCCGACAAATCTACATTGCATAGTGTAGATACAACTGATTTATAGAGTAATATAGTATTGTAAGATAATTTAAAAACCAAATGTAAATCGGCTAAAAATTTGGCTAAATCGGACCCTTCAGGCGATATTGGATTAACCTTATGCTGCTTACTCCATGAAAGCCGTTATCGTGAGTGGGGCTGCGATAGCGCGAGCTTTCAGGTCTGCTCTCCAGAAAACTTTTTCCCAACGAGGAACTACGATTAAGTAAATTCCTGTTGCTTGATTTATGTGCGTTAACACCCGAGGAATGAGTGAAGGTATAGGGAACACCCATGCGAGAGGGAAGTTCCATTGTCTGCTGAAGGCATCGTGAAACATCGTCTCGTGGTCGGTTAAGTCGAGACTCACATAATTCGCTACTACTCGAGCAGTGTTGGACGCAAATAGGTCTATCACCGGTATTCCCATCGTCATGAAGATCGTCGTCAGAGTGCCACGGTGGGTCCGTGGCACTCTGGAGAAGATGCCATTCGGGAAGTTGGCGGTGCCTGGATAGAGAGTCCGCATGGTTGTTGAATCGTCCCGGAATGTGATAAATCTTGAATTGAATATGATGTTGATCCATTAGGTATAAAATTTGATGCGTCAGATTTAAGAGCACCTGCGATTTCGTCCCTCCCTCTTTTCGAAGATGAGCTACCACAGAACGGTTGTCGGTCTGTATTAGGATTGCACTTCGTGCCATTTTCAAAGCGTGTTCTTCTAGAACTTTTAGGATGGCCAGTAACTCTTTTATATTGCAGCGAAGGGCTCGCTCGTCTGAACTCCAACTTCCAGCTATCATCTGGTTGTTCAGCTGCGCGTCCCAACCTATGTCGGAGGCATCGGTTGTCAAAAAGTATTTGGCCGATGGTGCATGAATTATGGTTGGAAGGTGACAATTCTGAAGCCACCATCTCATTTCCACTAGAACTTTGGTGGGTAAGGTGTATTTGGCCGAGGGTAAATGTTTGGGCAGATAAGTCAATAGACGGAGAGAGGCTCGATGATTCAATCTGCCTCTCGGTACGACAAAACTGGCGAATGTTAACAGGCCCACGAGACTCTGTAATTCTTTTACTGTGACTTTGCCTGATCGTAGCACTTGTGATACCTTTTTTGCGACAGAAATAGTTTTTTCCACTGGTAGGCATTTTTGATTCAACCATGGGTTCCAGTTTACTCCCAAGAAGGTTATATGCTTCTGTGGGGTAAGGATGGATTTGTCGTAATTCATTTGAAAACCCAGGTATCCAAAAATGCACACCAGCAAATCCACTTCCTTGATTAATGCGCTCTGATCTTGGTTTACAATGAGAAAATCGTATAGGTAAACGATGATTCTCAGACCTCTTTCGCGAAGGACTTGGGCCACCCAATTCGTAAGGTATGAAAATGTTTTGGGAGCCGTGCTTAGTCCGAAAGGAAGACATGTCATTTGCAGTAGTTCTTCCTTGTAAATAAGACGGAGGAATCGTCTGTGTGATTGATGGATCGGAACATTGAAGTAAGCCTGTGACAGATCTGCTTTACACATCCAATCTCGAGGTTGAAGGAAATCTGGTATGCGATGCATATTGATTAAACGAAAACGATCTGTGATTATGAATCGATTCAGAGATTTCATGTTGAATATAGGACGATATGTCGTATCGTTTTTCGGAACTAGGAAGAGAGGCGAGATGAAGCTCCGAGATAGGTCTACTCTCTCTAATACTCCTTGTTCCTTCATTTGACAAATCATTTTTGACATTTCTATCGATTCCACAGTACGATGGTAAGCCGTATTGTAATTTGGAAATTTTAGCGGTGGCTTTTGACTGAAGGGTATGTGATACCCTGTTATTATTTTTAAAACAATATCTGGAGCTCCCAGTCTCCTCCAGCGATTGGCAAACTGTGCTAATCGCCCTGCTTGAAACTGCGAGTCATTGCCTGTGTCTTTTATTGCCCGTATTTTGAACGGGTGAATGCCCACGTTTCTGGCCTTTGATTAGAGTATTTTGTATTAGATCCACGGGATCGAAAGGAATTACCTCGGTGTTGATAATTGCGGTGTTCAGTACCAGGCCCCTGCGCAGGGTATTGGTATGAATAATGAACGCCCTGCGAGGGCTTTCGATGATCATGCGTGTGATTCCTAAATACAGATTCACAGCCAGAATAGGTACCATGCGATGGTACGTTAGGACAGGCGTACCCCTGCGAGGGACGCCGTATCGTATTATGGTTTGCTCGTGATGCATTACCACCAGGCGGCTTGGATGGCCAAAAGGACTTCCTTACTCCGCCAAATTTTTCCAAAGTAAGCCAAGGCACTCTCGTTAAAAAGATGACTGTTAGAAGTTGGAATTTTGTGTAGTGCAGTTTTTACGAGTGGATCTCGAACGGATTTGAGAATAGTGTGCCTCCTCCTTTGTATTACTTCGGCTCTGTGACCGCAGGCCATTTGGAGTAAATCCGTCGATACCGTATGAAAATCGCCCTAAAAAATATTTCATCTATCTTTTCACTTAGGTCAGCGAGTGACGCATTTGCCGATTTTGACCAGTTTAATAAATTACGTAAACCATTACGAAAAACTTCTTTTTGTTTTAAAATACCGTATGTTATAGCGGCATACGATTTATCCGAATAAATCAAATGGCGTGTATTGTCGTACGCTTTTACCTCCTCGTTTACTTCCAACTCTACAAATCCAGGCGTATGGTTATAATATTTTTGAGTATCGGCATAACGGACGTCAGACCAAGAACTACTATCAAAACGTTGTATTTCATTCAAAATTTTTAAATACTCCCGAGGTGTAGAAGGTACAACAGGATCTTTGAGTTTAGTATCATATGTAAATTTTGAAAATAGATCGTTATCTACATCACTAGGTAACGGTACATTTACATTGTTGTAACAACCTTCGTTAAGGTCACGACTAATGTCAGACAAATACGAATCGTCGTATTGAGTGTACTTGCGATTTTCGACATTTATAATATTCCTTTTTAAATCGGCAACGTCTTTCGCTAATTCTTCTAACCGACTAAGTTCGTTCTTTTGTTTTTTATTGCGACGGCGACGACGACGTCTTTGTTTTTGTATTTTATTGGAATCTTGCGAAGATTCCGAATAACTGGATGACGTAGAAGTCGACTCGCTGCTACTATATACATTTCGGTCTTGCCGATTAAGCCCTGAAGTACCGGCAATAGGAACATTAAAAGTATTCCCAACTTCCGTATCCATTTTAAGGGTACGGTATACAACAATATTATAAAATGAAGTTATTTTCAACGTATTTCTTAATACGAAATTTCTAATAAACTTAATTATATAGAATAAAATTTTAAACATGGAACGGTAAAACCGTTAATATACAAAGGAAGAAGAAAGAACAATATATTATTTATGCAACTTACGTGCTAATACTCCAAGGAGCACAAGTTGTTTCAACGAAAAACTTCAAGCCAATGATAAAACATGGCGCCTTGAGCTCGCAGCTCAACAGCGCTCCCTGCTACCTGGCGAAAGTGGGGGATGTGCGAAAGGGACAGACGTATATGGAAGAAAGAGAGATAAAATACAACGGAAAACGGAAGTGCCTATCTCAATATAATAAGCTTCTAAAAACGGTCAAGTTGTTTAATGGACAAATAGTTTTAGTTCAACATATATTTATGACAAAAAATACCTTATCATTATGTACTCTATAGAGCATGCGGGCATTATAATTATTATCTAGTTGTGAATAAAATATATAAACTAGTTTGCCAGCAATTACGGTAGGAGTACACTCATTTGTTACAGAGACCCATAGTCAATTGCCGAAGATATCGATCAGTTTAATATTAAAGTTTAATACAACATCTATGGAACTTTCAATATCATTTCAAATAAAATTATATTCATCAAAATCATTTCACAATAGTTGATAATATCACTATGCACACAAAAAACCCAAGACTTTTTTTCTTTTCTGTAATAGAAGACACTCCTCATCAAAGAGTAAAAAAAACCTTTAATCTACGAGTATGAATCTATACTATACGTGTGGTAATAGAATAATACAATTCCCCACCCCTTTCTTGCCCATTGGCGTCGTAAAAGACGACTAAAGGATATATTATGCAGACAACATCAACGCAAGAGAAGAAAAGCTCTACACCAAACCCATTTGACAGCGCGGAATAGTAAGTCAATTTCTTTCCCACTATGGAGAAGAGTCCAGTCCAGCAATGGGACATAAATGAGTTGTTAACTTTCAATCATAAAAGAAATCAACCTATTGGGGAAAAGAAACCGTACCAGTCTACATAAAAAGACCGCTTCTTATATCAACCACGATGTGTGTGCATTTCGTAATCCTATCTAGGGAATTGAGAACACCGCAAACTTTTTTCGATAATTGATTAAACTTTTACTATCAATCTCAATAATTCCAGAGGATACATGCTCTATCTACTTATGGTTTGGGCTCGTGAACTTTCCGGAACGGTCGATGAGTACGTGCCCGTGTTTGAGTAGAGTCAAGGTTTACGTCATAAAGTCAACAGTATACGCACCGGTTTAGCAGGTGTATTACAATCTAATGTAAGGGTTATTTTAATGACTAACACAAGACAAAGTTATGAAAAGCCAAAAGATGACTTGCAAAATAAAGTTATATGTGTATTTATATATGTATATTTCTTGAATTTTTACAAGCATTATTGTTAAAATATAACTTTTTATAAAGCCAAAGATATAGAACACGAAAATCTCATTTTAATAAATACATTTTAAAAGTTGTATATAATAATAATATAAACGTAATAATGCATTGGAATGGTAACTATAAATGAAAAAAAAAACATCTACGAGATATTAACTTCTTTTGGAGCACCTAATGAACAGAATCGCCAATGGGAATGTTAATATGTAAGAACACGAGGCCACAATATACTTTTATCACCTATTAATTTATAGTCCTACGCCGTTATCCACGAAACGTTACGCTTAGATTGTACAAAGCCAAATTTAGCCACCTAATTAGCAGTTCCATCTATTACGTTACGACGCCATTGTCGTTTACACACCGCAGGTGCAAATTTCCAAGATGATTTAGCCATTAAAAATTTCCTCTAGAAAACAACGAAAATTGAGAAAATTAGCGGCTAATAACTACAACATTTTAATCTATGTATTTTTAAAATACAAATTCAGAACCTCAAGATCAGTACTTCTATGCTGCTCAAATACAAAATTGAAATATATCTATTTTGTATAAATTCTAATGTTATTATGCCTGCTCTCATAAGCGAGACAAATCAACGTTTTGCTTTTAATTCCGAGGGATTGACGAAACACGTGGTAGGTAGCTAAAAACAGGTTTAGATGCGCGCTGGCGGTGTCGTGTTCGACACGAAATGTTTTTAATTTCATGCGAGGACAACATTATTAACAATAGTTTATGAATGTACGCAATTCAATATTTAAAACAAATATTCAACGCAATATTCAAAAGAACAATTGTCACATAAATAAGTTTTGTTAGCACGTGCGATGTGTACATGTAATGTAAATAAAGAAATAAATAAATATTTTCCAGCACACATTTTTTTTTGAAAGAACACTGCACTAGGGAAATACTCCTTGTATTACGGGAGACTACCAAAATAAATTAACGAACACAAATTTCACCCTGACATAAAATATGATTACCTTGTGTAGGAATCGAACCCATGACACTTAACAAAGTAGACGGTATCTTAACTATTACTCGATCTGTGCAGTTTAAAATAAAAAGTAAATAAAATATATATATATAAGTAAAACTATGACATTGGGTCAGACTAGAGTATAGTGTAATATCTAGATGACCGAAGCTTAAATGCGGTATTTTTTTTTTGGTACTCTTATTGGAAAATATATGTACTTTTTAAAGGATTGTTACGGAGCTTTAGAGGACTAATGAAATATGAATATTTTCATATCCTTTGACATAATTAGAATATGGACTCTTTATTTAAATAAACTAATTGATGTATTCATTAAATAATAAGATAAATTTAAAAAGGCAAAAGTAATAAAAACGGTCATACCAAGAATCTGAATTAAGGGGCTACTCGATTTGACAACTAAACTATTTTTATTCTTGATGGCAATGATTTACTGTCCTATCCTAATTTCTTTTTTATTCATTAACTGAAAATACTGACAAATCAAAGTGTTTCTTTAAATTAAATCTAATTAAATCGATTTATCGCCCCGAAACGTCCTGCATACTAAATTTCATGCAAATCGTTGAAGCCGTTATCGATATTTTGAATATATAGAAATATACTTTAGAAGATATTTATAGATACATAATACATAATCCTCCTGCATAAATACACAAACCTCTTCTATAGATAGATACATAGCACATAATCCTCCTTTATAGATACATAATTGCGCTTCGGAAGTAGATCTGAGTCCAACAGTGCAATGTGCTGAGAATAATACGATAAATAAAAATGTAATAATGTATCAATACTCACATATCTTGTATTTGGTCTTGCTGAACTCGTGTATGTGGGTCACTTCACCGCACTGTGTGAACAGCAACTTGACGTAGTCCGTGCTGGCTTCGTATGGTACACCCACCAAGACGGCAGTCTCGGCGCGCGACTCCACCGACACGGTTATGGTGCTGCCGTCCATCACCGTGCCCTCTTCTGACAAAGCCTGTACATATTGTCATTTTAATATGCACAATAGTATAGCTGTTATATATACAAAATATTGGTTCATTGAACGCCTTATGCAATCCTTCAATATTATGAACAAATTTTACTTCTATGCAATACAATTTTTTGACATAAATTAACTACCTATGTGCAGTAACGTCTTTAGAATCGAATAGTTTCAATTCCCAGTTAGTAAATTGAAACTTCAAAAACATTAATAACCATTTAAAATTTTATTGAAATAGGTTTGGCAACTTATTTTCTCTATTTCTAGTTTATGGAATCATGTTAAATTCGTCCTGTGAATTCGTAGTATATATTTTAAATCAATCTAAAAAAAAGTAAAGAATTTTTTTTAACTTTAAATCAAATATTTTGCAGTGACGTTCCTAATCACTTCTCACACTGGGATACTTTTAAATATTAGTTAAAAACGTTGATTATAATTTTCTTGGCTGATTCTTCTCGTAAAAACATTTCATGTCATAATTCCATTTAAAAGTTTCTACATAAACATAAATGTATAAATCATTTAAATTTCTTATAGTGATAGGATTAAAATACACAGCTCTTATAAATTTTCGACCGAAAACTTTTTTTTCAGTTAACACGTTAATTTATAACGACTTGTTTCTTCCCGACAAACGATGTGTCGCTTTTAAATAGCGCGTAAAACATTAGCTGCATATTGATTATATCCAATGTTACCATGTCTTATTAGAAAACTATTATTTTATCTCATCATCATCTGTATTTTAATAGATGAAATTTAAAACTATTATTGAAACTGCAAATTGATCTAAGATTAAGATAATTTTTCGGTAACCTACGCGAAAAAGTAGAGTAAGCGAGATATCGGGCCACTCGTTAAATTATATCAGATACTAGGCTGCGCGGCTATCAATCTTCATCACAGTCTTCTTTGAAATACGTAAGCATAAGTAAAAAAAATACTCGATTGTAATATTTAGTACTTTTTTTGGTATATTAGATAATTGGCATAAAAACTATCGATTTTTAAAATAACAATTTCATTTTCATATTAAACTAGTTAGACTTTTATTTTATTCATCAAAGGTATACTGAATGATGACGTCATACTTGCAATATCCATACTAACCAGCGTCGGCCTTCAACGAACATAGTTATGTGAGAATACGAGAAAGAGTTAACTTGTAACTTTTTTAATTGTGTAAGACTTTAAATTATTATTCAACATTTTTATTATATACATATTATTTAAAAAAAAATTAACAATTCAACATCTTGATAATAATCAAAAAAACAAATTATTGGAAACGTTATTTTTTAAATCTTATTCTTTTCACATCGACACGTCACAATCCAATCCAACATATATACTCATATAGATTTATAGCATAAGGAAACACGTGCGCCCGCGTCACTACATCCGTATAGAACCGTACTAGCGCCATGAACTAATAATATGAATACGATCACTAAGAACAACGTCCCTTACATACTAGTAGCGATGAGAAATGGCCTTTAACCACGTTTGCTTTTCAAATTAATAAGTTAAAAATCAATATAACTTTTGCTTTAAATTACCTTTAGTATTTTTTTAATTTACAGATAAAAACTATAAAACTCTCTTGACCATAAAATACTTATATCAAAAATAGTTTTTCCTATAAAACGCCTGTGGTCACGGCGTAACGCAAATTATGCAAAAAAATGTTCACATTAAAATGTCAATGACCTTCATATATTAGCGAGTCGTCTTAAGGCGTACTTGTGTTACAAGTTATGACGATATTTTTGAGTATGTACTTATATATAAAGCCAAACAAGGTAAAAATACATATGTGGAAGGAGTCTTTATACTGTAGGCAAGTTCAAGGTTTCACGCACATGTACGTCCTCCTAGTGGACTCCAGCCTCCTCCATAGTGGAAGGAAAATTGATCTACTATACCACACTGGTCGTCTGGTCAGGGCATCATCTACCTTGCCACAGCGTTTTACTTGCAGGATTTCCGTCTGTTACTTGATGATCTATTTACGTTTCTTAGTCGTTTTTTTACTACCATCCATGGGAAGGTAAGAGGGAGATGACGATTGTCTTTTTGCTTCATTATTAGATTGAAAAGAGATGTATTAGAAAATGACATAAAACAGTTAGGATTTGTAAGCTACTCTAAGAGAAACAAATTATGTGCAGAATAGGTAGAAAGAAGTGAGCATAGAGACGCTTTAAAACAATACGTGGAAGAAAAATTGCATTTTCTTTTTCTTTTAAAAAGACTCGCACCAAGGGATAAATCTTTGCGTCAGTCGAATTTGGATAAAGTCAGGAAGATGAAGGAGAAATACTATGAGTTAGTTGTTTTTCTTTTGTTCTTATGATATCGAAGTAAAAATACCATCCATCCATACCATCTTAGATATCATATGCGTATAACATCTATGCAAGAGAGAGAAAGCTCAACATACTAGATTGGTATATTATGGTTATTTTCCCTCCTATTGTAGAGAAGACTAAGCCCAGCGTACATCAGCATGGGACGTATATGAGCTAATACGATGACGATGATGTAATGAGTTTTTTTTTTGAAGTGTAATAAATATAGAAATTTTCTATATTAAATTGTTTTAGCTGCATGCTTCATTGAATCCTTCGAAAACAGCATGATTTAATATTAAAATATTCTAAACATATTACATAAATAAATAAACAGATATTTTTTTATTGCACACGTAATTCGTTCAAATCCCGCCCAAGCGTCACACCTACAGCCATGTCCGCTATATGCTCACCGATACACCGGTATAAATGGCATAAAGTAGGTAATAATAAATGAAAGTGAACTACTGAGATTTATTTATTGAGATTTAGCATTTGACGTAATTTGAAATGATAATGTAATTTACTGAGATTTAGCATTTAACATGCTAAGTTTATTTATAAAAACTAGCCAAAGACGACAATGCGAGACACAATTTGATTACCATAAGTAAGTACCTGAATAGGTATTCATACTGGGCTAATTGGTAAGGCTATTGAAATGAATTTCCAATAGATGTAGGCTCAAGTCCTATTAGTTGCAATCATTTCTTGCTTGCAAATAAGTTTTTGTAGTAAATCCATGACAAAAGACTTTACAAACATACATTTAAAAGACAAAATACACCTATATTTTTTTTTAAGTACTTGCTCAGTTTATAATCATTGCTCGTTTAAAGATTAGAGAAAACGTAACATTTATTAGGATTTGCTGATGGCGACATTTATTTTCTAATATATTTTTTCTAATTCATATTATTTTAATGAAAACATTTAATTGTAAATATTTACTTATCATTCTTCATTAGACAGGAGAACTAATCTATAAAATGGTGAGTCAAATAACAATGTTGATATTAAGATTTTTTTTATAAATTTAGATTTCTTTAAAAAAGAACTAATTGAAATTTAATTCAAAGCACACAGAATGGTGTGTCAAATATCAATGTGGATATCAAGATTTTTTTTTTAGATTTAGATTAAAAAAAAATACTAACAGAAAATCTAATTCAAAGCACACAGTATCATTTCCTTAATACTTACCTTTATTGCAAGTACACAAGTATGTTCAAAACCAACAGTTAACAGCTGATCTACTACGTAACAATAGTATTAACAAACCAAAAATTTCAAAATTACTCAGTAAACTCATGTAAAGCTGCCAAACATATACTTAAACAGTAGAAGACCAGCCTATTCAAACATTCAAATAGTCACTCATTCTCCACATGAGGGATGTGGCAACATTATTCAATATAATTTAGAAAAATAAAAGTTACTTAGCCATAAATACAGCCTCATTTTGAAGCAAGGCTAATTAAATTCTAAAACTACTAAATGACTTTTCAATATAAAAATAAAAAATGTTAATAAACTTGTGTTTACCTTTTCCAGAGACTCTTTGTTTTTGAATTCGACTATTGCCGATAATGTCGGAGTTGTGGTCAGTTCAGTTACAATGATTGGACCACGTCTAAAAACAGAAAATTTGTCTCGTTAATACTCCGTACAGTTTTAGCGTGTTTGCGTTCTGAGTGCTGTTTGCAGTTGCTCGAGAACACTACACAATAATATAATAACACTAATAAACTTTTAATTAATAGCACATATAACAGTGAATTTGTTCACATGTATAGTTCAGGGACTGATATTTGAATGTTGGCAAGTTGATGTATCAATGATATATTACTAGCTTTTATATTAATAATGGTAATACTCACTTGACATTGATGATTTCTCCATGTTTTGAGAACAACTCCTTGAGCTTCTCTTGATAGTTGAACAGATAGCTCGAGGGCAGATTCTCAACTAATATTTTACCAGATTCCACTTTGGTCTCCTTATTACCGTCGGCGGTAGCGTCACCGGCCTCTGCGTTCTCTTGGCTCTGATCACCCTCTTGTTGCTCGGAGTCACCGACCTCACCAGCCGTTGCTTCTTCGGTATGTTCTGCTTGTTCGGTATCGCCATTGTTGTCTCCTATCTCTTCCGAAACCGAAGTTTCCATTTCTGCAGCGGGTTCCTCCGCGGCTTGGGCGGCGACTTTGGGCTTTGCCGCTGGGGTTTTAGCACCACGACCCTTCTTTTGTGCCACCATAGCGATATTATGACTGAAATTAACACAACATATAACACTAACTGACTAGACCGATGAGGCGTGCGATTCGTCACGCTCTCGCAGTAACAGCGTTTCCCGCCATATCTATTTTTTGCTAAAACTTATCTAAACTACTTGGCGCCTATTCTAAGATTTCAAGGGCGCAGTTTATATGGTTTGAAACACAATATTACGTAGAATCTTATGAAATATGTACTAGTTGAACAGATGAGCTAATTTTAACTATGTGTAACATCACAGATAACAGTAAATACATCATAACAAGCCATACGCGCCATGAGCATGCCTATTTGCGAGTGGAAAATTCACGAACCTGAAGCGTTACCTCGCATTTTAGTTTGTTAGAATATCATGAAATATGAAACATTAATAATATTGGAATACAATTTCTGGATGTACTTACCAGTTTAGATTTCCCTAGTAAAATCAATGAATCTACAAACTCACAAGATAAGACGCCAAACTAGAAGCAATAATAACACGAAACCGGCATCACGCAAGCGCATCCGCCATTAAATAAAATTAAAAAAAATTAGTCAGTAACATAATGTTGCTACCTGGCAAAATATTAAATAAATAAATTAAAAGAAATTCAGTCAAATATGTAGACAATCAGATTTTAATTAAATATTATTGTATCCATCTATCAACTTATCAACATCCACTATTAGATATATAAACTTCCCAAACCATAAAGTGTAAAGTCCCAAACCAAATAGTGGGCGATGGCATATTACATGTTTTGTTACCCAGACCAATGCTATCCACACTTCTAGTTCCCTCCATTCACTTTTAACTATCCACACAAAAAAAGTGGTCAGACATTTCTAATCCGCCACCATGCGTGGGGCTGGGCAGATTAAACTAAATAGTTGATCAGAATGCAAGAATATTTTGTTGTTAACCCTTATAAATCACGATATATGAACAAATAACATAGCTAGATAAAAGTAGTTTCGAGAAAGAGACCAGTCAGCTAAAGGACCTGAATCGGATGGATAGCGTTTATGTATGCTAAGAGAATCTTAATTCTCATATTATTCTTTTGCAGTCCAAAATTGAGCACAGACATCCTGCAAAACCAGAACAAAATAATCCTCTATAATATCTTCGTTGGTGAAGCCGAAGGAATTTTCAGAGAGACCTTTTTACTTAAGGGTGTAGATCGTGAAAATCACCGAAAAGAGTGTTACGATTTTTCATATTTAACCTATTTACATATGATTGATATCAATGATAATTTGTATATATTACAATCAAAGACCAATAAGTATGTTCATGCTTATATTAAACTCTTAAACCTAATGGTTGTTATATAATAAACGTCAACAAACGCACAAAATTGAGTAAAAATGCAAAAACATGACTTCGTATTTTAAAGATTTAAGCCCATAAATCAACACAAATTGATAAAAAGAAACACTTTTTGAACACTGAAGAAACCAATAAGTATATCTGTATACTTCTTTTTATACCTTTACAAACAAAGACTTCCTCTTTTAAAGCCCTAAAATCTAGATATATTTTAAGGTAAATTTTTCATACACAAATGTATGGGATAAAGCGTTCGTTTCATTCGTGCAATCTCGGTGGTCACTAACGGCAGTAGCGATGAGACGAATGGCTTTTTTTCAATTCGAATCAATCGAATTAAAATTATTATTGATTCGAATCACAATTCGAATTGATTCGAATCGTCACGTGGGAGTCGTCAAATCGCGCGATGAACTCGCGAAAGCATTACAGTCGAATTCGTACTCGTATGTCGAGTCATCCGCCTGTTAAGCCGAGTTGGCGAGTTACAACTCGTTTACATTATTATTCATTTTAAATGATTTATACTGTTTGTTGTATTACCAATATTTATAACTATAGGAACATAATTTACACGAAACTGTTTCCATCTTCATTTTTATTAAAAAACTCCCAGATCAAACTTTTATTTCCTCTAGACGACTCTTTGCAAATGTAATAGGTACGTTAAACGAATCGAATTGTATCCAACCAATTCGTGATTCTTAGAACATTTCATGTATTTTCGTACTTTCTCTCTCTCTCTCTCTCTGTTTCTTTCTACTCGTAGAATTCATTCGTTAGATTATTCGACTTCATATTAGAACGAGAGAGTGAATCAACGAATGTCCAATTAAGCCGAGTCGACTGATCGCTGCGCCGCAGCGGTCGCCCGCGCTGCGAGTTGGTACGACACGAGTTAACGAATTGATTCGGTTTCGGTCAAAGGCGATTCGAATGAACGAGTCAATAGTCTTATTCGAGTTATTCGAATTAAATGATTCGAATTTCCCATCGTTAAACGGCAGTTCCTTTCTGTAAGTGAACGCGACACCACGCTTGTCGGCTGCAGACAGCAGAATTACGTATTGTGAATTTGTGTTTTTTGTAAAAAACTGTAAGTATAACATTTTTATAATTAATTTATTTTCAGTTAGTAGAAAGTATCGATATAATGAATGTCTGAAAGAAAACCATGATGGAACTAGATATAAATCGTAAAAAATACAATATCTACACTAATAGGTATTATAAAGAGGAAAGATTTGGATTTTTGTATGAAACGAATAAACTCAAAAAGTACTGGACCGATAATTCTTTTATCATTCGAAAGCTACATTATCACTGAGTAACATAGGCTATTTTTTTCGCAGGACTGATTGAATTTGAGTGTCATGCCAGGGAAAAGAAAGTTTTGTACGCATTATAAAAATATGAAAGCCAAAAGATCTCGGAATAAAATGTAAGTTCCTCCCTACTTATTTATTATCGCATTTGAACAGGGTACATTACAAAGCTAATACAATATGTCATATGATTTAGATCGCCCGATTCAGACATATACCTACAATAACATGTAAATATTGGTTTGTATTATCTATATCTATACTGATAAATAAAATTGAAGTATCTGTATGTAATATCAAAATAATAGGATTTTTTAAAAAATAAAAGGCGATACGGAGTTCGCCGGGTCGGCTAGTATTGTCTAAATATCAAATTGTGGAAGTAGGTAGGCGACAGTGCAACTTTGTCGACATACCTATACCGCCAAACAGACGCGAGGCGCCTAGCGTCTGGCTTAGGGTTGTACAAAATAAATAAAAAGTGGATAATATTGATGAATAATATTTCCAGTATTGAAAATAAAGAAAACCTTGGGGTCGAGACTCTGAGCAACAATGCTACGCGCTGTATAGAGGTAAGTTGTTATATGTAATTCTTGTAGACTTGTTACATAAATAAACAAACTACTTAGTTAGTGATGGGCGAAGACAAAATCTCAATACCTACCTATAGATTTTTCTTGCAATATTTATTATTTTCATCGAGAGACAAACACCTTAGTACCGAAATACTTCTCAATTACTTTCTCAAAAGAAAATTTATTTTCAAATAGGTGACGTCATAAAAAAACAATACCTAATGCGTAAAGAAATTATAATTTCTATTCATCAGGAACCTAATATTGTATTAATTCTTTTGCATTTTTTTAAATTTTTAATTATTTTTTATAAAAAAAATCAAGCCATTATCTTTCTTTACAGGAACTAGTTATTAAAAACGACCAAGAAGGAAAGGTGGATGAAATGGAAGTTGGGCGTAGAGTTGTAGACGTTTCTTTTTTTTTTAAAGCTCTTCAGGCCATAGGGGACCACGGTCCAATGGATTGTAAGTTAAGTTACCTCAGTATAATAGGTGAAGTAAAAGTTGGTCTGGACTCAAAACTCATCATGAAATGTAGTATGTGTAGTATGAAATTTACTGTGTGTTTGATTGAAAAGAAAGAAGATATAATGGAAGTGAATCATCAAATTGTATCTGGTATCATATCATCTGGTGGGAGCTACTATCAGTTAAAAACATTAACTGCCGCAGTAGCCCTACCAATCATGTCACCTTCATTATACAATGAAATTAATAATACGGTTTGCGATTGGTGGGAAAAGACAGCAGCACATTCCATGGCAGAAGCTGTCAAGGAAGAAGCGGAGTACGCAGTGTCTATAGGTAGTGTTGATAAAAATGGTACACCATTAATATCTGTTGCTGTTGACGGTTGTTGGAGCAAGAGATCTTATGATAAGAATTTTTCCGCCTTGTCCGGCGCAGCTGCGATAATTGGCATTAAAACTAATAAAGTATTGTTTTTTGGAGTTAAAAATAAATACTGCGTAGTTTGTGCACGAGCCGCAAAGAACGACAGTCAGCCCTCGGAACACCGTTGTTTCAAGAATTATTCGGGATCATCTACCGGTATGGAATCGACCATAATAGTTGAGGGGTTTAAACGTTCCATTGTTGATCACGGTGTAATTTATAATAAATTTGTAGCAGACGGCGATTCCAGTACTTATAAAAAAATATTAGATTCGCGACCGTACGGTAATTTAACAGTAGAGAAAATTGAATGCAAAAATCATCTTTTACGAAACTACTGCAATAGCTTGGAGAAACTGTCGAAAGACACTAAGTATCCTTGCGAATTGCGGAAATTCCTAAAAGAAAGGTATTTGCGTTTAAGAACGGGTGTAAAATGCGCTATTAAATATTGGGGCGATCAAAATCAGTCACTCGAAGAAAAAATAAAAAATCTTAGTGAAGATATCCTAAATGGTCCACAACACGTATTTGGTAATCACCAATATTGCAAGGAGTATTTCTGTAGACCTGATACTCGTCGAATAGAACCTGTTGGGTTGCTTCCAGCAATTGTTGGATGCGGATTAATGGACGCGGTACACATTTTAAGTAAAAGACTGTCATATCATTCTAGAAGTTTAATTCATAATTGTACAAGTAATATAGTTGAAAGTTTTAACGCAGTGATTGCCAAATTAGTAGGGGGTAAGCGTGTAAATTATTCTTCCCGTGGTTCTTATGCGGGCCGATGCGCAGCTGCTGTTGTGTCTTTTAATACAGGATCGATTCATAGTAAAACTCATGAAGTAATATTTAAATCTAGTCCTAATCCTTTGATCGCGAAAGTGGAAAATTGTAATCGTAGAATCCGTTTAATTGCTAAACCTAAATTAAGATTGAAAAAGAGCCACAGCGCTGTATCGAAAGATGCTCACTATGGACCAAACTGCGAAAAACCTGATCTGAGTCCAGAATTATATGAGAAAGCCAAGTCATCTTTTTTAGCCGATTTAAAGTTGTCTTGTGCTGAAAGAGAGGAGCTTGAAAGGTCGACCCATTTGCAAAGAAGTAGTTCTGAGTGGATGAGTACAAGGAGAAAATTACTAACCTCATCATCGTTCGGGGAAGTTTGTAAAAAACGAGAGAGCACAAGTTGTGCTGTTCTTGTTCGTAAAATCGTTTATGGTAGTAATATCTCCAGTTTGCCTGCTGTACGGTACGGTATCGAAAACGAAGAAACCGCAATTAAACAGTTAGAAATTCAAGAGAATATTAGTATACAAGGTTGCGGTTTGTTCGTCGACGATCAATATGAATTTCTTGGTACTACACCAGATGGCATTTATGCAAACGGTTTAATTGAAATTAAGTGCCCACATTCTTTAGCTGGCATGACTCTTGATGAAGCAATGGCCAAACATACCTTTTGGGTTAAGGACAAGGCTTCCAAGGGTTATGTCATAAATAAAAATCATAACTGGTATTTCCAAATTCAGGGACAGGTACATATTACTAAAAGAAACGTTTGCATGCTTGGCATCTGGTTTGGTGCTACTGTACCTATGAAAGTTTATATTATAGAAAAGGACGACAAATTTTGGGAGGAGAAAATGGAAATGAAATTAGTTAGGTTTTATTACGATTGCCTACTTCCAGAATTAGTTGATCCTCGGCAGTCACGAAGCATGCCCATTCGTGACGCGCCCAGTATCATAGAGGCTATGAAAGAGAGGAAAGAAAGAGCTTTACGTGTTTTGAAAGAGAAGAACGCCTAATGATTTTGAAAGATACAGGTAACTTAACTACCCAGCCAGTCGATTCACGTAAACACGCCAGTCCAAAAGTCGTTTTAACTTAGGAACTTAGAAATCGCCTTTTGGTTTTCTGTTTTAAACGCACTTACTTATCTAGTCTTGGATTGTCATAAATCTTCCAATAGCTCAATTACTATACAATTTCTGAGTTACCTGGTGTAAAGAATCATAAAAATTGGTTCAAAAATACAGCGAATTGAGAATTCTCCTTTTTTTTAAGTCGGTTAAAAGGGCTAAATTTGCAAAAAACGAAGTGATGTCACTGCGCTACGGTTTTTATTACTTACGTGAATCGGGCAGCTGGTAACGTTTTCATTCTGATAGGTTTTGTGATAGCCATTGATTTTATCATCAAATTAGCAGAAATCAGAACTTGATCCGTAATCGAATGAAAAAACATTAGAATTTTGAACTCATATTTCGTTATTGTTTAATTACATACTTTTAATTAGTATATTAATAATTTACAAACTTCTGTTAAAATTAGTAAATAAATGAATTATTTACTAATTTTTGTACAACCCTAGCACGCTTTTGAGATAGCGAGTAATGGCGACTCATATTTGTTATTGTGTAGTAAATAAATCATTTTTATACTTGTGTTTCATTTATTGACATTTTTTTTAAAACCCTAGGATTTTTTTTAGATATCGACGAGGTGATCGTAAACAAAAAGTAAGTATTTGAGTTTACGCAATAGGCACATTTCCTTGCGTAGAGATAAACACACTTCCTACTGAATTTGCAATTATTTTATTGAATGAATATTTTACGAATTAGAATAAATTTTGGTAGTGAAATTACAAATAAATACATTGTTGGAATTTTAGGTAAGTAGAATACAAAAATGTCAGTCCGGACCTGCTCTTGATTGTATATTATATTATAAACTAGTAACCCGCCCTCGCTATCTTCGCTATCTTCGGCAATATTCACTTAAATTACATACTATAAAAAGCATATTGATCTATAATAAATGCACAATTTATTTAAGGTACTTAATTGGATAAGGATTAATGCTGTATTGTATAAAATCACTTAGTAAATAATCATTTTTTAGTAGAGGATAAAAAATGGTTATGGTGGGTTATCCCTAAGAGATAGACATATGCCATCGTGGACTTTTTTGTTGAACTTTTTAAGATGGATAATACTGTAGTACATTATTTTGGTCTATCTCGTAGGGTTCAGCCAACGTTTGCAATATAAGCGCAAAAAAAAACGTGCTTATTTACGACATCACATTAGAAACCTCTAAATTAATCAGCGTTTCTCTACTATATTATGCATGTATTATACATATAAACCTTCCTTAAGAATCATTCTATTTATTAAAAAAAACTACATCAAAATCCGTTGCGTAGTTTTAAAGACTAAGCATACATAGGGACAGACAGACGGCGGATAGCGACTTTGTTTTATACTATGTAATGTAATGATAGAAAAACATAAAAATTGTGTCTCAACTACTCTTATTAATCTATTAAAAAGAATCAACAGCTAGTTTCCAAAAATTCAACGTTATTGTTATGCTGTAAATATTCAAGTTCAATAACAATTTCTCAACGTGGAACGTTTGTTGCAAAACATTTTGAAAATCACCCTCTCTAGGTCATTCATCCGCCCCGTCGGATGTTACATTAAACTTTGGCGCTGCGGTCGCTCGAAATCGAGATATCAGGCCAACAATCTACACCCTTAAGTCAACGATTTATCGACATATACATATAATTTATATTTATAACTAAACATTAAATAAACTTGGTCAATAATGTAACGGATTACCAAAACCAGAATGACTTTCCTCAATGGTCACTACAAAAAAAAACGAATAAATATAGGCTCTCTGACGTACAACATCTTTGCCTAGCTGAACAGAAATAAAAAAAAATGACAAATTTGTCAGGAAGAAAAACATAACCTTATTTTAAATTTATTATAAAGCACCATATGACTATAACAATAATTATGCTTTTCTGTTTTTCTTATTAATAGTAATTTATTGTACGGTAGATAAATATATTTTAAGGTGTTTACATGAAGCCTATATTCAATGACTGCACTATGAGTACCATTAAAAAACATAAATTAGGAAGAAGTTACGATTTTAATAATGATGTGAATAAATCGTTTGACTTTGTTGGACTTTACAAATCTGCTGCCGAAACCAATCAAATTCTTGACAAAAGCCAAGGAGCAGCAACTAACGATAAGGCAAACAATAATGTGGTAACACCCAAACGTGAACATTCTCCTTATAAGAATAGGAAAAAACGTAAACAGGAATCTATGGATGTTTCTCAAAGCAGCACCAATACGTCGACCTTAAATTCCAGTGTAAATGCAAGTACCCCACTTAATTCTAAGAATTCTGATTCTAGCCTCAAAGAACAGGCTGGGCATGTTAAATCCATTATGAAGAATACCTCTCTTACTGATCAATCAGTAGATAGTCCAAGAACTAACAGGCCGAATGGAAAACCAAAGAAAAGGAATAAGTCTGTCAGTTTTATGTTAGATGATAATGAAGAAGTTGTGGTCAAGAGAACCAAATCTGATGATTCTATTCCAACTAAAAGCACAGAAAATGCAAAAGCAAAGAATAAAGATAAAAAGAAACCAATAAAGAAAACTAAAAAGTATCAGCAATCTGAAAAAGAGAATGATATAGTAAATATTAATAAACAAAACATGGATATTGACAATACAGCAGGTGCTACACAAGAGAAAAAATCTCAGAAGCACTTTAAAACTAGAAAAGGTGTAGAACCTAACTCTTCACTTTCAACTGATGGTGAAGTCCAAAGTCAAGAAAATAGAAGAAAGCTTAAGAAATTGAAAAAACAGAAATCAAGCTTAAATCCACAGTCTGAAGAGACCGAAAGCGATAAAACTATGACTACATCTGAAATCAAATTAAAAAAGAAGAAGACAGTGAAACCTGCAGCTATAGGAACTGAAGAAGAAAATGGGGAACACTCTTTGAAAGCTCCTAAAATAGACTTTAAACCAGATATTGTTGAGGACTTAGAAAACTTAAGTATTGGTGACAATGCACACACCTTGACAAGCTTGCTAGATGAAATGACTGTGGTTGATAAAGACAAGCAGAAAAAAATACGGCAGAAGTTTAACAAGAACAAGAAACCCAAGGGCCCTAATAAAGAAGAGGGTGAGGTGCGAGGGCGAGGTAATAAAGAACAAGAGGAAGAAGATGGGAAAGAAAAAGAGAAAGTCAAATGGAATAAGAGGAAGTGGAATAAAGACAAGAAAGGATACATAGATGATGATTCATTAGCTACTGTTGTGGTTGTAGAGGGCTTACCTCTTAAAATTATGTTAACTTATAAAAAATTGTTAACTGATATCTTCACTAAATATGGGTTGATAAAAAAAATTGGGTGAGTCTATTTTTACAACAGTATTTATACAAGTGATTTGAAATAAGCTTAATTTAAGCTTTCTATGTAAACTATGGAGTGCACAAATGACAAGTTGAATTGTCAAGTTACTTGTGATATCTATTTTGATCACTTAAGTGACTATTGTAGATATATATATATCATCATCATCTCAGCTTGTATATGTGCCACTGTTGCGCTTGAGCCTCCTTCACAATAGAAGGAAAATTGACCTACTGTGGTAGGTCTGACCAGCATGGTGTGCCACGCTGGTCAGACATGTTGGTATAGTGTTTTATTCGAGTTTTCCTTCTCTTGCATAGTTGTTATATGCATATTTTATTCCTTAATTTAAGTCTTTTACTCATGGTTAAGGTAGGGGGTGGTAAATTGTATTCTTACTCCGTCACCATATGGAAGTATATAAATATATATTTGTTTAAATAAACATACCATTTGACAAATTAAAGCAATTTAATAGTAATTATTTATAATATTAAAGCAATTATTTATAATATTAAAGCAATTTATATATTATTATTAAAGCAATTTAATAATAGGTTACCCTAAACAGACCATTACTATAGATAAAATAATTCCCCTTATGGAGGAGGCTCGAGCCCAACAGTGGGACATATATGAGCTGAGATGAATAATGAATGAAAATGCCTTGCTTTCTGAACATTTTTTTTGGGCCAGGCTATGGTATGATCACACCATGCTAGATCCATCCGGGGCGATAGAAGGACTGGCGTTCAACCCCATAACCTGTCATACTTGTGCCTATCTGTGCTGTGTGGGCAGGTGCAGGCCTCCACTTTCCATACTTATCTGAACAGTCTCATTTAAATAATTATAGTTTGGTATTTGATGTAATTTTTTTTTATAAGTATTGTAAGCGGAAGAGTTTCTTTGTACCCTTATCTAAGCCACATAGAACTGGTAGATGAAATAATAATGATGATGATTTGTTGGACATGAAACACCATAGTATTTCCATCACTATGAATACGGAATATTGTTTGAAACAGAACATGAGGATATGTGTATGAAAGTTGTGAGTGACGGCTGATAGAAGATTGTGGAATGTAAGAATGTGTTATGACGACTCTACTTAGTGTGGGATGAGGGCAGGCAAATGATGATGTTTGAAACAGAAAGTAAAAACCATTTGTGTAAAAAATAATTACTTTTCATATATAATGAAACAAAACAAGTTGTTTTCTATGTCTTGTTTTTTTCTAATATTAAAAGCTAATTATAGATTACGATTAATGACTAAATAATTTTGAAATTGGTTTGGTTTTAAATATTTTTGTTTCAATTATCCCTTTTTACATTTCAGCGTAGCTGAGATGTACCCTACAGAAGAGTCCAAGCCAGTTTTTACAACAACTATTAACTTCTACAGTGACGGAGCTGCCAAAGAGGTATTAATAGACTAACTGTAGACTGCAGAGCCGATAAACACCTCTAGCATGGTATGCCAAGTGTCAGTCCCCACACAGAATAATTCCTAGTTCCACTCATCGTTAAGTCGTCACTCACTCATCGTCAGGTTAAGAGGCTCACAACCACCTATTTATTAGTTTATTTATAGAGATTTTGGTTAATTTGCCTGATCAGATGTGTTAGCATTGTGTTTTATTTCGAATTTTCCTTCTCTTGCATAGATGTTGCATATTATTATTTTTTTAAATACACCACCCTGCACTAAGGAAATAGTCCTTGTATTGCGGAGGACTTTACAAACATATAATCAACGCTGACAGATTACACAGAGACTCAGAACAACAGTTTGTGAATTGCACAAAGTATTGTTCTGCGTAGGAATCAAACGCCTGTCCAACGTCAACCCTACCTGGGAATGTAGTTATTGACGGCATCAGATAGTTATCCCAAGTCTATATAAAGCATTTAGTCGTCTTTTATGACACTCTCAAGCAATAAAATGTGAGTAATATTCGCAGCCGCCACACAGCAAAATGCAAATATTATGATTGATATCAAAAATAATTTCTGTTTTAATCAAATTATTTATTTAACGTTTTTCAGGCTCTAGAACTTAATAACACTGAGATCGAAGGTAGTCGGATTCGTGTAAAACCACCGCTACCACCGACAGCCACTACCATTGTGGTCCGTTCGTATGCTGAACTCACTGACCAGAATATCAGTTCTGCATTCCTTGGGGCTGGGAAAATAAGGAGCATCAGACATTTGGTTAAGGGAAAAAAATCTATGTGTAAGTCATCTATGTACTACAATTAAATATTATAAATTTGGTAACATTATAATGGAAAATATAAAATTGTATTAATGTAGAATATATTATACAGGTTGCCGATTTAATTAGTAGAATCCTTGAAGGGGGTGTAGGAGACCGTGATACACTACCCAAATCAGTAAAAAAAATAGTACCTAACTTTTGATTAAATTGCCCTACTTATAAGCGCTCAATACACTTGTACTATAAAAGTTCGATATAGGCATATACTCATGCGTGTGACATTGAACTAGTAGGCAAATAGTCTGAGCTTACCGCCGCACAGCTGGTCGAAATGTACCTATAAGTCAATATACGCTGACAAACCTACTGTTACGATAAGAAACAAATCACTTTATCTCGGGATTGGGCAGATCTAGGAGTCTGCAACTAACTTTAATGTTTTATATGACGTCATTCCTACACCTAGTTTAAGTTATTCTAGTAATAAAATCGGCACCCTGTATACATATATTCTCCTCTTGTCTTTGATCTACGCGAGAAATTTCTTTACACCATGACTCCACGTCTTACAACACGGATATTTAAAAATTTAATGTTGGACAATTTGCTAACTGATTTTAAGTGTCAATTTAACCAGGTCAAAAAAAAGTGAAAACTAATTGAATCGCAACAATGTAGGTTTCTATATACGATGTCTTCGTCGCATTACTGGCTTCGAGCCTTCTCGACAGTAGAGGGGAAATTTACCTACCTACGCTGGTTGGTACAAGGATTTATTTGCAGTTTTCTTCTCTTACACGGATGATATATGGATAAATATATCCTTTAGTCGTCTTTAACAACAGCCACGCATAAGATAGGAAGTGGTGAATTGTCTTCTTTTTCCTTCACCACACAGAAAATGATGCTTATTTTACTTTGTCTTATGCCGTGAAGAAAATAAGTTGTGTCAAAGTTACTCTGTCAAACTAAATAAAGGAATACTAGAATCAAAATCTTGTACTCAAAAATCTGATCAGCTAGATAATTAGGTTAGTTGCCCTCCTATTGTGGATTAGGCTTCACCGCAGTAGTGCAACTTATATGAGCTGGATGTTTTTTTTTTTATAAGTATATAATAAATTTCGTTTTCTTTTTGTAACAATTTGCTGTTTTGGGACCGTGTGTTTTTGTATTATTGTTTCCATATTTGTAAAATCTCTATAGCACTGTACTCAAGCCAATTTAATATCCAAGAATAGAAATTATTATTTTCTATCCGCTTAATTAATTATATTTACTAATTTATAGCGACATCCTTCGTTGAACTTGATGGACCAGAAGCTGTTACGCGCGCTTTAAAAAAGATGGCGGGAACAAAAATTGGCGGGAAGAAAATACACTTGGCCAAATTCGAACCGCGTTCAAAGAAAAAGAAAATAAAAGAGCAAAAGAACGACGGTGATAGTGCCGCGGATGCCGATAGTGAAGATTCTAATGATTAGGTTTAGATAATATAAAATGACAATGATACTTAGTAATCTTAATGTACAACACGTCTAAACATGAAATTAGCTACAGACAAGAAACAATTTTCAATGATAATCATAAAAGTTCGTAGGTTAATACCTAGAACCTACGAAGAAAAAAAATATTTGAACTATTTTGTAATACGAAAAAGTACACTGTTATATATTTCAATTAAGTAATTTTGTTTAAAGAAGTTTGATTTGGCAACATTCCATCTGATGATAAGTGGAAGTGGTTGTGCAGTCTCATTGCCTTGACATTACATACTGATCCATGGGTGTAGTCATTGGGCAGCACGGGTCTGGTAGACCCGTGCTGCCCAATGACTTTATAGCCTTTCTACCATTTGTGTAGTGTTTATAAAATTGGACTATCCCATCGAATAACATCCAAGACTATCTATTCATAATGACTGCACAAATGGCATATTGTTCATGTAGCAACCTCTCATGCTGAGTGTTGTGAGCTGCTCTCCACACAGGACGATCCTTTATACAATCCACCAAAGATTATTAAAAGTCTGGGTGCAATTTTTGTTCATTCATTGTGTATATGTAAAGTATTCCGCGATACAAGTTTATTATTCCTTGGGGTATGGTACTCTACCACCGAACACAAAGATCGGGTACCGGTGGCCCGCTCGCACGGCGAAGAGGGGTGTTTGCAGGGTGGGTCCATGGGATTACGCGCCGCCTCTTCTCTCGCCCCGGACCGATTTGACGGGGCGCAACCACATTCATGGTCCACCTTGCGAAGAAGGAAAAAAAATGGGGTAAGGTACTCTAAAACAACAAAAGCATTCAACCTAAAATAAATATTAACCCGCAGTCAAATTGCGCTTCATGGTAAATTTAGTAAAAAATACTCTACTTTAAATATATACAATACTAGCAAACCCAGCTCATTGGTTTGTTTGTAGATCTCGATATATTGCACCGCCACCTGGTGGCGAGTTAGATCAATGGAGATGTATATCGTTTCCGTGAAAAAGTACATATACATACCAATTTTCATAATGATCGGTCAAACAGTTTCTGAGTTTAGCGATGTCATATATACAAACACACCAGTTATAGATATAGTACATTATTTTAATTCATTAATGTCCTAATAAAAAGGGATTAATCATTTGTCATTGTCATCACTCTATTCTTATCCCCATTAATTGGGGTCGACGCTACATGTACTATTATCGTTCATATTACAAATACTCTTTGGGCAATAGTTTTATGACCGAACGTCCTTGGTAATGTTCAGATGGAATTGCCCCAGTTAGATATAAAACTCAGTCGCTCACGAGTAATGTATCTGTTGGTAGTATTCGTAGCCAGCCATCATACAGCAATTGTATGATATTTATAACGAAATAAATAAACATTATACAATTTTATAAATACTTAGTTATAAGTGGTCATTGATATAATTCTTTATCAAAGTGAAACTTCCTATGGTAGGGTTTGAATATCTGATCCGCAACCATCTTATGCGACGAAAAGTTAGTAAGCTATATGGCAGTCGCTTATGCTCTTTTTCCCGCGAACTTGAGAAGAGTACATACGCTCTTCGAGCTCTCATAATTTTATGTAAATAAATAAATGATATAAATAATAAATCATTCTATACCGTTCAAAAGTGATTGTTTTATAATTAAAATATTGTAAAAAAAAGTTTTATTTGTATCGTATGTCCTTAAGACATACCATGTCTTGTTTTTATATTTACTTTTAATTAACTAAATATTATAATGTTAATTGATTCCAAAGGAATTTTGAGGTAATATTGCATTAACATTTTCACCAACACATCTAAACATTGGGTAACACCCAAGGTCAAAATATTAATGTTGAATGACAGATAACATCAATAAATCATTCAAATTATGTGTAATTATATGCCATATATAAATAAGGTGTTACCCAAACTAAAGCGATTTTACATCATGTTGGATAATATCCACCCCCCTTGGGTAACATCAAAACATAAACTCTAATAGTACACAATAGGGTTTGTCATGAATTAACAAGTCTATAAATTAACCGAATGCAATATGTTTAAAGTAGCATGTATCTGACCTTAATTCTCTAATTATGGTTAGTAGTTAATTAGTTCATCCGTTTTGCTGTGAAGATCAAGCAGAACAACATAAATGCTAACACATCTGCAATTGGGATTTCTACTTTTTATGACTACTTTTTCATGGCATATATAGACTTAAACTATTTCAATTTGTGAAAACAACATATCATTAATATTCATATTGATCTAGTTATAAGCATTTTAATGTTACCAATTAGACAGAGAGAGCAATACCAACATAGTGACGTCATAATGACGCAGATACCATAAATAAATATCGTAATGCGAGAAAGGAAGAATATGCCTTTTAATAAGTTCAAAAGCTTATATTTAATTGTGCATATTTATTAATTTTTATAGCACATTTCATCTTTAAATTGCATCATAAAAATTATTAATAATATTTTGATATTGTCGTGTACCTAATAAAAATGATTAAAGTACGCACAGAAAATCATAATTATCCTACTCTTATTCCTATTTGCTTCGTGTCGACGTAATATGTAGTCCTTCCACACAACGCTATCAGCTCCTACGTTCACTTTCTATCAAAGTCATACTTCACTCAGTCCATCCATGTTTCCTATGGTATGGTTTATATGTATTATATATCTCATATAAATGTCGAAGGTTTTATCCCTAAAACCTTCGACATTTATACTTAAATCTTTCCTCATAAAATTACTTTTACTCTGTCTCTTCATCTGTACATACCATGTTAAGCGATCAGACTTTGAAATCCCTCACTGACCTGACTTTCTCTATTAAGATATCGCTCTATCTATTATGAAAATAAGGATTTTCAGTACGCATAGATACGTATACCTGTTATCGTCTCACATATTATAATGTGCCAAGATAAAGTACCATTTTTATACGATTGTATAAATAGTTCATAAATTTATATACTTAGGTAAATAGTTATTAGTACCAGGCAGTTATCTGTTATGTTTTTTTTAATATGTGGTAATAATTAGTTATTTTGAAATGTGCAATGGATATAATGAAATAAAAAGATTCGTTGAATTTAATGTTGTTTTTAATTTAAGGGCTTTAATAACCTACATTTTTTAAAGAAAACATATTTAAGTATGAACCGGTTTTTTTAATATAAATTAAATGTATGAAAATTAGAATTGATATTTCCCATGCCTTTGAAACGATTGCAGATGGTTTTCTGGTTTCATTGATCCGCAAGTGCTTTTTGCAGTCTCACGCGCACTCGTCGCAGATAGATGTAGAGTCTGTCACGCGCACACTCGTCGCAGATAGATGTAGAGTCTGTCACGCGCACTCGTCGCAGATAGATGTAGAGTCTGTCACGCGCACTCGTCGCAAATAGATGTAGAGTCTGTCACGCGTACTCGTCGCAGATAGATGTAGAGTCTGTCACGCGCACACTCGTCGCAGATAGATGTAGAGTCTGTCACGCGTACTCGTCGCAGATAGATGTAGAGTCTGTCACGCGCACTCGTCGCAGATAGATGTAGAGTCTGTCACGCGCACTCGTCGCAGATAGATGTAGAGTCTGTCACGCGTACTCGTCGCAGATAGATGTAGAGTCTGTCACGCGCACTCGTCGCAGATAGATATAGAGTCTGTCACGCGCACTCGTCGCAGATAGATGTATTTTATGGTGTACCCGCGGTTAAGTATGTAATACGTATTCATATATCATTATGGCGGAGTATTCGCGGTTATTAAAATGTTTGAGTTGCAATATAGTGATCAACGAAGTGCTGTCATTTATATGCAATAAGATTTGTCAAGTTTGTAGTAGGGTCTTTAGTGAAGAAGACATTGATAAAGCAAAATGTTTATTGTTTGAATCAGTACCGACAGTGAAACGTAAAATAAAAAAGGAAGCGTGAAGACAAGGGATTGAGAGACTTAGAGGACATAATATGTTTCGTAAAGGAGACTGATCCCAATCTGTTACCTACATTCGTTGCACGAGATTTACAAAAGCTACCACCAGTGTTGTTTGATCACGTTGACGTAGCACGGTTGCTAAAGGATCTAAGTCTCAATGCAAACAGAGATTAGATGCATGGAGGATAAATATATCACGCTAGAAGATGTAGCCTTCTAAGTCCTTACTAAGATGTGATTTAGACTTAAATTAGCATCTATCATTAATCATTTTGGACGTATAAATACAAGGTGTGGAGGTTTTATGGCCAGTCCAGGGAATGATTACGAGATTTCGACTGGCTAGCTACAATCATATATTATCTTCACCAAATAGTCCAATTCATTTTTCACGGATTGAAAGTAGGCATAAAAAAAGCTTTAGAAACATATAATTAATGGACACAAATTAAACCTAGACTTAGAACAATTTATTAGTGAATTGCAGAAAGTATAGCCCTACGTGGGAATCGAACCCATTGCGCTGGCCCGGGAGATAGTTAACTACTATGTTATGTTCAAGATCTTATATACTTCCACTTTATATAGTAAAAGATTATTTTTATGTTGGTAAATCTTAACAAATTGTGTTAATTATTTCACGTTGATTAACAAAAAGATATGTTTCCGCCCGGGATCGAACCGGGGGCCTTCTGCGTGTTAGGCAGATGTGATAACCGCTACACCACGGAAACTTACGAATAGTAGTTGAAAATATTGATTACATATTGCAATTTGTAATCATATATAGATAATTTATGGATTATATAATTTTTAATTTCTTTCCGCTACTTTGACTGCGTTAAATAATCATTTTACATAATTTATTTATTATTTAATACGAAAAAAGAATAATACAGCTCGTAATAATGACTAGGGATCATCGATTAATTAATTAGCGAAATGATTGTTTAGTACTGCACAAGTGGTGTCTAAACAGTAACCTAGCTGAGTGGCGTGGTTTCAATACCTACCCAGATTATTTTTTATGCGAGCTCTAAACTATTATTTCGAATCTGAATATTATTTGTTGCCGCCGCCACGGATGTTTCATGTAAGGTGTATCCAGATCACAACCAATAAAAAAAAATCTTCATTGTTACTGGTAGTGTCCACAGACATTTTATTTATAGCTCGGCTAAGGCAGTATAAGACACATTAAATTCATTCTGTTTTAATTAATCAAAATTCTTTATCCTATATGTCCGTAAAAAAAGGATCTCTTGTAAATCAGACAGTACACAAATAAAATCAAAACATAAATTGAAACAATAATTTATTGTTCTTAAAATTAATAGTTATGCATTAAAATTATCTATACTGTATACACAAGATCCTTAATAATTCTGATGTTAAGCTAAATTCATTTAATTACATTAATTATTTACAATAATTATCAATAAATTACATTATGTGTTTGCCGCCACACACACCGGTGTCGCCTAATAATTATAATACTTTTCTGTTAACCTTTTTGGCGCCAAATTTTAAATTTACGTACAAGCCGTGCCCTAACGCCATGTCAAAGATTAAACAGCAAATATACAAAACTTTAAAAATATATACATATATTTAGGGCTATATTCATTTCGCGTTGTGGTCGAGTAAGATTACAAATCACTCTTTTTCCATATGGATGTTTTAAATGACAACTGAGAGACGTATTTTTTTGTGTCCGTCTTTTAGCTGTTAGCCGAGCTGTTAGATGGCTGTCACAGCTTAAACCTACGTGATTATAGGTAAGTGCTGAAGGCTCTCAACGCGGAACAGATATATAATATGTAGACAAGGCTTTTTTTACATATAACAACCTTACACACTTTTCATTACGCTTTCGAAGATAAAGACATGAAAAAATAATGTAAAAAAAATGCGAACGATGTTTTTATAGCATACATTGATTTAAATGTAATGTATATACACATTAGCAATGTCGAATAAAAGAATAAAACATCAATTTTTTTTTTTTAGCTTTTTCAATCATACTAGAAAGATCTGTGCGAATACATGCACAATTGTAAAAATGTGTATATTGTTTCCTTTACTTGCAGCTCTTTGCACATTTCACACACGATAAGTCAGTTTTTTATAAAAATCAGACCGTTCATCAGGATTTGCCAACAGATGGCGAAATTTATTTTGCTGAGTGATAATTTTTGTTTAATATACACAACAATTTAAGTAGTCAAATGAGTAAGATGGCGTGTTGTCTAAGATTTCAATTGTATTTTTAATGAAATTTTGATATATTTACATATTTTTCGTCATTAGAGAGGAAATTGGCGCCTCAAATATTGATAAAATATTACAGGTCTTCGTTCATTATGACACAAAAACTTCTTCGAAATATAATATATTGAGAGATAGATTATTATGCAATCTCCATACTTGTGGCATAAAGGGCACGAAATAATGTCTTTTATAGAAATATTTGGCGACCAAAAGATTAAACACACAATATTGCGATTCGAATAACAATAGGGAGTATTGACGTCGAGCCTGTCCTGTCATTTGTCCATAATCCACCACCAGAGACATTTTACTAGAAATGCATTTTTTTTACCAGCGCCCTGCATTAAGAAAATAATCTTTGACTTTACAAACATACAATCAACGGACACAAATTACACCCAAACAATTTTTGAATCGCACAACGTATTAGATCGTGGGACACTTAGCACGGTAGGTAGATCTCATCTACTACACTATTTGTGCGGTGAAATTTTATCTTAGATTCATAATTAATCGTCCGAATGGACGCCGACATTCAAGACCGTAGTAAACTACAGTCTTGAATGTCGGCGTCCATGTTTGTGAATTTTACTGGGATACAAGAACGTATTCCTTACTGCGAGGCGGAAAACTTACTTTCCTATGGAACGAAATGATTATTAAGAGAATGTGCAGTATCATGCTCCTTAACGCATAATATTGTCTGCAACGGTTAGTTTTTACAAGTAGTGATTAGAAGTTATAGATTATTTTCTTTAGATACTTAACTTTTCATATGACAGTTAACTATAACAAGTCATAACATCCCCTATTGTTACTCGATTCAATATACACTTTGCTATATTATATAACAATATGTATTTATGACAATACAAAAATATTTTACTTTTCGTCAAAAATAAATATAACCTCCATTACTCATGATCTGTCAAATAAATACGCTTATGAAAATTATTTTACAATTTCATTCGATAACTCTCGTCTCTTTGCCCGCGATTTTGTTCACATTAGATTTCCTATCGATCATCTCATGGCAGAAAGAAAGGGAGACCCACCACTATCACACAGTTGATCATATATCACACACGTTAGCAGAGGAAGGAATACGAGATAGAATCAAGATGAAATAGAACATAAGGAATTCTTCTTACTCCTATGTCAATTTGTTTTTTGCAATTTTCTGCGAATATTGACACGGTACGTGTTTCGACTCGAAATGTTCTAAATCCTTAGGACAGTTTGCCAGTTTGTAAAATACGCAATTTAAAGTTGATACTCTGGAGGCTACTCATTACAAAGGAGTATAATGACTTCCTTATGGATACGGCATAGGATTATTCCGTTTTCTTTCTTTGCCTGAGTTATGCGGTATATTGATTAACCTTGGGATAGTAGTGGTGTCCTAGTCTTTTTAAAATAATAATGAATTTCCCCCATGTATCGCCTAATTCAATCAATAATATACAACTGTCACTGTTATACCACCCGCATGGTTCGAAACAAACCCACACTTTATAAATAACTTATACATATAATCAAAAACAAATTCAAATCGTTTTGCAAATTTATGTGGTGATATAACAAAAATAAAACGTGTCACCATCCCCTACTTGCCCATGGATATCGTACAAAACGCCTGAGGGTTCATTAGGGGTTTGAGTAGTATTCTCCTGAAAAAAATATTAAATCAACTGCACTCTACAATCGAGGTGGGTTGGTAGTTGGTCAAACGTGACGATATAGCATTTACCACTCTTGGCGCCATCTTTATCTCACAATGATGGCTACTGCCTGATGGGTGAATGTAAATTCCCAAATTTTGTAACACATTATTTTGTTTTGAAACGTTAGTCTGTACACCCACCCTCAAATCCGGATGGATATAAATGATTTAAAACTGTAATACAGACGTATATAAACTACGATTTAGCTCTCTCTCCAATAGCGAATAAACACCTTTACAAAGATCTTTGTTCCCAGTAAAGTAAAAACTTAAACTGCGATCATAACATTTAAGACGAAATAATTAAAGCAAAATATATAAACATATTTCACGGTATTCACAAACAAATACTTCTCATACCATTTTGACTGTAATTTTGTAATATACAAGAATTCGACAACAAATATTAGGGCGGTCATACACAACGACTTGTTAAGCGAGAAATCTTGCGATTATTACACCACTAAAATTGTATTAAGTAGATGAAAATTATCAAATATGTAAATACTAAAATAGTAAATCACTAGTATATTGATAGAATAAAAAAGTCCTTCCTTTGCAAAGAATAATCGTATTGGACAACTAAGGGACACAAACAGATAACATTACTGGCAGAGAGTCAACACTCGAAATAAAATGCTACACCAATATGACTGAATGAGGTGTATAGGATGCAATTCGAGTCCAGTACTGGTATATTTATAAGCTGAGATAGCAACAATGACGATTACTCATTACAAGTATTCTCATCTAAATAAAGTTTCGAGTACTTTATTCAGTACTAGCTCGCTGTTGTTACAAAGTCGTGATGTATGTCCGCCCTTATACAAAGATTATTTTAATGTACATTAAATACATGATAGTTGGGAAATATATACAATGTCTAAAGCTACGTAGCACAGCGATTGACGAGCGGGGCCGCGGGGCTTGGATGCGGCTATTCGTAGCCCGCCAGCCGCCCCTACGGATGTCGCTGATTTGGAACTGGGATGCTGGAAAAAAATTATTCCTTGATCATTATCGTGTCATACATGGGTCGTATAGAAACAAAAGCGATGATCTGTGAAATTCGTCAAAATGAGAATCTGATTAGAACCACTTAAAGAATTTAAAATAACTCTAGTGTACTTCTTTGATGTAAAAATAATATGATTTCCAAAATTGAGTTAAAATAGCAATTTAAATAATTTAGCAAACGTTTGTTATTTATGAATTTATTTAATTGCCAATATTCGTTAGAGTGCATACGGAACTTCTACATTAGTAACTACTACATTTCGATTTTTTATGCATTGATGTTAACTGTACATTATATCCCCACGAGCTAGATAGTGGGTGATGAGAATTGTATTTTTACAGACACCACACTAAGAAATGCCTATATTAAGGAAGCTGATAAACCCAAATATAACCTGCTGTTTATCAATATATGAGAACAGTAGCGGGACCCTTCTAATGAAAGGCCTAAAAGTCGAGTATGGGCTGAGTATAATGGGCCTTATGTAGGAATAAACTTTTGTTCGTTTTGTTTATTTTTAAAGGATAACACGAACCACTAGAATAAAAATAAAGATGTCGCCAAATCCCACTTGCCCGTTACTATCGTAATATTTAGCTGAAAGATCACCAGTGGAATAGCATGCTAATGCTCTCCTGAGTAACGTTTAACACCTTAGAGAACGTACCCAAATCACGCGAATGGTTCATTGGCCCTCAAAAATGTCACAGTATGGAAGGGTTGAACTTCTCGTCATGTAGCCGAGCTAAATTTTTAAAGAATAAAAGGGTCCTGGTGTATACTACCGATGGTCACTGAGGAGGTAGGTGCGTCGTTACACGTCCTATGGGTACGTTCCTTACTGCGATTATCAACTTTCTAGCTATGTGGGTCGAACATAGCAAATAAATGACCGCACGGTATGATTTTTCTATGGAGGAGGCCTACTGCCCGCAATGGTTGGCTAAAGACCGAATAATAATTAAAACTCACCCGTAAAATGCAGGGAAATTAGTATCAGTATTGAAATGAAAGTTGACTGGGGTCTTAGGTGATGCACAACTATAACTCAAGTAGTCATCAGACGCGTGCAGAGGCCGATTGAGGCCTGGCTCCGAGGCGCTCCGTGTGATCTTGGGCATGGCGCGGAGCATAGCTTCCAGCGCGGCCAGGATCTGACGGAATTGAGGCCTCTGATCGCGTGAGAAATGCACACATTCGGTGAATAACCGCTTGAGGGCTTGCGGTGCATCCTGGCGTAACCGTCGAGCATCCGGCCTTAATGTACCCCGACCAACCATCCAAAGAATCTGTACAGAAAATATTTGATGGAACATTTATGTATTAAGATATAAATTATACCCACAGGGCTCGGTCCTCTCCCCTTTTCTATTTACGCTATACGCTAGCGATATGCCCAAATTTAATAGTTCATAAAGCGCTTTACGCTGACGACACTGCACTCTTCTGTGCAGGTAAGATCCCGACAACAGTAGCAAAGACTGACTGAAATTGACTGCACAGATGGCGTAGTCGTTAAGATACCGACCTTCCGTGCCAGTGGCGTGGGTTCGATTCCCACGCAGGACAATACTTTGTGCGATCCCACAAAGTGTTGTTCTGAGTCTGGGTGTAATTTGTCTGCGTTAATTGCATGTTTGTAAAGTCCCCCGCAATACAAGGATTATTTCCTTAGTGCAGGGAGGGGTCTTAATAAAAAAAAAAGGCTCAAACAGCGGTTATCGCTCTAGCCAATTGGTTTAGGAAGTGGAGAATAGAAATCAACCCCGATAAGAGTTAGGCGGTCATGTTCACTCGTAGGAATGCCCGTACCTACTCTATTGATAGCATTCCGCCCCTTAAAATCTTTAACAAGCCTGTCACTTGGAGCAGGCAAGCCAAATATCTATGTTAGGTGTAACCTTTGACGACCGCCTCAGCTTCACCCCTCACATAACGCAAGTCCATGCGCGTGCGGCGTTTGTGATGGGACGCCTGCATAGTTTAATAAATGCTAGGTCTAAATTAGCCTTGAGCAGCAAGGTCCGATTATACACTGCTTGCATACGGCCAATCATGACCTATGTTAGCGTAGTGTTCGCGCATGTTAAGGCACACAGGCTACAGACACTTCCAAATAGGTTCATGCGTCGAGCTACGGGAGCACCGTGGTTCAGACCTCGAACTACCGAACATCAGGCAATTTATGAAACAGTGTTCCCGGAGCTACTTTGACTCTGCCATGACACACCCCAACCCACTAGTGGTTGGGGCGACTTCCTACACGCCCTCTCGTACTTCAAAAAGCCGCCGTCCGCGGCACGTGATCGACGATGACGGAGACGATATCACACTCACTCAATTAAGAGCTTATTACACGGCCAGCGAAGCCATCACACATAGATATCCGCGGTTTCGTTCTCGCCGTCGAGGTGCGAAATCGCGACGCGAAAAAATCATAAATTCATACAAGCCGAGGTCCGTTCCCCACAGGGAGAGCCCTTGGGCGATGTCGCTTAGCTTACTTTAATCGGTTTGAGAGCCCTCAGCGCTCACCCATAGTCCGCGTAAAGCTGTCAAGCCATCTGCGGCTAACAGCTAATCACACACAAAAAATATATATATACATAAATTATTGAATATTTTGTTATACATACATACTAACTTATTATTAATTATAGATTATTATATTATGCATCCCAAAGCTGGACTCCTCTGGAGCCTCTATCACAATAGAAGAGAAATTGTACATTGCCCCCTTCAGTAGTACCACGCTAGTCAGATAGGTTAGCATAGTTTTATTTCGACTTTCCTCAAATAAATGTTATATGTACAATATGTACATAAACATTAGGCTGCTTTAAAAAAAATACTACTACAGATAAAAAGCAGAACTATTGATATTTAGAGATCGTCGCGAATTTCTATTTCACATTTAAATAGTATGGCATTTTTTTTTTATCTTAAATAGGCATGATGACCGATTTTGGAAAATGACTCCACGGTGTTATACACTATCTACTTTAACGAAAACAAATCAAATTTCCGCAGGAAAAGTTAATTTTTGTATAAAAAACTACTTTTTTAAAATCAAATTTAAATTTCGCTCCAAAACGATGCAAAAGTAATGACGTCGGTCTATGACGTCACGCTTTCGTATGCACTCGCAAGTAGCGTTGTTATTGTATATTTTAATCCTTAATTTCTATAATTTTGTGTAATTATGAATGAATAAGATGAATTCTAATGTGTTTATAGATGGTATGCAGTTCCTCTATGTAATAATACATCAATAAAAACTCCAACTATGTTGTTTATTAACTTTTCAATGAAGAAAAATGTGAGTAATACTTGGTTAAATCTTAAAAAAATAGATATGGCCTATGCATGTTAACTGTTGCAGAACAATATTTATTATTAATTTATCTACCTAAATTTTTATAAAACTATAAACACATTTGTACAGTTTCAATACCATTCAGTGTATACTAGGAAAACATGTACGAATAAAACATTATAGGTCACTAGCTAAAATAATTACCTTAAAACCTAACCAATTTAGATAAATTATATACTTTTGTATATTAACTTTAGCTGAAGGTTCTAATAGAAATAAATTTAGGATATAAGGTTAATATTTTAAAAGATGGACTTAGTTTTTATTGTGTTGTCTTATTGGCTCTATTAGATTGTAAACTTGGAATACATAAGTACAGATTTTTTTTAAATCGAGCTCGAGCCTCCTCCATAATGGAAGGGATTTTGACCTACTACACCATGCTAGTCAGACGTGTAGGTATAGGGTTATGTCTCGAGCTTTCGTTCTCTCGCATAGATGTTATATGCGTTTTATATCCCTTAGTCGTCTCTTACGATCACCCACGGGTAAGATAGTGGGTGGTGAATTGTATTCTTACTCCGTCACCACACGGAAACAAAAACCATTGCTTGATAAAAAAACTTTTCAAGTATTGACAAGTCGATTCTCGGCAAATTTTAGCTATTTGCTTTGATAAATCCTAGTTCCATCGCTAAAGTTTATATATAGTAGCATAAAAGTGATATCCTTTATAAGCTTTTACCACAAAATATCTGGTAAACGGAGTAATAATACGATAACGAGCTCAGTGCGAACTAAGATGCTAGCAAAATTTACTAATAAACGAAAGCGTGACGTCACTCGCTTCTGATTGGTGTTCGAACCAATATGGCGAAATAATATCTTTTGAATTTTTTATATTTTAAAATTAATCGCGCTTGCTATTTCGAGACAAGAGCATTTTTACAATCTTTGTATCCTATATTATTAAAATAAATCACTATTTTAGTGATTCTTAGTTACTGTCATCATGCCTATTGCTAAAACCATATTATACGCTTATAGAGAATTTGACATTCTAATAAAAAGTTTTTTCCTTTTTTCATAAATTCACTGCTTTAAAAGTTATCTAAGATTAAAGTTAAATATTTTGCAATTTGGACATTTATCATAAAACCAGCCTAATAAATATATAATCTTTTTTCCACTTTATTCTAGGGAAGTACAAACACATTACAAGAATTTGTGAATCGCACAAATGTATTGTTCTAAGTGGAATTCAAACTCATAAGATCAACACGGTAAGTCGATCTTAACCACTACATATCATGTTATATCACTTAATCATTTACTAAACCTACTATAGTCTTACGCCACGGTATACCGTGTAGTATACTATATCCCTACGCCGTCCCCATATATTACTAACAGTAAAAGCGTAATAATACCTGGTCTTTATTGTTGAGATGCGAGTAAGGTAGTTCGCTTGCCATGAGCTCGTAGAGAACTATACCGTACGCGTACACGTCGGAGCGTGAGGTGTACGGCGCCGGCTCGTCCATGCGTATCACCTCCGGAGCCATCCACAGTATGGAGCCGGTCGGCTGTTGCCACTGTACACCACCAGCCGACGACGTATCTGGAAATGATATTTCAAATTATTGACCATCGCCGTCATCATCTCAGCTCATATGTATACGTTCCACTGTTGGGCTCAAGCCCCCTCCATAACGGGAGGGAAATGACCTACTATACCACGCTGGCCAGATGTGTTGGTATAGTTTTGTTTCGAGTTTTCCTTCTCTTGCATCACACATATACAAGGTGGAGACGACCATACGACAATAATTTTAATTTAGTGTATCTGATGACTTGCCCAGCCGGTATACAAACTTTGAATATAATATGTCGTATAGTTTAGCTACAGCACATTACTTTGTATTATTAACATTTACCCCACTCTGTATAAAAAATTAAAATTATATGCCTATCACTACGAGATCAATGACCTCCCGGGCTGCATTGGTATCAATTAATATGATGGTAGTACCTACATATCGCCATGTTACCACTTCAAGTCTTCGCCAAACGCAATACAAATCAATGCATATTATACCTTATTCCTGAGTCTCAAGATCCATATAAACCGTGTCATCAGACTTAAATAAGAAATTTGAAACTACCTAATGCGGCATAATGAAAGAAGATCCCGGTTTCATCAAGGTCAACTAAATGTGCGAAAGGGACAATTTTTTTTTGTTTCGCTTTATTGTTCAAAAGTATTATACCTAATAGGTCTGTAGGTCAGTGTGGCATCGTGATCCTGTGACGTGAACGTCGCGTCGCATGCGGTATTGATGATTTGCAAATTGTGACTTCTGCCTACCTAGTCAACTACTTTTGTTTATGACGTTTAAAAGTGTGTTGTGCGACATAGGAAGTTTTTTTTCTAGTGAACATGTACTATCTGAGTAGGTAACTGTAATTTTTTAAGTGAATTGTGCTAAATTAGACGCTTACTTTGTGTTAGAATAGTAATTTTTCTCATTTACAATGCCTCGTTATAATTACACAGCTTCGGGTATACAGATATGATTTTAATTTATGGAGAATATCAGGGAAATGCAGCTTTAACCATACGTACGTACCGAAAGAGATATGGAAACACACGTGTTTGTACTACCAATGGCCGGACTATTGTGCAAGCTGTCCAGAGGTTACGGGATAATCAATCCTTACTGCCTCATATGGATAGTGCTCCTTCGCGTGTAAGAGTCACCCTAGATGAACAAATTTTAAATTATTTTTCTCGCAAATTTGATAGAGGTTGATAATGTGGAGAACTTAAAAAAAGGAATTGTACGATCTTTCGACAAGTTAAAATACATCGCCGTCAATGGCGACCTGTTAACAAGAGTTCGAAATAATATTTTAAGACGATATAATTTGTGCGTTCGGGTCCATGGCGCACATATCGAAAATTTAAAAGTTTAACGACCAAGTGAATTATTAAAGTTATCGTGATTATTTTAATAAAATAATCGAGTTAATAAAATAATCGATTTACCTACGTTTCGAAGTTGTAACATATGATACCACAAGGTCACTCGCGTGCCGACCACAGGTTAGTGAACTAATATTTACAAACGGTGTTCTATTTTGTTTCAATATTTAGGATAAAAAGTTTGTTTGAAAAAAATGTTTTTTAAATATGCATGCGAGGACTTTTTTAATAGTTTCAAAATACTCCTATACACTAGTATTGACGGTGTTTTCATTTATTGTCGTATTGACGTCTCCACTCTGTATATGTTATATGCGTTTTTATATCCTTTAGTCGTCTCTTACAATCATTACACGTAAGATAAGGTGTTGTATTCTTATTCCGTCACCACACGGAAAGGAACACAGTAACAAACAAACAGGCAAACATATTTTCTATTATAAATACCGTATACACTGCCATTTGCAATTATTATTATCTTTATCTTCACTTCCTCTCAATCCATATACGTTCCAATCTTGGGTTTGAGTCTCCACAATAGAAAAAAAATATCTACTATAACTACGGCGGTCAGACGTGTTATCATAGTTTTGTGAAATGTTTCTCTTCTCTTGCATGACTCTACATCATATACCTTAATTATCTCTAACAAGAGCCACGGTCACGAGCGAGAGTCGTGAATTGTATACCTACTTCGTCAATACACAGAAAAATTATTACCAGTTAAAAAAAAAAAAAATATTTATTCGCCCATATTTATTAAGTTATAAATACTTAAAATACAAACGTCAAGAAATAAATTGACTTGTTAAAAAAAAGCATATGAGTAATGTATACTCACCGGACCACCTCACTTTGGCCGTGGCCAGACCAAAGTCTCCTATCTTCACCGACCAGTCGTCTCTCAGAAATATATTATTTGATTTAAGGTCCCTGAAACACAAACATAACACTAAATAATCGCGGCGCGTTTTTCGACATTAAAAATGTGAAAATTCTTTTTTAAAGGAATTTTGATTTGCAGCTTCTTTGTGACATAAATTTCATGAGAAAAAAAGCTTAGTCGACTGTTATATAATCGTCACCTTGCTCTTATCTCAATTACTTGGGACGCAATATATCATCTTCTTCCATACAGTCCTATCAGACGTCATCTCTGCAGTCACTCCCTGTCTATCCATGTCATACCTCACGCAGTCCATCCATCTTTTCTTTGGTCTTCCCTTACCCCTAAAGCCTTCAACATTCATACTTAAAACTTTCCTCACAACATTACTTTCATCCCGCCTCATCACATGTCCCATACCATGTCAGCCGTTCACTCCTTAACTTTTCCGTGACTGGCGCAACTTTCAAACTTCCTCCAATGTCATGCATTTAGTATTCTTCACACTCTTTGAAATGGAATGCTGTGACGAATATGAGTAAGTACACTATGTAGCGGTCGCTTAAGGTCGTTTTCTCGCGAACTTGAAAAGGTATACGCTTTTCACGCTATCCTAATTTTATTTAAATAATTAAAGGATACAATCCTTTTATATCTGATGTTTTGATAGACGACATCAGGTGGAGTTTGCCTAGGTCGATATAAAACTCTTAATCGTCTCCTACGACGTCCACGACCAAAGTAAAGGCAGACCAAAGTATTCTTAGCCGCTCGCTTATGGTATAGAGCAAGCAGTATGGGTAGATACATATTATAACCGAAAAATAGAAAATATAATTGTGACTCGTGTTATTCGCCTTTAGCTTTAGAGGGAACTTTTACACGCCATCTATCAGAAAATGTTTACACATTGTACCGATTTAATACTCTAACAATACAGTTAGAATTGTATTTAACGGTAACACGGCCCAATAATCTAAATTAATTAAATTTACCATTTGATATGCCATTTATGAAAACTTATTTCTGAGCGAAAGATCATTATCACACTTGGGACTCCAACCCACGTCCATTGGAAGTAGGTTCCAACAGCTTTAGGAATTTAATTCATTTTTCGATAGCAAGTAACTTTTTAATAATTACCTATGTATAATATTCTTAGCATGTAAGTAGTCCATTCCCTGTGCGGTCTGCCTGGCGACGTCGATGAGGTAAAGCAACGGGAACGGTGTCTCTAATACGTGTAGGTGCTGGTATAGCGAGGAGCCCTCGCACCACTGTGTCACTATCGCCAGCGAAGGCTTCGACACGCAACCCATAAACAGGAGAATGTTGCAGTGCCGCGTCTTCCGCAGTACTGCGACCTGGAAAGTAATATTTATTATGGTGCAGGCAGCTTACATAAAATACAATAAGCATTTTACACACACCATGAGGGCTAATACCCAATCAATCGGGACTGCGATGTAATTCATAGTTTTTTACACTTGAAGACGAGATTGGTGCACCAGTGGCATCGATAGTAATAGATTTTTGAAAATAGGAAACGGTGGATTATCGAAAAAAAATGCAGTCAATGGTTTAAAAAAAAATGCTGGGTTTTTTAAATAAGAAAACCATTGAAATCGTTTCCAATGGTGCGCTAGTTTCGCCTTCAACAGCAGCAAATGGTATGAATTCGATACCAATCTCGATTTATGGAGTGTCAAAAGTTACAAGTACAGTAGGGTCACACTTGATGATTTTCTGTCTACAGCCACGGGCTGATCCGTCCAAAGTAGTTCCACACACTCGCAGAGAATCGACGTCTGAGCAGTGGCAATATGCTATTGCGTTTCATTCGGTGAGCGAGAGAGCCGCGGCTCATTTTTCTGGGTGGGTTTGGGGGTTTCATTGGTAGGCAGCGGCCTAACTATACCCGTGATATTGCAAAGATTCTTAGGTGGATCAACAGGTGTGCTGCTTCCCTGTTTGCCACCAAAAGCAATAAAAAACAAAACAAAATAATCTACTGAAATGCCCTAACCGATCATTTCTGACATAATTAAATAAAATCTGTAAAAAAGTTTTATTTCAAATGTACAATATTCGCGTAAACATCAACAATAATTATAAAATATATCCTTCTATACCACTTCTTTTTTTGGCAGGCACACGCAGTCCATTCCGTCCGTGGCGATGGAAGGGCGGCGCGTGACCCTACCGTATATCCTCCCCATTGCTATTGGGCCGGCCACTGGTACCGCTTCCTTGACCTCTGTGGCTTCTATTACTATATTAGTTTACTATTAGCTGTATTAGTTCTTTTTCATAAAAGAAAAATTATGAACCTATTATACAGATCTGTGGTTGAAGGAGTTAAGAATGTGGTCATTATTCGTTAGTTGCCTGTAACTGCCCTAAGAATTGGCTGAACTGGATTACCTAGCAGACGAATGAGCGCAAGTACTATTCGATTTCTTGGAAACTTAACATCTATAACGCCAACTGTGATGGCCAACCTACCTACCAAGCCTATATTTATCCTTTGACATATCTTTTAGGTCTATGTCCAACAAAGGACTTCGATGGAAGAATTTTGTTTTGCTTTGCAATCAATTACTATGTCCTGATAATTAACTTTTTGGTGCTCACCTCATTTTTAAATGCTTGTAATTGCGCCGGCGTTGGTGTCTTCACATTAAGTGTCTTAACAGCAACGGGACCGTGCCAATGTGCTTTGTATACTGTTCCAAAACTTCCTGACCCTGTAATCAAATTAATAGAATCATAGCATCATCATCAATATGGATTGCAACATAAATATCCCTCTTAAATCATAACAGACTGAGGTTCCCAATTTTCTCTTTCTTAGATACTTATCACAAATAAAAGCAATACAAAATAACGCACAACAGCCTATCACCCAACTTGCAATGGCTTTGTAGAACGATTCCATAGACAATTAAAAGTCACAATACCATTTCATGCCATCGAAAATTGGACTAAAACACTTCCGCTAGTATTGCTAACATGTGTATTCAAAATGATTTACAAATATATTCTGATGAACTAGTATATGGCCAAGGGCGTCGCCAGCTTATGACTATGGGGGTCAATGGAGCAATATTTTGGAGGATAAAGACACACCATACCTATACCTACATATTTTTACACTGTTTAATGGCCTTGCGTTTTGGCAAATCTGATATAGTCATGAAAATGGCGGCGATTTTAAAAACGGATGTCAAAATCTTAATGCTCTTCTAAATATTTCAATACTTTCTACAATATACATTAAACCTTGTGAATTTATTTACGTTTTGCCATGGGATGCGGAATATATTAATAGGTAAGATAGTCAATTGCTCGCACTTTGGTCACTTTGCGGCTAGCTACATTTGATCTCTATTTGGTGGGGGGATGGTGGGCAACTGCCCCTACCTGCCCCCCGCCTTGGCAACGCCCCTGTATGTGGCGAAATTAAGGCTACCAGGCGAAATAGTTAACTCTAACGTATATAAAACAACAGCTTTGAAACCGAAATCAAGGTAGCCAATACCGGGTTCCGCTTAATCCAGAATTTGGCAATACGCAGCCATTTTCTCGATTGAGTGATTGCGATATTATAGATATGATGGGTTCAGAAAACAACCAACAAAAGGTTGTTGGTTGTTTTCTGAACCCATCATATCACATGCAAGTAAAGGTACTTGCCTGTGGGAAGCGTTCACCTGGGCAATTTATAACACCAACTGAACTTGTCAACCCGCCCGCCAAACATGGCGATCGAGGGCATTAGTCCCATTTGTCGACACCTATGTCCAAAAGTGGATGTCAATAGTGTGACGTATGTTTGATTTGTTACTCACCTATCCTCGCTCCTATGAGAATCTCGTCGGCATGGATGACCCAGTCGTCGTAGCTCTCCCGCGGCGACAACGCGTGCTTCCAGGACTCGTCCGCAGAACGCGCACGCGCTCGCCTCGGCCTGATCGTGCCCGTAGGAGACGCCTGTACAGATGTCACATTAGTCTAATATCCAGCATGTCGAGTGTTAGAGATTCAATGTTTGAGTCTAATGAATGAATGGGTGGTTGGTTAGACGGACAGGATTCTTCATTCATTCGTATTTTTCAAACAATAAATTGAAAGTACTATACGTGACAAGTGATTTAACGAAACACATTTTAGTAAATCGACGCGAGCGTCTCACGACAGTAAGCACTTGACTGCTGGATGTGAAATCATACCTTGTCCAATAAGTGTATATATTACTACTGTTATACTAAATATATATATTACTTTTTTAAATTCTAGACTGTGATGTACACGCATTACGTATGTAGGTGTACGCACTGCAACATACATATTATATAAACGCAGTCTGACACCGAGCATATGTAAAATGCCACGTTAGGTCTATAAATTCATACGTACCTGCGTACTTTGACTGTGCGGTGATTCGGAGTTTTTATCTTTCTCGTCCTGTTTGTGTCGGCCCGAAGTCAAATGATTTGATGACTGCGGGGAATTGTTGCCTTGCTGTAAAAATAATGATGATCTTTATATAGTTGTACTATCGGTATGGTGACGGAGTAAGAATATATTATCTTTCTCACCCGTAGGTGATCTTAAACGACTATTAAAAGACATACACAAATATCGCCTATACAAGAAAAAGAAAATATTAAATACATACATATCATCACGCCATATCCCTTGCAGGGTAGGCAGAGAGAACAGAGTGCTAGAGAACTCTATCCTTGCATACTTCACTCGCTTCCTCAACATTCATAATTCTCTTCATACACGCTCGCCGGTTTCGGAGACTCTTGACTCCACCTTCCTTCAGTACATGACCGATCTGGTCTAAGTAGGTGAGTCTCGGTCTCCCCCGGTACCTACATCCTTCCACTTTCGCATTGTATATCTTCTTAACCAGACGTTCGTTCGGCATTCTTTCCACATGTCCGAACCATCGGAGCATTCCCTTTCGCATCTTTACACCAATACTCTCTTTCATACTTACTCACTCTCTTACGTCGTCGTTGCGAATGCGGTCGGTTAGCCTAACTCCACAGATTTTCCGTAGAGATCGCATTTCGACCGCATTAATTTTACTTTCATACTCTTTTCTGCATACCCAACTCTCGCTTCCATACAGTAATGTTGGGACAAACACTGCGTTATGTATTACTACACGTGCCTTCTGGCTGAGGTGGTGGCTACCGAGAAGTTGTCCCAACACTCCGTTCACTCTATTTCCCGCATTCACTCTTCGCTCTATATGTATCTTCCATCTCGGCTAAATCCACATCCAAGATATACAAATTCATCCACTTGCTCCAGTACATCATTACCTATTGTTACTCTTACATCCGTTCTGGCTTCATCTCTTAAAATTTTAAATAAAGTCCTATAACAACCCATCTGCCCCGCGTAGTAATGTAGGTCAATTTCCATACCATTGTGGAGGTAGTCCGAGCCTAGCAGTGGGACGTATATAAGCTAAGATAATAATTTAAATCAAATTTAGATTTTGCAAAAGAATTACATATTATTCCATCTATCATCCTATCGATGTCTACTATAGAATATAGGCCTCCCCAAGGGGGAATAATGTCATAATCACCACATTTGGCAGTTGAATTGGCCATCCAACTGCGATGGCCAAATCGTAAAGGTATGACAAGTTTCTCAAAAGATTACTGCGTTTTCGTATCACATTCTTCAACCGATTCCTTCGACTCCCATGGGAAAGTACTGTAGTAATGTTTGGTGTGGTGACGAAGTAAACAATTTCATCACTACACACAGAGAAATCTGAACAGTGTGGTATAGTAACTTGCCCTCCCATCATGGGTAAGACTCGAGCCCTGGGGTGGGACATATGAGGTGAACTTCTCATCTCATCTCAGCTCATATATGTCCCACTGTTGGGCTCGAACTGCCTCCATAATGGGAGGGAAATTAACCTACTATTCCACGTTGGTCAGATGTCTTGATATAAGGTTTTGTTTCGAGTTTTCCATCTAGCGCATAGATGTTATATGCGATATATATCCTTAAGTCGTCTTTTACGATCACCTACGGGTAAGATAGGGGGTGGTGAATTGTACTCGTATTCTTACTCCGTCACCACACGGAACTAAACACGGAGGCGACTTATGATGATTGATGATAAATGGGAAAGTAAGGGCTGGTATACATTATATTGCTAATCCATTACCATATGGGGCAAGATACATCTGATCATAACATACCTGATTATTTTTCCTCTGATGTTCAGCGAGTGTCATAGGCCTTTGTACATTGTTGATGCAGACGTTGGGCGCCGAGTTCGATCTGTCCTGTTGATTTAACGACCTCGGATGTTGCTGCCTGATAATCAAACTTTATACATTCATAACTCCATTAATAAGCCAACATGAGTAATTCAAGAACCTCCATGGACTTATGAAATGGTAAGACAGTTTTAATGTAGAAGAGAAGATTCAGTATAGAGAGGCATAGTTTAGAAGTGAAAACAGTGATTACATTTCATCATCAAAGGGGTCTACGCGTGAATGTGAGCAAAACCAAAATAATGGTCTTTGAAAGAGATAAAACCAGAACAGATGTAAGAGTAACAATAGGTAATGATGTACTAGAGCAAGTGGATGAATTTGTATATCTTGGATGTGGATTTAGCCGAGATGGAAGGTACACCACTGATATAGAGCGAAGAGTGAATGCGGGAAATAGAGTGAACGGAGCGTTGGGGCAACTTCTCGGCAGCCACCACCTCAGCCAGAAGGCACGTGTAGCAATACATAACGCAGTGCTTGTCCCAACATTACTGTATGGAAGCGAGAGTTGGGTATGCAGAAAAGAGTATGATAGTAAAATTAATGCGGTCGAAATGCGATCTCTGCGGAAAATCTGTGGAGTTAGGCTGACCGACCGCATTCGTAACGACGACGTAAGAGAGCGAGTAGGTATGAAAGAGAGTATTGGTGTAAAGATGCGAAAGGGAATGCTCCGATGGTTCGGACATGTGGAAAGAATGCCGAACGAACGCCTTGTTAAGAAGATATACAATGCGAAAGTGGAAGGATGTAGGTACCGAGGGAGACCGAGACTAACCTACCTAGACCAGATCGGTCATGTACTGAAGGAAGGTGGAGTCAAGAGTCTCCGAAACCGGCGAGCGTGTATGAAGAGAATTATGAATGTTGAGGAAGCGAGTGAAGTATGCAGAGATAGAGTTCTCTGGCACTCTGTTCTCTCTGCCTACCCTGCAAGGGATATGGCGTGATGATATGTATATGTATGTACATTTCATCATATCGAGAAAAAACGTGGAAGAATAATACTATCACAGTTTTCTTATTAAGTTACAATTTATGACAAATTATAATTTATTTACTTGTTAATTCACTACGTTATGTATTAATAAGAGTCATAGGTATCCAAAACGATAACAGGTCACCAAGATCTACCAAGGTAGCCCGCTCGATGCACTTAGTCGCCCAGAACTTTTGAATGGAGTATGACCAGACGTGTCATTGAAAACAGTCAATAAAGGTTGTGATAGTAATTATGAAGTTTAAACACTCGCCATTGTTTAATGTAGGTAATTCTAAGAATACTATTGATATTGACGCAAGCAATTATGTAAATGTATTACACATTTTTAATTTGACGATTTTATCGCGTTTGTATTTGATTTTTAATTTCCCAACGCACGACATTTCGAACACTTTACAGCGTTCATGATCACGGGAGCGCTAAATTCGGTATGGCCCCGTTCCTTATTAAATTTGTTAGGTAAAATTTATAAATTGTTATAATATTATAATTGCCGTAAACTTAATTTTCAATGAAAACTGGCCAAAAACAATTTCTTTTTTATATAAGGCATCGTTATCTTTTTGCACTGGCAATGAAAGTGTATCAAAATGTCAGTCAGTTTCATAACAAATACTGTAGCGGGTAAATATAAATCTTTGTAATAACGACGACTTGTTGGACGTGAGACACCTTAGTCCTCCCGTGAACACGAACGCTATAAAGTATTCGAAGCGTCGGCAAACTAAAAATCAAATATGAATAGATGTGGTTTAGTAGATCAACATTCGACAACGGCGTCCTCCGATGGCATCAGTATGGATGAAGTTGAATGGGCGATAAGAAGTTTGAAAAATGGTAAGGCAGCGGGCATTGATATGGTGTCTGCCGAGATGATCAAGCTCGGTGGCTCTTGTGTCTGGGAGGCGTTCCTGTTGCTCCTCAATTTATGTTGGAGCTCGGGAATGGTTCCCAGGGACTGGAATAGCGCAGTCATCGTGCCTTTGTTTAAAAACAAGGGTTCACGTTATGACTGCGCAAATTACAGAGCCATAAGCTTGACCAGTTTGGCAGCAAAAGTGTATGGAAAAATTATTGAAAGGAGAATGAGGATGGTGTCCGATGGTTTACTGTGTGAGACACAAGGAGGTTTCAGGAGTGGAAGGGGATGCATGGATCAAGTGCTCTCTGCGCAACATTGTGGAGAAGCATCTGGCTCTAGGTCAGAGGGTTTTCTGCAGTTTTGTGGATCTGGAGAGAGCATTTGACACGGTTGTACGAAAGGAACTTTGGGACATTTTACCGGAGTATGGTATTAACGGTAAACTGCTACGGGCTGTGCAGTCCAGTTACATGGGCTGTAGAGCCTGTGTGCGGCTGGATGATGGAATGTCGCCTTGGTTTGACGTCAATATCGGCGTTAAGCAGGGGTGCGTTCTGTCAGCCAGGCTGTTTATCATATATCTGGATAAATGTCTCCAAAGATTGAACGATATGAATGTGGGAGTCCAGATGGGCGACTCAGTGGTCACTGCTCTGCTTTATGCAGATGATGCAGTCCTGCTGGCACAGTCAGCGACTGACCTGCAGACCCTAGTCGACACAATGACAGAAGATTGTAAGAAAAGGGGTCTACGCGTGAATGTGAGCAAAACGAAAATAATGGTCTTTGAAAGAGATAAAACCAGAACAGATGTAAGAGTAACAATAGGTAACGATGTACTAGAGCAAGTGGATGAATTTGTATATCTTGGATGTGGATTTAGCCGAGATGGAAGGTACACCACTGATATAGAGCGAAGAGTGAATGCGGGAAATAGAGTGAACGGAGCGTTGGGGCAACTTCTCGGCAGCCACCACCTCAGCCAGAAGGCACGTGTAGCAATACATAACGCAGTGCTTGTCCCAACATTACTGTATGGAAGCGAGAGTTGGGTATGCAGAAAAGAGTATGATAGTAAAATTAATGCGGTCGAAATGCGATCTCTGCGGAAAATCTGTGGAGTTAGGCTGACCGACCGCATTCGTAACGACGACGTAAGAGAGCGAGTAGGTATGAAAGAGAGTATTGGTGTAAAGATGCGAAAGGGAATGCTCCGATGGTTCGGACATGTGGAAAGAATGCCGAACGAACGCCTGGTTAAGAAGATATACAATGCGAAAGTGGAAGGATGTAGGTACCGAGGGAGACCGAGACTAACCTACCTAGACCAGATCGGTCATGTACTGAAGGAAGGTGGAGTCAAGAGTCTCCGAAACCGGCGAGCGTGTATGAAGAGAATTATGAATGTTGAGGAAGCGAGTGAAGTATGCAGAGATAGAGTTCTCTGGCACTCTGTTCTCTCTGCCTACCCTGCAAGGGATATGGCGTGATGATATGTATGTGTATGTGTACCATAAAATATTAGATGATTAAATGGCCCGCGTGGTAACGTGTTAAGGATAAAATATGTCGTCACCCGTTCCTTTGCCGTAGGAGTCATAAAAAACTGACAGCAGCATTCTACTAAGATCGGTGATCGCCGACGGCGATTGAAGTATTCTCGTTTTGGGAGACCCAATGACGAATAATAGATATGAATGTGCTGATAGATAATTCTTTAAGTAGGTTTGTCAGATGTCTAAAACTTTAACCAAAACTGGAAGTGTTTATTTCGCGGTACGGTATTTCCTGCACACATTCATCTATCCAGGTAAATACAACCAACCAAATATAGATAATGGTTAAGGGCCGAAAATAATTCCCCTAAGCAGTATGTAAAAAAAAATAATTTATATAATTTTAAGTTTCCTTGTAGTGACAGAGAAAGAATACAATTCACCCCTCCCTATTTTCCGTCCGAGGGAATCGTAAAAGACGACTAAGGGATATAATGTGACATTTAACATCTTTACAAGAGAAAGAAAACTCGAATTAAAACCCTAAACCAATTCGTCTGACCAGTCTGTATAATAATAGTAAGTCAATCTCCGCACGCGCTAATGTGCAGGACGCTCTCGTCAAACTGGTAAGTATTTGAACTAAGCTGATGATGAATTTTCAAGTTAATGATAATGTATAGTTTCTTGGTGAGAAAATAGAAGGAAAGAAGAAAGATTTTTTTTAAATTATTCGCACGTTAAAAAATGTCAGAGAAGTATCATAGAAAATGTTTTAAGTATAGATGAGGTGAAATAGTAAGATATAGCAACAATTGCTGCAATAAAATGTTACAAAGCTATTGTAATAAATTAAAAAATACGTGTTTTCAAAAAGACTAGAAATTCAACCAATACACAGTTATGTATAGGAGCAAACCTTTCTAATAAAGACACACAGTTAACACGAATAAAATCATACGTGCTTATAACCAAATATAATCTGTTTAAAATTCCTAAAATATCAACCTTCACTCATTTGCTTACCGTATCAAAATCATTTGTTATCAAATAAAGTTTCTAAACATATCCAAATTGGGATGTCGCAAAATACATACATATATTTCTTTTTTTTGTATCACCGCCGCCCATGGACCTTTACAATACACTTGGGTATAGCTAGGCCACTGCCTACTAATACAAACCCCAAACCCACCCTGCTGGCGGGGCTGCCGGCTCTCTCGCTCACCGAACGAAGCGTAATAGCACATTGTCATTACTCTGTCGTCGATCTTCTACGAGAGTGTGGACCCCGGACGGACCGGCCCGCGGCTGTTGACAGAAAACTGTCAACAGTCCTACCACATATATGCCTTGGCTGCTTTAGTAGTTAACTCATGATCGGATACCACTTATAAGACTGATCAAGCCATATTTATTTTTATCTTTTTTGTATTATATTTTGAATAAAAAAAACGTGTACGTCTCGGGACGCCCGACAGAAGTGATAACTTAAACTAATCTAAGTTGAACTATTTAATATTGAAATTGTTTAACTTTTATTTAAATTTTATGTATATTAATATGATAATATAAGGTAAGCTTATTTATTAATAAAATCTTATAACATCACATCTTAATACGGCTAGCGCTGTGGGTTAGAGTGAGAGAGGAGGAGCCAGCCTACCGCTGCCGTATGCGTGAGAAAAAGGGATGCCAGACAGACTGGCGCCGTTACACGTTACGTAACGAAGCAGTTTACAATTAAGAAGTTATCACTTCAACAAACCTAGTTCGAAGGGCATCACATGGAACTTAGAACTTGCTAAACTTGTATTATACGTATAATTTCATTTAAAAACAAATAATTTATAAAATGGCAAGCCTGCTGAGTTTCTTTACGGATCTTTGCAGCTGGCCGTGTTCTGATCCGGTGGTAGATTATTAGACTAATTTCAAATGAAAGTTAAAATTGACAATTTATAAGTGCCTTTATATGGGTTAATGTTTTATATTACGAGTGTAGGTTTTTTAAAAATATCCATGTGGTGACGGAGTAACCATACCATTCATCACCCCCTATCTTAGCCGTGGGTGATCGTAAGAGACTACTAAGAAATATAAAACGCATATAACATCTATGAAAGAGAAGCAAAACTCGATACAAAACCTTATAGCAACACGTCTGACCAGCGTGGTACTAGTAGGTCAATTTCGCTCCCATTACAGAGGAGGCTCTAGTCCAGCAGTGGGACATATATGAGCTAAGGTAATGATGGTGATTTTTTAAAATACATTTTTATATTAGTTTTAAATTTTTATAAGTTATAGGCATGAACATATTTTTTGCCGGCAACCATATTCGTATAGGTATGTACAGTAATATCTTTTATTTATCAAAATATAATTTTCATTTGGTAAGAAAATGAGTGAAGGTAGATCTTTTGAGGATCTTCTACTACAAACTCTATGAAACAGAACAGTTATTTGGACATATCACGCATTTGTAAACTAATCGTCACAGAAGCGAGTACAATATCGTTTTTTTTTTAATGAAACACAAAACAACTAAAAACCAACTACAGAGCAAGTTATTTAACAGAAACTCTTCAGCCAACTTACGAGTTTCGCTAACACGATTTAATACTAAAGCATAGAGTAGAAAGTAGTGCTACTATAAAGCATTTCTAGACAATAGTGAAATCTGTATTTTAAATCTATGGACATGATAAACATTGATTATAGAGTCTGCTATACTAAGAATACTGACACGACTTACTATTCTAATGCTCAGTTTTATTAATGACTCCAAAATTTTAGGTAACACCTAACACAGTAACTTTATTTTTGTTATATTGGTAGATGTTAAATCTGCCGTGTGCCGAGGAAGTAAGAATACAAATTCACCACACTCTATGTTATCTGTAAATATCATAAAAAACGACTGAAGAATGTCAATCTATCCATCAGCCCGTGGTCGTCTACTGTTGGACACAGGCCTGCCCACGAGAATGTCACTCGGCACGGTCCCGTGCCACCTGCATCCAACGGCGCAACTGATGGAATATAATACATACATACATACCATCACGCCATGTCCTTTGCAGGGTAGGCAGAGAGAACAGAGTGCCAGAGAACTCTATCCTTGCATACTTCACTCGCTTCCTCAACATTCATAATTCTCTTCATACACGCTCGCCGGTTTCGGAGACTCTTGACTCCACCTTCCTTCAATACATGACCGATCTGGTCTAGGTAGGTTAGTTTCGGTCTCCCCCGGTACCTACATTCTACCACTTTCGCATTGTATATCTTCTTAACCAGACGTTCGTTCGACATTCATTCCACATGTCCGAACCATCGGAGCATTCCCTTTTGGAAATCTGTGGAATTAGGCTGATCGATCGCATTCGTAACGACGACGTAAGAGAGCTAGTAGGTATGAAAGAGAGTATTGGAATATAATATGCAGTTGATATCTATGCAAAAGTAGACAAAAATTCGAAATAACACCCTTTACCAATACGTTGGACCGACGTGATAGCATAGATCAATTTCTCTCTTACTTTGGAGGAGGCTCGGAACCAACAGTGGAACATGTATAAACTGAGATGGAGAAATGCAATTTTATGTAAGAGGTAAGACGATTAAGGGTGTAAACGCCTTAGGAAAGACGATATGCCGGACTAGCCACGGACGTCAAGGTTTCGGTACCAGTGGCCAGCCCAATAGCGGTGGGGAAGGAATACGGTGAGTTATGAGGCCGCACGCCGCCCTTCCATTGCCCTGGACGGAACGGAGGGCGTCTGAACAGACCAGTCTGCCGAAAAAGGTAAGACTTACAAATAACTTCAACGTTAAACGTTATTTATATTGCGTTAGGTATTACTTAAACTCAAGGAGTCATTAATAAAAACGTGTATAAGATATTCATCACACAAGAAACGATAGTGAGTAATACATATGAAAGTCCTATAAAGCAGTTTGTAAATCTATATACAATCTACTGTTAATCTACCTAACAAATATAAATTTCAGAATGCGTGAGTTTTAAATTACTGCATTAAATATCTTAATAGGGTCGTAGCTTACTTATACAACACCGCTCCCACCCAGCAAAAATACTGTTAATTGAAATGTGAACTTTTGCTCGTCCTCTGTAGACACACTTTACATTGACAACACAAATTAGCCACGAGCTGTAAGCGAGCGGTCTGCTAATTCTATTCATATTACAATTAACAGTATTGTGCCGGGTGGGAGCGGTGTTGTATAAGTGAGCTACGACTCATAGCTGAATACTGGACGTGGAGTGGTAGTAGGACAACGCAGATTCGTCAACACAACTAAAATCACACTCAAAAACTGCAATTTCGTAGGTTCTATCCAAATTGCAATAAAAATTACAATTTGACCCATTGTGAACTAATATGCCTTATTTCAAGTTCTTTAGACCTAAAGTGCAATTCCAATTCATGTAGTCACCGTCTACTTCAACGACATCTAAATTTTAGATAACCAACTTAGGCCATAAATATAACACATAATAGCAATAAAATTTGCTGTTATATAATTCTACTGCTCTTGCCCCAAACACTTCAGGTTGACGCAATATGTACATCTCTGCCATCGTACATAATGCAAAAGTTATTGGCAATAGTTTTATGTCCGGCCGCCTGCCTGACGTCAACCCTCCTTGGTAATGTAATTGTTGACCAAACAGCATCCGGTAGAGTTAGCCCATGTCAATATTAAGCAGCTCTTAGTTTTTACGACATCCACGAGCAAGGTAAGGATTGGTAGTATTCGTAGCCGCTACCACACAGCAATTATTTTTATATCATTCAAGATCATATTTAAATTGCCTTAATTTTTACCAAAAAATAAATTGTTTTTGTTTATGACAACGTTCATTAATATTTCCTATGTGTGACGTCATATTCAGAAAATACACTTTAGCGCAAAGAGAAGAATAATACATCGATACTTGAGTGTAAAGCAAGCTGTGCCAAACTAGTATTCATAGTCACCAGTGAACATCGAAGTCCTTCAATTTCTTGGCCGGCGAGATAGACCTGTATATACCGTTTTAGCAATTAAAATTTTGTTTCACATAGTTTGACTACGAGAACAGCGGTCCAAATCCCGAAGTGGCTGATATTTTCGTGATTTGCAAGCCATGAACAATACCTATTTATTCCATGAACCAGTACAACACAAGTTAGATTTTTCATTTGACACTGTTCGGACGAACGTAGTTTCCTCGTTGCTAATACAGTAGAATCCGTTTATTAAGACGCCGCTTATATTGACCAACCGCTTAATATGATGTTATAATGGACAGATGGCATAATATTTAAAATATGATTTCTAAGCAGGATAATATTTAGTGCGAACCATAAATTGTTGTTCCGAGTCTGCGTATAATTTGTATCCGTTAATTGCATGTATGTTAAGACCACCGGAATATAAGACCGGCCGGCTTATCGTTGAATTTTGGGACATCCTGTATATAAAAAAGTAGTTGAGGAAAGAAAGCTGCGGCGCGCATTTTGTCCGTCAAGACGTAGCTTCAAACTAGTTCACACAGTATCTATAGCCTTCAAACAGGTTACAGATTCAAGCGCTAAACTACCGGAGCCGTGTTTTATAGGCATTGTGAATTTATGCATCGATTTGGAACTGTTGACCATTAAGCAATATTTTACATAGAGTTGTATAACAAAATCAAAATACCTAAGGGATACATACTCTCTTGTATTTCAATTCTGCCGTTACACAATCGAACCTACTACACTTGTGATTGAAACACATCGATATACTACTTCTGTTTCTCTAAAATTCCTTAACCGAGTAACATTTTCGCCGAGACTATGACAAAATGAATACTAGTCAAAACTGAATTTACACAGTCCGCAAAGTCAATGACTCACTAACGTCGCCCCCGCAGCTAAGGTCCGACACCAGTGGCGCTTAATAACATTGATACCAAATGGAAACATTCACTTTGCTCTCAACAACGATCAAAACCGAGCTCCGTACACCGAATGAGATACTCTTGGACGATGTCCTACCACATCGGCCGCTACCTCGGCTACTTAAAAAATATTAACCCCATAAACGCGGACGAGCTGACCCATTTATGGTTGCAGACAGAATACCGTTAGCAGTGTGGCCCAACCACTTCTATTGTGTTACATAACTATAGTTCATCTAATCTAAGAAGTGCATTTTGACGTTTCGCATTTTTTAATACACAATAACCTTGGTCAAACGTATACACATGATTGCAAACGATAAATCTGAAATTTTAAAGAAATATTAAGTTATTTACATAATTAACGTTGCGGGTGAGTTTCTTGTACAATAATGTAATGTTGAAACTCGTAAAACTAATTTAAAATTAAAATAACATGGTAAATAGTAATTATTATGGACGATCTTACAATATCACGTCATAACGTTCTAAACAATAGTGCTTGACAACTTCTAATTCACGAATATCTAAATAATCGGTAAAAATATTAGATTAATATATTTAATCGAATATAGATTTTGACAGAGATGTACGTTTTGACAATTTTATTGATAAGGATATAATTATTAATGTTCGCGACGGTGATAATTCAAGTAATACTAATGATTCTGAACAAATAGCTATTTTCAAATCCAGTTTTTGTTTTTACTTAACCTAATCCTATTAAATATGATGAATAGATTTTACGATGAAATAATTAAATTTGTTTAGTGTTAATTTAGCACTTAATATTTCATCTCCTTATTGAAAAATAAAAAATAAACCGATTATTAATTACAAAGAATTAATATCGATTTCTCATCAAAATCGAATATTTTCGATAGCGATTATTTGGTTCACATACCTAGACAACTTACTCTGACAGCTGTCAAAGTGCACTTCTTAGATTAGATAGACTATAGTATTTAAATATGTATTTATTGTTACAATGAAGTTCTGTTTCTATATGCCACTCGGATTTTAATGTAATTATGACATGTTGCGGAGTTTACTAGAGGCGAACGTATTGTAATTAGTGTTGCCCAAATGCAAGACCAAGATGCAAGAGCCTCGCAGTGCTCCATTAGACAGCATTCCACGATTCCTTTGGCTAAGAAAGGATTGTCAACATTTTGTATTCTTAATACCAGTACACGGGGAAATAATTTGATGTTATTTTAAACAGTCTCATGATGGATAGGTGTGATTATAGCCCCATTCCCGTTCAGTGGTATGTACCTAATTATTGATAGTTGTATAGTTAGTGCCACTAGATGAATGGAATTTCATTAATTTAGTTGCATTTTTCATTTCTATGTGGATTTTTCATTTCCATCAAAACAAGTGACTCTGCGTTATTCTAACAGCAAGCAGTTGCAAGACTTGAGAGACTCTCAAGAATCTTGGATTTGGGCAACACTAATTGTAATAAAAATCACTGACATAATTTCGTTAACTATAGGGCAATTCTCGTAATACAAATACTTTCAAATTAAAATAACGTTCAAAATGTATTAAAAATAGAATATTATTAGGACTTTACCATAATTAACAAACATGATCAAATGGGTAACTATGAAATTGGAGATTATTACCGAAAGCAAAATTACACTATTATAGATGGTCAAAGATAACCTATACGATAGTTTATTCAGCTTATCCATGGCTTATCATCATCATCACCATCCTACTCTTATCACGAGTACTTGGAGTCAACACAATATGTACTCCTCTTTCATCGCAAAAAAGTATTGACAATAGTTTTATAACTGGCCATCTGCCTGACATCAACCATGGTTGAGAATGCAATTGTTGACCAGTCTGCCATCTGGTTTCTCCATCTGACGCCGTCGCGTCAACAATTTAATTCAGAAGTAGGGTTGAAATCAAGCAGGCAGCAGGGCTATAAAACTAAAAACATTTACAATATGTAAGCTGTATTCCATCTTGCGTCGATCCCAAACAAATAAAATAAGGATAGGACTATAATGATGATGATGATGGTTGATGGCAGCATTCTTTATATATTTCTGTACAAAATATTGAAATTATACCGATAAGATATAATACCCGTTGATAATTTATAATTCGGTTAGAATTTCTTTCAATTGAATACGAGAATTGTCCTAATATAAATAAGGACTCGTTAGAACAAGTCAGTACTTGTTCTGATCGGTCCGGGAGTACATGTGGTGGTACCCAAAGTGCGATGGGAAGTGCAGAATGTCCGCCTGCGTCTCCGGATTCTGTGCCAGCAGCATCGCGTAATATGTATCCGTCAATCGAACCTGAATGAACAAACATTACTTGTAATTTAACTATACAGCGGTTAAGATACCGACCTACCGTGCCAGATGTCGCGGGTTCGATTCCCACATAGGACAATACTTTGTGCGATTCACCAATTGTTGTTCTGAATCTGAGTGTATTTTTTTTTTGTTAATTATATGTTTGTAAAGTACCCGCAATACAAAGATTATTTCCGTAGTACAGGTTCTTTTTTATTAAAAAATAAAATGAAGTATTTCGAACAAATTACGTCGATACCAGTACTGAGAGTTGCGTGCGAGAAACAGTGCAACCGGCACTAAATGTTTCTTAAGAATCACTTTCACATACATTAGTTTTATTAACAAAGACGAATTAGCAAACACTTCTTACAATAGAGTCAGATTATCTCTGAAAACTTTTCACCGATACTAATATATGAATATATACTTTTCGTGTGGTGACGAACTAAGAAAACAATTCACGACTCCCTCGCTTGCCGAGGGTGCCACAAAAGACGACTAATGCCCATTTTCACTAAGAAACCCTAAATTTCAGGTAACACTCACGGGAATATAAATGACACATAATCTAATGTTACTTGTCAAATAAATATCCTTAAGCATTACCTAAAACATAAATATTATTCAACATAAAAAATATTAATAAACAACAATATTTATTATGTACAATGTCTTAGGTGTTACCTAAAATTTAGGTATCAATAGTGAAAACAGGCGGTAGGGACATACATACTTTGCAGGTAATATCAATTCAAAAGAAAAAAATCTCAAAATAAAAAAATCATGTACCAACTTGGCTGATTAGCGTGGCGTAGTCGGTCATTTGCTCTCCTATTGTGGAGTTGTGACGAGTAAGAATGAGAGAGTGTCCGTATCGTGACGAGTAAGAATATAAAGTATCGCTTTACTTTCTTGTGGGTGTCATAGAAACCATCGGAACAGCAAATTCATAACAGCATCAAGTGCGACAACTCGCTAGAGAAGAGCAATGACTCTTTGTGGGGAAGCCTATTCCAACTTGTGGTCCAATTTTTATTAGTATCGTCACTAATTTAAAAATAAAGTTATCATCATCATCATGATGATGCCCTTTCCGTGTGGTCTTGGAGTAAGAAAGCAATTCATTCTCCCTTTCTTGCCCGTGGATGTCTTAATGGCCGACTAAGTGATATGATATGGAAATACCATTGATGCAAGAGAAGGAAAACTCGAAATGCCACCTGTCTGGCCGATGCGGCTTAGTTGAGTTTCCCAAGTTTAGCTCAATTTCCCTTCCAACAGGGAGGCGGCTCGAGACCGGCCGCGGACCGTATATGAGCTGAAATTATGATGATGATGTATGGAATTAGAGTACTCTCATTCCACCTTAAGTAGGTTCAGTTCAACATGTCTTTCTATAGACGATGCAATTTAAAATAAATATAAGAAAAAAATTACCTGGTGGCAAATACTTGGTACTTTATCCGCACAACGTTGATGAAATTTAAAGTTACATTGGGAGCAGTAGAAACCGTTGAAGAGAATTCGCCTGCAACACTCGCAGAAGGCGAGTGTGAAAAATGTCTTGCGTGTGAACTGGTGTGAGATGTGCGATAGTATTGGTAGCTTGGCCAATGTACGGACTGTCACCTGGAGAATAGTAATAAATATTTTTAAAGAAATGTTTTATCATCTTAATTATAGATCTAAATCTCATTATGAAACAAACATATGATTAATTATGGGCACAGCGATAACAGGGCGTCCATTAATTACGTAAGGGATTTTTGACCTCCCTACCCCTTTGGTGAGATGTCGTAACATTTTTCTCGATCACCTTCCCCCTTTCCCAATCTCACGTGAGATTTTTCAAACCTGTACTTGGATATAAAAGGTTTTTATTTTCACTTAACTTTAACTAATTTTCACGTAGTTTTACACCATTATCTGCTAAAAAAATTACGGGATATTTACCAAGACCATCCTCTCCCCCTAGTTAGATTTTTCGGCTCGACCATGAATACCACACGTAATTAATGGACAACACACGTAATTAATGGACACCCCTTAAGTTTAATCACATTAACACAGTCAGCTGATATGCCCGGCAGACTTCTGGTTATGCAGAACAATTCACATCTTATGAATAGATCACAAAATCGAGATAAAATAAGAATTCGAGCATTGCATAAGTGGGATTGGACTGTTTCAATTTTATCTCAATTTCGTAATTCATTTTTCAAGTGGGATTGATCGGTCTCTCATCGATTTTACCTTGATTCGAAACACATCTTGAATTTATATTCGAGGTTCTGTGGAATTTCCGGAGGCAGCTCTTTTTGTTGAACCTTTGCAAGTAGGATCTGCCAAGCATTGCATAAGCTGACCAAAGTTAAAATATTATCTCAATAACTAGCTAGCCTATATCACAACTAGGCACAGTCTGTGTCTAGTAGACTATGTAGTCTACACAGATTAAGAATACAAAATGTCAGCACCAGTTACTTTCTACTAGAAATCCTAGAAACTCTTTTATTTCTAGTGAATGTACAAAAATATTCTGTTTTTTTTTCTGGCGAAATATAAAATTGACATTATCCAAAAGCCAGGAAGGAAGGGAAAAGCAGGGTTTATGCATAATAATTGATTTAAATCTGGATTTGACCTAATAACATTTCTTCAACATAACATCACAAGACAAGCACAATAAAACACAATGACATCTGAAAAGTATCATATAATAAATCAATTTCCCTCCTATTCTGAAGGAAACTTTGAAAATTTGCTGTGTGATAGCGGCTAAGAATACTACCAACCCTAACTCTGCTTGTGGATGTCGTAAAAGACAACTAAGAGCTTTATATTGACCTGGGCCAACTCCACCTGATGCCGTTCAGTCAACATTTACATTCCCAAGGAAGGTTGACATCAGGCAGGCAGCCAGTCATAAAACTATAATCAAATTTTTTTTGCAATATGTACGATTGAAGCAGAGTACATATTGTGGCGACTCCAAGTGATTGAGATAAGAGCAGGAGAATGATGATTTGGAGGAAACACAAAGTAATTATGTATGGATTGAGAAGGAAAAAAGCAATTTATATGATCCATATCAGTGACCCTAATACCGTTTACTATTGAAAGCCCTTTCCAGTGTCATTATTTAAATGAATTAAAAGAAGTTATTATTAGAAAGAATATTGTATTTGTAGTCCATTTATTTAATGGACATCAAAAGTGAAAAGCAAAAGCTATTGAAATACTATTGTAAGTAATGGCATTACATTTGGTTTTTTTTACTGTGTCTATGATCATAGCCTTAATAATATTCATATTCTGTTTTCATTAATAATTAAATATATTTAGGAATTGAAGACTGAGTTATTCTACAAACAGTTTGACGGAGCAGTCATTTGTGAGTTACACAAATTTATCATGTGAGAAGAATACATGATGAGATAAAAGTATACTATTATTTACTTATTGTATAGTAATTATTGCCCAGAAGCATGAATATTATTTTATCTATTTAAAAATAACTCTCCTATATAAATATCTTTAACCTTGTGGTGAGAGTAAGAATACAATTCACCATACTCTTTCTTACCAATGGGTGTCTTAAAAGATTATTAAGGAATTGTTACATGCTGATAACATACTACATATCTAATATATATCTCTATATATATTAAAGAAGGTAATATATAGAATATAGTATTCCTAGGATATACTATACCTATAATAAAGGATTGTAACAATGCTAGAAAACATAAACATAGAACAAAATAAAAAAAATTATGAAAGAAATCAAATTTAAAAAAAAATGTGAATATAGAGTTGTCATTTTTGTATATTATCCAACTCTAGATTCAGAAATGAAAGTAGTAAATTTCGAATTATAAAAAATAAAAGGGTTTTTCTAGACCACAATCTTAATTTTGTGAGTAACTAAGTTTATGCTTTCTAACATTGATATATACAAGAGAAGGAAACGCAAAATAATACCCTACATCAATCTATCTGACCAGCATAGTATATACAGTCAAAATCTGTTATAACGACATCGAAGGGACTGCTTATATTCAGTCGTAAAAACCGATAGTCGTAACAACCGGTGATGTTTAATGTGTATCATGCAAGTACAAACAAATTGATAGGTAATTATTGGAAAAATATATTCATTCAACTATGTACATTTTGTTTATTACACATAAGTACAATGCACATATTATTTTTCTGTGTGCATAAAATCGGTAATTTTAGTCTGTTTGGAACACTTCTGTGCAAAGATGTTTTGTAATCCAAGTTGGATTTTAATTAACGTATCGTCATAATTGCTCTGGATGTGGAAATGTTCATTAAAAAGAACAATCTTTCTTAATATACTAACAGCAACGACAAAAGTAACAAAGTAACTGATGAGATATGAAGAAGCGGGCTTTGACTCTACTGCATGCACGTGTTTTGTTTCTAAGAATTAGAAAAGACCCTACACTAAACTAAATCCTATTGTTTTCTTTTCTGATTTTAATAGCCATTGAAGACAGATGTGGATACCTATTCAAATTGTTTACAATACAACTTAGCCGGTTGTTCTAACAGATCTAATTCTCCGAAATATTAGTTAAATGTGGTTGTTTAATGAGGTATGTCGTTATTAGCAATGTCGTAAAAAGCTATGTTTTTTATAAGGCGGTCATATAGCATTCAGCCGGGCCGGAACCTTTGTTCTGGATTATTAATAACCGGCATGTTGTTTTAAACGATGTCGCAGTAAACGGTTTTGACTGTAGTAGGTCAATTGCCCTTCAAAAGTGGAGAAGACTCAAATTCACCACTGGATAAGATAGTGATGATGATGAAAATATCTCTATATAAGCCTAAAATTTAAGTGTTCTAATTTCAAATAAACATAATATCTACTAATTGTGATAAAATGTAAATTCGGTCATGAAATAATTTGAACACTTTATTTTATTTATAGATTAATAATTGTAATAATTATTAATAAAATTTATTACAATTTTATTATTCGAATATGATTTAATATATATTACAGAATAATTTTATGAAAGAATATTTATGAAATAACAGAGTAATAAAGTAATATTATAACATGAAAATCTTGTGTAATTTCAATGCAAAATAAACTTGGTAAACGGTGAATATAATTAAAACCTTTAAAAGTAAAGTTGTCTATAATCACTACCTCTTTGCTGATAATAAGTTTATACTATAACTATTGTGGAATGATGAACACTTCTCAGATTCAATAAAAACCTACCTTTGAAGATATATGACAAGCTTATGAGCACATCAGACAACTTAACAAACACTGCACTGACCTCCTCGGCATCGATCGATGTTATATCTATGTTCCAGGGTATCACTAGATTATGGCCTGTCCGCACCACTTCACACATCTCCCACGTCAGGTTGCGCAGCTTCAGTGCCTTCGACAACGCATCTCGTAGCGTCAGACCTTCCTTCACTTGTACACTAGTCCGCTGCTGGTTCGGTAAATGTGCCCGCAGGAACACTTTCGGCTGCCGCGTGAGTGTATCAAACTTTTTACTATCATCCTGTAACGAGCATTCCTCACTTCTATCCGGCGACTCAGATTGCAGTAATTCCCTTAGAGTACGTTCTCGCAACTCTAAATTATGCAATTTTGATGTCAGTTCCTGGTATTCTGACAGATATAGCGACGGTGGATGCTGGAAACCAGCAAATTTCGCATTCAGCGCGTCAATGTTTTCACGAGTAACATTTATGATGCTTTGAATGTTCCTAATTTCGTACATCGGATCACCGACGTCGTCACTATCCGTGGACGTCGACATATTATCGCTGTTGAGAGATAAGGCAGGTATATTTCCATTAATTTTTCTTGAACAATTTTCTTTCTCTCTAGTAACTGCCATTTCTTTTCCTATTATTTTTTATTTTTCTGCGCACACTCGTAGCGCAAGACATTTATGTATTTGTTGCCATTTCATATGCAAATTTATTGACACCTATAACTTTTACTTTAGAGGACAGCACTTGTAATAGTAACGTAGCTAGTCGGCATAGTAAATTACTAATACTAAAGTCAGTTAAGTCAGTAAGACAGTAAAACGGTCCATATACCCTCCTATTGGGGAGGAGATTTGTACCCACATGTTATAAACATCTCAATATTTTAAAGTACTCATTACAATTCACTTAATACGCCAGTAAGATTGATATTGCTATTGTTGAGTGGTTTTTTCATTAGATATCTAGCATGGTTGCCGTTTCGTTGCTGACACAAGTCGAGTTTATGGCTGCAATTTAACTAAATATTCTTATTACATGTTAAACGTTATGTTCATTCCATGTATGGGCCATCGCCTTTTAAAAAAGGAGAAATATTACACAACTAGATATATATGTATCTTTCCGTGTGGTGACGGTGTAAGAATACAATTCACCGCCCCGTATCGTACCCGTGAAATGGCCGCCTGGTGGGGTGACACCCGTCGTAACGTCATTGCCCATTGGGCCCAACTGGAAGGCCTCGGTTCGGTGTTCAGACCAGCAAGGCCTTCCGGCCGGTGCTGATGGAGTGATTGGGTCAGCGGCACGGGGTCCTTTCCTTCCGACCAGTGCAGGTCTTGACGGGGCATGGTTGTTTCGGCAAGTAACTGCACACGGTTATGAGGAGGGAGAGGACACCGTCCTGCCACCACTGCCATTGCGACGAGGACACGGTGCAGCACACGTTCGAGGTCTGTGTGGAGACCAGACCAGCAGTCAGCACCGTGATCTAGTCGCAATCATCGGGGCTGACCATCACTAAGGCGATACTTGACAGCGTCAGAAACTGGGATGCGGTCACCGCCTTCTGCGAGACAGTCGTCTCACGGCAGGAGGCGGTGGGGTGGCTCCGGGAGAAAATCCTCTTCGGTGACACGCTCGGCCGCCGGCGCCTGGGGCGACGTAGGCGCGACTACTTGCGCCTGATGCCGCCCTAGCCGAGGCCGCGGGTGGCTGGACTGAGAAATAGTCCGTAACCCGCAGGGAGGTTGACCGCGTGTAGTCGAAGCCCCGGCAGTTAGCTGGGACATCGACGGGGGATGGTACCCGAAAGGGTAACCCGCCGGGCTGGCCACGGATGGCAAGGAAGTTGTACCAGTGGCCGGCCCAATGGCAATAGGGAGGGAATACGGTGGGTTATGAGGCCACACACTACCCTTCCGTCGCCCTGGACGAAACGGGCGACGTGTGTCCGGGCCATAGCCTACCCAATAAAAAAACATGTTAAATATCTTCTTCTTCTTCTTATGTATATTGGCAATCAGCTACATATACGATGTTAAATATCAATGATAATTTAAAATCACAGCTATTTAACTGGTATTTGGTTGTCACTATTACAATAGTGACAACCAACTACCAATGTATCTTTAAAAACAAACCTGTGATAGTTATACGTGACAGAGTAATTAAAAAGTACTAAATGGCTTGTTAAAATTATGACCTAAATTTAAAATAAAATAGAGGTTGCTGGAATATTTTTAAATGGTAAAAAAAGATACTAATTAATATTTCCAATATTTTTTCAGTGGTTTGGCTGGCGGTGTGACCAAAACCTGCCCAATCGTCAAAGACGGCGTGCTGTCTCATAACCTAGGGGGGCACAATTAAAACATTACTTATTTTTACTGACCGTCGCGCCGCCTACAGATTGTTTGTACAAACTTTGTCGGCTGGCATTTTGTCCTGTATGTCAAACGTTTGACAACTGAGAATTATTATTTTTTGTTCCTAACGTAGGTACTTATTGTCATCAATCTATTTACAGTTATTGATGTACTTTCTGAAAATTATCTCAATTTTCATTATTAAGCTGATATTATTATTGCTTCGTTATCAGCTGATATGTTTTTTTTATATTTCAGGGTAGCTTTCATAGTAAAAGAAAATTCTATATAATTACACATACACATGTAGATATGTATATATATCACTTCAACTTTAGTTCACCGCGTAAACTCTGGGTAGCAGCACCTTCCATACATGCATATTTTATCATGGAATTGCCACTCTTTTTCAGTTTAATAACTTTACTCTTTGCTCATAACCCACCACCATGATTTTTACTCTTTGACTTTATTCGGCCTTCTATACTACCTGGACTTGGGTGGTGAAACTACGGCCTTCGTAGCGTTTCATCGCAGTTAAGTGACACTAGTATATTCAAATCACTGTCACTGATATCTAATATCTTATAGTCCCCAGTATAGCCTACCCTAAGTATAATAAAGGCAATAAATACCGCCAATATGACTGAATTGAACGTTGGGGTTGAGAGCCCCCAGCACTCACTCAAAGTCCGTATAAAGTTGTCATAGCCATCTGCGGCTAACAAATTAGTCACAAACAAAAAAAAAATTGAACATGATTTAATCATTGTTGGGCGACACTTGAATCATATATGCTTCGATTGTAAATATTTCTCGACGAAATTACCTCTACTTACGTACATACATACATACATATCATCACACCATTACTATTACAATTACCTCTACGTCTCTCTGAGTATTTTATTCTGTGCTCTACGTAGTATTATTAGGTAAGTTCCGTAGATAAAGAATAGAGATTCAGAGATGAAATATAACATTCAATTCAAATCAACTCAAATCAAATCATTTATTAGGCATAAGCCCTAAAAGGGCATTTACATATTGTCACTATTACATATTTTTTTAAATTAATCTACCACCGGATCGGAAAGCCGCCACAAACTGAGAAGATCCGGCAAGAAACTCAGCGGGCTCGTCGTTTTTTTTAAATTACATGTTTTCTTAAATATTATTGTATTCATGTCTGACCCTATTAGCTCCAGTGAGATGCCCTTTGAGTAAAGATTTATTTTTTAAAAGTTAAATACTAAATATACAAAACAAAAAAAAAGACAGAAATGGTTGGACCAGATTCCACAAGCGGCATTATAAATTAATACTCTGTTTACGTACTTCTTTTGCCCAGGCATTTAAAAAATAATTTACAAGCTGGTCCAGATGAAATTTTAGGTGTTTACGAGTTACTCCACGGGGTCTATGTAGATGTCCATAAAAATATATTGGTTTCAAACAAAAATAAACTATACTTATATATGTAGGTAGATAAATCAAGATTAATAGAGTAAAATAATATATTGGAAAACTTGTACATTCGATATTCAGCACAACATGTATTGACACTTGCCAAATCTCAATCTATTAACTACATCACTCCTATTTAAATTATGAATTTTCATTTTTAACATTCTGAATTTAAGGTCGGAACATAGTCGTAATGCTAGGGCCGCACCTACGTGTATCATCACGAAGCTTCGCGCAATGAGACGATACACGCAGATGTGACCGGTCATTATCGGCTATCGTCGTGAACATTCGGGCTTCGTGTGTGTTATCGCTTGGTTGGCGATAAGTCAAATGGCTTAGCGCGCTAATATATCGCGCTCTGTGGTCACATTAGCGTTGTTTATTTCGACGGAAATTTTCGATGTGTTTAAACGCGTTCGAAGGCTCTCTGTAGTAGTGAGGCGTATTTATCGTCACTGTGAAATATCAATGATAATTTAAAATCACATCTTGTAATAGCGACAACTAAATACCAGTAGCAGCGACTGTGATCTGACGATATATCTTATAAACATAACTGTGATACTATGATGCACTTAGCAGCAGTCTCGTAGTTGATAAAACACAGCGACTGTGACAAAATACTACGTTGGTCACATTCTCTCCCATTGAACTCAATGTATCAGAGAGAGATAAACCTAATAAATTGCTACGAAAAACTAAGTTTATCTCGTTCTCACTCATATAACTAAATAATAATAATAATTTATTTTCTCACCACAATACATATATCAATAAAAAAAAATATTAAAAAAATCAAAAAACCCGACTGCGTAAAAGTCACCAAAACTACGTACATAATAAAAAAACTGAAAAGTAAAAAACAAGCACCTAGATGTCCGGTGATCTAGAATTCCATAATATATTATTGAATAAATACTATTGCAGAAAATGAAATATATTTTAATAATAGAACATGACAACTGAGCAGTCGGGATCCTTTATTCGACAGCAAATCTAATTTTTCAATGGATCCCGACTGTTCAGTTGTCATGTTCTATTATTAAAATATATTTCATTTTCTGCAATGGTATTTATTCAATAATATATTATGGAATTCTAGACCACCGGACATCTAAGTGCTTGTTTTTTTCTTTTCAGTTTTTTTATTATGTACGTAGTTTTGGTGACTTTTTACGCAGTCGGGTTTTTTTGTTTTTTATAATCATTTTTTTTATTTTACACTTTTTAGTTATAAATACCTAGCTATAGTTATCTTATTTATTAATAAGTAGGTAAGTACCTAACTATGTATAGTTTTTCGACTGAAGTTGAGTACTAAATCGTTAGAAATTGCAGATGGGCGACCGCGTCAGACATTAGATACTTTAGGTAGGACTACCTATGGTATATTGGATAATATACCTACTAGATACTTCAGTATATGTCCATCCACATCCAGTTATATGAATTTTTCGTCTTTTCATCGTAAATTTCTACTGTCTAAAAAACCTATATGTGAGAAAGGTTGTTACGAAACTTTAAATCGATATAGATCCTAAACGGCCAGTCAAATCGAAAAATGTTGAGATAAAACTAATAATGATTTTTAAATACCTATTTAACGATACCTCACTCGATATAGTTTGTTGATTTTAATTTTTTTAATTATCACAATATGGCGTCCAGTAGTCGCCATATTGAATTTTCAATAACGTCATATCTTTAGTGACACTCGCCGGATTAAGAGGAATCGATTGACGTGCGAATCATAAAAATCGACCCAGGCGTTTGGTATATAGTATATAGTGCTTCAAAGGAATATACAAACATACATACATACATAGACTGTTAAACACAATGCCACTCCTTTGCAGTCGGGTAAAAAGAAAACAATAATCTGCAGGATTAGGAAAAAAAAAGATACATATTGAGCAAGACTGGTGCCTAAACTAGGCTCAGAGCCTGTATTTCAGGTCACCAGGTCTCCACCCGCATGCCTATCCTACCAATTAATTAATTAAATAATTTTCCATATTTCACCCATACAACAGAACAATCTCAAAACATTGCAAGATGTGTGTATAATATGTGACAAAAAAAAATAATAATAATAAAAATATGTACATGTACTGTCCTATATTTAGTGGGTGATATTATAACAATGTGTATGTACTTATATGTGTAGTGAGTGATATATATGTGAGTGAACAAATGTTTATTTAATATTTGCAGTGACTAATGTACATAACTATATATTGAAGGAGTGTAGTGGTAAAGTATACACATTGTAGTGTATCCTATACATGTATACGTGTGTGTTTGTTGTAATAAGTATATAAGAATGTATCCAATTAGATTATAGGTAGTATTAAATGTTTACTCATCAAGTGAGCTGTTTTATTCTATCATCCCGAACGCCCAACCTTATATGGCGACCCTGCCATGTACGGCGATCTGGCTCGGGTTCGTTGAGGCGTCGCGTATAGTATAGTAAGCGAACTATTAAATTAATTTCAAATTATATTCAAACTACATATATTCGACATACACAAAGAAAAGCAAGACATGTGTCGATCAACGGTTGAAAAAGAGGACGTTTTTATAACCCAAAACACACTGCGTTCTAACACGGCTACTGTCCAAGAGTACTAAAATATCATCTCTCGGCCATAAGCGTTGCGCTTATCATTATCTGCACTATCCTGGGCGTTGGACTACTATATCTAGCATACAAGATGTATAAAATATGCCATATGGAGTGGATTAGAGAAGAGTCAACCGTCCAAAATTTAAGGCGCTCCTTTAGACGTTCGAGTACAGGACATCGGGACCCTCGCGCACACTACGGAGGTCATCGAGAGGAGACAGAAGTTGAGATGCTGAGAAAGTAATGCAATGCCACAAGGAATAACGGTATAAGGAATCGAGGTAATCGATTTTATATCATACATACTATATTAGATTTAAGAAATAACTATTTTATATAATTATGCTGTAAGTTTATTGTTACGGATCACACTGAATGTGTAATGGCTAGCGACTTAAAAAAACATATATGAAAGCCTTAAGCAACTTAAAGACAATTTAGTTAAGTTAGGGTATTCTAAGAGAACTAAGGACATTTTACAGAAAAAATTAAAAGAAGCTCATGAATTAAAGCAAGAATTTTATGTATGTTCGGATCTCTTAGAGAAACGAATTGAAGAGAAACATATTAAAGGACAGGCATTATGTGAGGTACAATCGTATTATGATTCGATAAAGGATCTATATTTGCAAATTGAAACGATCTGTTCTAGAGATTACAGTTCCCAATCGAGTTCTAAGATAGATTTAGGTTCAACAAGCGCCACCATGGAAAAATTTAATTTTAAAACAGCTGTGTCCATGCTCCCTATGATGACGGGTGATGAGAACGTCACCCGGAGCCTGATAGATGCAATCGAGTTATACAGTACCGCGCTGGATGACCAAGGTAAGAGTATGTTAATAAAATTTGTATTGAAAACAGGTTTAACACAAAATGCTAAGTTGAGACTTTTACAATCATATGACTCATGCATTGATGTATTAAAAAACCCAAGATACACACTCAGCGACTCAAAACCGTCCGCATAAAAAGAGCGCATTATTTAAAATTATGCGCTCTTTTGAAATAGTCTTGCGTCGCTCGCGTCTGTTTGCGCTCGTTAAAAATGCCCAAGTGTTCGATGAGAAATTGTAAAAATATTACGTCAAAACGGTTAAAAAAGGATGGGATATCGTATTTTCGGTGAGTAAAAGAGTTTGTTGATTTGTTTTTGTTGTTTTTATGACTAAATACAGGACGTAATATCTGATTTTGATTTAATTTGTTTAAAAACTTCACTCACGGTCCAAATATAATACGACAAATTTCAATGGCCGCTTTTTCAGTGGAAGAACGACCACTACACGGCCTTTTATTTTAGTCGCATAATCCAAACGACCCTGTTCTTATTTAATGGAGTCGATTTTTTTTTATTGTATTTAATTTTTTAATTAATAAGTTTATTCACTTTGAACTTTTTGTATTTAGTTTTTAATAAGTATTTATACGTTAGAAAATATATTAGAATAATTATATTGTTCTTAATCGAATACATACATTATAATAATTATATTGTTCTTAATAGAATACGGGTGACTATTGAACAAGACGAGTTGTTTTATTTGAAAATCAAATACAAACGAAAATTAAAAATCAAATACAAACGCGATAGAATCCGTAAAAGTAGATTATTTCAAATTTAAATAAATGATTTTACGAGTTAATATTTGTTTCATTGATGTACACATGTCCTTCCTGCCCAAAAACATATTTACGCTCAGGTAAAAGTATAATTATGGGTTTAGAACACAATTTAACTAACTCTTAAAATACTAACTCAATGTCTTATAATAAAAAAAATATACAAATATTCGTCTTCACTCCATGTCCTGTCCTGCCGGCTAACGTCGGTCGTAAAAAAATGATAGGTTATTGAACACTGCTTTGTAATAACAACTTTAATAAATGCGCGTAAGATTGAATTTGCAAAAAATATGTTTATAGCAAAACTATAACTACGTAGGTATAACCATTGAGTGTTTGGTGACAGTTTGGAGTGCCACTTTTGTTTGAAACTGTGCATCTTGGGTTTTTATATATCAATGGACTCATGCGATGAACTATTAAGCGACATACGAAACCATTTATTGACGAAGAAATCAGATACGGCGATTCTTAATGAGTTAATTCAAATAAAACAAAACGATACTTCATTAGACGATTATGGCAGTAAAATAGAACAATTATTCGTAGATTTGACGATTTCGCAAGCCGATGGCGATCAAAGCGCTCTTAAAATATTACGCCCATTAAATGAAAAAATTGCCGTCAAAAGTTTCGTTAGTGGGTTGAAAAATCGACAATTAAGTACTATTTTAACAGCGCGTAATTATACAACGTTAAAGGATGCCATCAGGGGTGCAAAAGATGAAGAGGTTTTTTGTAGGCGCCAGAATAAGGAGGAGTTCGTTTACCTTGGGAATCAAAATCATGCAAGTACGTACGACACTCCCCGTGGTAGATTTAAAGCCTATCGCGCAGGGCGATCCGGATATGCGCAGCAACATAACCCGGTACACAACAAACTATCACGCGTAGCGCGCAGTTCTTATTCGCCAAGGAACATCCACAAAATACGCGGACTTTTATTAGAAGTAATAACTATAATCGTCGTTGCAAATTTCAGGATAATAATAACAGAATTAATTTCATAAATTCTACTCTTTCTAGTACAACTGACGAGTCGAATGACATCATGAGTTTTTTCATGGCGAATAGTATTTGTAATTATGAATTTGGTAATTCAATCGAGCTCGCGGTAGGTAACACCAAATATAGATGGTTACTTGATACCGGGGCATCGTTGAGCGCAATAAAATATGAAAAGCTGTCAAATCTAAACATACCCATTTATAAGAATCGAATCTACATAAATGGTATTGGAGGCAAATTACAAACCGAAGGCTATGTTTACATAACTTTGTCCGTAAAGGGTTTGGAATTCAAATATAAATTCCATGTTATAAAACAACTCCCGACCCCAACAGCCGGAATATTAGGTATAGATTTTTTACGAAAGTTTAATTGTAAGATAGATTTCGAAACCAATTATATAACTTTAGGGGATGGTAATAGGGACGTTTCTTTACTTTTAAGTATGGGCAAGTTAGGTAATAACAGTTATTTAAACATACCACCAAGATGTGAAAAAATATATTATATAAATACCGAGTTAAGAGATGACTGTGTGATTTTTCCAAGAGAATTGTGTAAAGGTGTTTTTTTATGCGGCGGTATTGCGAGTATCTCAAATGGCAAAATGCCGATACAAATATTAAATACGCGAGAGACTGAAGCCAATCTCAGTTATTTTAAACCGGAATCAGATTATTTAAGCAATTATTCAATTTGTTCTTTTGGACAGGATATAGTTAACCCGAAGCGAGTACGTGAAATGTTTTCTCTATTAAATTTGAACCATTTAAATGAAGAGGAAAAGACCTCTATAATGAATATTTGTGCAAAATTCTCAGACGTTTTTATGTTACCAGCAGATAAACTGTCGACTTGTAATTTATATGAGCAAAATATACAGTTAAAGCCCAATAGTGAAACAGTTTATGTTAAACAATACCGTTTACCATATTCTCAAAGAGGAGAAATGGAAAAAGAAGTAAAAAAATTGTTACATGACGGAATTATTGAGCCCGCCTGTAGTGAATGGTCCAGCCCAGTTCTTCTTGTCCCGAAAGGGTCAGAGAATAGTGAAAATAAAACTTGGCGTTTAGTTATCGATTTTAGGAAACTAAACGATCGCATTATTGGCTATAAATTTCCATTACCCAACATCACAGATGTTCTAGATTCCTTATCACGGGCTATGTCCTTCTCACATTTAGACCTAAACCAAGCTTTTTTCCAATTTCCATTAAATTCCACTTCTAGAAAGTATACAGCTTTCACTACACCGTCAGGACAATATCAAATGACTAGAATGCCGATGGGTCTTAAGACGAGTCCCAGTTCCTTCAGTCGCGCCATAACGATAGCAATGTCGGGGCTGACTTATGATAAAGTGCTGACATATGCTGATGATTTAGTCCGTATTGGGCGAAATTTAGATGGCCATAATAAAAATTTAATTGATATTTTATCACGCCTACGCAAGGTCAATTTAAATTTAAGTCCCGCAAAATGTCAATATCTTAAAAAAGAGCTCCTGTTTCTTGGCCACGTGGTATCAGCAGAAGGTATAAAGCCGGACCCCCGGAAAGTGTCAGTCCTGCGTAAATATCCCATCCCCCAAAACGTAGCGGAGACCAAAAGGTTTGTGGCGTTCGCAAATGATTATAGGAAGTTTATACCTCGTTTTTCCGAGATTACTTTACCGTTAAACAACCTATGTCGCAAAAATGTACCCTTTCGGTGGGACGATAACAGCTGTAAAACGTCATTTTATACGCTCAAAGAAGCTCTAACTACACCACCTGTACTGCAATACCCTAATCTAGACAAAAATCATAAATTTATATTAAAAACAGATGCGTCGGGATATGCTATCGGATCTGTGCTTTGTAATCAAAACGGATTACCTGTAGCTTACACTAGCCGTTCCTTAAATAAAGCCGAAAAAAAAATTACCCCACTATTGAAAAAGAACTCTTATCGATAGTGTGGTCTGTAAAATATTTTAGACCGTATTTGTACGGACGTGAATTCATAATCGAAACCGACCATAAACCTCTCATTTACCTATTTATTTGGATTGAACAATCCTTCGAGTCGTTTAATGAAATTCAGGCTGTTGCTAGAGGAATATAATTTTGAAATAAGGTATATAAAAGGTGAAGCCAATGTAGCTGATGCCTTATCACGGATACAAATAACAAGTAACGAGTTGAAAGAGATGAATGAGCATGCTATTTCAGTATTGACAAGAGCGCAGAGAAAGAGATTGAATAATAGAAGTACGTTAGAGAAGAATGACAACCATTTGGTCGATAAGTTTACCACTAACGATCGGCCCATACACCCAAAAGTTGTGGGGATACTTAAAAACTAAAGGATTGTACAGAATTATTTATCAATGAGCATGACTGGAAGAAAATTGACGATAGTGCGAAAGACAAATCTAGGTTATTTAGTTATAGTTCTTCTGAATCGATACTATATGTCAAACCAATGTGCCGATCATATTATGCACGAGCTGCTTTTGTGAGGGCATTGGAAAACTTTTGTAAAGAGACAAAACTAGATAGTCTTTATATTGTAAAACATGCTGATAATTCTCAATTAATAGAGAATTTAACGAACACATTAAATGAGACACCAAATTGGTCCGGACCACGATTGTTTATTTTAAAGGGTGTCCATAAAATAAGTGATAACGATACTAAGCGCATTATACTCAATGATTATCACGTTTTGCCAACGAGCGGCCACGCGGGCATTAGAAGGATGATAAATAATATTAAGAAAAAAATTTTTTGGCCAGGGTTGTACAAGGATGTGACAGATTACGTTAACCGATGTGACAAATGCTTGAGGTATAAGCATTTAAATAAATATATAAAAGAACCGATGGTTATCACGAATACCGGTACATCCGCATTCGATAGAGTATATTTAGATCTAGTAGGGCCTTTATATAAGGATAGTTGTAATTATAGTTATATTCTCACATTACAGTGCGATTTAAGTAAATTTGTAGAGGCTTATCCACTGACAAATAAAGATACAGTTTCAGTGGCTAAAAGTTTTATAAATAATTTTATTTTACGTTACGGGATTCCGTCACAAGTAATATCGGACAGAGGTACCGAATTTGTGTCTAATATTATGAAACAAGTGCACCAAATCTTAGGTATACAACAGATAACATCCACGGCGTATCACCACCCCTCGATAGGCTCCCTCGAGAATACGCATAAAATCCCGAATCCCGAACGCCCAACCTTATAACATACTTGTGCAGTAATAACAGTAGCAAGTCACAGAGCATAACATTACATCATATTACAGTAACATAAGCACCTCTTTAAATCGAAATATCAAGAAGTTCCTCAGTATCCAGGTATCCTAACTCTTTAATCCAACCCCTGGCGGTTTCATGCTTACGGTGAATTCGCGGTGACTCCATAGTGAAAAGATGGACGATTCACGGTAGTTTCATGTCACGGCTATTTCACTCTCTAGTTAGGGTTGTCGTACAGTGGCCACCGAAGACAAAGATCGGGTACCGGTGGCCCGCTCGCATGGCGAAGAAGAGGTGCTTGCAGGGTGGGTCAATGGGGTTGCGCGCCGCCTCTTCCGTCACCCCGGACCGATTTGGCGGGGTGCGACGTCCATGGCCCACCACTAAAAAAAAAAAAAAAAAAAAAAAAAGAGTTGTACAGTGAAATCACTGTCGAAAAACAGTATATTCGTTCCGTTGCGTCACTAACTACGGATGGTAAATAAGAGTTAACTTATCGGCAGTTCTATGGTGAAAAGACCGTTTCTAATTTGTGGAGGCTTAGTATTTCTGTCGTCGATATGGCATATTTACACTGTGGAAAAATATTTTTTTCAAAGTGAACACCTAATAAATTTATAGTGATATTACTGTAGACCTACTGTGGTTCGACCGTCAACTCACCATCAACTTACCTTCAACTCACCGTAAAATCATTATCTTTTCACCGTATATACTCGGTAGTTTTTTTTTCAAAACAAATGATGTAATTATTTAAATACTGTTTAATTATCATTTTATAAGCTTAGTGTAGAGTTCTGAACTGTATTGACATTTCACATTAAATTTTGTAATTTGAATTCAATTTTCAGGATAAAAAAAAATTTTAAGTAAGCCCTTCAAAAAAATTTCATTATTTTGAAGGGCTTACATTATTTCAGAATCAAAAAGTTTTCAATAGAATTAAAAATTACAAATTGTAACGGAAAATTATCTCTTTCGTCGATAGATGGCGATGAACCATTTTCTGAAACGCGATATGGTTTCAAATATCTTCTTGCTACCTCTTGAGTTGTTTGGATCTAACCCTGAAGACTAGCTAAACTGACTGGCCCGGCTACCAAATGCTGTTTTAATTCTGTTATATTCTACCACTTCTCTTCATGATTCCAGGATTAAAAAGTATTTAAAATGATTTTCGTGAATTTTGAAACAGGATTCACAGCAGTGTTGCATAAAAATCGATAGTTTGACTATCGATAGTTAACCTCAAAAAGTATTCATACTATCGATAGGACTATCGATAGTATCGTACATATCAATACTATCGAGACTATCGATAGTATCGATAGCTCTCCACGAGCAATACTATTAATAACGGCGATACTATCGATACTATCGATAGTGATTCATTCGATAGTATCAATACTATCGATAGTATCGTTAATACCATTAGTTTTAGCGTAAAACTATCGATACTATCGATAGTATCGACTATTTCGGGCTATCGATTGCCAGAAAATTTTCAATAGTATTGCTTAAAAATATAAATACCGTAGTTGTGTCCCTGTTGCTTGTTTTCAGTGAATTTTGTGGTGACTTTTCTAGCAGTAACGTGCATTTGCGTTCTTACTTTGAAGCCCAAGTTAGCTAATAATGGTTAAGATCAATAGCCATTGAAAGTTGAGTAAAATTATAATGCTGCGAGACTTCTGGACAATTGGGTCGGAATGTGTGAATGAATGTAAGTGGTACCTTGTACTTGTACCACCCTGTTGACAGTTTTCTGTCTACAGCCGCGGGCCGGAGGTTCCGGGGTAGTACCACACTTTCGCAGAAGATCGGCGTCTGAGTAATGGCAATGTGCTATTGCGCTTCGTTCGGTGAGCGAAAAAGCTGGCAGTTCAACTGGGTGGGTTTGGGGATTTTATTAGTAGGCAGTGGCCTAAGCTATAACCTTAGTATTGCCAAGCTCCATGGGCGACTGTGACACTTACCATCAGGTGTGCTGCTTGCTCGTTCGCCACCATAAGCAATAAAATGAAAAAAAAATGGTTTGTTCCAGTATACTAATGAAACTCAGAATGTCTATTACTATAAAATTTTAGTGTAATTGTTAGCTTTGAAAGTTTCGGTTAAACAAAATTATGAAAAACATAATCAAGAATTCTGAGTTACAATTCTACACAGAATTATGGCCGTAATTAGTCATTAGATTTGTTGTATTTTTAGCGATATTAATCTAGTGAAGTAAATTTAACAGGGTCCGAAAAACATAAGTTCTCTGTATGCTCGATTGCAATGTGATCCATCTAGAAGGCTCTATTAAAAATATGCTTACATATATGTAACTTTACATTATAGGGATATAGAAATATATATCTAACTGAATCCAGAATAATTTTTTAATTGTATATTATATACAATTGAAAATGAAATGAGCGAGATGCAACGTTGACATCAAAATTCCCGAATTGAAAACATTTAAACCATTGTGTTACTCTCTCTGACACCACATTAGGTCCATAAACGTCACAATTTGTTCACAGCTTGCGTTGCATGTATCTTTTTTGTAATAAAGTTTTAAAATATGTCGAATTTCTTCATAGGATTGACCCATTTTAACAAAAAGAAAAAAAAATGTGTGCGTGTAAACCTTTACGCGCGATTGAAGTAAAACTTCTTTGGCGTTGACGACACATATCACTGAAATGATTAAATATTAACTTAAATAAATAAATATTATATTATTATTATAATTATATATATTATTCATGTGCTTTACAATGATTATTACAAATGTCATATTAATATTGTTCATTCGAAACAGGTAATTGAAGCAAGTACAGTAGTTCATTATAAATTTTAATATATATAGTTAAAATTTGCAAAAATTACTATAGCGCGATTTAGACTCTAATACATGTCCTCTTAGAATCCATTAACTTTGTTACAGCGCCATCTAGTAATAAATTATGATCCTATTTAAAAAAATCTGTGTTACTCCCTAGTCGCGCCTAAAGAAGTTTTACTTCAAAAAGAAAATAAATAAATGAAATAATCCAAGAATATGACATAATACTTCCACATTCCCACCGAAACTCAAGAAATATTGACAGCAGCAAGTATTGCTATTATAATTGTTTCACTTTGTTAGTATCACAAATTTAATGTTATTCACCTGACTAAAATTTGTTCTACTCTTCTTCTTCTTCTTATGTATTGGCAATCAGCTACATATACGAGCTATTGGTGCCAGTGTCAAGTTATAAATATTTTCACGTTTTTAGTCTTTCAAGTCAGTCGTTGTCTAAGTCAAACTGTACCATTAACAGTGCAATGGCCACACTGTTAATGGTATCTTGTGGGAATTTTGATGGAAAATGAAAACGTTGTAAAGCACTTTTATATGATATTCACTACATCCTAGTATCGCCGCACATCACATTACATAAAATGCCATCAAAATTATCTAATATAACACGTTAAAACACTACGATATCGAATATAATACAAGAGCACCACATGACGTTTTCAAATTCCCGTCAAAAGTCGTCTTGTTCTACTCTATGATGACGTAAATTTAAATAAATTTCTTTAATAATAATGTCAGTACTTGGCTTACCACATAACATAACTTTAGACAACAATACTATCGAATAGTTGCTTGCTATCGATAGTCCAAAATAGTCGATACTATCGATAGTATCGATAGTTTTGAGTTAAAACTAATGGTATTAGCGATACTATCGATAGTATTGATACTATCGAATGAATCACTATCGATAGTATCGTTGTTATTGATAGTATTGCTCGTAGAGAGCTATCGATACTATCGATAGTATCGATAGTATTGACGTATTACAATACAATCGATATACTATTGATACTATTGCTTATACGTAAACTATCGATAGACAATTGATTGTCTATCTATAGTAGACTATCGATATGCAACACTAATTCACAGTATTCATCAGAATTTTAAAGTATTAACTGTGAAAGGAACATGAAACAACAGTGACACGACAATGAAATGACAGTTAAACGATAAAACGACCATGAAACGACGGTGAAACAACTTTGGATTCACTCCTATTTCACTGTGTCACAATAGTGCTTTGACTGTCAATTACAGTGTTGAGTAGGACATGAATTTTATATGAGGTTGTAAGAGTTGCCTCTTTTTCGTACCGAGCCGGTACAATGTCCCGCTTCAAAAGAGGCGAGGCGTTTTGAAGCATAGTAGTATTTGAAGTACCGAGTAATTATGTCACTTTGTATTGATGCATTTATACGAGTATGTACCTTACAAAAAAAGAAGCGAGGCGTTTTGAAGCATAATGGTACATTTGAAGTACCGAGTATTTTTTTTTTTTTTGGAAACGCAGTGACGAAAATTACTTTGGCGCACTCCCGCCCGGGCGAGGAGTGTGGGACTCAGCAGCCCCGGGGCTGAATACCCACTAAAAAAACCAACTGCGAGGTGTTAGCCGAGGTGGCTTTGACAGCTTAACCGGACTATGGGTGAGCCTTAAGGGCTTTCAACCCGAACCGAGTAATTATGTCACTTTGTATTTATACCTTACAAAAGTGTGATTATCGTATTACTTACCACAAAGATACATGAAGCGATTGATAAAATGAGCAGTGACAACTGACTATAATTATTATTATAGGTATAATTAGAACAAATATTGATTGTTTCTTAAATTATTGATTTAAAAAAGGAACAACTTATACTCTTAATCGTTAAAGAACGCGCCAAAATCCAACCAATATTCGTTCGTACTTTCGTAGCTCTGAGAAGAGTTAATTCACTCGAATATAATCACACCATTTCGCGCTATTTGCAACTCTATTAAAATATTTTTAAAGTTCAATATTGTGTATAGCGTCGTTCATAAAATTCATATTCCAGCATAAACTAAGAGTAGAAACAGTACTGAAGTGAGGCACACGACAATGAGGCTCGACGTATTCTTTCTCACTCACTCTGGACTTTTGACGTATATGCCGTACTCCCTCTCGCTTACGATTAACGCGACTACCGCGACAGAAAATGTGAAGTAGTACATTTTGAATTGCTGAGCTGCTCTTACATTTTGACGTTTTGTACGGGACAAATGTACTGCCTCTTGTATGTCCTACTCAACATTAGTCAATTAACTATACATTTATCAACTGTTTACCATGGTTTCACTCTATAGCTGCCATATAAAAGTGTCGTTTTAACCATTTTACCTAGGTCTAATATTCTAATATATACCATATTTTGACAGTTGTGAAATGAAACAAAAGCACGAATGATACACCGTGAAAACACTGTTGTAATACTAAGTTGTCACTGTTGATCATAAAGGGAACTACCGACATTTCATGGTTTTTTCACCGTGACCACAAAACCGCCAGGGACTGGTAACTTTCATTTTACAGTTGATTTTATTAAGATGGTAGATTGATAAAATTCTGTTTATTTTATTATATAGGTAGGGACCAAGAAAATAAAAAAATCTTTTCGAGAATTGTGTGGTAATGCGATTACAAAAACTATCAACTGGGTTAAAACGTCTTTTACGACGAGAAAGTGAGGGTCTGTAATTAAGGAGGCTATGCTGTCGAAGAATAACTTACTGGATAAACAGCTGTCGAACTGTTAAAACATTTGCTTTTTGATATAACAGCGATGATAGATATCGAAAAGGTAGTTTAAAGGCGACCTTGAGAATGGCCTTCTGTGCTCTTTCTAATTCAATTAAAATGGATTTCGATGCACAACCCCAGGAAGATATACAATACGATATTAATGACTGAGCAAGAGCATAATACACGGATCTCAAAATACTTTCATCAGCTGCATCTCTTAAGGTTTTGAAAATATAAATTAATTTCCGCAGTCTGCTGCTGAGATGATTAATATGTTCACGAAATCTTAAAGTACTATCAATAATTATCCCTAGGTATTTGACATCATCACTTTTGCGCAGCTGAGTACAATCACATCCACCGCATAATGGACTTTGACAGGTATGGGCTATGAGCGTATATGAAGTGGATGTCAAGAGTGAAGGTGTATTACTCAACTTTAAAGAAAAATGTATATAACTTGTTTTGGCGGTATTTAATGTGAGTGAATTAATTGCAAACCATTCTGATACGGAATCTAATCCTAGCTGAGCAAGTTTATAAACTTCTTCCCAGGTATTAGCGTTAAATATGATAGCCGTGTTAGAAAATTTTGTTAGCGTTAAATATGATAGCCGTGTTAGAAAATCTTTTCGTTTGCTGATGCAAACGAGAAAATTTTGCCATTGAGGAGAATAAGTTTTCCTAGATCATTCATGTAAACGAGGAAAAGTGTCGGACCAAGCACACTGCCCTGTGGAACACCAAATGTGATAAGCTACTCGCCACTTATATAATCATCTACCCTTACAGCCTGCATTCGATCACTAAGATAACTTTCAAATAGTTTAAGTTGGATATCTTTAATTCCTAGGCATTCCAACTTTCGAATTAGTAAGGGCGTTGTAACTGTATCAAATGCTTTTGAGATGTCCAGGAAGATCCCAATCACTTTTTGACCTTTATCCAAGTTCGTAATGATATGGTTAGTTAAATCATGAACTGCATCAGACGTAGATTTATTGTTTCTAAAACCATACTGTGATGGAGATAACAAATTAAATTTTTCCAAGTATGCAACTAGTCTATTATTCACAATTCGTTCCAAAATCTTAGATAAAGCCGGTAGTATAGCAATGGGTCTATAATTACAAATACAATTTCTATCACCACCTTTAAAAATTGGGCGAATGATTGATTTCTTGAATACTCCTGGAAATTCACCAGTACTAATGGCAAGATTACACAAATAAGTAAGTGGCTTTACAATAATTGTCATATGTTCTTTCAGAATGTTGTTAGATATATTGTCCCACCCCGTAGCACAACCCTTACGTAGGGACAAAATTAATCGAGTTACTTCTGCTTCATCAGTAGGTAACAGTACCATAGATGTCGAGCTATAACTCGTGGCAGCATAAGGCAGCAGAGCTGATTTAATATTTTCAGCCAGACTTCTGCCAATATTTGCGAAATAGTTATTAATTAAATTTACAGATTCAATTGGTGTAGTTGACATTCTTAACAATTCAGTTGCGTTATCTTTTTTAATGGTCCTGTTTGTAATATTATTTAAAGCTGTCCATAGTTGTTTATTATTATTGCAAGCAACACGAATTTCCTGCTTATCATGTTCAATTTTCGCATACTCAATTAGACTGTTACAGTAATTTCTATATTTTTTAAAGTTTGATTTTAACTCTAAATTATCCGGGTATCTTTTACTATTTTTGTGCAAGTTGTCTCTATGTCCTATGCAACGTAAAAGTCCAGGAGTAATCCAATCTTTTTTATTTTTTTTTCTATTTGGGAATTTCACAATTTGAGTATTTACATCAATTACTTGCAAGAGAAGTTTAATCAAGAGGTCAGTCGCTACATGCACATTCCTTAACTTGTAAATCTCACTGAAATCTAAAAGTTTTAAGTCTTTAGCAAGTTGATCTTGATTGATGTAAACAGATGATTTGTTAAAGGATGTTCTCGTAGAAACTTTAGGCAAGAAGAATAACACAGTGTCATGATCGGTGAGAGCGGAGTGAGCCACTAAAGTGTAAGCCAGTGATGGGGATTTAAGAAAAGAGTGATCCAAACATGACAGTTGGCGTGTGGGTAGTGTATGTGCGGGTAACAGACCATGAGAGGCTAACAAATTTAAATAAGAAGACCTATTAGAATCTTCAGAATGCTAATGGATGTTAATATTGATATCTCCAGTGACCACGATATTCTTGTATTTTCCTACTTTGCTTAGATTTATGTCTAAAGAAATTAAAAAGTTATTAATATTCCTATAGCCTGGTGGGCGATAAATTGCCAACAGAATAGCGTTGCTATCAATTTCTATTTGCAGACAGTTCGCATCCCTGAAGGTAGGTTCTTCGGTAGATACCATAAGATCGTCTCGCACATAGACCACAACCCCTTCATTTTGCGTGAGGTTGTTATTGTGAGGGGTTCTGGTATTGGACAGGTGTAGGTCGGAGTGTAGACTTCACCAAGCGGGCCCGCTCGACTTTCGTACGAAGATTCAATGTGCCTCGAACCATCCGATGATCACTCCCAGTTTTAATCCTGCTGATCACAGAGACATCATTGAATATTTGTCGTTTGTCCGTCAAGATGAAGTCTATCTCATTTTTAGTGGATCCATCAGGGCTAATCCAGGTCCACTTCCTTTGTGGCCGTTTCTTGAAGAAGGAATTCATCATGAAGAGGCCTTCCTTCTCCAAAAAGTCGGCCAGTTTTTGGCCCCTTTGGTTTCTCTGTCCAAATCCATATTGCCCCACTCTCAACTCATCGTCTGTCATTTTGTTGACACACTTTCGATCCTCTCCACGTTCTCTACGAGAGACTTACGAACGATAAACCCTACACCGCCTTGGGATGGGTGATCTCCCTCCCAGTAGAAGAGCAAATTTCCAGACCGGAGGATTATCGTGCCCTCCCCCTCTCTTCGCACTTCTGATAATCCTACAATGTCCCATCGGATTTTGCTCAATTCCTCTTCCAGTTCGATGACCCTCTCGTCGGTCCTAAGCGTCCGAACGTTGTGTGTTACCAGGGCCAAGGGTCGATTTTTTTGGTAGCCGGATCGCGGCCGGAGATTCCTAGCACCCCCTGCCCCGCCACCAACAGGCCCGCTACCAAAATGAGCCCGTGGAACAGCGGAGCTGCCATGACTGGGGGCCGTGACTTTTTTTGCATCCGTATTTATTTTGGGGGGGTAATAATGCCATAATCGCCACGCTTGGCGAGCGGATTGGCGATCGCGGTAGATGTTATTATTAAGTTTCCCGGGAGATAGCCGCTGCCCAATCGCCCGGTGAGACCCTTAGCCGATTTTTACGACTCCCACGGGCAAGTAAGGGGTGACGACCTTTGTATTCTATTCTCGTCGCCACACGGGTGTTTTCAATCATCAGTGACGAAATTGACGCTTTTAGTGTTGTGTTACAATAACTTATAAGATAAAAACTCCATTGGAAAATTTTTACGCTTTTGTGTTATCTATTAAGGTTTTAAGAGATAGAGACTCATTATATTTGTGAGATACTGATACTTTTTGTAATTTTCTACAAAGGCTGGAAAGTAAACTGTAAAGTGCGTAAAATTGTGGTATGACTTCAAATAAATATCGTACAGAGAATGTCTGACATCTTGTTTTATTTCACTATCGTAAATCCCTTTACAAAGTATTTTCGTTTGTTTTTGCACAATTTTTATACATTCGAATATAGGTATGTACCTCAATTGTATTGTGCAAAAACAGCAATCAGAGATTCGATAGCTGAATATTGTTTTGAAATGAGCGGGATATTTAAAAATATAATTACATTTTTAAATATCCCGCTCTACGAATGTTTTCAATGGATTAAACTGGAGCGCTAGTGTGCACCGTGTAAGCAATTCTTAAGTACGAAGTTGTCGTTCTCTCTCTCGAGTATATTGTTCTGTGGAACAAAATACTCGGAGAGAAGAACGACAACTTCATACTTTAGAATTGCTTACACGGTGCACACTAGCTTCGTTCTCTGAGTATATTGTTCTGTGGAACAAAATACGAGAAGAACGACAACTTCATACTTTAGAATTGCTTACACGGTACACACTAGCGCTCCAGTTTATTCCATCGAAAACATTCGTAGAGCGGGATATTTAAAAATGTAATTATATTTTTAAATATCCCGCTCATCTCAAAACAATATTCAGCTATCGAATATCCGTTTGTTGTTTTTGCATAATGTTTATAAATTCGAATATAGGTAATATTCGAATATATAAAAATTGTGCAAAAACAACAAACGAAAATACTTTGTAAAGGGATTTACAATGGTTAAATAAAACAAGATGTCAGACATTCTCTGTACGATATTTACTTGAAGTCATACTACAATTTTACACACTTTACAGTTTTCTTTCCAGCCTTTGTAGAGAATAGCAAAAAGTGTCAGTATTTCACAAATATAATGAGTCTCTATCTCTTAACACCTTAATAGATAACACAATAGCGTCAAAATTTCACAATGGAGTTTTTATCTCATAAGTTGCTGTAACACAACACTAAAAGCATCAATTTCGTCACTGATGATTGAAAACACTGTAAAATCAAATTATCTTACCAAACTAACGTTTAAAAACAAGTAATAGATATTAAAATAGAAATAACGCCGAACGCAAATCCAAAGTCTTATCAAATACACAGAGTAAGAAATATTATGGTCTAGGCTTGGGTAAAATAAATCGATATATCAAAATATCGATATTTTTTCAGAAAATAATCGATATATATCGGCGATTTTATTTTTTTCGATATATCGATTTTCGATATTTAATTCCTGATATCAAAACCGATATATTTTTTAACAGCTCTAATCAAGCTTCGCGCTTCATGTATCTATCTAACGAAAAGGTTTGATAGATGGTATGAGTATCATTCGCCTGGGCTCGAACATAAATAAAAAAATACCTATAGTCTATGACCGTTTGTGCAGCGCAACCAACCTGAGGAGCCAACTTGAACTAGGACAACACTGAGTGACAATCAGTTGGTTTAGTTGGTGTCACTGTGTATCCTTTTGTGTCTTCTTCTTCTTATTTTTAACCGACTTCAAAAAGGAGGAGGTTCTATGTTTCATTGTATGTATTTTTTTTTATGTATGTTCAGCGATATTTTTGTCAATTGTGGGCCGATTTTCAAAATTCTTTTTCTTTCTAAAGGGTATACTTCAGAGGTGGTCCCACTGTCACCAAGTCATGATCTGATGATGGGAAGTCATGGAAATCGAGGGCAACCCTCAAATTTTATAGGCACATATTACGTGTCTCATATATTTTCAAAAGCTCTTCAAATATCTGCATCTGGCAGTGATAAACTCATTTAGTTGAGCTGATGATGGAAGGAATATCTCCTTAACGGTTAGGAGTTGGAGGATAATTCTTTCAATATCATACGCACGTGTTAGATCAATAATAGAAGAAATGTATAGGTATATAACATTTAAAAAAGGTAATAAGATTCTATTTTACGTCGATTTAAAAAATAATGATGAATTACGATATAATTTGTGTTATTAGCGTGAAAAGTGGATTAAAATGAAATAATATTCGCTGATTTGATATCAAAGTTGTGGGTTGTCGGTTGTTTGTGCAGTTTGTGGGTATTTAAGGAGCGATAGCGCGGTAAAACGAGTCAGTTGCTGTTGACTTTCGTACTGTTAACATCTAAGGTTGTATTTTTGTATCATTATGTAGTTGTGCATTTAATGGTAATACTTTTGCTTATTTTCATTGAATAGTATTATGATAAATTGCTATGTAAATTAAATGTATTGTTATAAGGTTGTTTGCTTTATTTTTATTTATCCGATATGATAATAACCTGATACCTATTACAGGTAATATTGAGAATTAATAATACATATATCTAAATATAATACCTAAATATATACAAAAAATATAATAAACTCATTTGCAAAAAAAACGGGCGGTTTTGATTTTCATTCATATTTAAAAAGATACAATACCAAAAAGGTTTCAATCGTTTGTACACGTTACTGGCCGGTTTTAAAAATGCTGTGGTATTTAAAAAAGTACGTTCTAAATTCAATTTTTCATTTGATGTTCATTTTTACAGAAAACCCCTTTTCATCCTACATTTTTGGCGCGAAGTTCCAGAAGTTAACATCGACTTTCATAACTTTTATTCAATTTTTATCGATTAATTTCATATCCTTGACTGTGAAAGCTTTATTTAATGCTGTTTGGCTGTATCAAAAATGGTAGATAAAGTGGTAAAAGCTACCAAAATTATCGCGCTGCTTGAAGAGGGTTGCAGCCAATGTTTCGTGGCTAGGAGGCTAAATGTTAGTCGCTCGACAGTCCAAAGGACCTGGCAGCGATATCAGGAGACTGGTTCCGTCGAGAGAAGGCCTGGTTCTGGAAGAAAACCATGAACCCAACCACGGGATGATCGTTTTCTTGTGAGTCGTGCATTGAGAAATCGCAAATCTTCGTATGTGGATCTTAAGAACAACCTCCAAGAAGTAAGAAATGTGCATATTAGTCTATGGACGGTCAGGAGGAGGCTTCTCGCTGCCAATATACGCAGTCACCGCCCGGCCCGCGGCCCCAAATTACTCCGTGAGCACAGAGTTCACAGGCTTAGGTTCGCTAGAAATTGTGAATCATGGACTCAAGACGATTGGAATAGGGTTTTGTTCTCTGATGAAGCCAGGATATCTCTGTTCGGTGAAGATCGACGTCGGCGAGTGCTAAGAAGACAAGGAGAACGCTTTGCAGAGGCATGTTTCGAAGAAATCACACCTTATGGTGGGGGCTCTGTTATGTTTTGGGCAGGAATAAATTCAATGGATCGTACAGAGTTAGTCTTCATTGAAAACGGCTCACTGACTGGGCATCGATACATAACGGAAGTTCTAATTTCTCATGCACAACCCGCATTGGCCGCTCTAGGTGAAGACTCGATTTTTATGGACGACAATGCTCGCGCCCACCGATCCCGCGATGTTAATGCGTATGTGCAAGAGGTCGGCATTCGTCGTTTGGATTGGCCAGCTCGAAGTCCCGACCTCAATCCCATAGAGCATGTCTGGGACGTTCTGAAACGGCGTGTGAGATCAGTACACCCGGCTCCGCAGACCATCAGAGAGCTGAAGAATGTGATTACTGCGGAGTGGGAACGTATTCCGCAAGCAAGTATCCGGGATATACTCGCTAGCATGCCCAGACGAATTCAAGCTGTGATTTTAGCTAGAGGGGATCACACTCGATACTAAACATTTATCTGCTTTTACTTTATTAAAGAAAAACAAACAAAAAAACTTTTTTATTTTTACTTCATGAGCATATGCACTACTAGCGAATATACACTACTAGCGAGGTTTAGCATTATTTCCCATAAATTGTATCTAAATTTTATGAAATACTGATGAAAACGATTATTTTCTTATTAATTTACCAAATTGTGTGGATAAAACTACCTATAATTATCAAACAAAGAAATATTAACATTTGAAATGGTTCATTGCTTAGGTGCCCGTTTTTTTTTGCAAATGAGTGTATATACCTACATAATTAATTTAACACACGCATAGACTTTTAGCTGTATTCTTTCAAGTTAACTTCCAAGGTGGTCCCATTGTTATCAAATCATGATCTGGTGATGGGAATTCTGGGAAATCGAGGGCAACCCTTAAATTTTATAGGCACATATTACGTGTCTCATGTATTTTTCAAAGCTATTCAAATATTTGCATCTGGCATTGAATATTTCATTTAGGTGAGCTGGTGATGGAAGGTACATCTCCTTAGCGTTTAGGAGTTGGAGGATAATTCTTTTAATATCATACGCACGCATAGATCTTTAGCTATATTCTTTCAAGTTAACTCCCGAGGTGGTCCCATTGTCATCTAATCATGATTTGATGATGGCAATTCTTGGAAATCGAGAGTAACTATCAAATTTTATAGGAACATGTTACGTGTCTCATATATTTTTCAAAGCTATTCAAATATTTGCATCTGGCGATGATAATTTCATTTAGGTGAGCTGGTGATGGAAGGTATATATATCTCCTTAGCGCTTAGGAGTTGGAGGAAAATTCTTTCAATATCATATGCACGCATAGACCTTTAGTTGTATTCTTTCAAGTTAATCATGTAAGCTGATAATGTAAGCTACTAATCCATAACGATTAGGAGTTAGGTAATTCTTTATGTTGGCGATATAGTAATCTTTGTTACTTAGGTAGAAAATAACATACTAAGCTGGAAGGATGGACCTTTTTCAATTCACCTTTCTCAAAGTCGAACTGTTGTAAATATGTATCATCATCTGGACTTAGCTTCTCTCATATTTTGTAAAGTACCCTGGAGTTTATATACCGTAACCGCCCAACGAAAGATTAGCGAAAGCATTTTCCGTTCATTATCCCGTAACCTTTCGTTGCCTGATATATGGTTGACACACGCACTATGGTAACTAACTCGTCACTGTCTTTCACTTTTATGGCAATAGTGTCGTCATTAAATTTTATAAAAACCAAGTCAGGTAACTAGCCTGTTTCAATTTGGTCACAACGAAGGGGAAGCCTACAAGTTTGGATATTATCCCTATTGCCCGCTTACCAAGCCATTAATGACAGAGATATTGCATCTTATCATGACTCTGAAGCCTATGTATAATTTAACAATTGCATCAAACCGTCTCAATTATTTACATCATACATTGAATGTTGGTAGTATCTCATACCTAAGTTGCTGCCTCACATGACGCATCATTAGCACATATGGTGTATACGCGAATTGATTGAAACAGTGAAATTTAAACCATCGGCAACGAGATACAGCAATTCATTTCCATTTTTTCGAAATACGTTCTTATTTTCTTTATTTTGATTCCCTACTTCTATTTTTCCTCGTGCCACGTGCATTTTAGTCGATCTACTCATAGTGCTATATTTAATAAATAATTTAATTTATATGAACTAGTTAAAATTATTACTTAACTACGATTATTTACACTAAAAATTCAAAAATAATTAAACTTTATGTATTGGCAATCAGCTAATTAAATGAGCCATTGTTGCCAGTGTCAAGTTATAATCTTCAAGTTTTTAGTGTCTTCAGATTAGTCATTGTCCGTCAGTAAGTCAAATTGTCGCCATCAACAGTGCTATGGCCACACTGTTAATGGTATCTTATGAGAATTTTGATGAAAAACGAAAACGTTGTAAAGCACTTTTATATGATATTCACTACATCTCAGCAGTTCCGTCACATCATATTACATAAAATGCCATCAAAATTATCTAATATAACACGTTAAAACACTAAGATATCGAATATAATACAAGAGCACCACATGACGTTTTAGATTCCCGCCAAAAACCCTTTTGTGTCTAATAATGGGTGTGTGTTAGGGATGGCGATTCTTTCCGAAAAAGCTCGATTTTTATATCGATTCAATTTACAGCCTGATAAATCGATTCACAAGAAAAAAATCGCAATGAAAAATATCGATTTCTAAAAATCTTTTTTTTTTTAATTTGATGAGGCAAGTTACAATAATAAAGGATCTATTATCAGTAATGTCAGGGATTTATTTAGTTCAGGGTACATAACAATTATTTTTATTGTCTTCGGTTGCACACCCGGCGGTCTACCCACCCGAGTGGGTAGACCGCCGGGTGAGCCCGTATCCTCTCGATTTGAATGTAAGTCTACCCCACAGATGAGACGAGTTAGAGTTAGTTAGAGTCACGTTACTACCCATAGCAAGCGGGTTAGCAATAGACATGCGCGAAACAGTACTTCGCGAAGTGATGTGATATGGCATTACATTTCGTGCCGAGTAATATTACAGTTTACTATCACTTCAAACATCACACATGACATTTCATGTCGCGTAATGCGATAGCGCTCTAAATATACGGCGGGCGGCGTCAAAAAAATATTAGCCTTAACGTTCTGAAAATAAAGCTCAAAATAAATATTGAATTGCTGACATTTCACGCTGGTTCTTTCAGAAATTGCTTTAAAATATTTGATACGTCAAGCTTCATCAGTATCATCCGAAAGGGTTGCTTAAATTGTTAAATTAACAATGTACAACAAAAGTAGACTAACTGGGGAGCACATTAAACAAAGAGTGCTGCTGATGTCCATTCCAGATGAATACTGGTTTGAATGAATAGTTGGTTCATATATTTTTTTTAATAAATAATAAATATGGCAGATGTGTATTTATTTTATTTAATATCAAATTTTCCACAGTGTATTATAGGTAACCGCTTCGGGAAAAAATATCGATATATCGAAATATCTATATTTTTTTAAAATTTATATCGATATATTTGAGAAATATCGATACGATATATATCGATATATTTTATCCCTTTGCCCGTCCCTATTATGGTCAAATCTTAGAGTAACCGGTACAGATGAGACGTATTTACGTTACCAGGTTTTAAAACCAGGGTTTCCCTTCGAAGTACGGCGCCCTGGTACGAGTAGACAATACTTGCAATGTTAAAGTATGTGCCATAAGTCGGATGTGCTAAGAACTTGAAACAGTACACCTAAAACTACTTGCATGGGAAAACGATCTGTACCACAATGCGAATAAGACACACAATCTAATTTGTAAATGAAAAATACTTTGAACTTTAAAGTATTTTTTTTATTTATACGATTTTGACACGATTTTTATTACGACGACATGGAATACGGCTCAAATTCCTATGCAAGTATTTTAAAATATGGACGCCGAACTTCAAAGTATTTTTTTATTTATACGATTTTGACACGATTTTTATTACGACGATATGGAATACGGCTCAAATTCCTATGCAAGTATTTTGAAATATGGACGCTGAACTTCAAAGTTTTTTTTGTATTTATACGATTTTGACACGATTTTTATTACGACGACATGAAATACGGCTCAAATTCCTATGCAAGTATTTCCAAATATGGATGCCGCCCCGGCTGGACACTTAACTCACGTTCGTAAGCAGCGCGGGGTTCAGTACAGGCGGGTGAGGCACGCAGGGAGAGGGTTGCCGTGTTCGAGTGTGCCCAAGTATTTGTGATAAAGTCCGAACCCTTGACCTTGAACCGAAATCTGTGTATGTACTTAATGCACGTTCTATTCGGTTGATCAATCAAATATGCTGACGTATGTATAACAAAACAAAAACTAGAATCCATACCAAACAAAGTTTTCTGTTTACTAAATATTTTAAGTAAGTATAGGTATGTTTAGTATGTGTGGTATTTACTTATTTAGTTTACATTATATACGCTGTGTGGTAGCGGCTACGAATACTACCAACCTTTACTTTGCTCGCGGATCTCGTAAAAGACGACTAAGAGTTTTATATCGACCTAGGCTAACACCACCTGATGCTGTTTTGGTCAACAGTTACATTCCCAAGGAGGGTTGACTTCAGGCAGGTGGCCGGTTATAAAAGTATTGCCAGTAACTTTTGCAATATGTAGGAAGACAAGTGCATATTGCGTCGACCCCAAGTAATTGGGATAAGACTAGGAGAATGATGATGAGGTATGTTTAGTTAGTATGCATAGAAGTTAGCAGTCCTCTTTGATACTAACATAGTTGAATACTTTCAAGTATTTTAAAACCTGGTTTTTGACCCTGGTATTTTTATGTACTCGTACTTAGAAGCCCTGGTATGGGATTTTGCAAGTATATCTCATCTTCTTCTTCTTTTTCTTATGTATTGGCAATCAGCTACATATACGAGCTATTGGTGCCAGTGTCAAGTTATAAATATTTTCACGTTTTTAGTCTTTCAAGTCAGTCGTTGTCTAAGTCAAATTGTCTTCATCTTCTTCTTCTTAGTGAATGGCCTATGTGAGTGATTAACCACAATTTTGCCAATGTCAAGTAAAATAAGTTTTAAAAATTATAATAAATTTTGTAGGGTAATGTAACATAATGGATTAAATTGTCAAAATTTTTTTTTAAGATGACGTCATTGACGTGATTCTTATGTCTCATTCTTTAATAGAGCACCATCTCTTTTGTACCGATAAATCCAGTGTAGGCATGCTTTGCTTTGAAAGCTGACTAGGGGTGTCCACTTTGAAAAAAACATCGATGTTTTTATCGATTCGATAAATCGAAACTGTACATCGATGTCTTTCGATGTATCGGATCAAAACATCGATGTTTTGTAAACATCGAGTACTTTTCTAAAATATTTTACAAAGCTAAAGTCATATCAAAAGTGATACTTCTCAAAACAGATCTTCTTTTGAGAGTGAAATTTTTTGTATTTGAAGGTTATGAAAAGAGCTACATCCATTATTTTATTACAGTTTAAGTAATTCATAGACAACTCACTGACTCTTTCTTGCTTGCGTAGTGCTGCCAATATCATCATTGCTTCCAACTGCCTACATCATTTCTATGTTGGCCAAACCAGCACGCCCAGATTTTTTAAAATCTTTAGTGGTATATTTTATTATGACTTTATTTCCGATAATTTAAAAAAAAAAAGATAGGTATTGTGGCATTTATACCCATTCCAATCCCTTATAAAACTGTAATTTGTTATTAAAAAAATATTTATATTACTTTGAAATATCATTGAATCATTTATCTATACTTCTATACTAATATTATAAAGAGGTAAAGTTTGTGACGTTGTAGGGGGTAATCTTTGGATCTACTGAACCGATTTTGAAAATTCTTTTACGAATGGAAAGCCACGTTATTTGTAAATGACATAAGCTATATATTTTACTAGAAAAACATATGGTTCTCTACTAAAACTTCAATAACGTAAACCAAGGTATGAAAAAACTTGGCATAAAATATCTTTCATCGCAATCGCTGCGGAAACTATGAATGTTAGAATAAAAAAAATGTTGTACAATATTAAAGAACATATAAATATCTATAAAAAACTTTGCGGTACCATATGTCTAACTATTATAGTTATGTTAGTATAACTACTTTTTGAAAGAAATGTTAACAAAAACCAAACCATGCGTAAAAGAGCACGTTATTCATGTCTTTGTATTAATCCTTATCCAAATAAATTATTTATTATTTAAAACTTTTTCAGTAGCTGAAGATTACTTTTTGAATTATTAAAATCGGCCATTGCATTCAAAAGATATTACATAAGAAACCATTTTTACAGAGCAGTTTATTTCCAACAAAAATTTGTATTGCGCATTTTGTAAAAGTCATTTATTGTCGAGTTATAAAATTCATAAACAAAAATGAAATTTGTCTTAAAATAATCAAAATTAAATCCTTAATATCTTTCAAATGGTAAGGTATACGGAAAAAATATTACATACCTTTTTTTAGAGCATTAAATTTCCTAAAAAATTTTCTCGGAACATTTTTCTGTTCAATCGATAAATGATGAGGAGAAATGAAATGATGAATGATGAATTTTTTTCTATTGGACTGAGAAAAAAATTACAAAACTGCGATGCGGAGGATCTTCCTATTAAAATTAAGAGCTTATGCTTGGTGAGAATTTTTTTAAGGTATCTAGCAACCCATTTTTCCGTGTCACTTGTAAAAAAAAAAATCGATTTTTTTGACCCACCCTAAGTGAGATGTGATAAGTTTTCCAGGAGAAGAAGGCCGCTACGACATCCCAGATTCTGACGCTGTCGACCGTCGTTTTAACGACAAACCTTCAACATCTTGCATTGCTTTTTCTATTTACTTCCGTCAGCGATGACTTCTACATGGACAAAATGGCGGGCAAAAGCTATCTTTTATATATCATCATCATTCTCCTACTCTTATCCCAATTACTTGGAGTCGATACAGTAGGTATGTATAGGTGTTTTCTTTCATAGTACATATCGTAAAAGTTATTGGTAATAGTTTTATGACCGGCCGCCTACCAGACGTCAACCCTCTTTGGGAATGTAATTGTTGACCAAACGGCATCAGATGGAGTTGGCCCAGGTCGTTATAAGGCTCTTAGTCGTCTTTTACGACATTCCCGAGCAAAGTAAGGGATGATAGTATTCATAGCCGCTACCACACAGCTTCTATCTTATACATTTATTACTAAAATATAATATGTTATTTACGAAGCTATTTTAAACAATACAGTATTATTTCTTTACCAATTAAATACTTACATTAGACGTGGTGCATTTAATATAGATCAAAATGGCATTTTATAGTTCACAATCATTAAAGTAGGCATAATATCAAATATCTTTGGAGGTATCAGAGATTGAAAACGCGGGTCAGAGCGACCGAAACCGAAGCGAAGCGAGGGCGGGTCGCTAGTTTAGACGTAAACTTGAGTTTTCGTGACATTAACTAGTTGTCATCGATTCGATGTTTTATGAAAAAAACATCGCTACGACAAATTGACTTAGACAATGACTAACCTGAAAGACTGAAAACGTGAAGATAATTTCATAACTCGACACTGGCACCAATAGCTCGTATAAGTAGCTGATTGCCAATACATAAGAAGAAGAAGAAGAAGAAACATCGCTACATCGAGTATATCGATAGCTTTTCAAAACATCGGTTCGATTCGATGTATCGCATTGTAAGCATCGATGTTTTCGATGCATCGATGTATATCGAATATCCCTAATCCCTAAAGCTGACTCCCTGTGACTTTGTTCTGGGTTTTTTTTTTGGCGGGAATCTAAAACGTCATGTGGTGCTCTTGTATTATATTCGTTATCTTAGTGTTTTAACGTGTTATATTAGATAATTTTGATGGCATTTTATGTAATGTGATGTGACGGAACTGCTAAGATGTAGTGAATATCATATAAAAGTGCTTTACAACGTTTTCGTTTTTTATCAAAATTCTCACAAGATACCATTAACAGTGTGCCCGTAGCACTGTTGATGGCGACAATTTGACTTACTGACGGACAAATGACTAATCTGAAGACACTAAAAACTTGAAGATAATTATAACTCGACACTGGCAACAATGGTTCATTTAAGTAGCTGATTGCCAATACATAAAAATAAGAAGAAGAAGAAGACTTTGTTCTGTGGGTCTTTGGTGCTATGTTACGAACACAGACTAGTAAATACGTAGTATCCTGGGGGGGCACAGTTAAAACATTACTTATTTTTACTGATCGTCGCGCTGCCTACAGATTGTTTGTACAAACATAGCTGCCATTTTGTTGTAATTGTCAAAAGTTTGACAACTGAGAATTGTTATTTTTTGTTCCTAGCGTATGTACTTATTGTCAATAATCTATTTTCAGTTATTAATGTTCGTTCTGGAAATTATCTCAATTTTCATTATTAAGTTTATACTATTGTGGTTTCGTTAACGGCTGATATGTTATTTTTATATTTTTATTTTTATATAATTACATACACACAATATGTAGATACCTGGGAGGGCACACTTAAAACATTACTTATTTTTACTGACCGTCGCGCCGCCTACAGATTGGTTGTACAAACTTAACTGCTGCCATTTTGTCCTGCCTCTCAAACGTTTGACAACTGAGAATTGTTATTTTTTGTTCCTAGCGTAGGTACTTATTGTCATCGATCTATTTTCGGTTATTGATATTTTTCTGAAAATTATCTCAAGTTTCAATGTTAGGCTGATATTATTATTGTTTAATTATCAGCTGATATGTTTTTTTTTATATTTCAGGGTAGCTTTCATAGTAAAAGAAAATTCTATGTAATTACACATACACATGTAGATATGTATATATATTACTTCAACTTTAGTTCACCGCCTAAACTCTGGGTGGCAGCACTTTCCATACATGCATATTTTATCATCGAGTTGCCACTCTTTTTCAATTTAATAACTTTACTCTTTGGTAGATACGTAGGTATATATGTATATTACTTCAACTTTAGTTCACCGCCTTAGCTCTAGGTAGCAGCACTTTCCATACATGCATATTTTACCATCGAGTTGCCACTCTTTTTCAGTTAATATAATTTTACTCTTTGGTAGTATCCTTTAATCTGTGACTCAGTGTTGCATAAAAATCGATAGTTTGACTATCGATAGTTAACCTCAAAAAGTATTCATACTATCGATAGGACTATCGATAGTATCGTACATATCAATACTATCGAGACTATCGATAGTATCGATAGCTCTCCACGAGCAATACTATTAATAACGGCGATACTATCGATACTATCGATAGTGATTCATTCGATAGTATCAATACTATCGATAGTATCGTTAATACCATTAGTTTTAGCGTAAAACTATCGATACTATCGATAGTATCGACTATTTCGGGCTATCGATTGCCAGAAAATTTTCAATAGTATTGCTTAAAAATATAAATACCGTAGTTGTGTCCCTGTTGCTTGTTTTCAGTGAATTTTGTGGTGACTTTTCTAGCAGTAACGTGCATTTGCGTTCTTACTTTGAAGCCCAAGTTAGCTAATAATGGTTAAGATCAATAGCCATTGAAAGTTGAGTAAAATTATAATGCTGCGAGACTTCTGGACAATTGGGTCGGAATGTGTGAATAAATGTAAGTGGTACCTTGTACTTGTACCACCCTGTTGACAGTTTTCTGTCTACAGCCGCGGGCCGGTGGTTCCGGGGTAGTACCACACTTTCGCAGAAGATCGGCGTCTGAGTAATGGCAATGTGCTATTGCGCTTCGTTCGGTGAGCGAAAAAGCTGGCAGTTCAACTGGGTGGGTTTGGGGATTTTATTAGTAGGCAGTGGCCTAAGCTATAACCTTAGTATTGCCAAGCTCCATGGGCGACTGTGACACTTACCATCAGGTGTGCTGCTTGCTCGTTCGCCACCATAAGCAATAAAATGAAAAAAAATGGTTTGTTCCAGTATACTAATGAAACTCAGAATGTCTATTACTATAAAATTTTAGTGTAATTATTAGCTTTGAAAGTTTCGGTTAAACAAAATTATGAAAAACATAATCAAGAATTCTGAGTTACAATTCTACACAGAATTATAGCCGTAATTAGTCATTAGATTTGTTGTATTTTTAGCGATATTAATCTAGTGAAGTAAATTTAACAGGGTCCGAAAAACATAAGTTCGCTGTATGCTCGATTGCAATGTGATCCATCTAGAAGGCTCTATTAAAAATATGCTTACATATATGTAACTTCACATTATAGGGATATAGAAATATATATCTAACTGAATCCAGAATAATTTTTTAATTGTATATTATATACAATTGAAAATGAAATGAGCGAGATGCAACGTTGACATCAAAATTCCCGAATTGAAAACATTTAAACCATTGTGTTACTCTCTCTGACACCACATTAGGTCCATAAACGTCACAATTTGTTCACAGCTTGCGTTGCATGTATCTTTTTTGTAATAAAGTTTTAAAATATGTCGAATTTCTTCATAGGATTGACCCATTTTAACAAAAAGAAAAAAAAATGTGTGCGTGTAACCTTTACGCGCGATTGAAGTAAAACTTCTTTGGCGTTGACGACATATATCACTGAAATGATTAAATATTAACTTAAATAAATAAATATTATATTATAATTATATCTATTAATCATGTGCTTTACAATGATTATTCATTATTACAAATTTTATATTAATACTATTCATTCGAAACAGGTAATTGAAGCGAGTACAGTAGACTTGGGTAGCTCCTGAATGAGAGATACAAATGAACTAGCTCTTTGATCTCAATCTAGCTCACTATTAGCTCAGTAGCTCAGTTAATAGTTCAACGGCTCAATCGGCTCTTTTACTGGCGTCTTCATGTCGTGTGAGCAGTCGGCGACCGAAAGTGCCCGATATATGCCGATCACCGCCGAACAGTAAAAGTATTGAGCACCGATATGAATTGTGACTATTGCGAGCCTAAACGTTATATGTTCAACAAAGAAAAAATGTTTGAAAATAAAAAGTTTATATTTAAAAAATTAATATTCATCTTTAAATAACAATATTCAACAATAATAATAGTTATCAGTGTAAGCTGTCACTGGACGCAGTCGATTCTGTCAGCCCATATGTATTTAGTGAAAAGCTGTTTTTAACCATTTCAATTACAAACAGACCTTTCAATTTTATTTATTTTTTTATATAAATATATTTTATATTTAATCCTGTGATCACCAATCAAAATTTACATGCTCATGCATATCAAGCTTATCGCTTAATGATCGCGTAGTTCAGAGTTTGAAGTATTCAAAAGAGTTGAGCCGTGAACGAGTTGAAATGAAATGAGCTAACTCAATAAAAGAGCTAGTTCTCTTGATGAGCTAAATGAACTCAAGATATATATGAGCTAAATGAATTAAAGAGTAGACTTGGGTAGCTCCTGAATGAGAGATACAAATGAACTAGCTCTTTGATTTCAATCTAGCTCAGTAGCTCAGTTAATAGTTCAACGGCTCAATCGGCTCTTTTACTCGCGTCGTCGTGTCGTGCGAGCAGTCGACGACCGAAAGCTCCCGATCTATGCCGATCACCGCCGAACAGAAAAAGTATTGAGCAGGTTCCGATATGCATTGCGAGCCGATTGAGCCGTAGACGGTAAAACTAAACACGATCACTGCGGCCGTACTCCGTACATATAAATATATTTTATATCTCATCCTGCGATCACCATTCAAAATTTACATGCCCATGGACATCAAGGTTATCGCTTCATGATCGCGTAGTTCAGATTTTGAACTATCGCTTCATGATCGCGTAGTTCAGATTTTGAACTATTCAAAAGAGTTAAAGCCGTGAACGAGTTGAAATGAAATGAGCTAACTCAATAAGAGCTAGCTCACTTGATGAGCTAAATGAACTCAGGATATATATGAACTAAGTGAGCTAAATTTTTTAATTTGATGATTCGATTTTAATTTGAGGGAGGGCGCCACTCGTCCGCACGTTAACATCGATTGTCTATATTTTACGTATTAAAAATAGTAAAGTTTCAAAAATCCAATCTAAATCATATTGAAGATCTTCAAAACTATGCAAAATATAAGTGATATTATAGGCAATAAAAAATATCGCGTCTAAAAGTGTACAAGTGCACCAATACCTATATACTATATTAACTTTTTTATTAAGTGCTAATTGACTATCAATTATCGTTTAAAGTAAATTTGAAGCAAGATAATATCAATAATCATAGAATTGATCCTAAAACAGTGAACAAAATAATGAAACATCTTTAGAAAAATTACCTAAGGTTAGTGAAACGTTGAATAAGTAGTCATACCCTGCCAAAGATAAGAAATATGATCGGGTATTCTACAACACTCAAAGACGTAAGTTTTGAAAAGCATATTAAATTTGCATAAAACGCTTAATGTTGTTGTGGTCTGGTGGTATAGCATTGAGACACTCTACTCGTTTATTGACATCGGTTCAAACCTCACTTCTACTACATCACTTTTTGTGAGTGTTTTATAAATTATATATAAACATGAATTTCTTTGGCAATATTACACATAGACGTAACAGAAAATGTTCAGACACAAAAAGTGAAGAGGAATTAAATACAACGGATAACAGTGTCATTAATTTAACGAGTAATAGCCTACCTAATATATCGGACGATGAATACAGCTTAGAAGAAATTCATTACTTAAAGAACAAGATTAAAGAAATAACGACTCAATTAGAATCAGCACATATGGAAATTGAAGTACTTAATAGCGAAAACATAAGTCTTAAAAAAACTATTGATGAATTGACGACGCAAAAAAATATTCTGAAAAAAATAACTACTGATATTGTAAGTGACACTAACTTAACACCGAGAAAGAAGCTATATAGAGCTAATCTTGCCATTCATTCTAGTACTACTATAACTAAAACTATTGCTAAGGAAACACAAACAGAAGGCAAATTAATACAACAATTAGATTCCGAAGTATGTCCGGATACAAATAAAGTTAATAACGAATATTTTAATGACCAAAAGCAAATGGAGCAAGGGTGTGCAACAAATTACAAAGACATTAGCATAATAAATAAAAATATAATAAGTAAAAAACCCACGAATCTTATGAAAAAACAAATACTCATTCTTGGTAGTGAAGAAGTGAGAGGTATTGGCAACACATTAAGAAAATGTTTGGGAGATAATTATACCATATTGTCTATTATTAAATCTCAAGCCCCTACACAAGAGGTATTGCGGTCCTGTGAATTCTTATGTAAAAATTTTAATGAAAATGATTTTGTTATTATCATGACCGGTTCCTACGATAAAAATCCACTTACAATGCAATCTTTATTATATAGCAACTTGTACAAAATTTCTCATACAAATGTCTTACTAGGCAATATAAAAAATAGTATGTATTTAAATATAAGTAGAATTGACAGTATGCTTAGACTAATTGCTAATAATTTGAAACACGTTGAATTCATTGACAGTGGCTATAATTGTAGTAATTTAATAAAAGCTAGACTATTTCTTAGAGAAATCTTAAGAATTGAATATAGAGTTAATCATATGTATTATTACAACGGTAAATTGTCTTATACGAATACCCAGGTAGTTAATATAAAGAAACCTCTACTAAAACATAATCAAGTTTACAAAGGGCATAAAAAAGGTACTATTCCATTTTACTTTCCTATGTTAAACAAGAATGAAAAGGATTTTTTTTTAAATAAAAAGTGTCCACCACTCAATAACAAGGACAAATCATCGTATAACAAAAACACTAAACCTTTAAAAGTAGATGAGTTATTTCGTGAATAAACATAGTAAATATAATTCTGTATCAAGCAATAGCCTGAATTTTACGTTATTTCACCAAAACATTGCAGGAATACTTAATAAACTTGACATATTTGATTTAACGATTACAGACCTCACAAATCAAATTGGAAGTATAGATTTTATTTGCCTTAGTGAAACTTTTATAAAATCAGGTCATGAAAGTAATTTAATATTGACAAACTATAGAATTGGTTCGTTCTATTCTAGAAAATTGCAAAAAAGGGGAGGATCGTGTATTTTAGTTAAAAAAGATTTAAAGTTTATGCCATTAGACCTAGCTGATATGGCTCTCACACGAAGTTTCGAATGTTGTGGTATTGAAATTGTGGAATGTAATATAATAGTAATATGTATCTATAGGGTACCTGACTCGAATATTAATATATTTTTTAACAAACTTGAAGAATTGTTACTTAGAATAATCCGCAAAAGTAATAAAAGTATTATAATTTGCGGAGACTGGAATATAGATATATTAAAGATGAATACACAAACACAATATTTGAACTCGCTTTTAGCCAATTTTAATATAAATATTCATATTAAGGTTCCAACAAGAATACTTGCCAGTTTGGACCAAATAGCTTCAAATATATCTCTAACTGACGTGACAGCTAGGACACATAATCTAGCTCTATCGGATCATAATACAGGTCAATCTCTTACGTTTCGTAATCCTATAGGTACTAAACCAAGAACGGCTACAAATTGGTATCAAGTCAAACGAGATTTCAATAGAGAAAATATAAATAAATTTAAAACATGTATATCGTCACTTTCGTATGCTGAAATATACGAACAAAGAGATTGTAATAAGGCTTTTGATATATTTCATGACGTTTTTACTCTATTTTTTAAACTATGCTTCCCGATGGTTCGTATTAAAGGGGGTTGTAAAAAAATTAAAAATAACTGGATTAGTAAAGGTCTCAAAATATCTTGTAAAAAGAAAAGGAACCTATACTTGAAATATCAAAATGAAGCATTTAACAAAAGTTATCACAAAAAAATTATATTTAACTTACTCCAGAACACTAAAAAAATGTATACGTAAGTCTCAGAACAATAGTAATAATAGATATATATTAAATGCTAAAAATAAATGCAAAGCAACCTGGACTGTGATAAAAAATAGCGTAGTATTAAACAATAATGACCAGTTTATAAAAGAAATAAAAATTGATGGTAAAATTATAGACAACCCTAATGACATCTCTAACTATTTCAATAACTATTACATAAACTTGACAAATAAATTTCTAAATAATCACCACATAACAAACATACATGTCAATAAAGTAGCCCAAACAATGTTTATCACTCCAGTTAGTAAAGATGATGTAATACAAATTATTAGAGACCTGAATGACACAAATGCTACTGGATACGACGAGATTAGTACTAAATTAATTAAATTAAATGCAACAAGCATAGCGGCACCTTTGAGTTATTTGATTAATAAGTCCTTTGAAGAAGGTATTTTCCCAACAAAACTGAAAATCTCATTAATAAAACCATTATTCAAAAAAGGTGACCCTGCTATGATGAGTAATTATAGACCAGTGACTTTGATACCGGTTATATCCAAGATATTTGAAAAGGCGATGTCCCAAAAGATAAATAGCTTCATTAATAAAAACAATATATTGATTGATAACCAATTTGGCTTTAGAAAGAATAAGTCTACCTCTTTAGCTAGTTTTTCATTAGTAAAGCAAATAACCGAAGCATTAGACAAAAAAATTGCGGTTTTAGGCGTTTTCTTGGATATGAGCAAAGCTTTTGATTTTGTTTCACATAAGCGGTTACTCTGCAAGTTAGAAAATTATGGAATACGAGGTAATGCATATAACTGGTTAAAAAGCTATCTAACAGATCGTCAGCAAAGTGCAGTTATTACAAAGATAGTTAATAAGTCGGAAATAATGTACATGTCAGATAGACAAATAAATAGTTGTGGAGTACCCCAGGGTAGTATACTAGGTCCATTGCTGTTTTTACTATATATAAATGACATCAATAATTCTATTAAACATAACTGCATATTATTTGCTGATGATACTACACTCCTAATAAAATGTGAAAATAGATCACAAATAGAAGCAGAAACTAACAATGAATTGAAAAATATAATGCAATGGCTTACAGACAATAACCTACAATTAAATATCGAGAAAACAAAATTTGTTCAATTTCAAACGTGTAACAGTAAATATAATTTAACACAACCAATATTACAGATAAATAAAACCACGATAGAAACAGTAGATACAGCTTTATTTCTCGGTATAACAGTAGATAAAGAATTAAATTGGAAAATTCATATCCAAACTATCTGCAATAAATTAGATAGGTTTGTATTTGCTTTAAGGAAACTTAGATATTCAGTTTCGAGAGAAGCGGCTCTGGCGGCGTACCATGGCTATGTATCATCAGTGATACGATACGGAATAATCATCTGGGGAAACTCTGTAGAACTAAATAAAGTATTTATATCTCAGAAAAAATGTATACGAGCTCTCTACGGAGCAGAGCACTTGGAGCATTGTAAACCTATTTTTAAGAAAATGAAAATCCTCGCATTGCCATGTCTATATATTTATGAAATGTGCATATTTGTAAAAAAATATCCTCATATATTTCCAGTACACGACGTGATAATGAAAAAAACACACAGTAGAGATCCTAGTAAACTGTTAATTCCTCATCAAAGATTGCAAATTCACTCTAAAAATTCATATTGTATGGCAATTAAAATTTATAATAAACTACCAGCTGAGGCCAGACTGTTACCTATTAATAAATTTAGGACATATTTATTTAACTGGTTATTGGACAAAGGTTTCTATAAGGTCAATGAATTCTTGGATCATAAGTTTTAATGTAATTGTTTAAAAAAGAAAATAATTTGGACATTGATTATTATTATGACATTGTTGTTATTTATTTGTAATTATATAAATGTATAATTTAATTTATTTTAATGTAGTTATTAATATTTAATGAACATTTAATAGAAATAGTGACTAAATTAGATGTAATTTTATAGAAGTGACTAATATTTCTACACCGATTCACGGTAGAATATGTGAGACACAAAATTTATTAACAACTAAATGTACCATATTTTTAGAAATAAATTATTTATTATTATTATTATTATTATAAAAGAGCTAAAAGAGTGATATAGTTCTTTTGATCAAAAGAGCTATATCTCTCTTTTCTTTTCAGTGAGCCGTTTTTCGCATCGCTAGAGTACAGTAGTTCTTTATAAATTTTAATATATATAGTTAAAATTTGCAAAAATTTCTATAGCGCGATTTAGACTCTAATATATGTCCTCTTAGAATCCATTAACTTTGTTACAGCGCCATCTAGTAATAAATTATGATCCTATTTAAAAAAATCTGAGTTACTCCCTAGTCGCGCCTAAAGAAGTTTTACTTCAAAAAGAAAATAAATAAATGAAATAATCCAAGCGAGCGTGTATGAAGAGAATTATGAATGTTGAGGAAGCGAGTGAAGTATGCAGAGATAGAGTTCTCTGGCACTCTGTTCTCTCTGCCTACCCTGCAAGGGATATGGCGTGATGATATGTATGTATGTAAATAATCCAAGAATATGACATAATACTTCCACATTCCCACCGAAACTCAAGAAATATTGACAGCAGCAAGTATTGCTATTATAATTGTTTCACTTTGTTAGTATCACAAATTTAATGTTATTCACCTGACTAAAATTTGTTCTACTCTTCTTCTTCTTCTTATGTATTGGCAATCAGCTACATATACGAGCTATTGGTGCCAGTGTCAAGTTATAAATATTTTCACGTTTTTAGTCTTTCAAGTCAGTCGTTGTCTAAGTCAAACTGTACCATTAACAGTGCAATGGCCACACTGTTAATGGTATCTTGTGGGAATTTTGATGGAAAATGAAAACGTTGTAAAGCACTTTTATATGATATTCACTACATCCTAGTATCGCCGCACATCACATTACATAAAATGCCATCAAAATTATCTAATATAACACGTTAAAACACTACGATATCGAATATAATACAAGATAATATAATACATGACGTTTTCAAATTCCCGTCAAAAGTCGTCTTGTTCTACTCTATGATGACGCAAATTTAAATAAATTTCTTTAATAATAATGTCAGTACTTGGCTTACCACATAACATAACTTTAGACAACAATACTATCGAATAGTTGCTTGCTATCGATAGTCCAAAATAGTCGATACTATCGATAGTATCGATAGTTTTGAGTTAAAACTAATGGTATTAGCGATACTATCGATAGTATTGATACTATCGAATGAATCACTATCGATAGTATCGTTGTTATTGATAGTATTGCTCGTAGAGAGCTATCGATACTATCGATAGTATCGATAGTATTGACGTATTACAATACAATCGATATACTATTGATACTATTGCTTATACGTAAACTATCGATAGACAATTGATTGTCTATCGATAGTAGACTATCGATATGCAACACTACTGTGACTAGTAAGAGATACTGTTGCGACGCGGGCCATAATCTTCCCACTAGCAATACTAGACACTAGAAATGTCAGTTCAAAACGATGTAGGACATTTATTGCCCTCCACCCTACCCCTTCTTTCCCCTTAAATGAATGACAGTCGCCATATTTGTGATGTCAGAATATCTGTTTCAGTTACTTTTGAAGTGTTGAACGAATCGTTTGCGTTGATTAATTTCCGTACATTTCTGTTCCATTTTGATAGTGACCGTTATATTCTTTAACATGTATCTTAAATGTTGTGTGCCGGGTTGTGTAAGTTCGCGACAGGACGCTTTTTTGCACAAATTTCCAAAGTGCGAGCGAAGACTTAAAAAATGGCTGGACTCAATTAATTGTCATTCTCTGCGAATTAAAGATGTAGAAGAACTTATGACGCTACAAGTCTGTCACAAACATTTTGAAGCTCGTTTTATAACTGATAAATCGCGTCGTTTAAGCATTGCTTATCCCAGTTTGTTTCTACAATCAGAAATTGATAGTGGAATACCACTTAATCCTTCTTCAAACACAGGTAAGTTAAAAATAAAATGAAATATTACTTGTAACTTTCCCATAGTTCTAGATATTATCCTATATGTTAATACAGGTAATGTTCTATTTACGTACCTATTTTTTTTCGAATGTGTTCAAAGGTTTAACGTTACTCAATCGTAACAACCATCCAAACACTTACACATACATTTACTATATTAGTAGGATGGATCTATGAGTTACGGCGTAATATATCCTCAGCTGTTGTTATAAGACATAAATTGCCTTCACAATGGTAATGGTAAACTCCAGGCTGACTAGAATGGTTGCATATTATTCGAGTTATTCCTCTTATGCTAGTTACCTAACTTATATCATTGTATGTCTAAAGCATGCACTCCAAATATCACCTGTAGTTCTTTCTGTTTCATAGAGAATCCATCAATCGTAATAACCAAATTGGTCATTATTTACTTTTTTTACCTTTTGCAGATGTTGAGAACCCACTTGATGAGCATAATTATGCTATGAAAGTACATTACGATCACAATTATTGTAAGCAAGTTACTCAAGATTTTATTTCTCAAAATATGTCAGCAGCATCAGGTAATATTTTAGTAATTTCATTTCTAAAGACATGCCAATTTATTTTGTGGATTATTTGGTTTATATTATTATAAAGATCATTATTTGTGTGATCACCACACAAATAATGGAGTAAGAATACAATTCACCATCCTCTATCTTATCCATGGGTGATCACAAGAGACCACTAAGGGACTATAAAACGCATATAACATCTATGTAAGAGAAGGAAAACTTGAAACAAAACCCTATACCAACACGTCTAACCAGCGTGATATAGTAGGTCAACTTCCCTCCAAATAATAGAGAAGGCTCGAGCCCAGTAGTGAAACATGTATGAGTTCAGATGATGTTAGAAGACCCTTTCCACTTCTAAATAGGTGACGCAGTGAGGGTTGATTTCCATCTCACTAGTCTCAACTAACATTTATTAATGACTTTGTATAGTACCGTCTTTAAGAGCTTAACTATTGATGGGTGGAAGTTAATATAAATTATAAGAATTAAAAATATATTCACAACTGTGCTCAAAACAATTTAAGGTATTGCGAAATTTTTAAAATGTAATTCAAACTATATTCATAATAGTTAAAATTAGTTTCAATTGGTTTACTTGATTTGTTTTTATATTTAAATTTAATCTCTTGGTGACTTTTCTAATGTATATTTAATTATATTATTACTTTTTAGCCAGTTTTGCTTCTACATCTACCTCCTACACTGAGGGGCAACAGGAACCAGCACATTTAGGTAAATTTGTTACTTTATTTAATTAATTAGTAACTTATTAAGAATTATTTATTATAAACTTATTGAGTACTCATTTTTATTCAGTTCTGATCTCTCAGTGGACAAACTTTGTTAATATGTATTTAGGTTGTAGTGATAGGGCCGTACTGTTGACAGTTTTCTGCCTACAGCCACAGATTGGCCTGTCTAAGGTTAATACACTCTCATAGCGTGTGAGTATGCTGCGTCGGCGTGTGTGTGTATGCTGTTGTTCATATGGTGAGTGAGAGAGTAAGAAGCTCAAGTTTCTGGGTAAATGTTAGTTAGCAGGTGGTGCCTTAGCTGTACCTCTGGTATTACATAAGCCCATGACTGGCAATAACACTTACCATCAGGTGTACTGCTTGTTGATTTACCACCATAAGCAATGAAAATATTTTTAAATTGTTAATCTCTAAATGTTGGAGTGGTATCAGATTACGAATATAACATGAAAAATATGTCCATTTCTTTGAATAAGGTAATTAACACTCACTGTGCCTATTTTACGATATGGTGGATCGGCACACGATAGCGCACACTAGCGGGGTTTACAGACTTTATTGGTGTTTAGCTTCATGTTTTGTCAGCGCGTACTAACGGATCACCATAACTAGGGGTTTGGTATTGTTATGTTTCTATAGAGTTCCCAACAAACCAATTATTTTGTAATTTGACCACACAGATGGAGTAGTGGTTAATAAGATCTTCCGAGACCTTCCGTGCAAATGGCATGGTTCCTACGCAAGACAATAATTTATGCGATCGACAAAGTGTAATTCTGAATCTGGTTAAAATTTGTCTGCATTATTTATGTTTGTAAAGCCCCCTGCCATATAAGGATTATTTTTTGAGTGCAGAGTGGCGTCTTTTAAAAAAATACATTCGTTTGCCGGTTATGACTATCGCACTGTGAGACACCAATAGTATTTACGCCACACTATAAACTATACTGAAAGATAGGAGATGAAAGTGTTTCAATTGAAAATAAAAATTGATAGTAGGTGAAAATGATTTTATCAATAATAATAATATAAAGGTTATCGAGAGAATCAGTAAAAGTGAATATGTAAACATGAGTTTTAAAAATAAAATTTTATGAAATATTTCATTTTGTTTTAAAATTTTGTTGCCTCCATTGTTTTGTGTAACAATGGCAGTAGTGTCATAAAACGATAAAGTCGTTTTTAAATACATACAATAAGATTTACAACTATGAAAACAATAAAAGTGCTACAAAGCAGCCGCCTTCTTTAAATAGATTTATTGTGTGCAATTTATTTTCAAATATTTAACACAAAGGATTATTATTTATGAGAAATGGAAATATTATTTAAAAATATGGGATCATTTTTTTTTTATTACAATAACATCGAATTCATTTTTAGAGTAAAGTACGCCATATATTAATTTTACTTTCATACTCTATACGATATACACATTAATTTTACTTTCATACTCTTTTCTGCATATCCAACTCTCGCTTCCATACAGTAATGTTCGGACAAGCACTGCGTTATATATTGTTACACGTGCCTTCTGGCTGAGGTGGTGGCTACTGAGAAGTTGCCCCAACACTACGTCCACTCTATTTCCCGCATTCACTCTTCACTCTATATCAGCGGTGAACCTTCCATCTCAGCCAAATCCACATCCAAGATATACAAATTCATCCACTTGCTCTAGTAAATTACATAACCCTTTATTTTGTGTCAGTGTGTGTCACGTGTTACTCAGTTATAAATAAAAGGCATTGCTTTAATAAATGATTTATTAATTATTTAATAACTCGTTTGTTGGTAGCTCTATACAAACACACAGACAAACACAGATGGCGTAGTGGTTATATGCCGACTTTCCGTGCCCGTGTCGTGGGTGTGATTTCCACGCAGGACAATACTTTGTGAGATTCTTCTGAGCCTGGGTGTAATTTGTTGGCGTAAATTGCATATTTGCAAAGTCCCCCGCAAAACAAAGATTATTTCCTTAGTGCAGGGTGTTGTCTTTAAAAAAACAACACCACAAAACTTCTGATAATGGCTATTTGGTAGTTGGTAGTATGCGCTGACAACACATGACGTTAAACAATGTTAAAATTAATATCCCTTCAAGAAAAGAAAAACTTAATATAAAATAATATACATAATGGATTGACAACCAAACTATAATAGGGAGCTAATATCTTTTACTTTATGAGCTTTTACATCTATATAGTGACATGTAGCTATTAAAGCAATCACAAAGTTATTTTAATAAAATTATTATTAATGGATCCTTTCAAACAACATATTCTTATAAAAAATAATATTATGATTTCAGATACCAACTTGATAAGAAATAACTCAAGAAGTTGCAAAAGGTTTACAAATATTAATGATTTAACACCTAGGTGCAAGAAGCTTTATACTATGTACAGAAAATCAAGAAAACAGCTCAGCTTTGTGCGCAGAGCTAAAGAAGCTCTAAAACTATCTAAGAAGGATTCATTTAAAAAGCTTTCAATGGGAATGAACCCTCTAGCACAGAAAATGTTGTGGATGCAAATTAAACTTTGTACAAAGAAGGATAAGGGAAGGCGTTTTACTTTAGATGAAAAATTGATTGCTTTATGTATATTAAAACAAGGCCCTAAATGCTATAGATTTCTTCAGAAGATTTTTATCTTACCTTCTGAAACAACTTTAAAAAAAATGGTATCTCATTTAAAAATTGATTCTGGAATTAATGTTCAAATTTTTAAAGCCATCAAAGATTCGGTAGTAAGTTCACACTTAATTATTTGAATCGTACCTTTCCTTAACCTATACAATTTAAATAGTATTACATTGTATTTTATTTCTTTTAGGACAAGAATTGGTGCAGTGAAAAAAAATATTGTTCTATCATATTTGATGAAATGGCACTTCAGGCAGGCTTAAATTATACCCATAAAGATGCTATATGTGGATTTGTGGAACTGCCTGAAAGAATAAACCAATTTGCTGACCATGTTCTAGTATTTATGATAAAAGGAATAGTACAAAAGTGGCAGCAACCAATTGCGTATTATTTTTGTGAAGGGGCAACTACCTCATTGAAATTAAAGCAAATATTGCGAGATGTGGTAACTGCAGTTGGTGAAACTGGCCTCAAACCTTTGGCTCTAGTAGCAGACCAAGGAGCTGCATTTCAAGCAGCTTTGCGAAGTTTTCAAGAAGAAACCCGTAGAGCTCAAATATTAGAAAACAAAACTACAGGTAAAAAATTATTAATTTAATGTATCTACATAAATGTACGAGAACATAATGAATTTTGCTATAGAATACTATAGCAGTATGTTCAAGGCAATGCAAGGCAAACTATACCTCTTGTTCCTGTCATATAACAGTAACTTCCATATAAAGGTGACATGTTGGTTAAACTATGCATAGCTGGTTATTCACGTTATAATAAACAATTGGATATTTTTTAAGTAAATGTATTAATTATATTTCAGATGATACTATATGTATTGCAAATTTTAATTTGAGTGTCATATATGATCCACCTCATCTAATTAAAGGATTAAGAAATAATTTTATTACAAAAAATATATCTCACAATAATAAAATTGCAAAATGGATGGATATTGTAGATGTATATAAAACGGATTGTCAGCATGCAGAAACTCGATTGCTACACAAGCTAAACGATGAACATGTATTACCAGAGAAAATAAAAAAGATGAAGGTAAATGCATTAAAATATTTTTATAATATAGAAAACAAAATTTATAAAATGACCATATTTATCATGTTAGATATTATTGTAAATAGTTATAATTATAAACTAAAAAGAAAAGTAAATCACGCCTCTAAAGTAACTTGTTATTTCTGTTTATTATTATAATTGACTTTTTATAAATAAAAAAGAGTGAATATTAATAAACAATTTAATTTATGTTTAATATTTAACGATTAAATGTAACTTATATTAGACAGTCACTCCCTGTCACACACGCGCACACACACACATGAGTAGAGAATAGCGACGTAGTAGGGTTATCATGGCATGACAGCGTCACATTATTTGCCTTAGTACCCAATCTATCATTTCCAGTAGGTAGTCGACAAAATTTTGTTGCCAAGGCGCGCAAAAAGATGTTTCACATCACAAACTTCCAGTACCTATCTATTATGTATACAGGTATAGTGAGTTTTTTTTCATGCTTTTGAAAATTACAACAATCATCAACGACGACTGCCTCACACGTCTACTTGTGTTCGGGTTGCACAATCGGCGATCATAGATTTAACTATAATGCTGTCACAGACTTTTTTGTTGAACTATTTAAGAGGCACAATTCCACCATACATAATATTCATCTAAATATTAAGATATTTACAGCGTATGCAAGAATAGCTCGCAGATGGCAGATTTTTTTCTGTCGTTATCGTTATAAAATATCTTTAGAAATTATAGCTTATATGTTATTCTGATCTGTAAGCTATATTATTGTAAAGTTTCATCAAAATCGAAGAGTAACAAACATACATCCATACATTCTTACAAACTTTCGCGTTAATAATATTAGTAGGATTCTTGAGTGCAATAAAAGTCAACTGAAAGCAATACCTGCCTCAATTTTACTTAGTGATTTGTGGTTAATGACATCAGTGATTGACCACAAACTAGGTTTTATAATTATGTAAAACCGAGCTAAAAAGAAAATTACATGAAAATTGGGATGAGAGAATTATTTTTATAACTGAAATCTTATTATATTACAGGTGAAGAATTGCGTTCGTGTATTCAGTAAAACAATGGCGGGAGCCCTAAATTTTACAGCAGCATTCTGTAAGTTTACATTTTTAAAGTTAATATATATTAACAAGTGAATACACTAATAGTGTATGTAGTGGTTTAATTAATAATGTTTCATGCCGAGTGTCATAGGTTCAATATCCAAACAGGATAATTCTTTGTGCAATTCACAAATTATTGTTATGTCTGGGTGTATTTGTGTTGGTTGTTTGTATGCCTGCAAAGGCCGCTCTGATATAAAGATCTTTACTTAATGTGGAATGTGTTATAAATAAATATATTACGTAGATATTACTTATTATTGAATATTAGATATTACTACTTACATATTATATACGTGTGTATGAATAGATTATGTGTATGCACGTGGCGTACGTTCCTTCATATAATGTACATTGTTAGGGTTACAAAATTATTTATAGTAAGTATAAGTAAATCTCAATAATACTGAAACATTGTTGATAGAATCATTCTTGCAAAACAACTACATTTTTATGTTTAATCACAACACACACGCCAATGATAAAAATTTGTGCAGCAGCTATGAATGGATTTTCAATATATATTCATATATATAAACATATTAGATTTTTTGTTCATTCTTGATACAAAACTTTAAAGTGTATCAAATTTTATATCCATCATTATTTTTTAAAAAATGGATACAAAGTTTTTGAATCACTTAATAAATAAATTTTCTGTAAATAGCTTCTATATTTAAGTAAGACTCTAGTGATGTAGTTACTCACAGTTTGTAGGCCTTCACCATACTTGGTAATAGATGTATTGGTGCTCTTTAGTCAATCATATACATAATAAAAATGTAATTGATCCCTATAATGTATTTGGACGAAATGTGAGAAAAATATTAGGATAGGACTTTATTTTAAATTTGTCTGCTAGTATGTTAAAATATGGTGAAGTATTTATTAGAAATTTTACTCATATCGTATATTTTTTGTTTTTTGCAGCACACTATGCTGATGGACGACCAGTAAGTGACACAATCAAAAATACTGCTGATATTGTGTCATTTTTTGACGATCTATTCGACAGTGTAAATGGTACCACAAAAATTAATAAAAAAAGGACCGGAAAATTATTGCGTTCTACAGTTACTGCAAACAGTATTCACCATGTTTTCTGGCGGGAGGCTATCGAAAAATTACTCCGGCTCAAATATATTAATCAAAATGGTAATGAAGTTACTGTGCCCAGCATAAGAAACTGGATAACTACTCTGCATAGTATGCAGAGAATATGGCAAGTCCTTAAGGACAATAATATTAAAGTACTAAGACCTAGATATTTAAATTCGGACGCTATAGAAAATTTCTTTGGTCGTGTTCGCGCGTATAACTTTAGAGACAACAATCCAACTTGCCAAAATTTTATTTCAACATTTAAATCTTTGTTGATTACAGGATTTATAAAGTTTCACCATTCATCGTTCAATTGTGAAATGGATAGTAGCAACCAACTCTTAAACATAAAATCATTACTTTTAAATAATATTGGTGACAATGATAAGGACTGTGGTGAAACTTATAAATCCTGTGTAGGGAATTATCCAGTTTCTCAAATAGCAAGGCGTGAACGATTGTCTATTCAAACTCGTGCTTATACTGCTGGGTGGGTTGTAAGAAAAATTATTTCTAATGTCAAATGTATGGAATGTAAAAAATGCCTTACAGTCGAAAAGGGCACAGAAGTTCACGACTGGATAAATTTCATAGAATATGACAAAAAATCGAAAAATAGGCTAACCTACCCAGCTGAGATAATAGTACGTTACTTTGGCATGATATTTGAGGAAGCGAAAACTTACTTGGAGGCAAATGCTCATAGTTCTAATATCGCTGAAAATATAAAAAGTGTAATCGAAAGTAAATATGTGCTCAATCAAATTTCATGCCAAAGACACCGTGATGAAGTTGTTCACGCTTTGCTAACTATAACTATAAAATTATGTATTCACAATTGGTGCAACAGTGTTAACAGAATTTTAAAAGGCACGGACATTTTTCGATTGCAGCAAAACTCCAATCTCCCGCCAATGCAAAAAAAGGCATTGGATAAATATAAGAAAAAGTTAAAAATAAAAAAATGACATTTGAAATTTTGTTTTATTTGTAATTTATATAAATTTTGATCCTGAGGTTCCTGTTGGTAGTTGACCGCAACTTTGCTCAAAAAAATTGAAACAAATAGTTTCAATAGTAAATAACCTATATAAATTATATATATATATATATATATATATATATATATACAGGGTGTCCCAAAATTCAACGATAAGCTGGCACCAGCAGGTGGACCTACATATGACTACTCGAGAACAGAAAAGAAAAAAATTCTACCTTGATTTTTTTTTTCATTACGAAAAAAAAACCAAAATCTTTAAAAATGGACATCTTTTATTATATTATTAAGTGCTATTGCTACAGTTTTACAAGTAATTCTGTGATTTTTTTTGTATTGGCAAGGTAAGTAGCACTACTATCGATCACAGCCATTAAAAATTCCAGAATATCTATAGTTTTTACACAAAAATCAATCAAAACTATGTTTTTTTCATAAATTATGTAAGATTTTGACTTTCTGCTCACTTTCACTCATCATAGTGAAAAAAAAAAGTATGGACACTACTGTGGCAAATAGTATTAAAAATTGGCGCAACTAACTACAATTCTAAAATGGTATAACATTCAAGGCAAACTAGCTACAAAAATATACTTAGGTGTACTATTTCAAAATAACAACCATATTTCGAAAATTGTTAGTGTTGATAGTAATCACTTTTAGTAAGTAGCCAAAATGTTTTTGTAGCAAGTTCCCAGAATTTGAATGAGACATGTGCGTAGTCCGTAGATCCACAGTCTGAATTATTTTATGGCGAAGCTCGTCCAAGTTTGCAATCGGTTTTGTGTAGACTCTGTCCTTTAGACAACCCCAATAGAAAAAGTCCAGGGGATTTAGATCGGGTGAACGGGGTGGCCACAAGATAGGACCAAGTCGACCGATCCAACGCCCTGGGTACTCTTGGTCTAAGTACTCTCGCACAGGACGGGCATAGTGAGCTGGGCAACCATCGTTTTGAAACCACGTGGTTTGCAAATCACTTAAGGGCACATCTTCTAATAATCCTGGCAACTCATTTTGTAAGAAGTTTAAATAACTATTGCCATCTATGTTTCCTTGTAACTCAAAGGGCCCTATCACTTTGCCATTTATTATGCCAGTCCATAGGTTAACCTTAAATTGGTATTGGGATTGTCTTCTCTCACCAGGTGCAGATTTTCATTGTTCCAGCTATGAAGATTGTGAAGATTTAAATATCCATCTTTCTTGCAGGTTGTTTCATCACGACGACGTGACGTTTTAAAATTCTATGTGCAGTACTTTTTGGGATTCCCGTTGCTGCTTGTACAGCACGTACAGAGGTAGTTGAATCGTTTTCTATTTCAGTGAGAACTTCTTCATCGTGTTCCGATCTAGGTTTTCCAGCGTTTCGCCTGTCAGATGGTATACGATCCTCCGAAAAAGCTTGATACACGTTAATAAATACGCGATAATCCGGATACCTTTGAAGATTAGGGTACCTTGCTCGATATAATCTGCTAGCAGCGTTGGCATTGCATCGGCATTCTCCTTAAATTAGGTGCATATTAGCGTATTCTAACGCTGTGTATGGTAGCGGCATGATGAATGCTAAACACTTGAAAATAAGGCAAAACTTCTTTAAAAAAAAACACAAAATCACAGTCTAAAATAATGCCAAGTCAGGTCAATTTCCAGGTCACTTAATTCAATCCAAAAGTCGTCAGTACCAGAGCCACTTTAATTAAAACAGAACGGTGTGCAGTAAACAAAGAAGTAGAGCATACTGACTTGCTGTGCTGCTGAGGACATTAATTACTTCTCCACCTGCATTAATGTTACTAAACAATTAGCATCTATCTATCTCCCTCTAACGTATAATCTCTCTGTCTCTGTCTAACTTATTTTATCTTATGGACTACGCACATGTCTCATTAAAATTCTGAGAACTTGCTACAAAAACATTTTGGCTACATAGTAAAAGTGATTACTATCAACACTAACAATTTTCGAAATATGGTTGTTATTTTGAAATAGTACACCTAAGTATATTTTTGTGGCTAGTTTGTCTAGAATGTTATACCATTTTAGAATTGTAGTTAGATGCGCCAATTTTTAATACTATTTGCCACAGTAGTGTCCATACTTTTTTTTTTCACTATGATGAGTGAAAGTGAGCTGAAAGTCAAAATCTTACATAATTTATGAAAAAAACATAGTTTTGATTGATTTTTGTGTAAAAACTGTAGATATTCTGGAATTTTTAATGGTTGTGATCGATAGTAGTGCTACTTACCTTGCCAATACAAAAAAAATCACAGAATTACTTGTAAAACTGTAGCAATAGCACTTAATGATATAATAAAGGATGTCCATTTTTAAGGATTTTGGTTTTTTTGTCGTAATGAAAAGAAAAATCAAGGTAGAATTTTTTTCTTTTCTGTTCTCGAGTAGTCATATGTAGGTCCACCTGCTGGTGCCAGCTTATCGTTGAATTTTGGGACACCCTGTATATATATATATATATATTGGCATAATCATCAAACGTTTCCTTTGCTCAAAGATGTTATAAATAAAAAAAAGAACTGTCATACATCTTTTTGTTTCAACCAATAGCAAGCAAGAATTTAAGTCTAGTAAATTTGTTCGCCAGATGTCCATCTGATACGTAGTATCCTTTAATCTGTGTGTTGCGAATTAGGGGTCACGTAAATATTGTAAATATTAAAAATTGAAATTTATAATTACTATTATAGGTCGTGAAATTATTTTAAACTTACGAGTAGCATCAATGAAAAATAATTTATGTGACCGAAACGCATTTTAGAAATCATTTGATGATAATTCCGTCGACGGTTTAGACATAAATAAACAAAAGTAATTCGTTTCTTTTATGTATTGTTTCAGTTACATTAGAAATGTCTGATAATAATGATCAGTCACGCCATGTATCTTACGAACAAGTTAAGTCTATTATAGATTTTATGGGCCAACATGTAGAATTTGCATCAGGCAATTTACGGTCTTTAGAAGCGAGATATACTTCTAAAAGGTTATGGGGGGATCTTACTAAAGTCTTGAATAGCTGCCATGGGACCAAGAAAACTTCTGATGGCTGGAGTAAGGTACATAGGAACAACTGAAAAAGATTTATAATATTTAAAGTAAATTTTATATAATTCACTTCATTGAATTTCTTTAATTTTTGCTACTTTTTGATAACTTTCCAGTATTGGAGTGATTTTAAAAATAAATTAAAAAATAAAGCATGGCTACTAAAACGAAAAAAATCTGACTCTTCAATAAAAGGCATCAGGCCTCTAACTAAATTAGAAAAGCGGGCATTAGTTATATTGGGACCTTACTTTGACAAAAGAAAGCAACGAGATGGATATTCGGATACTCTTTCGGTTAGTAATATTACAATAATACATACATATCATCACGCCATATCCCTTGCAGGGTAGGCAGAGAACTCTATCCTTGCATACTTTGCTTGCTTCCTCAACATTCATAATTCTCTTCATACACGCTCGCCGGTTTCGGAGACTCTTGGCTCTGCCTTCCTTCAGTACGTGACCAATCTGGTCTAGGTAGGTTAAGTCTCGGTTACAATAATAAAACTCACAAATTTATTTTAGTATCCCCAACCATAATTATAAATAGTAATTATGCTTTCATTTTTAAAATGAGGTGATCTAAAATAAAAATTGTGAAAGAATCTGTCGGTGAAGAGGCTGACTGTCTGTCTGACAAAAATGTTTTTACTCTGGCCAGCATGTGATGTTTCTAGTTATGTTAGAAAGATTATATTTATAAAAATAAATATGACAAATATGAGATATTTTAAAGGACTGATATTAGCAGCGTCTTTAAGCAATAATGTGTGGCACTCAGCTTAAGTAAGCAGTGCTTAACACATTACATTAAAAAAAAAATTTAAAAGCAAACATTTTTATACATTCAATAATGCTCTGGAATCTATTGCATTGTCTCATCATCTGTTACAATAAAATAATTATGTTAATTTCAGGATCCCTTACCTCCAGAAGTTAAATTAGAATCATTTCATGATATAGGAACAGGTGACTTCAATAAAGGTCCAACTGAATTTAATGACAGGATTTCAGGTAATTCTCACTTTTTTCTGTGTGGTCATGAAATAAAAGAATATAGTTTAGGGGATGTTCATTAATCATGTGATGTTTTTGTAGCATTTTTAACCAAAACTATTTTGTAGATGGTGATGATAAGAGTAACAGTGGCGAATCATCTGATGGAGAATATGGTGATGACAATGACTCCAATGATCCTTTACCACATAGTAAGTCAATACATACTATTTTTTGTTATGAAATTATTATCATTAATTAGAATTTCGGCGTCCATTGCTAGATGTGGGTCTCCTATATAAGTGAAAGGAAAGTACCATAATATCCACACTTGGAAGTCAAGTAGCAAGCAAGGGGCGACGTCGAATGTATTCTTATCCCTTGGCCGCGCGGATATATACTATAGATTCATCATCATTATCATGTCAACTCATATAACTTCCACTGCTGGGCTAGAGCTATCTCCACACTAAGAGTGAATTGACCTATACCATGCTGGTCAGATGGTTTGGTATAGGGTTTTATATCGAATTGCCCATGTTTTTTTTTTGTATTGCTTATGGTGGCAAACGAGCAAACAGCACACCTGATGGTTAGTGTCACTGCCGCCCATGGACCTTTGCAATACCAAAGGTACAGCTAGGCCGCTGCCTACCATTACAAATCTCAAAACCACCCCAGTTGGGCTACCGGCTCTCTCGCTCACCGAATGAAGCGCAATAGCACATTGCCATTACTCAGACGTCGATCTTCTGCGAGAGTGTGGTACTACCCCGTACGGACCAGCCCGTGACTGTAGACAGAGGACTATCCACAGCATGGTCCTACCACTATAAGATGTCTTACAAACATGTTATATGCATTTTATATTCTTTAGTTATCTTTGAGGATACTCATGGATAAAATAAGGAGTGATGAATTGTATTCTTCATCCTTCAACACAGACGATTTATAGATTCATGGAAAAATATTTGTTATCCTTCCTTTTCCTAACGAAAAAGTAAGCACTGAATTCATCAATAAACTGGGTGACTGTAATAGTGGGAATCATTTGCTTGCCATGCCTCGGAGGGCATATGAAGCATACCTACACCTGATCTCTCTCTTTATATAGCCAACTTTTTCTCGTACATCCTCAGTCCCAATGGGGAATAATGACAGACGAGTTGTCTATTACAGATGGTGTTACGATTTCCTCCAAGAAAACATTTATCTTCTTGATGATTAATCAGTGCTCCGTATGGTGATGGAGTGAGAATACAATTCAGCACTGTATCGTAAAAAACGACTAAGTGATATAATATGCATATAAAATCTATGCAAGGGAATGAAAACTCTCAATAAAATCCTAACTTGTTTGACCAGTGTAGGTAGCATAATCGGTCAATTAGCCTCCTATTGTGAGGAGGCCTGAGCCCAGCAGGAGTACGTATATCTTATATATTTAAACAAGCAATTCTTGTATATAATATACAGGTTGGAAGTGGACCGCTCCCGAAAACAAAGACAGGTGACCCTACTAGTCCTACTTGTAATGATAGGCTAGAAAAAAAATCGATCGGGATGAAAATTTTTTTTTTTCACTAATATTTTTAAGTTTTTTTCACATTCCATCGTATTAGGACAGTGCCATGTAACGATAACTCGATAAAAAATACGTAACTATACTCAGATGAAAAAAGACGCAATCTATTCAAAACGTACAATCATATGTTCAAGAGTTCAACGACCTCGCGTAGTGAAAAAAAAATTTTTTTTTTCATCCGAATCGATTTTTTTTCTACCCTATCATTACAAGTAGGACTTTTGGGTACTACAAGTAGGATGTAGGAGGGTTACCTGTCTTTGTTTTCGGGAGCGGTCCCCTTACACCCTGTATATACATATGTATATATATTCTGGATCTCGACAAAGGCACCAACAATTTTCATGAAATTTAGCATGTAGGGGGTTTCGGGGGCGATTAATCGATCTAGCTAGGTTTCATTTCTAGAAAATATTGTTTTGTATGTATTTTCAGGCAATAAAAAATATAATTTTTCATTGGCTGAAAACTATTAACATATGAAGGCAAATTTTGATGCTGTCACTAAGAATAGACATAGCTCAGTTGGAACATTGAGTAGTCTAATCCTAACAAGCCGGCACTCGGTTCGGATCCTTAGCGTCTCTTTTTTAATTTTTGACCTTTTTTATTTTTTTTATTAATTATTAACATTTGCCCGTGTCTTCGTCCGCGTAGAAGCCGAAAAGGGTTCTAATAGATTATTTTATGTTTTTACGTTATTAATTTTATTATTTTTTATAAATTATTATATTTACATGTTTGTATACTTATAAGGGGGGCATAGTCCGGAGCGTGCTCGTTCGCGTCCCCTGCCAGTCTAATTAGACTGCTAATCCGGCTCGAAATGCGTACCGCAATGCGGGTTAGGGCGTCCCCCGGAGGCGACGCGTACCGACCCGCCCCCGTCGGTACGAACATCGGCAGTTGCGGCGATGGGGGCCGCCACCCATCACGCCTTGCCCAGTTAGGCGAGTCGAGGAGAACGGAGTGCCGGGTGGGCACGTGGAATGTAAGAGGTTGTGTGGAAGGTAAGTTGCACGAGCTGATATCCGTCATGGCGGACAAACAGCTAGACGTGCTCTGTGTAACAGAGACCAAGCGAAGGGGCAGCGACGCCTGCGATCTTCCTGGTGGCGGGATGGCTCTGTGGTCTGGTGTACCACAGAGCGATCGAGCCAGCATGGGGGTAGGAGTGCTGTTGTCCTCTCGCTTGGCCTCAGGTGTGAAGGATTACGGAATGTATGATCCCAGACTTCTCTGGGTCCGTATAAAACTAGGTGTCACCAAGGTATTCATGGTTGTAGCATATGCTCCCGTAGGATCCTCGGTGGCATCAGACCTAGAGAAGTTTTGGGACAATGTTAGGGAAGTTCTGGATATGGCAGAAACCAGTGAACGCGTGATTGTATGCGGAGATTTGAACGGATGGGTGGGGACCAAGCGTCCCGACTATGAGGACGTACTTGGTCCATTTGGTGATAAGAGAGTGAACGACGCAGGTAGGCTCATAGCGGATGTATGCATGGAGAGAAACCTTATTGTGTCAAACACATTTTTCCAACATAAGGACATCCATATGTATACATGGAGAAGGAATGAACAGAAAAGCATAATAGATTTAATTTTGGTAGACAGTCGCCTCCGAAGCAAAATGTTGGACGCAAGAGCCTACAGGGGCCCCACAGTCGACACGGACCACTATCTCGTTATTGCGAGATTTAGTGGTCTGTTCAGAAAGTGGAGGCACTGGCGAGAGCGTGTCCACTTCGGAGGGCTTGAAAGAATAAAGGTTGAAAGGTTGCAAGAAGAGTGTGTAAGAGAAAAGTATGCAGAGGGTGTCCGAGAACGGCTGACGATGGCAAGCCAGCCGCAATCGGACATTGAAGAATGCTGGAGAGTATTGAAAGAGAGTATGGTAGATACAGCGAAAGAAGTATGTGGAAGTTCAAAGAAGCATAGAAAAACAAATGGTGATGCATGGTGGGATGCGGAAGTGGCAGCTTCCGTAGAGCAAAAGAAGAAAGCGTGGCTGGACTATGTCTCTTCTTTGAATCTGAATGACAGTATGACTGAACAGAAGAAAGAAATATATCGGCAATGAAAGAATGACACCAAGGCCTTAGTGAAAGAGAAACGTGATAGAGCAAGTATGAGTGCAGAAGATAGGCTGACTAAAAACTTCGAGGGTAACACCAAACTCTTTTGGAGGGAGGTGAAGAAGTTTCGGGGTGGTTGGTCAGCCTTCAGAATGAATAAAATAAGGTCTAAAGGTGGAGACATTCTTACACAAACACAAGACGTGTTAAGCCGATGGAGTGAATATTTTGGTGATATGTATGCGGATGCTACGGTTGGCGCCGGTGTTGGATGTGGTTTAGTAGATCAACATTCGACAACGGCGTCCTCCGATGGCATCAGTATGGATGAAGTTGAATGGGCGATAAGAAGTTTGAAAAATGGTAAGGCAGCGGGCATTGATATGGTGTCTGCCGAGATGATCAAGCTTGGTGGCTCTTGTGTCTGGGAGGCGTTCCTGTTGCTCCTCAATTTATGTTGGAGCTCGGGAATGGTTCCCAGGGACTGGAATAGCGCAGTCATCGTGCCTTTGTTTAAAAACAAGGGTTCACGTTATGACTGCGCAAATTACAGGGCCATAAGCTTGACCAGTTTGGCAGCAAAAGTGTATGGAAAAATTATTGAAAGGAGAATGAGGATGGTGTCCGATGGTTTACTGTGTGAGACACAAGGAGGTTTCAGGAGTGGAAGGGGATGCATGGATCAAGTGTTCTCTCTGCGCAACATTGTGGAGAAGCATCTGGCTCTAGGTCAGAGGGTTTTCTGCAGTTTTGTGGATCTGGAGAGAGCATTTGACACGGTTGTACGAAAGGAACTTTGGGACATTTTACCGGAGTATGGTATTAACGGTAAACTGCTACAGGCTGTGCAGTCCAGTTACATGGGCTGTAGAGCCTGTGTGCGGCTGGATGATGGAATGTCGCCTTGGTTTGACGTCAATATTGGCGTTAAGCAGGGGTGCGTTCTGTCAGCCAGGCTGTTTATCATATATCTGGATAAATGTCTCCAAAGGTTGAACGATATGAATGTGGGAGTCCAGATGAGCGACTCAGTGGTCACTGCTCTGCTTTATGCAGATGATGCAGTCCTGCTGGCGCAGTCAGCGACTGACCTGCAGACCCTAGTCGACACAATGACAGAAGATTGTAAGAAAAGGGGTCTACGCGTGAATGTGAGCAAAACCAAAATAATGGTCTTTGAAAGAGATAAAACCAGAACAGATGTAAGAGTAACAATAGGTAATGATGTACTAGAGCAAGTGGATGAATTTGTATATCTTGGATGTGGATTTAGTCGAGATGGAAGGTACACCACTGATATAGAGCGAAGAGTGAATGCGGGAAATAGAGTGAACGGAGCGTTGGGGCAACTTCTCGGCAGCCACCACCTCAGCCAGAAGGCACGTGTAGCAATACATAACGCAGTGCTTGTCCCAACATTACTGTATGGAAGCGAGAGTTGGGTATGCAGAAAAGAGTATGATAGTAAAATTAATGCGGTCGAAATGCGATCTCTGCGGAATATCTGTGGAGTTAGGCTGACCGACCGCATTCGTAACGACGACGTAAGAGAGCGAGTAGGTATGAAAGAGAGTATTGGTGCAAAGATGCGAAAGGGAATGCTCCGATGGTTCGGACATGTGGAAAGAATGCCGAACGAACGTCTGGTTAAGAAGATATACAATGCGAAAGTGGAAGGATGTAGGTACCGAGGGAGACCGAGACTAACCTACCTAGACCAGATCGGTCATGTACTGAAGGAAGGTGGAGTCAAGAGTCTCCGAAACCGGCGAGCGTGTATGAAGAGAATTATGAATGTTGAGGAAGCGAGTGAAGTATGCAGAGATAGAGTTCTCTGGCACTCTGTTCTCTCTGCCTACCCTGCAAGGGATATGGCGTGATGATATGTATGTATGTGTGTATACTTATAAAATATAACAATATTTATTATAGTATAGGGTATTTAAAGGTCTAATAAATATGACAATAAAATTATTTTTTTTTATATATTATGGACACGAGGCTTTTTTCTTAGGAGGCTACGTTTTGAACAGCTGCACCCATTGACCGAGGCGATGGAAGGGCAGTGTGCGGCCTCATAACCCACCATGTTTTGCATCGAAGTTAGCCCGACCTCTGGTACCGCTTCCTTGACATCCGTGGCCGCCCCGGCGGGTTATCCTTTCAGGTATCATCACTATAGACGCCCCGGCAACAAACAACTGTGATGCCGAGGCGTCGGCCTCATGAGGCTGACCTTTCGGCGGGTGACGGACTAATACCCGGTCCATGCACCCGCAATACTACACCAACTGCAGTATTTCTTTGTAAACAATATTTCGTTTTTCTTTCGGATTGAAATGAGAATTACCAGGCTACTCTGTGAACTTACTCTGAAGCATGTCCCATACAACTGCCCATAGGAGAAGCAGCTTTCTCTCAAATCTACTCCCGCTACCTTAAAAATTTGACCTCAAGCTTTGTTTATGGTCATTGCGAAGTAGACTTTCATGGCAAACTGCAATCACTGAAATTCGAAGAGGTAATTTGATGGTATTTGGAGAATCTTAGAATGTTTTTTCTTGCAAACATTGCATAATTTCGGCGCGCCAGCTCTCAATTTTAAGATGTGAGCTGGGATACCGGGAGGCTTCGGTGTATTCAGGAAGTCGACCGGTTGTTTGAAGCGGGGTTTATCACTTATTCAAATATTTGCAAGTAAATGGTTTAAAGAAATTGAAACGATTGTAGTAGCGCACATAGGTAAATCATGGCGTCTTGGGACCCATATGATCAGCATCAATATGCTGTCTCTATATCGTCTCTTATTGATTGTTCCTAATATAACTCAACCTTTCCGTCTCGATTTTTGCAAATATGTTGATTAAGAGCTGTTAGACAGCGAACAAAAATATAGCAAATGACTATCTTCTCCTTTCCTAATCATTATACGGTAAAAATACCCTCGCCAGAGTCAAATAAAAATGGTTAATGCATCTTATGAGCAATGGATTTCAGTTAGTCCGATGCAATGTGTTATCATGGCTCTTAATTACAATATTCGGCTTAGAAAATTGCTGTCCAAAAATTGAAAATTTCAAACTTTACTTTCCTATGGCGCCGTGTCCTAAAAGTGTATGAGCTCTTTAAAGCTTAGAAACCTTCAAATACCGTATTAATACAGTATTGTGACTTTCGAGACATTCCAATTTTAAAGAGTATTTCCATTGTACCAAGCTTTTATGGGAGTTCAACCTTTTCAGGGTTCCGTGCCCAAAGCTTAAAACAAAACCCTATAACTAAAACTTCGCTGTCCGTCCGTCCGTCTATCTGTCACCAGTCTGCATCTCGTGAACCATGATAGACAGTTGCAATTTTCCCAAATGTTTCTGTTGCCGCTATAACGACAAGTACTAAAAAACAAAATAAATAAATACTTAAGGGGGCTCCCATACAACAAATGTCATTATGTTGTTTTTTTTTTTTTTTTTTATGTTTATTTTTTGCCTTTTTGATTTGTTTTATCATTATTTTTATTATATTTAAATATATCTATAAATACCCGATACGAAACGAATTATCGAATATATATAATATATTTAAATATATCTTCCAAAACACATTAAAAAGAAAATACCAAGCAAGGTTCGGTCATCCAGATATTATTGGTTTATACGACACTTACACAACACACACTTACTCAACTGCATACCTAACATAAAAGACCAACACTGTAAAACAAAAACTAAAAGATCAGAAATCTTATCAATAGCCACAAATTTCTACAAAAACCTATACTCCAATAAAGGCAAGAGCCAAATAATAAATACAGACTTAAACAACCATGACAATGTACCACCCGTACTAGTAGAAGAAATACACAAGGCAATCATTACACAGAAGAACGACAAAGCCCCGGGTCCCGATGGTATTAAAAACGAACTGCTTTTAGGCTGTAGAAATTATATTGCACCGGTACTAAAATATGTTTTCAACGATATTATAGACACAGAAACAATACCGACGCAGTGGACTACATCTCATTCATAAAAAGGGTGAAAAGTCAGAAATAAATAACTACAGACCCATTAGCCTAATGTCTAATATTTATAAAAATTTTTCAAAAGTAATCTTAGGTCGGATAACAAAAACTCTAGACGACAACCAACCTCGGGAACAAGCTGGATTTTGGGCAGGCTATTCAACACTGGACCATATACATGCTGTGAGACAAATTTTTGAGAAGAACAAGGAATACAAAGTACCGTTCTATTGTTGTTTCATCGACTATAACAAGGCATTTGATTCAATCGAACACGAGTACATCTGGACTTGCCTCAAGAACCAAGGAGTCGAACATAAGTACATCAGAATCATAAAAAACATATATGCAAACAGTACAGCGAAAGTAAAATTAGAAAAAGAAGGGAAAGAAATAAAAATAAATAGAGTGGTAAGACAAGGAGATCCGCTATCGCTAAAATTATTTACAGCTGTTTTAGAGGGCATCTTTCGAAAACTAAATTGGAATCAGTACGGCTTAAACATAAACGGAGAAAAACTTCCCACTTACGATTGATGACATTATATTATTCGCTGAAACAAAAGACCATATACAAAAAATGTTCATAGATCTGGAAAAAGGAAGCCGCGTGGTAGGTCTGACAATTAACACATCCAAAACCAAAGCACTAACAAATGCACTAGAAGCCCCGATTATCATAAATGGAGAACTGATCGAGTATGTGACAGAATACACCTATCTAGGCCAACAAATTTCAAATACCAAAATAATGACGAAGGAAATAGACACAAGAATCGGAAAAGCATGGAATTGTTACTGGCGACTAAAAGAAGTTATGAAGAACAAAGAAATTAAGATGTCCATTAATTCAAAACTCTACAACACCTGCGTCCTACCAGTTCTAACATATGGTTGCCAAACCTGGGCTCTCACCAAAGCGCAAAACAAAAAACTAGAAACTTGCCAGTCAGCAATGGAACGAAGCATGTTGAATATACGAAAATCTGACAAATTACGTAATCAAACTATCAGAAATCGCACTAAAATAGAAAAGGTAACGACCAGAATTCGAAAACTTAAGTGGCAATGGACAGGTCATACAATAAGAGGCTTCGAAAAATGGAACAAAAAAATAGTGTTTTGGTATCCTAGAAATAGAAAAAGAAAACGAGGCAGACAGTTTCGAAGATGGGAAGACGATATAAAGGCAATAGCAAGAAAAACATGGACTAGGACAGCGCTAAACCGAGCAAAGTGGAAAGAGATGGAGGAGGCCTTTGTCAAAGCTGGGCAAACAGACGAAATTGTCGGTGTCAACGACTCATCAGAGTCACTAATTTAAATTATTTTATGTAACTATTTTTTTGTCTGCATAAAGTCTTATATTATTATTATTGTTATTAAATTTTAATTAGCAGTAAGAGACAAGCTCAATTTAATAATGTCAAATAATACTACTAGATTATGCCGTAAATAAATTGCGAGGTTAAGTAATAATACTTAATTCAAGCAAAGTAGTACCTATATATTTAAAGTACTCTATGAAAGTAGGTAAGCATCTGCCAAACACCACTTTTTCGAGTGTCGAACAGTGTACGGCTGTGTTCAACAGTGTCGTTGATGGAAAGCGTTTTATCGAACACTGCGTCACTTTTTGTATTAAATGGAAAGCACACATTATATTTTTAACCCGACACCACAGGGAATATAGCCTCTACGTCAGTGTTCAGTTATTCCCCACGTTGATCGCTAATTTTCGTCGACATTAGAATACTGTCGGGACGGTACCAACAACATTGTATCTATATGCATATTATTTATTTTGTTACCCTGCATACAGCCCACCTGATGTGTACGCGCAACTGTCAATTACGTTCTTATCAACACGGACAGATTGTTACCGTAAAATGGGTTTTGGCATCAACGTCCAAGTCGTTGATTTTATGTGACTGTGGTACTATCTCGGACGTGTCGCCCAATTTATGGCTGTAGATGGAAAACTATCAGCAGCGTGGTCCTAGAACTTGGTAAACGACAACGTCATCAATCTGTATTCTTTTACATTATTTTCCAGATCTATATCCCAAATGGCTAATAGAAGTAGAGAAAAAGAGAGCAGATGCGGAGTTAATACGAGCTAAGGCAGAGGAACAGCGTGCTCTCGTAGCTGCTAAGAATGCAGAGGCGGCATTGTTGCAGGCTGATGCTTTGAAACGGCTCGCTGACGCAGCCAGCGCGCAGGCTGAAGCAGTTATGAGGATAGCCTCTGCATTAGAGACAAGAGGTCATACGGATATGCTGGCTATATAATGTGAGAACATCCCTGGTAGTGGAATTTTGTCTTAATATTAAATATATTATACTCTAGTATCCATATCTGCCTTGTTGGACAAGTAGCATTTGCATGGTCTGCTGTGCTGAAGTCTTGGTTTCGATCTGGCAAAGAATTATTGGGGTATACATGACGCCCAGGTGACAGCAACAACAGTATCTCCAATTGTGCAGGACCTAAAAATTATTCCTGTACTCCAGAGGATGAAAACGCAAGTGTTTAAAATAAATTAATATCGCGACGAGAAACCTGTTTTTTATTCCACCATTGTTATGTACACCGCACAATAATTAGGCTCGATAGACCTACATGCTTATAAAGTTACTTTCCCAGGCATTCTGTTATTCTGTTATATGTTTATATCTATAACCTATGACATTAATTCTGCGTTATAATAGCAACGTTTTAAGAAGCGGGCGATTGTAGGTAGTGTTATAAGTGCCCAGTATAACGCTGTCATCTATTCGCCTGGTGATTCCCTCAGCTGGTTTTTACGATTTCCTGTTTTTATGCCAGGCTATAGTATAGTCACAAGTCGCCCGATCCGAACTGCGCGACCCTCTAGTCTGCCATACACATATCTCTCAAAACCATGTGGACGGGCCACCGGTATCCGGTGTTGTCATGGGTGGCATCAATTTTAAAACCTGTAGGGGTATGAGATATTAACTACTTATATAATAATGAAATAACCAAAATATATAAAGATAAGTGTTTTATTTCTAAATTAATTTTTACAATATTATTTTTAATATTAAAGATAATCCATAACTTACAGCATTTCGAAATCATCCCTCTGAAATATAAAATAATAATAATGATTAAGAGAAAAATTACAAATTGCTAGACAATGAAATTTAAATATAACATTTATCATAATTTTTATTTTTTTCTTGCTCATGTGGCAAACAAGTAAGTAGCGCACTTGATGGTAAGTGTTATTGCCGGCCATTCCATTGTACAGTATCAGGGGTACAGCTAGGCCACTGCCTACCAATGAAAACCTCAAACTCACCTAAAATTTGAGCTAGCGACTCTCGCTCACTAAACAAAGCGCAATAACATATTGCCACTGCTCAGACGTCGATTTTCTGCGAGTGTTGTACCACCCCATAGACCGCCCCCAGCTGTATCAAGTGTGTTCAGACAATTTCACATACACAAATAACACCTAGACTGAGATAATATAATATATATAATAATAATCTGTCCACCTAGTTAGGCGTCCTACACTGCGTCGACCGATACGTGGTCGCCACTCGAGAACCTTTCTTCCCTAGTAGTTGTCGGTTCATCGAGCGATGTGGCCTGCCTATTGCTTCTTCAGCGTGCTTCATTATTCGTGCTATGTCTGTTACACCCGTTATTCTACGAATTTACGTATCTCGGATTCCATCTCGCAGCGAAATCCTGACCATAGCGCGCTGTGCGACTTTGAGCTTGGTATTGAGGCCTACATTTAGGGACCACGTTTCCGTGCCGTAAGTCATCTCATTACAACACACACTGGTCGTAGACCTGTGTTTTTAGACACAGGTATGTTGGACGAGAAAATCCTAAATTTCCCGAACGCTGACCAACCGAGTCGGATTCATCGGCTGACCTCTTTCTCTAAAATGGATTTACCTAACTGGACTGTTTGTCCAAGGTAAACATAATGATCGACATCTTCGAGAATCGCATTGCCAACTACGACCGGTACAGGAATGATATTGGCATTTGACATGACTTCCGTCTTGTCCATGTTCATTCGTAAACCCACTAGTTGGGATACCATACTGAGATCGTTGAGCATGGTGCCAAGGTCCTCCATGGATTTTGCTATAACGACGATATCGTCTGCAAATCGAAGGTGAGTATAGATGTTGATGCAGAGTCCGGTCCAGTCTAAGCGCTTGAAGACATCTTATAGTGCAGTGGTGAACAGTTTTGAAGAGATGACGTCTCCCTGTCTCACGCCTTTCTGCAACTGGATCGGTTTCGTACTCTTATCCCAAATATGGACTGACATTGTGGCTTTCCTATACAAACACTTTAGCACTTCGATATAACGATGGTCGATTTGGCACCCCTGAAGGGACTGCAGCACTGCCCAAGTTTCGACTGAATCAAAGGCGTTCATAGTCCACAAACGCTAGACACAGAGGCCGATTGTACTCCTCAGTCGATTGTACTCTTGGATAATCTGCCGAAGCGTGAAGATATGGTCTATGGTGCTATAGCCTTTCCTTTCAGCCACCTGGCTGGAAGTCATCAAGTTTGTACGTGCGTCGATTGGTCATTACCCTTGAATACAACTTGTAGACGTGGCTCAAGAGTGAGATGGGTCTAGTTTTTTAGAAGAGCTTCTTGAAGAACAGCACCATCACACTCCTGGTCCACGACTCTGGAACGTGGCCCTTGAGGCTTTTAAGACTGGCTTGTCGCTTGCCTTCAGGAGCTCTTTGGTAATTCTGTCATCTCCCAGTGCCTTTCCGTTCTTTGATTGTTATAGAGCCATTCTGATCTCGTACAAGCTGATGTCCAGGATTTCTTAGGTATAGTGCCGAGTTAGTTTGGATCTGGGATCTTGGACCAAGCCGAAAACAGTATTTTGGGATGATATTACTATTTATACATATGTGCAGTCAATTTCTGTAACTGACTCAACATTGCATAATAGCAAATTTCTAATACTCAAATGTTGATTTTCTGCAAGTCTGATACTATGATACCCTGACAAGTCAACACATTTGTTGTTGCGGGCAAAAACTCTCAACAGTGTAGTGTGTGCTTATAACTAAAAATATTTATAAAATCAAACTCACCAAATCGTTATATTCCATGACGTGTCTCCTAATAGCAGATCCATCAACCCATGTGACAAAGTCTTCTAGAGCCCGATTGACTAGAAATGCTGGATCTTTAACTACTTCTGGACCAACCCTCACATGACCCTGCTCTATGTATTTTGTGGCTTCTTTCATATTCTCTGACATTTTATCTGTTATGATACGAGGTTATTATAATATGAGTTTAAAATTTATTTTTAATCTGACTTTTTATGATTTTAGTCACAAAGTTAGATGTGTATACACTTTTCTTAGGAGAACTAAATACAAAGACAAAAGTTGCACTCAGCTATAAATTAACTTCCTAAAAAAAGATTTTTAAAATGAGATCAGTAGTACTAAGATTATCCCTGCACAACAATTTTAATGACATTCCCTTATTAGTGACCATTTTTTTAATATGTTTGATGTCATATTCTAAGACTTCCTCAATAGATAGAAAATTGCTTTTTGCATGTATATAATTAACTTACTTCGAACCATAACAGATGGTAATCTTCTTCTACAAAATCCACTTGCACTAACATTAGCAGCCAATGCCAAGTCCCATCTTGTGGGGATTAGACCCATCTGGTATAACTTCTCCAATAGCTGAGCACTTGATTCTGTTCGGAATTCATTGTTTGGATCGAGTTCTTTTATCTTGTCAGCTAGTTCACGGATTTCTCTAGATAATTTGTTGTACCTTAAATAAAATAAATTATTATTATCAATGTACACATTTAATTTTATGGCAGTACAGTTTTAACACAATATAGCCAAGACATATGTACAGATAGGGCATCCTTATACCTGAGAAATGGTTTGGATATGGATTTTATCACTTATCACCCAGTTAGTTAACTTTAGTAGTCTTAAGTAGTGACATCTTATGCCGAGTGTCATGAGTTCAATCCTTACCGAGGACAACGATTTGTGCGATCAACAAATGATTATTCCGAGTCTAAGTGTAGATTGCGTGCCTTAATTGTATGTAAACAAATGTCTCCCCCGTGATCCTTTTGATTCTAAGTGCAGGGGTTTTAAACTTATACTCGTGACTGAAAATAATGTTAAGTGAAACTCAAATAGAAACTCATCCTCATCATCACAGCCCATATATGGCCCACTGTTGGGCTCGGGCCTCCTCCGTAATGGGAGGGTAATTAACCTACTATACCACACTGGTCAACGTGTTGGCTCGGTTTTGTTTCGAGTTCGCCATCTCTTACATAGATGTTACATATGTTTTATATCTCTTAGTCGTCTGTTACGATCACCCACGGGTAAGATGCGGGGTGGTGAATTGTATTCTTACTTCGTCACCACACGGATAAGATAAATAGAAACTACACAGGGAAAATATTTTTTTTTAGAAATATGTATTAACTGAAAAGAACTGGCATTAACTGCAATGAGAAATTATGTAGTAAACGTACCTACTTTGTATAATCTTCCCGTTTTTGTATATGATATTTTTTCATAATTTTAACTTCATTTAGATTATTGTCAACTTTCCATGATATAAAGTCTACTTTCTTTAATAATTTCTGCTCGTGAAACTTTAATTTCCTAACCATGTTTTATACTTTTGTTTTTAATAAATATTCACAAGAAAACAATTATTCCCACATGTACAGATAGCATAGAGTATTTTTTTTTTTTTTGTGTGTGACTTATAGTCTGTCTAATCCAGTGTATTAACAGTTCGCCTATAGAGATTTTGTATGAGATTTTTAATTCCACCCTGTTGCGTTAGATGGCGCCAATATTAAGCTTTGTTACGATAAAAATAATATAAAATTAATTTATATTATATGAGCTTATTTGTATTTGAGTAAAACATTCATTTTAATTCTTTTTGTTTTTATAAATGACATGTTAATTTTTATACATTTTATTGTATTTTGCGTAAAAAGAAACGTGCTGCCGCCATGGCAGCCATTTAAAAAAAATACCTTGCGAGCAGTGTGACCAAATTTAGCAGAATTTTGCGATTTTAGCAAATTCAATCTCAAATTTATGACAGTAGATTGTGTCGCAGACTTTAAAATTAGGCAGATTTTGGCATAATATTGAAAAAGTTCCGCAGGAAACTAGCGGGATTAGACATTATTTAATTACCATTCGGTAGTTGCGAAAACATATTTAAAAAAACCTGCCTTTCTTAAAGAACGTATTTTTTTTTCTTCTAAAGGCACCTTTCATTCTTGGGGAAAATACCCCTTAAATGTATATTTTGCTTTGAAATTGTATGTAATATACATTTTATGCGCAGATATCGTCAGTTAATTGTTTCGTCCGCGTCAGAAAATATGACCAGAACTATCGTGTTGAATGGGAGAAGGTGTTTTCATCTTGCTTATGAAGATCCAAAAATGAGAGCAATGCCGCTTTTTGTAAAGTATGTAATAACAGTAGTTTCATGACTTTCTGTTTTTAAATAACATGTAAACTCCGTGAAACATAAAAAAAATGTGATTATTCTGGACAGTCGTCGGTAAGAGACTCTTTTTACTTATGTTGCTCAAAAATACTTGTAATGTAGTTAGTAAACAATTCACATCTGTATGTAACATAAGACATAACTGAAGAGGTAAAAAAAGCTGAAATTAAAATGTGTATGTTTCTGGCAAAACATAATTTATCATTTAGAGTTATGGATCATTTGAACGAGTTACTTGAAAAATGTTTGCATGATTCAGCAATTGCAAGATCATTTTTATGTAAACGCACTAAAGCTGCTGATTGACATATAATGTTCTCAAACCTGAAGTTGGAAAAGAATTGCATGCTGAATTGGCTTCTGGGGGGGCTCACTTAAAACATTACTTATTTTTACTGACCGTCGCGCCGCCTACAGATTGGTTGTACAAACTTAACTGCTGCCATTTTGTCCTGCCTGTCAAACGTTTGACAACTGAGAATTGTTATTTTTTGTTCCTAGCGTAGGTACTTATTGTCATCGATCTATTTTCGGTTATTGATATTTTTCTGAAAATTATCTCAAAAAAATTACTTAGAAAATGTATATTATGTATATTGTATAAAAATTACTTAGAAAATGTATATTAATTTTAATGAATAATTGAATCCTCCCTAGCCCAGGAGGCCGCTCTCCATTTACACCACTTATCGACAGATGGCGTCTGTACCTGAGCTTTGCTGTTGCCTCTATACCTATACACAAAGAGTAAAGTTATTAAACTGAAAAAGAGTGGCAACTCGATGATAAAATATGCATGTATGGAAAGTGCTGCCACCCAGAGTTTAGGCGGTGAACTAAAGTTGAAGTAATATATATACATATCTACATGTGTATGTATAATTACATAGAATTTTCTTTTACTATGAAAGCTACCCTGAAATATAAAAAATAACATATCAGCTGATAACTAAACAATAATAATATCAGCCTAACAATGAAACTTGAGATAATTTTCAGAAAGAATATCAATAACCGAAAATAGATCGATGACAATAAGTACCTATGCTAGGAACAAAAAATAACAATTCTCAGTTGTCAAACGTTTGACAGGCAGGACAAAATGGCAGCAGTTAAGTTTGTACAACAAATCTGTAGGCGGCGCGACGGTCAGTAAAAATAAGAAATGTTTTAAGTGTGCCCCCCCAGCCTATACATCATAGACCTTTTATAATAGGGACTCGACATATTGTTCTATACGTACAATTGCTTATATTAATATTATCCATTTTGAAGGCACACACATAAACATATATCTATCTCGTTCTTACTCAGCACTGTGTCTCGCAGGAAAACAATATAACAGTATTACAGTGCGTACATAAAGTGAAAAATGAATATACGTAAATCATGGAAGTAATAAGTACTCTGTACAACAGGAATGAGCTGTTGTCGCAAAATTGAAGCCGAGCGAGAGCTCAGAGAGCTCTCTGGCGATGGTGACCATATTGAAATATGATTTAAGGACAATAATTATAAAAAATATTTGTGATCTGACGTCAGCAGATCATTGCTTCAGATGGATTTTAATCGAAGATGCCAATAATAAACTTGCCCTTTGTGGCACTATACATTTCCTGTTTTTGCTTGCTTTTCACACTCGCGTCATATAGGTAGATACTTATCTACTGGTCCTTGTGGGACACGACATGCAGCTGGACTGAGATAAAATTACGATAAGGTGGTGTGTGGTATATTTAATTAAGAAAAACAGTTAAGTTTACATTTAAGTTTAATTCTAAATCAGACATTGCTAAATAAGACAGTCTTGTGAAGTTTCTGCCGCAAACCCAGCTTATTCTTTATATGTTTCATTGATTCTAATTTTGCATTGAGTTAAACGTAAATTGAGATATGAATTCGCTAACGCCTTCATCAATAGAATATCATGTGGATCTTCAAATATAGATTGAGGAGGATGTGCTGATTCTAACGATGTATGTAGTTTGCTATAAAATTCTCGGACGACATACCTACACGATAATTTTATTTTTGTTTACGTTTTTTAACGATTGATTTAATAATGTAATAAACAGTTTTCTATGGTATTGTGATCCAATAACACCACACAATTTGAACAAGAAATTTTGTGAATCATCCCATTCACGATATATCCAGTAATATAAAAAATAATGTTCAGTTTAAAATCTGAAACACAAGCGTTATCTACGAGATCTCATCATTCATCATCTATTGATGTCGATCATGTCGACTGATCTTTATTACATTCTTTCACAATAGCTTTCTTTTTGTTCCTAAATTTTCTAAAGAACTTAATGTTAGGGACATTAAGATCTTTAGGAAATTTGAAATCTAAACAAAGTTATTTTTATAAAAAAATAAAAAATACATAGGTATTTAAGTTATTTGTTCTTGAACTAGGATTGAATAGTCATGCATGGTCACCGTAATTCTTCACTAACAAATTATGTTATTATTATTATTTACGATTTCATGTGGGGTTGTCAGGTCAGGTGTCCGTATTTCATACATATAAAAGAAAACCTATACCCCAATCGCAAAATGTTTGCGTTAATAAGGTTTTACACTTAGCAACAAAAAATATTGCTTTAATATGTCGGTAATAAATTATTATTTATATTTAAAAACATTTTAGAAGTAAATGTTTTTACTTCATTACATTCTGGGGGGGCACACTTAAAACATTTCTTATTTTTACTGACCGTCGCGCCGCCTACAGATTGGTTGTACAAACTTAACTGCTGCCATTTTGTCCTGCCTGTCAAACGTTTGACAACTGAGAATTGTTATTTTTTGTTCCTAGCGTAGGTACTTATTGTCATCGAACTATTTTCGGTTATTGATATTCTTTCTGAAAATTATCTCAAGTTTCATTGTTAGGCTGATATTATTATTGTTTAGTTATCAGCTGATATGTTATTTTTTATATTTTAGGGTAGCTTTCATAGTAAAAGAAAATTCTATGTAATTACACATACACATGTAGATATGTATATATATATATTACTTCAACTTTAGTTCACCGCCTAAACGCTGGGTGGCAGCACTTTCCATACATGCATATTTTATCATCGAGTTGCCACTCTTTTTCAGTTTAATAACTTTACTCTTTGATTACATTACATCAATCGCATATTTTTCTACCAACAAGGAAAGGATTGAAATCAACTTAACTCTGGCAATTCTAAGTCCACTATTAAAACGGGACACGGGGTACACTGGTTGCCCTCTCACACGGCTTCATTTTTATTTTGCGCGCAACAAGACTCTTAGTACCTTAGCATATGGTTTATTTTCTTTATTTTTGCTGCAAGATGCACAGATAGAGCTCATTCCTGTTCAAAGAGTAAAGTTATTAAACTGAAAAAGAGTGGCAACTCCATGATAAAATATGCATGTATGGAAGGTGCTGCTACCCACAGTTTACGCGGTGAACTAAAGTTGAAGTGATATATATACATATCTACATGTGTATGTGTAATTATATAGAATTTTCTTTTACTATGAAAACTACCCTGAAATATAAAAAAACATATCAGCTGATAACGAAGCAATAATAATATCAGCTTAACAATGAAAATTGAGATAATTTTCAAAAAGTACATCAATAACCGTAAATAGATTGATGACAATAAGTACCTACGCTAGGAACAAAAAATAACAATTCTCAGTTGTCAAACGTTTGACATACAGGACAAAATGGCAGCAGTTAAGTTTGTACAAACAATCTGTAGGCTGCGCGACGGTCAGTAAAAATAAGTAATGTTTTAAGTGTGCCCCCCCCCCCCCCAGTTCCTGTTGTACAGAGTACTTATTACTTCCATGACGTAAATATCTAATGAGGCCTAAAATCCGCCATGTTTAGCGGACCAAATGTCATTGTCAGTCAGTTCAGCCGGTACTTGTCTTGTCAAAAAGTCGTGGTATAAATCAAAATATAGTGCCACAAACTTATCTGACCCGGTGACAGCGTCGCTGTTATCGCATTTAGTGTTGCCAGTAAAATTACATTTGCAATAAAATCGGTAAGTACTTCCCCATGTGGGAACGGGTTTAGAAAACAATATTCAACTCCTTTACAGAATTTTCTGTGCAAGTCATCAAAAATATAGCATATTCACCCGTGGGCTCACGGATGGGAAGTAGATAAATGTGTTACAAGTATTAATGCTTACGAACACATTATATTATGCTTACTAGAGAAACAAAAATGTAGTTTTTATAAATAATTATATTTTAACACAATAATTATGATCTACAAATATAGGGCAAATTATTTGTAATGAACATATTCCTGGTATAATCATTTGAAACGTGAGTCACTTCATCATATGAATCATCACTTTCAGTCTCACTGTCACTGTCTAAAGTCATAATGGAAGGCTCCTCTAAATATGGGATACATATTTAGTATTCGTTTTCAAATTTTTTCACGTGATTTCAGTGATTTTTCCATTCGTTTATAGTTATTTTATTAATAGCCTCTGCAATTAATTTAGGCGTTGTTGAATTAGAGTTTTTAATATTCTGCTCTATTATATTTCGTTTCATTGAGCTCCAAATCATTTCAATTGGATTTAATCGCAAGGGTATGGTAGAATGGATTTCGTCAATTTCATAACTTCGCTTAGACTTGTGTCTTAATTATTTCATAAAGCTGCGCCTTTGTAAGCCGTTAATTCCATTTAAAATCTATCTCCTCTTGAAGTACATCATTAACTTTGGAATTGTGGGAATTATTTTTTGCACACTGTAAAATTGATGTATTTTTCGTCTATTGACACCGAAATCAAAATCACCAACTTCAATTTTACTTTTCGACCTCTTCAGTCTTTTTTTTGGTGTAGAAATTTTTACTCCACTCTCATCGGCCTGTCCTTTTTTCCTTTACAAGTTTTCTTCGTTCGTCTCTCCAACCCTTAAATAAATATTTTTTACATTAAATACACATGTATTTTCTGATCATAAACAGATAGATGTTTACACAGAGATACATATATATACTAACTATGTACATACAAGAAAATTATGTTACAGTTAATAACAATCAAGTACATTCTTTACAATTAAATTTACATAAATAGAATACTATTGTGTTATTTGTATAAATATATAATAATTATATTCAAAATATAATTAGACTCTAAGAACAAATTAATTCATTATATTTAACACAACAAATTATACATAATGTTTATTAATAGTGTTCTTTTTATTTCAAAAACTAGCAACACTAACCTATGGCTGTTTATATAATTTTTCAAAAGGTATTAATGATGCCTGAAGATGTTTTTCTTCCTTCATATAACTTAAAACTTGTAATATAACATTTACTGCATCACATTTCGCATTTTAAAACCACAAAAAGTAAATAAACATGGAGTAAACAACCAACAACTGAAATATCAGCATATAGGGAGGACGATTGACGTTTGATGACATTTCAAAATGGCGTCATTAGTTCATCAATTTGCCACCGGGTCAGATAAGTTTGTGGCACTATAACTAATTATCTATCAATATTTTGCTTGTGATTTAAAATAATTGAAGCCAAATGTAAATAATTACATCGCAAATATGCCAGTGTGTAGTGCAATAGGTTGCGGCATAAGAAAAACACCAAATCAGCCATCTTTAACCATACACAGGTACGCTATAAATAACATTAAAAATATTGGTTATTGTTAATGTTGCCGGGGAAATAGAGGAAGATTTACATTATAATTAGCAAGCTTCTTATGTGCAGTTGTAGGTCATGAATGGATTTGACTTATTTAACTATATTTTTACGCTTAAATAATGTTAATTTATTAGCTGGGGTTGTACATTATTTATCGACTTTGATATCGATTTAATATGGTTCATCATCTCACAGCCCATAAATGTCCCACTGTTGGGCAGGGGCCTCCTCCACAATGGGAGGGAAATTAACCTACTATACCGCGCTGGTCAGACGTGTTGGTATAGGGTTTTGTTTCGAGTTTTCCTTCTCTCGCATAGATGTTATATGCGTTTTATATCCCTTAGTCGTCCCGTACGATCACCCATGGGCAAGACACGGGGTGGTGAATTGTATTCTTACTCCGTCGATGTTTGCTTATATAAAATTTCTTACTTTATCATGCTCGGGGTAGCATAAGCTTAAAACATGCAAAAATAATCATTAAAACATATTTTATAGGATCCCAAGAAATGAGCGTAAAAAGCAAAAGTGGCTGGAAGCCATTGGAATGGAAAATATAAACCCAAACGTAAAGGATATTTATATTTGCTCGCTACATTTTGATGATAAATGTTTCAACAAAACTCTGGATGTGACTCGACTAAGAGATGATGCCGTGCCCTTCAAATTTGCAAGAGTAAGTTAATACTGTATATACTTTTATAGTTAGTATTGATATGCTTTTTTTTATTATATACATATTTTAATACATACATATAATTTTACAACAAAACATGCTATAAAAGGATCAAAATAAATATACAAGTTTTTTATGGTGGGGCGATGATCAGCAGGATAGTCGTTGACTGTCTTATTATATAATTCCTGCTCCGTCTTCGCAGTTGAAGGCCTTAATATGTCTTCTCATGCCTTTCACCCTCATGGAGACTGCTTGTATAATTGAAATTTGTACTTTTACTTTTAGCCTTTGATATACTTGTTGCTGCTACATTATTACTGATATGCTAGTTACGACTAGTTGTGGTCTATGTCATTCTCAATCTATATTAACTATTTTAGAAAAACGTATGGTTTTTGTGGCTGCGATTCCATCCAAGAAATGTACTTGCTCAATTTGAATGATAATGATGACATTATCAAAAATACTGTGGACACAATTATTCTAAACTAATATTTCAATATTTTGCAGCAACATGCCAGCCAACATAAAACTGGCATATTAAAAGAAAATCAGTTGGAAACAATTCCTGTTTTGGCTGGTCCTGACATCTCTACCTTGGTAAATTCTTATATAATTTATATTTGTTTACTAATACCATACATGGAAATTGATCATCAATCATGACATGTAAACTATTATCTACCACCACAATTTTATTTACAGGTCCCTCTAAAAGTTGCCAATACCAGTACACATACTGCTCCTCATGCTGTTGCTGGTACTTCAGGAATTGCAACTTGACAACAGGAATGACGTTTGTAATTAAATGTTCTGAAGGTGTTTTGTTTTTTTTTTATCACGCGATCCTTGATAAGTTTAAAATTTGAATCACTCTCACTTATGGTGCGACGCACCTATCTTGAGGTGTGTTACGTACTTTAGAGTCGGCAACACAATTAAAATAGATTGTAATAGAGAGGTAAGTAGTTTAAGAAAAACACGTACACTTATTTTAATATCCAAAACAGCATAGCTAGCATGCTAACGTTTTATCGCCGACATAAAGCTTCCATGCCTTTCATTCGGTATATACGCAAATGCGAGCGAGACGGCAACATACGAAACGACGATACAATTTTGCATGTTAGAGATGGGCAGATGGCACTGTACTACGGCATATGCTTATGTTTTGCGGTCACTGAGTTGTCAAACGGCAACTTTATAAAATCAGTGTAGCAACTTTTAAAACTCGTCATATCGTTTACTTGGCAAATTTGAAGCACGAACTTGTCTTAGATTTTACACATCTAAATCAAAGTATCTTTTTACATATCAATAAACTTCCTATTAAAGTATAAATTCTACAAATAATACTAAAAGAAATTTAAAATAAAATGAGGCAAGAACGTTTATCGATAAAACCAAATAGCATTAAAATCTGAGCAGCACTAAAACCGCCATGTTTAGCGGACCGATGACGTCACAGTGGCACGCATATTTTGTTGACATTTCATTTCCATAGGTTTCATACTGCCATGCTATATATTTAATGGTCTAATCTAAGAAGTGCACTTTGACAGCTGTCAAGTGTACACAGCAGCTACAGCTGTCAGCTGTAAGTTGTCTAGGTATGTGAACCGAATAATTGCTATCGAAAATATCCGATTTTACTGAGAAATCGATATTGATTCTTTATAAATAATAATCGGTGTATTTTTTATTTTTAAAAAAGGTGATGAATAAATTAAGTGCTAAATTAGTACTAAACAAATTTAATTATTTCAGCATAGAATCTATTCATCATATTTAGTAGGATTAGGTTAATTAAAAACAGAGGAAATGGCTTTTTATTAAGAATTACTACTATTACTTGAATTATCAGCGTCGCGAACATTAATAATTATTTCCTCATCAATCAAAGTGTCGAAATGTACATCTCTGTCAAAATCTCTATTCGATTAATTGTATTATTCTAATATTTTTACCGATTATTTGGATATTCGTGAATTGGAAGTTGTCAAGCACTATTGTATAGAACGTGATGAGGTGACATTGTTAGATCTTTAACAACAATTACTGTTTACCATGTTATTTTTATTTTAAATTATTTTTACGGGTTTCTACGGGCAATGTTAATTATGTAAATAACTTAATAGTTGTTTAAAATTTCAGATTTAGTATTTACAATCATGTGTATACGTTTGACCGAGGTTATAGTGTATTAAAAAATGTAAAACGTCAAAATGCACTTCTTAGATTAGATAAACTATAGTTGTTAGCCTCTGGTGGCTATAACAACTTTACCCGGATTGTGGGTGAGCGCTGAGGCCTCTCAACCCGTAAAGCATAGAGTACTTAGAGTAAAACTTTATAAATATGGAGGGTAAAAACTAAGGAGAACCATCTTGTATGGGGGATTAGTCCAAAAAGTGTCCACTTGTAAACAGCAAATTATTGTTCGAATACTCACCGAAATAGCGCTAGTGTAGCAAGTGGAAATGATATGAATGTAGCAGTAATAAACAGAGTGAAGTGTGCTGAGTTACGTAGTCAACTGTCATTTGATAAATAATAAACTATGAACCTATAAAATTTCTGGCGCTCTTTTTAAAATGCTTCCACTTGCTACTATAGCGCCACCTTAATTTGCTCCCGTTTATTGGACACTTCTTAATACACTGAGATGGTCCTCCTTAGTTTTTACCCTCCATAATTATAAATTAAAATTATAATTAATATATTATCTATGAGGAAAACAGAGTAAAATAAGAACACAGACTAAAAATACTATGTACTCTATGAAGGATATGGAATATAATAGGAATCACAGAGAAAATAATATAAACAATGTATTTTGGAGAATTTTGTCGGCCACGTGAAAGCATCGTGTGGTGGTGTTGTATCTTGTATTAACAATGGCTGCTTTTCATTTAGTTAACACAGAGGGACTCTGCGGTACATTGTGAAACACTGCCAAACACTGTGTAAAAGTTTAAATGAAAAAGCTTACAATGTTTGGCAGTGTTTCACAATGTACCGCAGAGTCCCTCTGTGTTGTAAATGGAAAGCAACTAATGTGGCCATAATACTGTTAAAGCGACCATTGGACATCATCATCTCAGCTTATATATGTATATGTCCCATATGGCTCAAGCTGGGGGGGGCACAGTTAAAACGTTACTTATTTTTATTGATCGTCGCGCCGCCTACAGATTGTTTGTACAAACATAGCTGCCATTTTGCTGTAATTGTCAAAAGTTTGACAACTGAGAATTGTTATTTTTTTTGTTCCTAGCGTATGTACTACATACATACATACACACATACATACATATCATCACGCCATATCCCTTGCAGGGTAGGCAGAGAGAACAGAGTGCCAGAGAACTCTATCTCTGCATACTTCACTCGCTTCCTCAACATTCATAATTCTCTTCATACATGCTCGCCGGTTTCGGAGACTCTTGACTCCACCTTCCTTCAGTACATGACCGATCTGGTCTAGGTAGGTTAGTCTCGGTCTCCCTCGGTACCTACATCCTTCCACTTTCGCATTGTATATCTTCTTAAACAGGCGTTCGTTCGGCATTCTTTCCACATGTCCGAACCATCGGAGCATTCCCTTTCGCATCTTTACACCAATACTCTCTTTCATACCTACTCGCTCTCTTACGTCGTCGTTACGAATGCGGTCGGTCAGCCTAACTCCACAGATTTTCCGCAGAGATCGCATTTCGACCGCATTAATTTTACTATCATACTCTTTTCTGCATACCCAACTCTCGCTTCCATACAGTAATGTTGGGACAAGCACTGCGTTATGTATTGCTACACGTGCCTTCTGGCTGAGGTGGTGGCTGCCGAAAAGTTGCCCCAACGCTCCGTTCACTCTATTTCCCGCATTCACTCTTCGCTCTATATCAGTGGTGTACCTTCCATCTCGGCTAAATCCACATCCAAGATATACAAATTCATCCACTTGCTCTAGTACATCATTACCTATTGTTACTCTTACATCTGTTCTGGTTTTATCTCTTTCAAAGACCATTATTTTGGTTTTGCTCACATTCACGCGTAGACCCCTTTTCTTACAATCTTCTGTCATTGTGTCGACTAGGGTCTGCAGGTCAGTCGCTGACTGTGCCAGCAGGACTGCATCATCTGCATAAAGCAGAGCAGTGACCACTGAGTCGCCCATCTGGACTCCCACATTCATATCGTTCAACCTTTGGAGACATTTATCCAGATATATGATAAACAGCCTGGCTGACAGAACGCACCCCTGCTTAACGCCGATATTGACGTCAAACCAAGGCGACATTCCATCATCCAGCCGCACACAGGCTCTACAGCCCATGTAACTGGACTGCACAGCCTGTAGCAGTTTACCGTTAATACCATACTCCGGTAAAATGTCCCAAAGTTCCTTTCGTACAACCGTGTCAAATGCTCTCTCCAGATCCACAAAACTGCAGAAAACCCTCTGACCTAGAGCCAGATGTTTCTCCACAATGTTGCGCAGAGAGAACACTTGATCCATGCATCCCCTTCCACTCCTGAAACCTCCTTGTGTCTCACACAGTAAACCATCGGACACCATCCTCATTCTCCTTTCAATAATTTTTCCATACACTTTTGCTGCCAAACTGGTCAAGCTTATGGCTCTGTAATTTGCGCAGTCATAACGTGAACCCTTGTTTTTAAACAAAGGCACGATGGCTGCGCTATTCCAGTCCCTGGGAACCATTCCCGAGCTCCAACATAAATTGAGGAGCAACAGGAACGCCTCCCAGACACAAGAGCCACCGAGCTTGATCATCTCGGCAGACACCATATCAATGCCCGCTGCCTTACCATTTTTCAAACTTCTTATCGCCCATTCAACTTCATCCATACTGATGCCATCGGAGGACGCCGCTGTCGAATGTTGATCTACTAAACCACATCCAACACCGGCGCCAACCGTAGCATCCGCATACATATCGCCAAAATATTCACTCCATCGGCTTAACACGTCTTGTGTTTGTGTAAGAATGTCTCCACCTTTAGACCTTATTTTATTCATTCTGAAGGCTGACCAACCACCCCGAGACTTCTTCACCTCCCTCCAAAAGAGTTTGGTGTTACCCTCGAAGTTTTTAGTCAGCCTATCTTCTGCACTCATACTTGCTCTATCACGTTTCTCTTTCACTAAGGCCTTGGTGTCATTCTTACATTGCCGATATATTTCTTTCTTCTGTTCAGTCATACTGTCATTCAGATTCAAAGAAGAGACATAGTCCAGCCACGCTTTCTTCTTTTGCTCTACGGAAGCTGCCACTTCCGCATCCCACCATGCATCACCATTTGTTTTTCTATGCTTCTTTGAACTTCCACATACTTCTTTCGCTGTATCTACCATACTCTCTTTCAATACTCTCCAGCATTCTTCAATGTCCGATTGCGGCTGGCTTGCCATCGTCAGCCGTTCTCGGACACCCTCTGCATACTTTTCTCTTACACACTCTTCTTGCAACCTTTCAACCTTTATTCTTTCAAGCCCTCCGAAGTGGACACGCTCTCGCCAGTGCCTCCACTTTCTGAACAGACCACTAAATCTCGCAATAACGAGATAGTGGTCCGTGTCGACTGTGGGGCCCCTGTAGGCTCTTGCGTCCAATATTTTGCTTCGGAGGCGACTGTCTACCAAAATTAAATCTATTATGCTTTTCTGTTCATTCCTTCTCCATGTATACATATGGATGTCCTTATGTTGGAAAAATGTGTTTGACACAATAAGGTTTCTCTCCATGCATACATCCGCTATGAGCCTACCTGCGTCGTTTACTCTCTTATCACCAAATGGACCAAGTACGTCCTCATAGTCGGGACGCTTGGTCCCCCACCCATCCGTTCAAATCTCCGCATACAATCACGCGTTCACTGGTTTCTGCCATATCCAGAACTTCCCTAACATTATCCCAAAACTTCTCTAGGTCTGATGCCACCGAGGATCCTACGGGAGCATATGCTACAACCATCCAACAGCACTCCTACCCCCATGCTGGCTCGATCGCTCTGTGGTACATCAGACCACAGAGCCATCCCGCCACCAGGAAGATCGCAGGCGTCGCTGCCCCTTCGCTTGGTCTCTGTTACACAGAGCACGTCTAGCTGTTTGTCCGCCATGACGGATATCAGCTCGTGCAACTTACCTTCCACACAACCTCTTACATTCCACGTGCCCACCCGGCACTCCGCTCTCCTCGACTCGCCTAACTGGGCAAGGCGTGATGGATGGCGGCCCCCATCGCCGCAACTGCCGATGTTCGTACCGACGGGGGCGGGTCGGTACGCGTCGCCTCCGGGGGACGCCCTAACCCGCATTGCGGTACGCATTTCGAGCCGGATTAGCAGTCTAATTAGACTGGCAGGGGACGCGAACGAGCACGCTCCGGACTATGCCCCCCTGCGTATGTACTTATTGTCAATAATCTATTTTCGGTTATTAATGTTCGTTCTGGAAATTATCTCAATTTTCATTATTAAGTTTATACTATTGCCGTTTCGTTAACGGCTCATATGTTATTTTTATATTTCAGGGTAGGTTTCATAGTAAAGAAAAATCCTATATAATTACATACACACAATATGTAGATACGTAGGTATATATGTATATTACTTCAACTTTAGTTCACCGCCTTAGCTCTAGGTAGCAGCACTTTCCATACATGCATATTTTACCATCGAGTTGCCACTCTTTTTCAGTTAATATAATTTTACTCTTTGGGCTCAAGCCTCCTTCACACTAGGAGGGAAATTGCACTACTGCACCACGCTAGTTACAGGTGTTGATATAAAAAGTTTTATTTCTAGTTATCCTTCTCTTACAAAAATGTTATATGCATATTTTATTTCTTAACCGTCTTTTACGATCACCTATTGGTAAAATAGGAGTATAGTGAATTGTATTCTTACTCCGTCATCATGCAGAAAATTTTGTCTACATACATTTTAAAAGTTATTGTTAACTTCAAATGATCCTACTAATATTATAAACGCGAAAGTTTGTAATAATGTATGGATGTGAACATCTTTGTTGCTCTTTCACGCAAAAACTACAAAATTGATTTTGATGAAACTTTATAGTAATATAGCTTGCACATCAGAATAACACATAGGCTATAATTTAAAAAGATATTTTGTAAATTGGCTAAAATATAACGATCAAAATTGCTTAAGACAGAAAAAATCGCCCATCTGCGAGCTATTTTTGCATACGCTGCAAAGATCTTGAAACTCAGACGAATGTTATGTATTGTGGAAATGTACCTCATAAATAGTTCTACAAAAAAGTCCGCGACAGCATATATCTATTTTTAATATGTAAGCATTTATCGTTAAAATAGTACATTTAAAATACAAAATAATTTGGTATTTATTGCCGATGCACATTTTATAGTAACTAATTGATTCTTATGCAAACAAATGCTTTTATTGCTTTTGATATTTAAAGTACATATTTTTGCCTTTTACCGTGTGTCGTTTGGTACAATATTTCAAAAGTTAGGACAATAAGAATGCGCAGTGCTGTGGTCAGGCAGCAAACGGGCGCACTACAGAAATAGGGCTAGAAATCTATGATCGCCGATTGTGCGACCCGAACACAAGTAAAGGCGTGAGGGAGAGGCATCGTTGATGATTGTTGTATTTTTGATAGCACTATCGATTTGTTAATAACATACTATACCTGTATATATCTAGATAGGTAGTGAAAGTTTGTGAAACATCTTTTTGTGCGCCTTGGCAGTAAAATTGTGTCGACTACAGGAAATGATAGATTAGGTAGGTACTAAGGTAAATGTGTCATGCCGTGATACTACGCCGCTATTCTCTAGTCATTTGTGTGTGCGCGCGTATGACAGGGGTAGCTGTCTAACATAAGTGTGAGATTAAAAATTAAATATTAATCTTAAATTAAATTCACTCTTTTTATATGTAAAATGTCAATTATAATAATAAACAGAAATAACAAGTTACTTTAGAGACCGGCTTTATTTTTTCTTTTTAGTTTATTTTTTCTTTTTAGTATTAACAATAATACCTATTTGTTATAAGGCAATATAATATAATTCTTTCCATCTGAATTACGTTGGCGAGCGCTATCTAAACTGTAGAATTCACACGATAACGTATAGTTTATTTTAAATAGTTCTGAACAAAAAATAGCAACAGTTTACTCTTTATATGGAAGCCAATATATCGTAAATTATAAGCTCATACCTACCCTTTGTTGGGCTCGAGCCTCCTTCACACTAAAAGAGAAATTGACCTACTATACCACGCTGGTTAGATGTGTTGGTATAAGGTAATTTAGTTGAGTTTTCCTTCTCTTGCATAGATGTTATATGCATTTGTATACTTTAGTCATCTTTTATAATCTCCCACAGGTACAGGGGGTGGTGAATTGTATTCTTACTCCGTTACCACGCGGAATTAGAGCATTTAGTTAATTCTTATCTAAATAGTGATATTTGTCGCTTTCAATATTTAATGTAGATTTCAATATTTGGGAAAATATCACGATATGATGGGAAGGGCGTATTGTGGGCCTAAGCAATGACGTTTCAACATCGAATGCGCGACTGAGGCCTGGGGAAGGTGAGTCCTTCCTTTATCAAAAAACACGCGGGCGAAAGCTAGTTTTATAGAAAATATTAATTTATAAAACAAAAGCTTGGCTTAAAGGTCTTAGTAACCAAGCTCTAACTTCAAAAAAAAAACAGAAAACAAATCTGTCACTGTCATAATTTGTCAGTATCCTGTCAGCTTTGTGTGCTATTGTTGTGTCGGGTTTTATTGTTTCTCACAGTTATGCGCTGTAATAAATAACTCCATACAATAATAAGATTATTAATAAAAATATTTTGAAAATCAAACAACAGGGGTACTATTTAAAGCAGTATATTTTACGACTGAAACTTGGTATTTGCACTACAATATTTAAAATGGATGAAAGTTATAAAATTAGTACCGGTAATTTCGCAGAGTACCTGCAATCTGTTGTACAATTAAACACATTGGAAAGAATGACACAAGAATTAGACAAAGAGTTATCTGATTCACAAAACATAATGGCGGAAATAAGAGCTATATACGACACTGTTTCTAATGTACAGAACAACCAGGCCGCGGCTGTGAACAATGTTTTGAGACATGAAGATATTTCGAAATTTTTAGAAGAGAGTATGCCTAAATTGTTGTTGCCTGATATGACTCAGAACAACGCAGAACTAGATATTGACGACGTTATTGCGTCTTTAAAAATATATGCTGAAGATCTAAAGAAGAATTTTAGCCAACCTGAAGTGAAAGTTCTAGAGCCAAAAGAGTTTGTAAATTTGAACTTGGAACAATATGCACAAAGTCTGGATCAGTTGAACAAACGCATGTCCAATATTAAACTAAACAAAAAAGATGAACTCAATAATAGGAATGTTGAGTTAGAAGGCAAATTAACACAGCTCTGTGATGATGTTAACAAATTTACAACAGTTAGTATTATATTATTTTATTATCTTCAGAGTATAAATTCATGAATAACATTTTTTTTTAAATTTATTTATAGATGGTTCAAGCAAAGACAGCTATAAGTGAGAGCAATAAGAACTGGACACAAAGAGACAACAATGCACTTCAATACGAAAATATCATCAATAAATTGCTTTCAGGCGTTAATGAGGTCACTTATTTGTTGCAAAATAAAAATTAAATCTAAGTAATACTTTAATTTTAGCTGGTTTTGTTAATTAGTCTTTTCAAAATTATATCATTCACATTCTCTCAAGCATATTTTGCTAAAATGCAACATTATTGAATAATAAAAATATCTAAAGCCATTGGATGTGAGTGATTGATTTTATATTATGCACAGATAAATTAAAATTTGAAATAAAACTATTTATTGATTTTATTGTTTGTATTTGATTTTTAATCTACCAATATTTATAATTCTTCAACATTCATTATATATGGCCCTGGCTATAATTAAAAATCAAATACAAATGTTAAAAAAATTGTAAAAATAGTTTTATTTCAAATATAACTACTGTAAAATGTTACTGTTAATATCAAAAATTTTTAAACATTTTTTTTATTTCAATAATTACATAGGTACTCAAATTTAGTAGACAAATACAATATTTCAGTGGTATATTACACTAGTATTTAACAATAATGTGTAAATTAATATTATATAATTGTTTAATGCAAAAAAACGATAAATGTTGCTCTTAACAGACATATTTTTAATCCCATAGATAGTTTTGTAGTATAAATAATCTTAGGTAAGCCTTTGAAACTCACATGGGACAAATATATAATATTGCATGATCAATATATGGTTATCCCAAGTTAGTATAATGTGAATAAAATCAATTAATTATATTTGTGAAACATACTCTGTGGTAAGGATTTATTCTTCAATATTATAAAGTGTTCAAAAAAACGAATTTGAGTTTTTAATGAAATCTAGTCAATACAGAGAACCTTTAACAAAGAAATTGAAATATATTTGAGAGGTATGCTGCAATTTATTGCTTTGCAAATTTAATAAAGAAAGAAACTTGAAATAATACCTTAAGCCAATCCAGCAATATATGTTAATTTCCAACATCACAGAGCCCTACCTAGCAATGAAATATATGCAAACTGGAAAGAAGTATACACATATTATTGTTCTTACTAATTATTAAATACACCTACTTTTATTGATTTTGTCTATCATAATTGTATACAGACAAATTAGTACTTTTAAGATTTTTAACCTGTAACACATCTATGATGCAGATAGCACTGTCAAATATGTATATGTTCAACTATAATGCAAGCACCATTAGATAGATGAATTTGAAGAATTGATATCACACAATAGACAGGTATTTTCAAATTGTCTATGTTCAAGATTGTACAATAGGGAAGTAATTCGACTGCACAGATGGCGTAGTGGTTAAGATACCGACCTTCCGTGCCAGTGCCGTGGGTTCGATTCCCACGCAGGACATTACTTTGTGTGATTCACAAAGTGTTGTTCTGAGTCTGGGTGTAATTTGTCTGCGTTAATTGCATGTTTGTAAAGTCCCCCGCAATACAAGGATTATTTCCTTAGTGCAGGGTGGTGTGTAAAAAAATAAAAAAAAAAAAAAAAAAAAAATAACAACAGGTTAAAGGACTGGGTAAAAAGAAGGGTTATATAAATTTTTAATAGAGGATTTTTATGTGTTCATTATTATAATGATAGTTAATAATCTTTAATCACACTAGTGCAATAGAAAATCAGTATTCACATATATAAAGTTTTATTGTATTCAATTTCGTTTGTAAAAAATTTAGATCAACTATTTTGTATTAAAAGTAAAAATTGTATATAATAATTTCATTGATTAGTAACATTTCAAATACAAATAATTTAGTCAAATAATATTCAGTGTTAAGTCGGTCATCTCATGTATGTCGTTAAATAAAGATATTTAATAAATAAACAAATACTATCCTTCAATAACTTAAAAAATAACAACAGCTGTCAGATCTGTACTTATAAAAGTTAAAATGGAGATCAACAATCATTAGCTTAAGTTGTCATCGTCATGTAGTTTCATTCTCTTTCTGTCTGCATCATGGTCTACACTACTATCATCATCAACATTTATCTTGTCATCTTTAGATGGTTTCTCATCAGCCTCAAGCACCTTCATCTTAGTACCGCACAAGGTGGCACCGTGTAGTGTTCTGATTGCCTCTTGAGCAGCTCTCACAGATGCATATTTAGCAAAACCAAATGTTTTATTTGGGAAAGTAGATACATCAATAAGGTCTCCAAAACGACAAAAGACATCTTTCAATACTGTTACTGGAGGAGGGTGAGGTTTAAATACTAAGAAGCATCTCTGAGCAACCCTACTGTTACTGTTAGCTAAGGGCTGCGGCGATGGCAGAGGAACACTGCACTGATCTTCTTGGCGAGTGTCAATTTTCAATTCTCTACTTGCCGTTGCAGCTTTGAGCAGGTTAGACGCTTGGGCTATTACATCAGCAAGCTGTAACAAGTCAGGTGTGGAGGCATCTCCAGCATTCTTTAGGTTGTTAACTATCATATTTGTTAAATTATTAGCTGCTTTACTTATGGGATTGTCATCAGGTTTTACAGATATAATCTCACCAGATGGAAATTCAAAGTTATTTAGTTTTTCTACAGCATATGAAGCAGACTTTTCAGTGTCATATGTAACTAAAGCTTTACAGTAACCATTATAAGAGTCAGCAGTGTATTTGCATTGTGTCATGCCTGGTATTATATTGAATAATCTTTCAATATATTTTTGTGGTACTTGTGGGCTGCAGGTCACACATACGGAGTCATAATCTTGCGGTCTAGATCTAATAAGTGAATTTATTCCGTCTCTTTTAATAACATCATCTCTTGATTGGATGTAATGATCACTGTGATTATCTTTGATTATGCTAGAGTTACTAGAGTGAAAGCTATCTACAAAATTTTCTATACTATTTCTACTTCTTTTCAATTCATCTTTTGGTGTAGCAAATATAGCCTTATATTTTTTATCACAACCCTCATACCCCTTAGCTGCATCTAAAAAGGATTTAAAGTGAACATAAGCAAATCCGCGGCACTCATCAGTCAATTTGTCTCTTTGAAGATGGACAGATTCTACACTCCCAAATTCTGAAAAATGTTGTTTTATGTCGCCTTCTGTAGCTTCTTTATGAACCTTTATAAAAAGTCGTTTGTATTTTTCATCGTTCATATTATGGTAGTCATTTTTGTGTGTCGCTACCATTACTCTAATAGGTTTGCTACTGTTCTGAATGGTTTTTAAATGCATTTCTTTTATAGCAAGAGCTGCTGATGATATTTTGCTGTATTTTATATATGCTATGCCTTTCGACTCCCCTGTGTGCCGATCTTTTGGCATATGAATATCCTCAATGTGCCCAAAGGCCTCAAAAGCTGGTTTTAAGTCCTCGACTCGAAGCTGTTTGTTGCATACTACAAATATCCTAGAATAAGATGGTTTGTCGTCATTTCGGTCGTCGTTACGCGCGCCTTGATTCCAATTGTTCATGATCACAGAGCAACGGCAGATTATATCAGTTCCAAGTCAACAAATAGTTCTAGTCCAAAAAGTAAAGTCTGGAATAGTAGTCACTTTAGTCTTTTCTGTGCTAGTCTTTTCATGTCTAAAATCAAATGAATAAGTATAAAACTGAAAATAGAGAACCTAATTACAACAGCGGACATGACAAAACAAAAAAGTTCATTCACCTTCTTTTGGATCATAGTTATTAAAACGCAATAGCCACAGAGAGTAAAACATCTAAAATTCGACATAACAACTCTCCCGTATGCTACAGATAAAAATGGCGGCAAAGCTCATTACCCGACTGCGTTATATTTGCACTAAAGCGAAATGAAATAAACAAATCCAAGTTTTGACGTTATAACGTCTTATTAAATGGATGAACACCGATTGCACACACGAAAAAGTGTCACGTTTACATGCATGATCGGGCTAGGCGTTTGTAAAGCAAAATAATAGTTGATTAGGGATACAATATAATTTATGTGTTCTTTGATTAATAAAAAAGTAGCATCGGTGGGCGAGTTCAGATATATATATATATACAAATTTATATATATATATATATATATATATATATATATATATATATATATATATATATATATAAATATATATAAAGGTTAGGTTACAATGTTGACTAAAAATTATTATGACTCATATAAACGATCATATAAAAAGTCAACTACTTCTAGTTAGCATTCAATGAAAAAATAAAAATTTAACGAATGCAATTAAATTTCCTTTATAAAACCCGATTACGAAGCGAAAAATGATGTCACAAGCGGGATTCGAACCCGCGCCTATTGGGATTCCGGCCCAATCGTGCTGCTACTACACCACCGTGACTTATTGTAGGACATGCAAATTTCGCTTCGCATCATATTTACGTCTTAAGGTGACGGTATGCTATCTACCCGACAATGTTAAAAAAAATGCCTATAACAATGTGTAAACATTGTCTATTGACTAAAACATACTCAGAAAACTGGGCTTTCAGCTATTTGGTTTACCGAAAAAAGACGAACAACACATTGCCACTACCAGACGTCGATTTTTTGCGAGAATATTGTTTGTACTTCGGACGAACTAGCTTTTTTTTTATTTTTTTTCGTTACGCAGGGTGGACCATGGATGTGGTCGCGCCCCGACAAATCGATCCGAGGTGATAAAAGAGGCGGCACGCAACCCGATGGTCCCACCCTGCAAACACCTCTCTTCGCCGTACGAGCGGGCCACCGGTACCCGATCTTGGTCTTCGGTGGCCCGCCCAGCGGTTTATCCTTACGGATCCCTCCCGTGTCGACGCCCCGACAGCTTTCGCCGTCGGGGCGTCGCTCTCACGCGATGGCCTCATGTCGGGTGACCAGACAATTCCCCGGTGCGATCACCCGAAGCCTCGGTTAGGGCGGCATCAGGCGCAGATATTCGCGCCTGCGCCATCTCCTGCGAGACGACAGCCTCGCAGGAGGCGGCGACCGCGTCCCAATTCCTGACGCTGTCGACCATCGCTTTCACGACAGCCGGCAGCGTCAGGTCGGCACCGATGACAGTGACGAGGTCACGACGCTGCCCGTCCCAGCCCGAACATACCTCGAGCGTATGTTGCACCGTGTCCTCGTCACTACTGCAATGGTGGCAGGACGGAGTCCACTCCCTCCACACGACCGTGTGCAGGTACTTGCCGAAGCAACCGTGCCCCGACAAGACCTGCACCAACTGGAAGGAGAGCACTCCGTGCCGCCGCTCCATCCACTCCATCAGTACGGGCCGGAGTGCCTCGACGGTAACAACACAGTGTCTAGGCCTCTCCAGCCACGTAGCCAAACGGGCGATGACGTCTCGGTCGGACGGACTAGCCTGCCGCTGTAAATAGAAAACTATCAATAGTGTGTATTTATCAAATTCTATTAATACAATCGACAAAAATAAAACACATTCTTAACATCCCGATACTAACCCAAGAAGATTTAAAGAACATTGCATAATCAAGTTCACAAACATGTTTTGTTTTGTTATACTATTATTTATCTTCTACTATACAATACATTATGTTGCATTACAAATTAACTCTAAATACCGTACTATTATTTTATTTATTACACATTCTTGCCGTAAAAATACACGCATGCACACACAATCACCAATATATATTATACACCATATCCACTATAATATTTTTACAACAACACACCTATACTACATTACATTTCTACATACTTTTATATACTCAACACTATTACTTAATTATAATTACGTCCACCACAATAAAATACACAAGATATCATTAGCAAACGCTGTTCGTCTTCTCTTTACATTAAACATTGTTATAATATATTTACTTTACGAATTACTACGTTACGGCTATCTCGCTTATTTAATTCTTCCTGTAATCAATATAAAAGTTGTATTCGTAGTTAACTGTAGTATTCTATACAACAATGACTAATAAAGAATACTTAAAATTTGTTTATCAGAATGTGCGAGGATTACGCACAAAAACTAATATTTTTTATGATAATATACTGTCGTCTGACAGTGATATACTTATGTTCACAGAGACATGGTTACATGATAGTATTTTAGACACCGAGCTATGTAACGATACATATGACATATTTAGACGTGATCGTGGTTCGCTTGGCGGCGGAGTAATGATAGCATGCGCGCCGCGCTTGCAGGCACTATCGCGACCCGAGTGGGCAGTGCCTGCGCTCGAATGCATCTGGCTAACTATACCCGCTCGTTGTTTTGCGACTAATCAAAATATGCACGTCGCAGTAGTTTACATACCGCCGGACAGAATGATACCCGATCGCATACAGAGTTTTTTAGATATATTAGAAGATATAATTACTAAAAACATCAATGATCTCTTTTTAATAGCTGGTGATTTTAACTTACCTTGTATTGACTGGTCCGGTGTTCGACCTTTGGTCTTAAAAAAAGGCTCAATCGATATTCAAGATTCTGCATCTCAACTCATAACTACAATGTCATACCATGGTTTGAAACAATTTAATAATATCAAAAATTCGCATAATCACACACTTGACTTATTGTTTACTAATTTTTCAATCGACGTTTTGAGATGTGATAGCCCGTTGATACCTGAGGATATTTTTCATCCTTCATTAATTATCAATGCTATTGACATATTAATTCCTCCATTAAAATTACATAAGTTCGAAAAGCTTTTATATCGAAAAGGCGATTACGAAGCTCTCAATAATGAACTAATATCGTACGACTGGAAGTTGTTATATTCCCGTAATATAGATCTTGAAAGAATGATGGAAGTCTTTTATTCTATCATAAACGAAGTCATTGGTAAATATATACCCAGGGTTACTATTGGAGGCACATACAACTATCCTGCCTGGTACAGTCGAGCTCTAATCAACGTCATTAAGGAAAAGTCCAAATCACATGGTTTATGGAAAAAATATAATAATCCTATTGATTATATAACATTTAAGAAATTAAGAGAAAGACAAAAGAAACTTCAAAAAATTTGTAAAGAAAATTACATCCATATGTCACAAGAAAATATTAAAACTACACCGAAATTATTCTGGACATATGTTAAAGCCAAAAAGAAAAATATGAACAATTACCCTAAATATATGACTTATGAAAGTAATAAATTAATAAATGAGTCTGAAATCTGTAACGCCTTCAATAATTTCTTTGCCAAAAATTTTAATAGGATTTCAACCACATATTGTGATTCCCTCCCAATAAAACATGAGGCTTATGGTGATATATTACATAATCTTACGGTAGACAGCACATATATCTTGAAGCTTTTACAAAGCCTAGATATTTCGAAAGGCCCCGGTAGTGATGCAATACCACCTATGTTTTTCGTAAAATGCGCGAAATCAATTGCTTCACCAATTGCTTATATTTTTAATAGATGTTTTCGTGAGGGATACTTCCCCGTTATTTGGAAAACTGCACACATTGTACCCATTCATAAAAAAGGAAGTAGAGCCTCCATTGAAAATTATAGGCCTATCTCAATTCTTAACGTTCTAGGGAAGTTAATGGAGAAAATTGTTCATGTATTTATTTACCCAACCATATCAAAAAATATACCTCAAGAACAACATGGATTTATCAAGAGTCGCTCCACCAATACTAACTTAGCGGTTTTTACGGAAGACGTTATCCGAGATATGGATGGTGGGGGCCAGGTAGATGTGGTCTACACGGACTTCGAAAAAGCTTTCGATCGCGTAGATCACGTCATACTTCTGCGAAAGCTCCAGGAGCTCGGTATTCGTGGAGATTTGCTGAGATGGTTTGATTCCTACCTGAAGAATCGATCTCAAATTGTGACAGTGGGTGGATCAAAGTCCAATTCCGTTACCATACCATCAGGCGTTCCACAGGGCTCAATTTTAGGACCTTTATTATATTCAATCTACTTATACGATATTGGAAGATATATACTGAATGCAAAATTCCTCATGTACGCGGATGACACCAAGATTTATATGAAAATACAAAATAATTTGGACTGTGACAAACTTCAATGTGATTTGAATAGATTATCGAAATACTATGACACTAATAGATTAAATGTTAATGTCGATAAATGTTTGGTTGTTACCTTTACTCGTAAACGGAAAGCTATTCATTATAATTATGGTTTTGGTAATGTAGAGATTGGCAGAGGAGATTTGGTCAGGGATCTAGGCGTCCTCCTGGATTCAAAGCTATTATTCTCAGAGCATATTTCTTACATTGTTGATAAAGCATACAAAAACCTTGGCTTTGTAATTCGTTCCTGTCAACAGTTCACTGACATGATCGTTCTTAAAACAGTTTATTATGCATATATCCGCAGTATTTTAGAATATTGTAGTAATATATGGAATCCTAGTTATATAACATACACACAACAAATAGAATTAATACAGTCAAAATTCTTAAAACATCTAAATTATCATGATAGATTTAATATTCGTGACTACTACATGTCATGCAAACGACATAATATGCTGCCTTTGGAAGCTAGACGTACGATTCTGGATATGATATTTCTCCATAAGGTGTGTAATGGTGCTATTGATTGTTCAGATTTAAACAACTCAGTTCTTAAATTTAGAGCACCTTCACGTCGAACCAGACATACCCAACTCTTCGACGTACCACACAGTAATACAAACTATGCGCAGAACTCCATTATTAGCAGAATAAAAAGATGTTACATGAGTAAATTTTCTGATCTGGACATATTTAATACTAAAATAACTACGTATAAGGAACAGCTATTTGCCACTATTAGAGAGGAACTTATAAATATCCCATTTTCAACTTTAAAATAAATAAATATATACTCATTAAATGTATACAAGGGTGGAAGTAACTCGCACATAAATTAATAAATCACTACTCGTCTTTACACAAGAACACGCGCACACACGCACACACACACGCGCACACACGCACGCACGCACACGCACACACACGCACGCACACGCACACACATGCACACACGCACACACACATACACATTAGTTATGTTAAGTTTTTACTTTTAACGTCATTCTGTTTCCGCTAAAAAAGTGTAAAAAGTAAATTGAAAATCCGTAATTGGCTGTAAGATTAGCATTAATGTTACACATCATATGTAAGAGCTGTGGATTTTGTTAACTAATAAATAAATAAATAAATAAATAAATTAACTTAAATTGATTGATGAATGGCTTCTGTTAGCAGTGCATCGGAACAAACAAATTCCCATTAATGCACTAAAACATGAAATATAAAGTCAAGTCAATGACAGTTACTTATATTAACTACGACAGTGAGTTGCGATAATAATTTCCAGAGTATTACATACTTTTCTGAATTATGACAACGTTTCCTTCTTTTGAGTAATGGCTATGCGACTCGTTTGCGCAATTCAGCCAATTTCTGTTATGGTAGTGTCGTAAACAAAGTAAAGTATAGTAGTAGGGAAAATTTAGCCGGTTTACAATTCTAATAAAATCCATTAACCAGAGGGATGAATTTAAGCTACGATTTAGGATAATATGTACAACAATGTAGAATATAGTTAAAAGGAAGTTCTGTTAAATATTCATATTACGTTATAATAACGAATTCATTTCTTTTGTTCGGCACATGGAGACTAGAGTAAGGAGTACCATCTCAGTGTATTAAGAAGTGTCCATTGAACGGGAGCAAATTAAGGTGGCGCTATAGTAGCAAGTGTAAGAATTTTAAAAAGAGCGCCACAAATTTCATAGGTTCATAGGTGATTATTTATCAAATCACAGCTGACTACGTAACTCAGCACACTTCACTCTGCTTATTATTGCTACATTCATATCATTTCCACTTGCTACACTAGCGCTATTTCGGTGAGTGTTCGAACAATAATTTGCTGTTTACAAGTGGACACTTTTTTGACTAATCCCCCATACAAGATGGTACTCCTTACTCTAGTCTCCATGGTTCGGCATAGAATTATGACATTGACATTTATTTGACAACTCATTGTGATAACACCATAAACTTTTTTTTTTTTTTGGTTCTGTTCGTCCATTCGGACAGGCAAAGGGATCAAAGCCCATACAGCCAAGTCTTATTTAATTATTTTTCATACATTTTTCATCATTTCTGCATATTATGTAGCCTTAATAGTCATTGTCTGTCAGTAAGTCAAGTCGTTACCATTAATCGGGCGCTGATAACCTAATCAATGATTTTCGTTGGTAATTTTGGACAAATATGAAAATACATGTAAACCACTATTATTATACCATAGTCACTACACATTATACCATATTCACTACACTTCAGCACTTTAACTGTACCATATTGCATAAAATACCAGCAAAATTATTCAATATAACACCACAAAACACTAAAGAAATGAATATAATACAAGAGCGTGACATGACATTTCCACAGGGGACTTTTGGCGGGAATCTAAAACGTCATGTGGTGCTCTTGTATTATATTCGATATCTTAGTGTTTTAACGTGCTATATTAGATAATTTTTATGGTATTTTATGTAATATGATGTGACAGAACAGCTGGGATGTAGTGAATATCATATAAAAGTGCTTTACAACGTTTTCGTTTTCCATCAAAATTCCTACAACATACCATTAACAGTGTCACCATAGCACTGTTGATGGCGACAATTCGACTGACTGACAGACAATGACTAACCTGAAGAGATTAAGAACGTGAAGATAATTATAACTCGACACTGGCAAAAATGGCTCGTATAAGTAGCTGATTGCCAATACATAAAAAGAAGAAGAAGAAGAAGACATTTCCACATTCGCGCCAAAACTCCGCACCATAAACTACTTTGTCACTTTCATGGAGAATAGAGTAAGGAGTAACATCTCAGTGTATTAAGAAGTGTCCAATGAACGGGAGCAAATTAAGGTGGCAAGGTGGCGCTATAGTAGCAAGTGGAAGCATTTTAAAAAGAGCGCCACAAATTTCATAGGTTATTATTTATCAAATCACAGTTGACTACGTAACTCAGCACACTTCACTCTGCTTATTACTGCTACATTCATATCATTTGCACTTGCTACACTAGCGCTATTTCGGTGAGTGTTCGAACAATAATTTGCTGTTTACAAGTGGACCCTTTTTTGACTAATCCCCCATACAAGATGGTATTCCTTAGTTTCTACCTTCCATAGTCACTTTTTACCTGCAGAATGAGCAGAATCTAATAGCGGCTGTACACACTCGACGAGACACCCCGAGACAGGCTGAGAGCGAGTATGTACATGGTACTCTCGTCTCTTCTCGCGCTCTCGTTCTCGCCACACTTAGTCTCGGTCACCTGTCGGTTTTTTGCGTCCGAGTCAAAGGGTCTCGTTAAGTCTCGCTAGGAAAACGAGACGGAGCATATACACTAGACATGGAAATGATTGCTACTTTCATTTCATTTTCATTTCGTGAAAGTATCTTTTTTCTCACAGTGATATCACATGTGAAATTTCATATCCAATGATTTTTTTCGCAAGCTTTAATGTCACACTTACTACACGTTTGCTATTACAAATGCAAAATGATTTATGATTAATGGCGCTACAATATGAATTAGATCATTAGCTCTTTGGCGGGAACACACAGATTGCTTTTTTTATGTTAATTTTATAAATTGATGCTAATTTAAGTGTCATTTATTAATTTCAATGGCATTTTAATTAAAGAAAAAAGATTGTGTGGTTTTATGAAACCACGGTAAAGGTGAAACTTTTATTCACATTGTAGACATTTAACTAAAAATTTTCGGAATAGTACATATTCCATTAAGAGTATAAAAATCGTATCATCAATCTTAATTTTATCCTTGGAAAATGGGAATGATAATGGGAAATGATAAAAGTAGACTAGGTCTGAAACTAATATTTTTATTGAACTCTGTGTCTTAGAGTACGACATACATAATATTTAACAATTATTTAGATGATACACATATTAAAAAAATAACAACATTTACATTAAATACTGACAAAAACAAACAAAATAGCGTGGAGCACTGGCACAAATGACTTATAGTCTATAGAAAAGTTTGGGACGATGTAATAAGTTTCACTTTAATAATTACAAAAAAAAAATGAAACGAAGTCATGAATTTATAACTTCTAGATTGTCTCAAAAAGTCTATGATTTTTTTTTATAGAATGACCACAAAGACAAATAGCAGCAGCAGTTTCTACTTCCATTGTCTCGGGTATTTACAGTGCAACTGGCATAACGAGTGTGTACAGTGCAAAAAACTGACACGTGACTGAGACTAACCGAGACGAGAACAAGAGCGCGAGGCGAGGCGAGGCAAGAGTACCATGTACACACTCGTTCTCGGCCCGTCTCGGGATGTCTCGTCGAGGGTACAGCCGCTATTGGATGAAACTCTCGGCGAGAGGCTCTCGTCGAGTGTGTACAGCCGCTATAACAAATAAGAAAAACATACTTTGGTATAAAAACCCGATAACGAAGCGAACAATGATGTCACAAGCGGGATTCGAACCCGCGCCTATTGGGATTCCAGCCCAATCGTGCTGCCAGTACACCACCGTGAACTATTGTAGGACATGCAAATCTCGCTTCGTATCATATTTACATCTTAAGGTGACGTATGCCATCTACCCACACGTGTTTACACATTGTTATAGGCTTAATACTTCAAACTTTGAAGTTAGAATTGTATTAAACGATGACACAACCTTGTTATTCAAATTACTAAAATTTTGCATTTAATACCTATGCTTAATTATTTATAAAAACCCCGATAACGAAGCGAAAAAGCGGGTTCGAATCCCGCTTGTGACATCATTTTTCGCTTCGTTATCGGGTTTTTATAAATAATTAAGCATATTAAATGCAAAATTTCAGTAATTTGGATACTTTGGTATACTTAAGTGAATAACTATGTCCATTTTGAATGACATGATGGCATAAACATAAGTTTTACGGAGCGAATGATATAATAAAGAACCCACGATACTTCGTGGAAAATACCGAAGTCGCTAATGTGACCACAGTATTATCACGATAACTTTTTAGTGTACAAAACATACGAAGCTTCGCCATATATGACTTCGGGGCGATACACGCAGGTGCGGGCCTAGCGTTAGAATAAAAACACATAGAAGGATAGTTAACGGAGAAACTGACTGCAGTTTTTGATATTCGTTTGGCGGTTACTGTAAATCATGATGAATTTGAGAAAAAGATAAATCAATGGTGTAAGGAAGCCGGCGAGGGAGTATCCATAGAATTTGAACAAAGAAACCCGTGCGTTGAGTGCACAAAACTTGATGCTAGCAACCCTTACTGGATGGTATTCAAAGCGGCGGCTGATGAATTGAAGCTGAAGCTGGATTGTAGAATTTTCCCAGGAGGCACGGACAGCAGATACGTTCGTAGAGTTGGCATCCCAGCGCTGGGTTTCTCTCCAATGAATAACACGCCTGTACTACTCCACGATCATGACGAGTTCCTAAAAGCCGATATATTCCTAAAGGGCATCGATATTTACGTCAAACTTATCACGTCTGTAGCAAATTTTTAATGATATTGTAATTCAATTAATTATGCAGACTTTAATAAGTATATTTGTATTTTTGCATGAACCATATACATATATTTTTCTGTTACGCTATCGTTGAGAGTTTAGAGGACTGATATTATTGTTAGCGGTCTACCGTCTGTGCCTTTCAGAAAAATTTAAAATAATCAATACCTGATAAATCAGGGATATTCAGAGTTAAAAAGAAATTATTTTAATATTTTTGCTTCAACTGCTTGAATCAAAACATTTCGATTGTATTTATACAAGCACTTAACAGCTCATATACCTAAGTATTTAAAAATTCTAATATCTCTAAAAATTCTAATCTTTCCTAAATACTCATATTTAGTTTTTGACTAGCACAATTTTTTTTAAAAACCGTAACGCTCAAAAACCTATTATAAAATCTATAAATACTACACATCGACTCTTAGAAAGAGATAACCGGTTAGTTTCAGCTTCGTAGAGCGTTTGTCAGTCGTAAACTTATTATTAAATAAAACACCCTTAATAATTTATTTAATAAGAAAAATAATAATTATTTTAACAGCGCCTAACAGATCACTCAGATCAGATCAGTCCTCCTCAGATAACTCCCGTGTGGAGACGGGATAGAATACAAGTGTCGCCACCCCTTGCTTGCCCGTGGGAGTCGTAAAAATCGGCTAAGGGTCCACCAGGAGAGAGGGCAGCAGCTCTCTCCTGGGATACGTATAACACCACACTGCGATCGCCAACCCGCCTGCCAAGCGTGGCGATTATGGCTCAAAACCCCTAATGATAAGCACAAATAAAAAAACGGCCCCCAGTCACGGCAGCTCCACTATCCTACGGGCTCATTGTGGTAGTGGGCCTGGTAGCGATGGAGTAGGGGGTGCTAAGAATCCCCGGCAGCGATCCGGCTACCAATCAAAACGACCCTTGGCCCTGGTAACACACAACATTCGGACACTCAGGACCGACGAAAGGGTCATCGAGCTGGAAGAGGAATTGAGCAAAATCCGCTGGGACATTGTAGGATTATCAGAAGTGCGAAGAGAGGGCGAGGGCACGATAATCCTCCGGTCTGGAAACTTGCTCTTCTACCGGGAGGGAGATCACCCGTCCCAAGGCGGTATAGGGTTTATCGTTCGCAAGTCTCTTGTAGGCAACGTGGAGAGGATCGAGAGTGTGTCGACAAGGGTAGCGTACCTTATACTCAGAATTACCAAACGGTATTCGTTGAAGGTCATACAGGTATACGCACCGACCTCGGCATACTCCGACGACGAGGTGGAGGCCTTTTACGAGGATATCTCGAAAGCCATACACGCGTCCAAAACCCACTTCACGGTGGTTATGGGAGACTTTAACGCGAAACTAGGCAAAAGGAGTGATGATGAGTTGAGAGTGGGGAAACATGGATATGGACAGAGAAACCAGAGGGGCCAGAAACTGGCTGAATTTCTGGAGAAGGAAAGCCTCTTTATGATGAATTCCTTCTTCAGAAAGCAGCCACAAAGGAAATGGACCTGGATTAGCCCCGATGGTTCAACAAAAAACGAGATAGACTTCATCTTGTCGGACAAACGACATATATTTAATGATGTCTCAGTGATCAGCAGGATTAAAACTGGGAGCGATCACCGAATAGTACGAGGCTCATTAAATATCCATACGAAAGTCGAACGGTCACGCTTGATGAAGTCTACCCTCCGACCTACACCTGTCCAATACCAGAACCTCGAAAGCTTTCAACTCGAACTACACAATCGCTTCCAATGTCTAGACGAGTGCGAATCTCCGAACGATATGAACAACAGGTTCGTGGAAACTGTCCACGCGGTTGGGTCGAAGTTTTTCAAGGCTCACCGCGCCAATAGACCTAAAAAACTTTCTGACCAGACTCTCAGGCTCATGGAGCGGAGAAAAGAAATGACAGTACAGTCTTCAGCCGATTGGTCCGAACACAGGCAGCTTAATAGGCAGATCTCCAGGTCTGTGCGTCGCGATATTCGCCAATTTAATACGCTCCGTGTTAAAGAAGCGATAGAGCGGAATCGTGGCTCAAAAGTGTTCGCACAAGATCTGTCTATTGGGCAAAGCCAATTGACTAAGCTGAAGACCGATGACGGCACTGTCATTTCATCCCAGGGTGAGATCTTGGGAGAGGTCGAAAGGTTCTATGGACAGTTATATAAATCATCCCGAAGTCCTGTTGTCGGCTTGGTCCAAGATCCCAGATCCAAGCTAACTCGGCACTATACCGAAGAAATCCCGGACATTAGCTTGTGCGAGATCAGAATGGCTCTCGAACAACTACGAAACGGTAAGGCACCGGGAGATGACGGAATTACGGCAGAGCTACTGAAGGCAGGCGGTAAGCCGGTCTTAAAAGCCCTTCAAAAGCTATTTAATTCCGTTATCCTCGGGGGCGACGTTCCAGAGTCGTGGACCGGGAGTGTGGTGGTGCTGTTCTTCAAGAAGGGCGACAAAGCTCTTCTAAAGAACTACAGACCCATCTCACTCTTGAGCCACGTCTACAAGTTGTTTTCGAGGGTCATTACTAATCGACTCACGTGCAAGCTTGATGACTTCCAGCCGCCCGAACAAGCTGGCTTCCGAAAAGGCTATAGCACCATAGACCATATTCTCACGCTTCGGCAGATTATCCAGAAGACCGAGGAGTACAATCGGCCTCTGTGTATAGCGTTTGTGGACTATGAGAAAGCCTTTGATTCAGTCGAAACTTGGGCGGTGCTGCAGTCCCTTCAGCGGTGCCAAATCGACCATCGTTATATAGAAGTGCTGAAGTGTTTGTATAGGAACGCCACAATGTCAGTCCGTATCCGGGATAAGAGTACGAAACCGATCCAGTTGCAGAAAGGCGTGAGACAGGGAGATGTCATCTATCCGAAACTGTTCACCACTGCACTGGAAGATGTCTTCAAGCTCTTAGACTGGACCGGACTAGGTATTAACATTAACGGCGAATACATTACTCACCTTCGATTTGCAGACGATATCGTCGTTATGGCAGAATCCATGGAGGACCTTGGCACCATGCTCAACGACCTCAGCAGGGTATCCCAACTGGTGGGGTTACGAATGAACATGGACAAGACGAAAGTCATGTCAAATGCCCATGTCATTCCTGTACCGGTCCTAGTTGGCAATGCGATTCTCGAAATTGTCGATCATTATGTTTACCTTGGACAAACAGTCCAGTTAGGTAGATCCAATTTCGAGAAAGAGGTCAGCCGACGAATCCAACTCGGTTGGGCAGCGTTCGGGAAACTTAAGAGGATCTTCTCGTCCAACATACCTCAGTGTCTGAAAACACAGGTCTACAACCAGTGTGTGTTACCAGTGATGACTTACGGCACGGAAACGTGGTCCCTAAATGTAGGCCTCATAACCAAGCTCAAAGTCGCTCAGCGTGCTATGGAGCTAGCTATGCTCGGGATTTCTCTGCGTGATAGAATCCGTAATACGGAAATCCGCAGAAGAACGGGTGTAACCGACATAGCACGAAGAATTAGCACGCTGAAGTGGCAATGGGCTGGCCACATCGCTCGAAGAACCGACAACTGCTGGGGAAAAAAGGTTCTAGAGTGGCGACCACGTACTGGACGACGCAGTGTAGGACGCCCCCCCACTAGGTGGACAGACGATCTAGTTAAAATTGCTGGGCGTCGATGGATGCAGACGGCACAGAACCGCATTCTGTGGCATACCATGAGGGAGGCCTATGTCCAGCAGTGGACGGCGATGGGCTGAAATGATGATGATGATGGAGAAGGATAGTTCGGTACTTTAAGTTTAGTGTTTAAAAAAGTGAAGCCATAAATCCTGTTAGTGTGTGCAAACGATTGCTACTGATGGTCGACTCGAGTTGGGTTTAACTATCATTTTACATTTTCCTTTATAGGGACAGTTAAGTTCCTACAATATAATTAAGCCTCATCATATCATTCTCCTACTCTTATTACTTGGGGTCTTATACAATATGTATTCTTCTTTCATAGTACATATTGTAAAAGTTATTGGCAATAGTTTTATGACCGGCCGCCTGCCAGACGTCAATCCTCCTTGGGAATGTAATTATTGACCAAACGGCATCAGATTGAGTTGGCCCAGGTCGTTATAAGGCTCTTAGCTTATCTAAGATGCTTGACAGCGACAGGTGTTGGTCGTCGATGGTCTCCTTCCGTGAGGAGGTCATCTCTGCGAAGGAGGCCGCGGAGCGGATACGTGAGGCATTTGCTTCTGCAAACTCACTCCGTAGGCGGCGGCCAGGAAGGCGGAGGCGCCATTACGCGCATCTCCTCCCGCCGCCTTGACTGTCGACTGGACGTGGCCAGATGGCCTAGCGTTGGGGTGTCGGAGATAGAATGTCAATAGACGATCTCTCCGGCATCTCGTAAAAGCGCGGAAGGGATCGCTGTGGTTTTAGTGGGCATTTCGGTCGAACCAGCTGACCGGCGAGTCCCACACACCCCCTCGTCTGTCACCAGCGAGGGCTAGTGCGTAAATGCATTTCCACAGCGTGAAAAAAAAAAAGAAACTCTTAGCTTAGTCGTCTTTTATGACATTGACGGGCAAATTAAGGGTTGGTAGTTTAAATTACTGAAATTTAGCATTTAATATGCTTAATTATTTATAAAATCCGATTACGAAATGAAAAATGATGTCGCAAGCAGGATTCGAACCCGCGCCTATTGGGATTCGAATCCTGCTTGCGACATCATTTTTCATTTCGTAATCGGATTTTATAAATAATTAAGCATATTAAATGCTAAATTTCAGTAATTTAAATAACAAGGTTGTGTCATCGTTTAATACAATTCTAACTGTAAAGTTTGAAGTATTAAGCCTATAACAATGTGTAAACATTGTCGGGTAGATAGCATACCGTCACCTTAAGACGTAAATATAATACGAAGTGAAATTTGCATGTCTTACAATTAGTCGCGGTGGTGTAGTGGCAGCACGATTGGGCCGGAATCCCAATAGGCGCGGGTTCGAATCCTGCTTGCGACATCATTTTTCATTTCGTAATCGGATTTTATAAAGGGTTGGTAGTATTCGTAGCCGCTACCACACAGCGGAATATATCTAAGACTAAAATATCATATAATTTAACTATTGGAAAATATTCTTTGTGATACAAATTAGCTAATTTTCTTGAAAATAATGTGATTATAAAACAACTAGCGACCCGCCCTCGCTTCTCTTCGGTTACTTTCGTGACATAGAATTTCTTTCGGAGAAGGAATTTCTTAAAATCCTACTTCATCTGACCTTTACAGGGCAGAATGAAAGTCCACAACAAATTACAAGTCTGTAGCGGCAGTATTATACCTATATATATCATCATTCTCTTGCTCTTATCCCAACTACTTGGGGTCTACGCAATATGTCCCCTTTTTCCATACATCAGACGTCATCTCTGTAGTCACTCCCTGTTTATACATATCATGCTTCACGCAGTCCATCTATCTTTTCTTTGGTCTCCCTTTACCCCTAGAGCCTTCAACATTCATACTCAAAACCTTCCTCGCAACATTACTTTCATCCCGTCTCATCACATGTCCATACCAGCTCAAACGTTCACTCCTTAACTTATCCGTCACTGGCGCTACTTTCAAACATTCTCTTATACGCTCATTCTTTATAAAAATACGTAACTATACTCAGATGACAAAACACGCAATCTATTCAAAACTCACGATCATATGTTCAAGAGTTCAACGACCTCGCGCGGTGAAAAGTATTTTTTTTTTATCATTACAAGTAAGACTAGTAGGGTTATCTGTCTTTATTTTCGGGAGCGGTCCACTTCCACTCTGTATATATATTTATATATATATATACATATAATAAAAATGTAACGGATCGCTGTCTGTACATGGAAGATATATGAGAAAAAATATTACTGGGACCTTTATCAACACAAATAAAACCCAAAAAAATGATTTTTGTCTGTTTATCTGTGCGTTTGTGCACGCTAATCTCAGAAACCGCTTATCCAATTTAGACGCGGTTTTCGCTAATATATTGTAGTAAGGTTCACTTAACATTTAGGCTTTATTTCATGTTAATTGGTTTATAAAAAAAAAAAATATGTCAATTTAAAAAAAATCGGAAATAAAAAATCTTTATCGATTCTTTTCAAATTATGTACAAATTATCTTTAGTAAAAATAAATAAACAAGTGTTTCAGCTTTTGTTAATTTTCACCCTCTGGGGGTATAAATTAGGCCTGGGAAGCGGGTTGGACGACACATTAAGTCATTAGCGCCAAGCCGATATTATTGAAGCTGGCAACTTGAAATTTTGACAGTGGTTTCTTTCTATGACGTAGAGATTTACTAAGAAAGGATTTTACGAAATTACACCCCTAAGGGGGTGGAACAGAGTGGCAAAGTTTGTATGGGAAGAAAAAATCTTTATTGATTCTTTTCAAATTACGAGTCGAATCAAATATTCTATGGTAATATCCGGCATTTGTCAATTTTAACCCTCTGGTTGTGTAAATTAGGCCTGTGAAGCGGGTTGAACGACTCATTACCGCCAAACCGAAACTATTAAAGCTAGAAACATACAATTTTGACGCACGTGATAGGTTATTATACTTTAGTAATTAATATTGCATTATAACCATAACTTTATTCTTAAAACTCATAGTAAATTACATTATTATTTTTATATGTATTTTGCAATACTCAAAGTAAAAAACCTAACACTACATTTTAAAAAGATTCATTTTGAATCTAACGGATCGTTTGGATAACGGTCAACATAGGTATAAATACACGGTCCGCGTAGATTATTATTCAATACCGGGTTGAGAGCCCTCAGCACTCACCCATAGTCCGGTTAAGCTGTCAAAGCCCTCTCGGCTAACAGCGATCGCAGTGGAATGAGTTTAGTGGGTATTCTAGTCACGGGGCTAGCGAGTCCCACACTCCTCGTCTGTTTTTCCGACAGGCGGGGGTTAGTGCGCAAATAGCATTCTTGAACCACTGCGTTACCAAAAAAAAAAAAAAAGATTATTATTCATTATACTCCAAGCTGTGGTACGAGAAGGATTTAGTGACAACTAAGTTACGTAAGCCATTTTCACTTTACTTTTGTACTTGATTGTATTTATGATGTGTAATGTACATATATATGTATATGTGTGGATATTCTGGTGATATTCTATTTTACTAAATAGAATATTCACCTATTCTATAATAGTTTGTAGTGGACCTGTAAATATTATATACCTATTGTTATTACAAAATAAAGCAAAGATACTTTATTATGTTGCTATTTATTTCCTATATTCCTAATTATAAAATATTCTATTTCATGGCTAATAACCTTACAAAGTTAAAGTAAATTATTAAATTTAATTAATTTGGTCATTAAAAAGCTATCCCTTATTATTGTAATACTAGAAAATCTATCACACGTTTCTTTTTATGACATAGAGATTCAATATGAAAGGATTTTATGAATTCCGCCTCTAAGAGGGTGTAACAAAGTGTGTATGGGGTGCAAATTTCTTTGTCGATTCTTTTCAAATTACGTACTAATATTACATACATACATATCATCACGCCATATCCCTTGCAGGGTAGGCAGAGAGAACAGAGTGCCAGAGAACTCTATCTCTGCATACTTCACTCGCTTCCTCAACATTCATAATTCTCTTCATACACGCTCGCCGGTTTCGGAGACTCTTGACTCCACCTTCCTTCAGTACATGTCCGATCTGGTCTAGGTAGGTTAGTCTCGGTCTCCCTCGGTACCTACATCCTTCCACTTTCGCATTGTATATCTTCTTAACCAGACGTTCGTTCGGCATTTTTTCCACATGTCCGAACCATCGGAGCATTCCCTTTCGCATCTTTACACCAATACTCTCTTTCATACCTACTCGCTCTCTTACGTCGTCGTTACGAATGCGGTCGGTCAGCCTAACTCCACAGATTTTCCGCAGAGATCGCATTTCGACCGCATTAATTTTACTTTCATACTCTTTTCTGCATACCCAACTCTCGCTTCCATACAGTAATGTTGGGACAAGCACTGCGTTATGTATTGCTACACGTGCCTTCTGGCTGAGGTGGTGGCTGCCGAGAAGTTGCCCCAACGCTCCGTTCACTCTATTTCCCGCATTCACTCTTCGCTCTATGTCAGTAGTGTACCTTCCATCTCGGCTAAATCCATATCCAAGATAATATATAAATTCATCCACTAGCTCTAGTACATCATTACCTATTGTTACTCTTACATCTGTTCTGGTTTCATCTCTTTCAAAGACCATTTTGGTTTTGCTCACATTCACGCGTAGACCCCTTTTCTTACAATCTTCTGTCATTGTGTCGACTAGGGTCTGCAGGTCAGTCGCTGACTGTGCCAGCAGGACTGCATCATCTGCATAAAGCAGAGCAGTGACCACTGAGTCGCCCATCTGGACTGCCACATTCATATCGTTCAACCTTTGGAGACATTTAGCCAGATATATGATAAACAGCCTGGCTGACAGAACGCACCCCTGCTTAACGCCGATATTGACGTCAAACCAAGGCGACATTCCATCATCCAGCCGCACACAGGCTCTACAGCCCATATAACTGGACTGCACAGCCTGTAGCAGTTTACCGTTAATACCATACTCCGGTAAAATGTCCCAAAGTTCCTTTCGTACAACCGTGTCAAATGCTCTCTCCAGATCCACAAAACTGCAGAAAACCCTCTGACCTAGAGCCAGATGCTTCTCCACAATGTTGCGCAGAGAGAACACTTGATCCATGCATCCTCTTCCACTCCTGAAACCTCCTATTCTCTTTTCAATATTTTTACCGTACACTTTTGCTGCCAAACTGCTATGTACATACCTGCATTTTTTTAAATTAAAATTCAAGGCAATAAATAAATAAAAATCATACATAAATAAATGATTCGATGTCACTGTCACTCAATAATTTCCTTTTTATTTACTTTAGGATAACTTTCCCAATACATTCTAAATAATATAAAAAAGAAAGAATTAAAACAGATAAAAATACCAATTGTGTGTTCCATTTTTTAAAACTATAAGCTGAAGGTATAAATTGATAAAAATTCAAAAACATCATTCACTCTATAAATACCCGATTACGAAACGAAAAATGATGTCACAAGCGGGGTTCGAACCCGCACCTATTGGGAGTCCGGCCCAATCGTGCTGCCACGTACACCACCGTTTACTATTGTAGGACATGCAAATCTCGCTTCGTATCATATTTACGTCTTCACGGTGACGTGTGCCATCTACCGGACAATGTTTACACATTGTATAGGCTTAATACTTCAAACTTTACAGTTAGAATTGTATTAAACGATGACACAACCTTTGTTATTCAAATTACTGGAATTTTAGCATTTAATATGCTTAATTATTTATAAATACCCGATTACATCACATCATTCACTCTTCCATCCAGTTAACTCAAGTTACGTAACTCGAGTTCAACCCGAGTTGCAATACCAAGTGTGGCAGCCACATCGCCACCTCCTGTTCCAGCTCCGAACGAAACGCTGTAGCAAATTACTTAGTACTTAGAGTCCATTTTATGATAGGCAAAAAATTGTTGGCAGCACCGTTTTATTTCTAAAAGCATTTCTGTTTGGTATTCTCAAGGATGATTTCAATTGACATTCCAAGTTTTAGAACGTGTCGTTTCGGGATTACAGAAACTTAAAAAAAAAACATTCAATATATATGAAAATTAATTTTATTTTTTTATTGAAATGACGAAAGTAACAAATGATTAGTAATAATACACAATTATATAAGATCACAACGGCGAGAATTGTATCATAGACTTAATGTCTTTCACCAGGATCTCCAGGAAGCTGCGATGTGCTGCAGATTGGTTCTGAAACAACAATGACACTACAGATTCTTAACTGATCTTATTTCTTACTATTACACATACACACACTTATTATATATTATAGATGAGAAAGTTTGAATTTAAGTTTATTACAAAACCACATTGGAGCGGCTGAAGTCCCGCTGAACGTATCTGGATAAAATTTGGCACAGAGATAGCTAGAAATACTTTTTAAACCCGAAAAATGTGTGGTTCCCATGGGATGGATTTGAATGACAAAATCTATACGACAGAATTAAAACGCGAATAAAGACGTGTGAATAAACTAATATTAAAAATATCAACGTGAGGCTGTTACATTTTCAGACCTTTTTTTTATTGCTAATGGTGGCAAACGAACAAGTAGCACACGTGATGAGAAATGTTACTGTCGCTCATGGACCTTTGCAATGCCAAGGCTATAGCTAGGCCGCAGCCTACCAATATAAACCCCAAACCCATCCCGTTGGGCTTCCGGCTCTCCCACTCACCGAACGAAGCGCAATAGCACATTGCTATTACTCAGACGTCGATCTTCTGCGAGAGTGTGGCACTACCCCGGACGGACCGGCCTGCGGCTGCAGACAGGAGACTGTTCACAGCGTGGTCTACTAACAAAACTACTACCACTAACAGACCTACTACTCAACTCATCATTATATATTTTGAAAAAGTATTGCTCCCAAGGGTACTTGACAAATGATGGGGAATTATATGCTATACACATTGGGGATACTTGGTGGACGTCGATATATTGTAGGGATAGATTGTTTTTAATATTATATAAAGTGTTCTGCATACGCACCTTGGCTGTATCGAGCAGTTGTTCAGTGAATCTGTCGTTGAATAATGCTACGAGATCTTTGTGCAGCTCTAGCTGATCGTCGCCGGTTGCTCGCCACGTGATCGCGTCGTCATCGGTACTGAATGAGTGCTCGAGCGACGGTCTAGTGCGCAGTAGTAGCGCTGTACGTGCCCACACTAGGTGCAGCGCTGCGCTCAGCGCGTGTGTCGCTGCGCGCGACTCCTGACGCCTCGTGCGCACCCTCGCCTGCACCACGCTCAGAGCACGAGCGCGACACTCCAGCGGTGACAGCGACTGACAATCCTCTGGTAATAGCTTACGCATATCTGTGAAAAATATATTCTAGTAATGGCAAACAAATATTGCTGTGTGGTAGCGGCTAAGAATACTGCCAACCCCCACATTGCCCGTGGACTTGGAAAATATGACTAAAAATTAATATCGGCTTAGTCAACTCCATCTGATGCTGTCTCGTCAATTATTACATTTCCAAATACTAAATATAAACGTTAGGCAGACGACCGGTTATAAAACTGTCACCAGAACTATTTGCAATATTTAGGAAACAGTGTAGATATTGTACTCACCCCAAGAAAATAGGATAAGAGCTTGATGTTATTTCTTACATTGAATATAATATTCAATATTTTATGGATGGATTTAGCCGAGATGGGAGGTACACCACTGATATAGAGCGAAGAGTGAATGCGGGAAATAGAGTGAACGGAGCGTTGGGGCAACTTCTCGGCAGCCACCACCTCAGCCAGAAGGCACGTGTAGCAATACATAACGCAGTGCTTGTCCCAACATTACTGTATGGAAGCGAGAGTTGGGTATGCAGAAAAGAGTATGATAGTAAAATTAATGCGGTTGAAATGCGATCTCTGCGGAAAATCTGTGGAGTTAGGCTGACCGACCGCATTCGTAACGACGACGTAAGAGAGCGAGTAGGTATGAAAGAGAGTATTGGTGTAAAGATGCGAAAGGGAATGCTCCGATGGTTCGGACATGTGGAAAGAATGCCGAACGAACGTCTGGTTAAGAAGATATACAATGCGAAAGTGGAAGGATGTAGGTACCGAGGGAGACCGAGACTAACCTACCTAGACCAGATCGGTCATGTACTGAAGGAAGGTGGAGTCAAGAGTCTCCGAAACCGGCGAGCGTGTATGAAGAGAATTATGAATGTTGAGGAAGCGAGTGAAGTATTCAGGGATAGAGTTCTCTGGCACTCTGTTCTCTCTGCCTACCCTGCAAGGGATATGGCGTGATGCTATGTATGTATGTATATTTTATGATTGTATTATATTTGAATGGGATTTTGTGGAATGTAATACAGAGAAAGTGCTATGTGTTTTCATCTTCTGTTAATATTGATAAGCAATAACTTAATAACTATGAACTTTAACTAATGAAGAAATACATTAAAAACAAGATAAACTTAGTTCTAGCTTGTTTGTATTACTAATACTACTAACTATTAAAAGCTAAAAATGAACATGAAAGCTGAATTTTATCTCATTTTCTCGCAAGCAGTCTTAAAGGTGTACATAATTGTCTATATTTGTATCGCTTTTTCGTTTCATCACAATGACGTTAAATAAATACACAAAGTAATCACCATCGAGGCTACAGGTTGGTAGCTTTTGGAGCTGATGTATACATGTTGCGAGCAGCTTATCGTGGTGATGATGTGCTCGCACCAAGTGCTGTAACAGCGACACCAGTTTGTTGAACACGCCGCCCTCTATGGGGACACCGTCAACAGCTCGACCGTCCTTGTCGCACATTATGTTGCGTGTATACGTAAGCAGGTTGCATACAATCTACAAATAAAAAAATGTTTGTAATTCATATCTAAAAAAAAACAGGATCTCGATATTCACCCATCAGTAAAAGCCTGAGAGGGTGGTAGAAGTAGTACGCCTCGAATTTCCCTGGGCAAGGGAGACGAGAATCATGAGATGTACAGGTCGAGATTTGGAAAGCTTTAAGATTCTCTCCCTTCCCGTTAATATGGTTTAAAGGAGTGATGACTGGTCTAGTAGTTAGTCTTGATTGGGTGCCGCTTGTGGGATCTGGTACATCCATAATTTTCGTTATATTTTAAAAATAAAAACCATCATGGTTCAAAGTGCATCACACTACAGCTAATGCTTACTAAACAAGACTTTTGGCGGGCATCTGAAAGTGTCATATCTTTGCGTTATATTAAATAATTTTGGTGATATTTTATGTAATGTGATGTGGAGGAACTGCTGTTGAATATGATATACAAGTGCTTTACAAATGTTTTCTTTTACCACCAAAAGTTGAAGGTGACGATTTGATTTGCTTTTTCTTTTTTTTTATTGCTTATGATGACAAACGAGCGGACAGCACACCTGATCGTAGTGTCACTGCCGCCCATGGAACTTTGCAATACCAAGAGTATAGCTAGGCTGCTGTCTACCAATACTAGCCCTAACCCACCTTAGTTGGGCTTCCGGCTCCCTCGACTGACAATATCTAATATGACGTTTTTTTTTTTATTTTTGCCTAGTTTAAATGTAGGTACATATATTTGAGAATGATGTCTGAAAATTTCACATTGATCCGGCAAACAGTTTCGGAGAAATTAGCATATTTGTAAAGATGTCTCCGAGCGCAAAAAAATATTAAGGCCCAAGATGAAACTAGTGACTCATGATATTTCGATTCGATATGAAATTATAAATTTTATTACGGTATTTGCGGCTACCAGTGAATATTTCCAATGCAAATCGTGTTATGGATCAGTCAAGTATAAACAGAATCACAACGAGGACTTGGTTTTAAAATTGTATCGCGTGTGATAAGTATGATCTTCGTTGCGTATGTTCACGTGGCTTTGTCAAACATTCTTATGAAATAAATCGAAGATTTCTTTTCGTTACGAGAACTCTTCTATATTTCATGAACGTACTGGGACTATTGCTTAGGTCTAATGCCCATGCCTATATACAAAAAGAGGATGCAGAGTGCATCTCGATGTCTGACGCAAGAGCGCAAGGGAGCACACGCGAGGGGAGAATGCCACGTAGACAGCAACAGTTGGCTGTGTTAGAAGCAAACGATAAAGCAAGGGGTTCTTCTTATGGCACTGGAATAGACGACTCGATGTAAGTTGTAATTTTTTTTTACTTAGTTTCAATGGTTCCCAAAACTTTAAACGCGTTTTTCTCGAAACGGTGTTTTCAAAGTCGGTGAGGAACATTTCTCCGAAGCAGCTGGGCCGATCGGCTTGAATTTTTTACACGATCTTCTTAGATACTTTTGGCAGGTAATGATCGAAGGAATAAGGTTTCTGGCAATAATTTTAATTTTTAAGCCACAATAAAGTGTACATTTTATTGGAAAAAAATTTTTTTCTTTGGGAAGCCGCCATTTAGTCAAAAATCAACATTTTGGCTATTCCATCGATCATTACCTGTATTCATCTATCCTAAAAATAAATCTCATCAGATAATTTGGATCAGAGATGTTTTCCTCACCGCAAGACACCTTTTTGTGGAGGTCCTCTAGGAGTTCTCCTACAAAAACAACAGAACCTAATATTTTTGTAAATACATCGGGAATTCTTAAAATATGTACATTAAATTCGCTGTATGTATCTTTTCTCTATGTATTTATTTAACAAAAACCTCTTTACAAAAAATCACAAAAAACACGATTTTTCGGCCTGACAAGTGGATATAACCCCTTAAGAGAAGTAACTCAAAGAAATTTGAGATGATGTCCTAATTATCGTCTGCAATAACGCGAGCGAAGTCGTGAGCATAGCTAGTACCTTATAATACAGCAAGTTGTTCTGCGTATGTTCTGGCACCTCGTTAGCCGGTCGGTGGAACCTCGCCAACAGCGCCAGCATAAGCATACGCACTCGCTGAGCTGCCGCCGCGTGCGGCTCGAGTGCGGTGCGCTCACGAGACGACACCGCGACGAATACGTCACGATTAGACGCACGACCCAACACCGACGTGATCGCTTCCACCTCCGTTAGGAACTCCACTGGGGAGTTGGGATGCGCCGCTCTGAAAACAACATTAGTCATGAAAACATTTGCGAACGAAAAGTGATTTTCATATGTGGAAATTGAACTTGCATTTATAGGCAGTCCATTAAAACCACTATACCAATTAGGCCAGCGTGGGTAGCAAATTATCACTGGTATTGTCGTCACAAATACTTTAATATTTTTATTTCAATATTGTTGCCGCCAAAGGTTTAAAAATTGCACAACAGATCTAATCGGATCATTTCTGAACGGTAGCGACAAGTACTTGCTACGCGCCCTCCTTCCCCTTTCCGCCACACATGTCAGTCGCATACGCCGCTCGATAACAAATGTCTCGCTAAAGACATTATTATCCAAAAATCAATATTTACAAGATAAAAGACACTGTGGCAGTGCTTCTCCAGTTCCTGACTTGCAAATTGGTAAGTGCTTGTTTTATACCCGACAAATACTCTTCATGTGGAGAAAGAGTAAGAATATAATTCACCACTCTCTATTTTGCCCATGACCTCCACCCACCACGAGAATACAATAAACAGTTTACTGTCCTCTAGGTGGTGAATTGTATTCTTACTCCGTCACCACACGGAAAATTATATTTATTATTACACATTTAAAACATTCAAAAATATTATAACATTTAAACTGACAGCATTGGTTTAATAATAAGGTTCTTAGATACACCATACAAATGTTAGACCAATATACCTGAGCACCATGTCGATACATTCGACGTGGCTGAGCAGTGCGTGGTGCACTTGAAGGACGCAGCTGTGGTTCTGACTACCTAGAGTCGTCAGCAGCGCGTCGCAAAGCGCCAGTGCCGGCACCAGAATCTGACGAAACCTGCACCAATACATTAAACGATGTTTACCTTAAGAACTGAGTTACTAAAACTTGTGGCCAATTAATATATTTCAATATCATCATCTCAGTTCATGTAGGTTGGGCTCGAGCCTCCTCCGTAATGAGAGGGAAATTGACCTACTATACTACGCTGGTCAGACGTGGTGGTGGTGGGTTTTGTTTCGAGTTTTCCTTCCCTTGCATAAATGTTATATGCGTTTTATATGCCTTAGTCGTCTCTTGCGTTCACCCACGGATAAGATAGGGAGTTCTTATTTGTAAAACATCATCATATGGAAGAGACTCAAGTTATTTGTAAATGCTTTTTTAGTAACGGCCTTAGTTGGCTTACGATTTTTTTTTGAAAAGACAACACTTTGTCCTAGGCAAACACCGAAGATTTTTTGATAGCAGACTTTATTTGTGTACCTCGCGTGAGAGCCGGGTTAAAAATACCAAACTCTACTTTCCCGTGCAATAAGAAAATCTGGTTAAGAGAACATCAAGAGGAGTAGGAGTCTCTCAGAAGAACAGAGCAGAGTACAGAAAACTTTCAGTGGAGATTACTTAAGTTTCTCTTACAGTTTTAGCTGAACATGAAAGCACTTATTTCTTATCCACTAAACTTAGTACTTTCCCTGCCTTATATTAGGAAACGTACCTACCCATACTACGTGACCCATTTTTACAATTTTTAACCCTCTTCCCGTACATAGGTGGAGATCCGTAGTATGTGGTCAAGACACAATTTTAGTACTTTTTCAAGACTGCGATTATGACGAGGGACGAGGAATACGTATTACATCAATCCCAAGTAATGGGTATAAGAGCAGATGATTATTGGTTTACCTGTTGGCGACTGTCGGTACAAAGTCTGTGTCCCAGTGCAGTGCAGCGCCTGTATGTATGTCGGGGTGTGCGGACAGAGCACCTAGCGCCGCCACGCACCCGAGAGCGCCCTGCGCTAGTAGTGTTTCAGCCCCGCATACAGTCCGCGATATCTTCAGCAGCAGACCCATCTTACACTCGTAAACGTACAGCACACGCAGAGATTTCGGACTTGCCTCCAAACACTGCCACACAATTGTTAAACATATATAACGCATTTATTTGTCATAATGACTTATAATGTTTACGCGAGTATTACACATTTGAAATAAAACAAAAAGGGATTCTTTTTGTACTGGCAATGAATTTGTATTAAAATGTGGGTCAAAATTTAATATCTTATAGGGTAGATATAAATAAATTTCTGTAATAACAATGACATATTGGACGTAAGACACCTCAGTCCTCCCGTGCCCATGATCACTGTAAAGTGTTCGAAACGTCGGGAAATTATAAATCAAATACAAACGCGATAGAATCCGTAAAAGTAGTTTTATTTCAAATTTATTTGTCAGCGAAAAATTTATTAAAGTTCTAAACATTTTCTGATAGATCATAGATGATGTTACAATTTGGTTACCATACTTACCCACATTGGCCTAATTGATAAGAAGGTTTAAATGTGTTTCCAATAGATGTAGGTGCAAGTGCCAAGTGTGGTAATAATTTTTCGCTTGCAAATGTGTTTGACACTAGTATAGTGGGTTGGTATGTTATCCTTTATCTGCGCAGTCAAGAAATTTACAAAAGTGCTGCCACTCTGCTCATTCTCCTGATATTTTTTTAACTGTTTTTTACGACTTCCACAGGAAAATGGTGAAAGATGGTGTGGCATTGAGTATTAAATCAATTGCCATATCAAATAACTATAAAAATCTTACCTCTTTTAATCCCTCATCGTCTTGTAATAAACTATCTATGAGACTCCTCAGATAACCCTGATTGGTGAGTGTATTCATCCAATCAGTTCTTGGATTTATTTCTATCAACGTATCCAAGCAAGCGAGCGCGACCATACGACACACGTCATGTCCAGCACCAATACAGTCCCCGCACACTATTGAACACAAATTTTCACCAAAATCACTAATCACATCTATCACCATTGATTTCAAGGCGGACTCTTCTCTTATAGTTGAATCTCTCACTTTAGAACTATCCAACCGGCTGACATACATAGTATCTATAGTATCATCTTCTGGATCCGCTGGACTGGATTTTAAATTCACTATATTCAAATAATTCAACAGAGCTCCGTATAGATTAACTCTCATTTTCTGCGTACAGCCTCCCGATACTAAAATCCAACTTAGGATTTTGTGTAGAATGAACTTGAGAGTCAAAGAATTGGTCTGCATGACTTGATTGGTTGGTCCAAAGAAGCTCATTTCAAATTCTGTACTTTTCAGATTTGTATCCCTTTTCTGAAGTATATAGCAGTGTCTTAAATTAACTAGTAGTAGTAGCACAGTGCCGGATGCCAGATTGCCAAGTTGTGGGAGCACTTCTGCTGGTGGTATCTTGTTCAATAAGTCTTGCAGTATGTTCAGTAGGAGATTCTTTCGGGATTCCAGATTGAGTATATCGTGTGGGGCTACACAGAACAGTATCTCTGTGAGTTGTCGCCACGAGTCATAGTAGTGCGTCAATGTGGCTGCGAGGTTACGTTGACGATTCACCTCTGTCACATAGTCCAGCACCTGAAGTAATTTAGGTTAATATTAAAAGAGCTCATTCATCTCAGCTCATGTACGTCCTGCTGGAAGAGGCCTGACTCCAGCAGGTCAAACCTTCTCCATAATAGGGAATTTGTCTTACTGTTACACTAAACTAGTCAGACGTGTTGATATAATGTTTGCTTTTGTCGTTTCCTTAGATATTCTTTAACAAAACAATATCTCAAAAACATAAGATATTATATTTTTCGTGATTTATTTTGTGATAGAGTATAAAAAATGTAAAGGCATCATTAACAATGTGGGGTTGAACTTTAACCTCGAATAACTTTTAAACGAGTCGACTAAGCGAAAAATCATATTTGAATTACTGAAATTTAGCATTTAATATGCTTAATTATTTATAAAATCCGATTACGAAATGAAAAATGATGTCGCAAGCGGGATTCGAACCCGCGCCTATTGGGATTCCGGCCCAATCGTGCTGCCACTACACGCGCGGGTTCGAATCCCGCTTGCGACATCATTTTTCATTTCGTAATCGGATTTTATAAATCATATTTGAACTTTTTTGTAGATCGTTTAATTCTATAAAAAAAAACCTATGTGTTTTCAATTCTACTGGTCAATGATTCATTCAAGCTTAATATTATGAATATTAAGAACTTATTAATATTAAGAGCTCAAACTTTATCGGATTTTTTTCTTGATAGATGGAACATGGAAACAAAAGAAAAGAAACTAGTTTTCTTAGCCCATCCTAATATACGTATCACATAGGTATAAACACCCGATGGGTTGCCGATTTCGAGGAATATATAAATGTACCTTCTGTATCTCGTTGGCGACCAGGTTCCTCTGTGGTGCTGTGGCGTGTAACGCGGCCAACTCGCGTGTCAACAGCGCGTGCACGCGGGACACGCTGATGCGCTTACCGCCTAACCCTATTAACAATATAATAATATAAAATCTTCCGAAATTTTATAATGCCCAATCATATTTACTGCACACGTGGCATCTCTTCAGTGCCGAGTACGATACTCGTTCTCGGTTCGATCCCTATACAGAAAAAATCTTGGTGCACTTCATAAATGATTGTTTTAATCATTTATATCACACAAATTGTATTCGTAGATTGTATATTTTTAAGTCCCTCGCAACACAAGGGTTAATATGTATTAATTCAAAGAGAATGTTCTCTCTATTGCGGGGTACTGTCGAATAAAAAATATTGGGGCAGTCAGCTTTCTAATCTAACCGGCTCCAGTACCGTGTAAACTACTTAAAAAGATTGGTCAAATGATCTGTCGTCGCCGGTCAATGAACTCGCAGAGACGTACGCACTTTATCGGAGTGATTATTTATCTACCCACAATATAAAAAATGGTGAAGTGTATCAAATGTGTTAAACTATTAAGTAAAAAGGCCCCTGGATTGCAGTGCGGTAAATGTAGTAAGTGGTTTCACGCCACTTGTGCATCAATATTACATGAGCAACTAATTGCAATTAATTCGACCGAATCAGTTGATTGGAAGTGCAAAACGTGTTCCGGTGGAGCCAAAGTGAAGCGCGTCTCGTGTATAATGCCTGACATCGAAGATGATACGGACACAGAACTCGCTACACCCAATACCCAAACTGGTGACATCAAACATCAATTGCTGCATGACATTGGTGTCGAAGTGAGAGAAATTATTAGGGAAGAATTACAACGTACATTAAAATTCTACTCTGATAAAATTGATGAATATGAGAGGAAGATACAACTATATGATAAAGCTCTAAAGAATGTGGAAAATCGGTGTACAGACTTACAAAACAACTGGTAAAATATTAATATTAAATATGAGGTACTCGAAAATAAGATTAATCAATTGGAACAGTTACAAGTGGCCAACCAGGTGGAGATTTGTGGTATTATGGAAACGGAGAACGAGAATACTGGAAAAATTGTGAAGAAGATTGCAGATCTAATCCAACAGAGACGGGAAGATATAGTAAAAGTTTACAGAAGGAAAAAGAGATATACAAATTCATCAAGCCGTAAAAATTTCATAACACCTATTACAGTAGTATTACGCGAAGGAATTCGTGATATGTGGCTAGATAGTGCAAAGAAGTCACAGCTGTCGGCTGCTACGTTGGGACCAAATGTAGGCGAGAAGGTACATGAGAGCCTCACCCCGGCTACTGCCTATCTATTATGGAAAACTCAAAATGAACTCAGCGGTTTGTTTGATTATATCTGGTGTAAACATGGTAATATTTTAGCTCGTAAAAGTGAAAAAGAAAAACAAATTTATACTATTCGTTCTACAGCGGATATAGAAAAGGTAAAGTCATCGCATCTGACATGTGAGTAATATTTATTTTTTATTGTTCCTACTGGTTTTTTTTTGTTCTCTAAGTGTATTGTAATTGAATACCTATAATCTGGATACAACAGATCACAATATAATTGAATTTAACTGTCATACATGGGATGATTTTACCTATAATTTAAAATATTCTGAAAATAGTTTAATTATGTTGCATGTCAACATCCAATCAATTAAAAAAAAATTTGCACGGCTCGAGTTTAGTGTTACAAGCTCAAAATACATTATTCATTTGATTCTTATAACGGAAGCTAATTTGAAAAACAATGAAGTGTCATTATTTGGGCTTCCTGACTATACACTTTATTCAGAACTAAGAAGCCATCGTAGGGGTGGTGGTGTGTTGTTATATGTTCATAATTCAATGTATTTTAATAGGATAAATCATATTGTTAATGAATTTGAGTGTATTTCTGGCGAGCTTAATGTTAGCAAATACAAAATGGGCGTGTCTGTCGTATACAGACCGCCTACTACAACGAAATATCGTTTTGTAAAGGAATTATCCTCATTATTAGCTACATACTCATATAAACAGGACCATATAGTCATGGGTGATATGAATTTAAATTTGAAATGTAATAATCTTACTGTAAGACAATACTTGGATTCCCTATGTAGTCTTGGTTTTATAAGTGGAGTAAATTCATATACGCGTATAGACAAATGTGGCAATCGTATAAGTAAATCATGTATCGATCATATATTCATTCGAAATACAAGCTATAATACTATTAAGACGGCCGTAGTAAGTAGTGCGCCGGCGGATCATTGTATAACCGGCTGCGCGATTACGGGCGCGCTCGGTACGGGTGAATCTTATCATCTAAAGCAACCGATAACGATCATTAACGACCGCGCAGTAAATAATGAATTAAATAACGTTGATTGGAGTTTACCTTTACAACATGATAATCCTAATGACATTATGCATTTTATTCACAGCAATTTTTCTCGCATATATAAAAAACATAAATACACTACATATAAAAAAAATAAAAGAAAAATATGCAGTTGGGCAGATGGTAAACTCAAAAATATGTGTAAAAAACGTGATGAACTATATTCTATATGGTCAAAGGATAAAGATAATATGACGAAGAGACTCTTATATAATAAATATAGAAATAAAATAAATAGATATACGCAATTAGTTAGGAACAAAAAGATAATGTGTGACGTAACTCAAAATTTCAAAAATACTAAAAAATTTGGTCTATTATAAATAATTTAACTGGCAAAATTATGCAATGTATAGAGGATATACTTTTAAAAAATTTTAGGATGCCTCCATTAACCTTGGCTAATAAATTTGCGACTGAATTCTTGACCGCTCTACTTACGAAATTATACCGGACCGAACTATAAGAATGAAACGAGCTAATGATTTATTAGTTAGGAAAATTATTAATCAAATAAATTTAAAAAAAAGCCCCGGATATGATGGCATACGCGCCAAAGATATTAAGTTTGCATCAGACAAATTGGTACCCGTTATAAGGCATTTAATAAATTGCTGTATAAAGACTGGCACTTACCCTGATATTTTAAAAATTGGAGTTATAAGACTAATTTATAAGAAAGGAAAGCATGATGACTATGACAATTATCGACCCATCACTATATTGTCCTGTATAGATAAGATTATAGAAAGATATTTAGGCAATGAAATCAATCACTTTCTAAGAACGAATAACATTATAAATGAAAATCAATTTGGTTTTCAAAAAATTAAAAGTACCACGCAACTATTGTGTAAATTTACAAATGAAATAAACACATGTCTTGATGCTAAAATGCATGTAATAGCATTGTTTATTGATTTCAGCAAGGCGTTTGATATGCTTAATTATGAGATACTATATGATAAGCTGACGCGAAGTGGAATACAAGGCCCACTTCTCGAACTCCTTAAAAATTATCACAAAAATCGCTATACCACAGTTAAAATAAAAAATCTATTTAGTACAGCCATAATGACTTCCAAAGGAACTGCACAGGGGTCTATAATTGGCCCTAGCGAGTACCTATTGTACGTGAATGACATTAGTAATGTGATTACCTCGAACTCCGTATACCAGTTCGCAGATGATACGTGTCTTATAGCTAGCCATAGGGATATCAGTGTGGCTCAGAAAGCAATACAATATAACTTCGATCAGCTGTGTAAATGGGCTCACGACGTTGGACTGGTGATAAACGGATCTAAGACAAAAATTGTTCACATTCACTCGTCACATAACAAAAGTATCGCTAGTCCAAAAATCGTGGCTCATGAACATCATTGTTTGCATGGACGAGTTACTGAATGTCAGTGTCCAATATTGCAAGTAGTTGGTCAACACATGTATATCGGCCTAGTCATTGACACTCGATTCTGTTGGGGTCCACACAAGGATTATGTGTGTAATAAACTAAGATCCATTATTAGCAAAATTAGTATCTTAAAACATAAATTACCATATAAGACTCTCAGATTGATTTATATGGCGCTAGCAGATTCGATTGTCAGTTATGGTCTCAGTAGTTACGGCAGAACATATGAAACCTATTTAAGAGAAATATATCACTTACAATTAAGATTACTAAAAATGATTGTACCTAAACATATTAGAGAACGATATAAAAATAATGAAAGTGAAATATTTAAATATTATAAAGTGATGAATATCTTTGACAAATTTAAATTTAGCATTCTCTCTGAAATTAATAAACCCTCACTGTTGGTAGAGAAAAACAGACCCAACTGTCTAAGAATAATTTCTAATAGAGATAATTTCAAATTACCAAGGACGAATAATTGTTATGGAGAAAGAGTCGAAAGATATTTACTTCCTTTCTTGTTAAATAGTATTCCTGATAAAATACAGCAAATGTACAACTCAAATCCTAAACACTTTAAATATCAACTCAAAAAAATGTATATAAGTAATAAATATGAATAATAGGTAATATTGATACATATAAATTGTAATAACAACGACTCACCGCAACCCAGATAAACCCTTCGTGGTTTACGTGGTACGGTTTATTATATTGGAGATTTACTTTTTAAGAATATTAGAAATAAATAAATAATCTATTAAAAGTAGTTTATAAAATGGTAATATTAAATTAACTAAATAGGGAGTTTTGGCAGTAACAGTTAGTGAAAACGCCATGTGGTGGTATTCCGTGTCTTAGTATTGTAAAGTGTTATATTAAATAATTTCGATGGCATTTTATGTAATGTGAGGCGGAGGAAGTACTGGAGTGTAGTGCAAATAATATAACAGTGATAATTCATAAACAAAGACTTGGCACCAAGGTCTTTGTCCAGCGAATACAACGAATTATGAATAATGACGATAGTCATACCGGTGGGAAGGTCGCATAAGGCAATGGCCTGCCTCAACTGCGTCGCCTGGAATAGTTCCCAGCGTGGCTCGACGGCCGGCTCCACGCTCACTGGCAGCTCCTCCAGGGTGCGTCTGAGCAAACACCACTCCCACTCCTGACATAAAGAAAAACATGCAATAGAAGAGCCTACTTCAACCTTAAGATTTGTTATAATTACTTTTAAGTTGGAGCACTTCATACAATAATAATCTTTTAAGTTATTTACTTGATATCATTTATTGACTAAGCCGGCGGTACATAGCCGAAATTCATCATTATTATAAAATGAAGGAAAGGATTAAATGCGCACCGTTATTGATCGTGCACATTTGATACCGAACCGTCCTAAGGAGGCCTCGTTTAGAGCCGAAACACATGTCGAATCGTTATTAAAATTTTGACTGCACAGATGGTGTAGTGATTAAGATACCGACCTTCCGTGCCAGTGCCATTGGTTTGATTCCCACGCTGGACAATACTTCGTGCGATCCACAAATGAGAAAATCCACAAAAAGTGTTGTCCTGAGTCTGGGGGTAATTTGTCTGCGTTAGTTGTATGTTTGTGAAGTCCCCGGGTGGTGTCTCGCAATCAAGTTTGCTTATTCCTTTATTGGCACACATTACACCTTTAATTGCACACAAAGATAATAAAAAAAACTTGTGCCCGTACTTGACTCGATTGTATATCCTCTCCTTGAGTCGAGTACAGTTGCATAGTGGTGTTATAACAGCATACAAAGCCTCACACAATTTTGAATGACAGCACAATAGTCAACTTTATTACCAGATGTTTCACATAAATGTAACTTGTCCATAAAAAAATGTGTTGACAGAGTAAGACAATTCACCACATCCTTTCTAACCTGTGAGTGATCTTAAAAGACGAATAAAGGATTCTATAATACTGATCTATCCAATTAGAGTGGTATAATATATCAATTTCACTCCCACCGTGGAGTCCAACAGCGAGACGTAAACGATTTTATCTGTACCTGTGTGGGATGGTGCGCTGTGTGAGTGAGAGCTGTGAGTAGTGCTGACAAGGCGGCATGCTGGCGTGTCGCCGCCGCCGAGCCAGCCTCGCAAGCGCACGCGCGCAGCACCCACGAACGTGACGACAACGTCACCGCCGATGCGCACTGTAAATTAAACAAGGATACATATCGATTACCGACCGAGCCATTCAAATACGAGTTATACGATAAGAAGGACCAAGTAACGCTTGGTCCTTCGAGCCATATAACTCGTTTTATGGTTATATAGTAGACTGCAAGTGCATTACAAAATTTTCATCCCCAGGGTCGTGGGTTCGACTTTTATGCAGGGTAAGCCATACCAATGAGAAAGAGAAAATATATATGTATGTATGTATACACCGTGGAATATAATTGGCTGTTTTCCTGAAACGTATGTACTCAGTTAATCATTCCTAATATCCCCACATAACTAAAAACATGATACATTGAAAAAAAAAGTCTGATAAATAGACGTTCTTAAGTTTGTCTGATATGCAACGGTATTGTTCCCAACATGCCTACGACATATTTCAGCATTCGAATTAAATCGTCATATTAGGAAAAAAAAAATTTTATGCATTGTAGCTCGTAGCCCGCTCGCGTCCCGCACGCACCCCTTGCGTTTGATGCGCCCGAGCCGCGCGACCTTGGTCTATGTTTTAATAGGTCAGTTTGCCATTTTTTGCCAAACGGCTTAGACGTATATCATATGTTTATAACAAATCCCGAACGCGAGTGCTAGTGAGTGCGAAAAAATTACAAGTCATTACCAGTACTCTGGCGTAGAGTGGTTAGACATGGTTCGTTTTTATGCGATTGCGAGAGGCAACTTGGCGAAGGCTAGATGCCTGTACGCTCAGCTAGAACACCTGGATTCGTTACGCAGATGTGGCATTATAAATCCGCCTGTGCCTACAACAGCGATAATTTTATCAGCCACACAACGCCTACTAACCCACAGGCAGTTTTGAGTGCTTACATATGCTCACGCTAGAGGTAGAGTTGGAGAGGTAGGTGTCGCCGACATTCTGCTCGATTAGAAGAAATTCTTGATAAAATGGAGCCATCGTTTTAAAGTAATTAAAGAAAGTAGGTAACCAAGGTAAGAGCATTGACCGTAAGGTTGATACCTACGGTCGATGCTCTCAAACGACCGTAGGTATAACAAAATTATTAGACAAGACATGTTACAGTTATGCAAAAATGATATTTTAAGGAAACGTCCGGGATTGCAAATGACTAGAATTTATGTTTTTATTTTATTGAATAAATGCTATATTATGGTTCTATATCATTAACTGAGTATATGCTTTTCGGGAAAACAGCCAATTAGATTCCACGGTGTATATACAGGGTGTCCCAAAATTCAACGATAAGCCGGCACCAGCAGATGGACCTACATATGACTACTCGAGAACAAAAAAGAAAAAAATTCTACCTTGATTTTTTTTTTCATTACGACAAAAAAACCGATTTCTTTAAAAATCGTCATCTTTTATTATATTATTAAGTGCCATTGCTACAATTTTACAAGTAATTCTGTGATTTTTTTTGTATTGGCAAGGTAAGTAGTACTACTATCGATCACAACCATTAAAAATTCCAGAATATCTATAGTTTTTACACAAAAATCAACCAAAAATATGTTTTTTTCATAAATTATGTAAGATTTTGACTTTCAGCTCACTTTCACTCATCACAGTGAAAAAAAAAAGTATGGACACTACTGTGGCAAATAGTATTAAAAATTGGCGCAACTAACTACAATTCTAAAATGGTATAACATTCTAGGCAAACTAGCCACAAAAATATACTTAGGTGTACTATTTCAAAATAACAACCATACTTCGAAAATTGTTAGTGTTGATAGTAATCACTTCTACTATGTAGCCAAAATGTTTTTGTTGCAAGTTCTCAGAATTTGAATGAGACATGTGCGTAGTCCATAAGATAACATAAGTTAGAAAGAGATAGATATAGAGAGATTAGAATTTACTATATTATTAAAATTACAATAAATGTTCGAATTGTTTGCCATTGGCAGTAATGCAGGCACGACATCGCCTTAAAAATGAACGTTTTATTTTTCTTGCATATCTGATTCTGTTCATGTGATCCACAGCCTGAATTATTTTTTGGCGAAGCTCGTCCAAGGTTGCAATGGGTTTTGAGTAGACTCTGTCCTTTAGACAACCCCAATAGAAAAAATCCAGGGGATTTAGATCGGGTGAACGGGGTGGCCATAAGATAGGACCAAGTCGCCCGATCCAACGCCCTGGGTACTCTTGGTCTAAGTACTCTCGCACAGGGCGGGCATAGTGAGCTGGGCAACCATCGTTTTGAAACCACATGTTTTGCAAATCACTTAAGGGCACGTCTTCTAATAATCCTGGTAACTCATTTTGTAAGAAGTTCAAATAGCTATTGCCATCTATGTTTCCTTGTAACTCAAAGGGCCCTATCACTTTTCCATTTATTATGCCCGTCCATAGGTTAACCTTAAATTGATATTGGGATTTGTCTTCTCTCACCAGGTGCGGATTTTCATTGTTCCAGCTATGAAGATTGTGAAGATTTAAATAGCCATCTTTCTTGCAGGTTGTTTCATCCGACCATAAGACTTTGTCTAAGAATTGGGGATCTTCCCTGTGTTTTTGCAGCATTACACGGCAAAATGCGACCCGCAGTGGATAGTCCCGCGGTAATAACGCCTGCACGCGCCTGTAATGATATGGATGAAACTGGTGACGTTTTAAAATTCTATGTGCAGTACTTTTTGGAATTCCCGTTGCTACTTGTATGCCACGTACAGAGGTAGTTGTATCGCTTTCTATTTCTTTGAGAACTTCTTCATCGTGTTCCGATCTAGGTCTTCCAGCGTTTCTCCTGTCAGATGGTATACGACCCTCCGAAAATGCTTGATGCACGTTAATAAATACGCGATAATCCGGATACCTTTGAAGAGTAGGGTACCTTGCTCGATATAATCTGCTAGCAGCGTTGGCATTGCATCGGCATTCTCCATAAATTAGGTGCATATTAGCGTATTCTAACGCTGTATATGGTAGCGGCATAATGAATGCTAAACACTTGAAAATAAGGCAAAACTTCTTTAAAAAAACACAAAATCACAGTCTAAAATAATGCCAAGTCAGGTCAATTTCCAGGTCACTTAATTCAATCCAAAGTCGTTAGTATCAGAGCCACTTTAATTAAAACAGAACGGTGTGCAGTAAACAAAGAAGTAGAGCGTACTGACTTGCTGTGCTGCTGAGGACATTAATTACTTCTCTACCTGCATTAATGTTACTAAACAATTAGCATCTATCTATGTCCCTCTAACGTATAATCTCTCTATCTCTGTCTAACTTATGTTATCTTATGGACTACGCACATGTCTCATTCAAATTCTGAGAACTTGCAACAAAAACATTTGGGCTACATAGTAAAAGTGATTACTATCAACACTAACAATTTTCGAAGTATGGTTGTTATTTTGAAATAGTACACCTAAGTATATTTTTGTGGCTAGTTTGCCTAGAATGTTATACCATTTTAGAATTGTAGTTAGTTGCGCCAATTTTTAATACTATTTGCCACAGTAGTGTCCATACTTTTTTTTTTCACTGTGATGAGTGAAAGTGAGCTGAAAGTCAAAATCTTACATAATTTATGAAAAAAACATAGTTTTGGTTGATTTTTGTGTAAAAACTATAGATATTCTGGAATTTTTAATGGTTGTGATCGATAGTAGTGCTACTTACCTTACCAATACAAAAAAAAACACAGAATTACTTGTAAAATTGTAGCAATGGCACTTAATAATATAATAAAAGATGTCGATTTTTAAAGAAATCGGTTTTTTTGTCGTAATGAAAAAAAAAATCAAGGTAGAATTTTTTTCTTTTTTGTTCTCGAGTAGTCATATGTAGGTCCACCTGCTGGTGCCGGCTTATCGTTGAATTTTGGGACACCCTGTATATATATACACTACCGTCCAAAAGTTTGGAAGCACACCTGTTTTCAAACAAAACAAATAAATGCCGACTAATAGCGGTAAAAATTAGCAATAATCTTAAGTTTTACAACCTTTTACGACTGTCTACACAAACACAAAAGGATTATTATCCTACATTCATCAAGTTTTATGGAATTCCTTAATATTGACGAAACACGTGTTTTATGACTTAATCCGTCGGCTACTTTATCCTATGCAATGGTGTAGTTTTATTGATAATGTTTGCTGGTTTTAACTTTTTTAGACCTTATTCAGTCGCACTTGAGCATTGGCACGTGAAAGTTGTGATATTAACATTGTCTGTATTCGAAAGATATCGGCTACTACTTTGACCGTATTTTTTCTTCTGAAAATGGCAAAACGCAAGCAAATCACGCTTGAACAGCGAAGCGCTATTTGCACTCTACGCGAGGAAGGATACAGTGAACGTCAAATCGCAGAAAGGCTCGGAATTTCTTGTAAAGGTGTCCACTATACCCTTGCTAGAAAACAAGAAACGGGGAAAAATGAAGATAGAAAGAGATCTGGTAGGCCCAAATCCACAACAAATCAAGAGGACAACTTCATTAGAGTTCTTTCTAAACGGAATCGACGCTTAACTGCACCACAGATCACTGCAGCTCTGAATGATACGCGAGAAACACCCATTTCAACAACTACTGTTAAAAGACGCTTACTGTCTGCGGGATTAAGAGGATGTGTTGCTGCTAAAAAACCCAAACTAACAAATCGACATAAGAAAAATAGACTAGAATGGGCAAAAGCGCATAAAAACTGGACTATAGAACAATGGGAAAATGTCCTTTGGAGTGACGAATCAAAATTTCAGATTTTCGGATCCAATAGACGTGTCTTTGTACGCCGGTCAAAAGAAGAGAGGGCTTCAGAGGCATGTACAGTGCCTACCATCAAACATGGTGGTGGTAATGTCATGGTTTGGGGGTGTTTTGGCAACAGTAAACCCGGCAATCATGTGAGGATAACCGGAAAATTAAACAAGGAAGGCTATTTAAAAATTCTCCAAGATTCTGCCATACCCAGTGGACTAAGTCTCATTGGTTCTGGATTCATTTTTCAACAGGATAATGATCCTAAGCATTCGTCTAAATTGTGCCAGAACTTTTTAAACAAGAAAAAAGCTGAAAACATTTTAAACATCATGCAATGGCCATCTCAATCCCCTGATCTTTCTCCCATTGAACTTGTTTGGGATGAACTTGACAGGAGGGTGAAAAGTCGTTGTCCTACGAGCTCAGAACATTTGTGGCAGCTATTAGAGAACGAATGGAACAAATTAGATAAAGATTATTTTAAAAAATTGATTAATAGAATGCCCAGAATATGTGAGAAGATTATAAAGGAGAAAGGTGGACACTTTGATGAAGCTAAAATTTAATCTAATTTACCATTGTATATTATTTTTTTATTTTGTTTAAGTGAGTTTCTGTTTGTTCTTTATTTTTTTATCAATACATTTAAATTTAAATGACTTAGTTTGGTTTTATTCGATTTTACCTTGCTGCTTCCAAACTTTTGGACGGTAGTGTATATATATATATATGCAAGAAAATCGACGTCTAAGTAATGAGAATGTGCTATTGCACTTCGTTCAGTGAGCGAGAGAGCCGGAATTCCAGGGTTTGGGGTTTGTATTGGTAGGCAGCGGCCTAGTTATACCTCTGGTATTGCAAAGGTCCATGGGCGGCAATGACACTTAGCATCAAGTGTGCTGCTTACTCGTTTGCCACCATAAGCAATAAAAAACAATCTCTTGTGCGATCAACAAACGATTGTTCCGAATCTGGATATTATGTCTATTCAATAATTATATGTGCGTAAAATGCCGCGGATCATCACTGTCTTGCAAAAACTTGAATTGAGAGTTTAAAAATAAATGGAATGTAAAAACTAACCTTCAGGTCAACAGTTGCTTTGACGTGTCTGGAGAGGAAGTAGTCCCTGGTTCTGAGGAACCGTAGCACCGGCCCCGAGGTGGTGGGGCGCGCGCACAGCCAGTACACCAAACGGTAGCAGCTCTCTATTAGATTGTTCGCTTCCCTGTAATATAATTAACATACCGAGAGATTCAATTATAAAGATTGTTCAGTGGCATTAATAATAATATTATCCATTGGCATTACTGTTATCTCAGCAGCAGCACTGTCAATATTATATAAGTAACTACTTGGCATAGTAGCAGGTAACTACTTAGCATAACAACTGCTATGATAACATTATAAAGGATGGCATGCCGTTGCGTATGCCCTGTGCGCACGTGGTAGTCGTGAAAACCGGTTGCGTGAATGGGTAGCAACACCCTTCTGGGATGTTTTGTGGTGACGAAGTAAGAGATACAATTGCAGAGGTTTGGTGAAAGTCACTATTAAAAAGAATGGTAAAACACAACGTGATTAATGGACGAGCCCATACAAATGTATTATTATACCTTTGCGTGTTGTTCGAGGCGATGTGCTGATCCAGTATATCTAATATGGAGTGCAGACAGGTGCGCGGGTAGCCGCCCACACCTGCCTCGCTCAAGTTACTGCGACTTACCTGTTAACAAAATCATGCGTATTTTTATAGTCGGACTAACAATACAACGGCCTCTTCGTTTTTTTTTTTGGTGGTTATAGTAAAAAAATATTAAGGGATTTAAGAAAGAAAGAAAAATGTAACAAATAATATTCCTATGAAAGAAGGAAAACTTGAAACCATATATCAAACCATCTGGCCAGCACGTTATACTATGCCATTATGTAAGAAGCTTATGTTTAATTATAGGATGTGCATAGATCGCAAAGACGATTTCTAGTCGTTTTAGGCTTGGGACACATAGGCTTTGGGCCACTTAACAATTTTCTAACTAAATCATAAGTTATATAGAATAACATATTTGACCTGAACAGGTGGCGGAATGGTCTAAATATCGACCTCTCATGGCGAGTGTCATGGGCTCGATCCCCGCGTAACATAATTCTTCGTGCGATCCACATGTGATTGTTACAGTCTGGGTGTAATTAGTATACATTTTGTGCAGGTCTGTGATGTCCCCCTTAAAATTATATATATTTTTTTTTTGGGGTGGGGTGGGTTATGGTCAGCGTACTCCTCCACTTCGTCCGTAATTTAATTTGTAAATTATATATAGTGAATCACGCACGTTTCGTAAAGTGGGCTTTGAGTTTTTGGCTCTTTCGCAAATAACTGAGAGAGAGAAGAAAGACGATACATTAACTTACATCATCTGTGAGCTGATAGCCGAGCAGTAAATGTGCTAAGTTAGGTGGCGCTGATGGTAGCACGTGCTGCAGTAGGGATACTATTCCCTCTTTAGCTTGTCGCACTGGGTTGGTCTCGGCGTCCTCACCTTCAGACTGCACCGGCCATTCCTCAGCCTCTAAGCACTCCACGAAGCCATATCTATAAATAAAATAAATTTTTGACATTCTAATATGTGAAAATGTATTAATTTTATATTTTACCAAGTGGTTTTTCCCGTTTTAATACAAATTTAGCTAATCACAAATATCCAAAAGCAACAGTATACTTTCCTCAGTATATTCCAGACCATGATCTATTTCATTTCATCCAGATCTATTATTCTAGCATGATTGACGATCAAACTCATTTAGTAATAAGATTTCGGTACAGAATATTCGTTCGGTAATGGGGTAAGAATATAATTCATCACCCTCTTTATTGCCCGTGAGTGTGTAAAAAAGTTAACCTGATCTCGTTGAGTGCGCTCCGGCGTGAGATGTTAGCGAGGAGGTGTCCAGCGGCGGCCGGCGCGCTGAGTGCTCGGCCCAGTAGTGCGACGGCGCGCGCGGCCCCCGTCGGCACGGTCGCCACGTGTGCGAGCACCTTGCAGCACGTCACCAGTCGACAGCTGTTGTCAGGACCCTCTGGTGCTATAATAAAAATGTTATAATGTCAGTAAATATAAACTACACTTCCAACTAAATCGTAGCAATGTGTAAATATTTTTAAACAACGTGAACAATGAGACGTCATAAAAATATTGTATAAAGAAAGTTTTAAGTATGAATGTGGTAGGTTTTTAAAGGAAATTCGAAGAAAAATGGATAGATAGCTGGAAGCATGTATGTGCAAATGCATAGAAAGGGAGTAAACGCACAGATGACAATAAGTGAAACTCTCAAACTCAAACTCAAAATAAAATAAATATAATAAATAAACTCAAACTCAAAATAATCATGAGATGGCGTGACGTTAAAGACGCGAATACGAAACACAATTTTGTTACCAAACGCAGCTGGTCACACTAGCTGAATTAGTACAGTTAGAGTTTTGGCGCGAATGTGGAAATGTCATGTCACGGTCTTGTATTATATTCATTTTTTTAGTGTTTTGTAGTGTTATATTGAATAATTTTGTTGGTATTTTATGCAATATGGTACAGTTAAAGTGCTGAAGTGTAGTGAATATGGTATAATAGTGGTTTACGTGTATTTTCATATTTTGCCAAAATTCCCAAAGAAAACCATTGATTAGGTTATCAGCACCCGATTAATGGTAACGACTTGACTTACTGACAGACAATGACTATTAAAGCTACATAATATGAAGAAATGATGAACATATATGAAAAATAATTAAATAAGACTTGGCTGTATGGGCTTTGATCCCTTTGCCTGTCCGAATGGACGAACAGAACCAAAAAAAAAAATAGTACAGCGATAAGCAAGAATTTCCCATAGACACAGATTTATATCCTGGATGTGATAATTATTTCTTAGTTCACAAATGAGTTTGTCTTTAGGCACGGGACTACATTGTGAGAAATATTGGCCCACTACACACTGTTCATACGGGTATGTATAGGTTCCCTGAAGATTATCACTGACTAATCAGTCAAATACGCTGTCCAATACTCGTGATCCTCAGCCAATTTTTACGTCTTCCATGGGGTAGTATACCATCAATATGGGTATGTTGTAGAGTAGAAATATGTAAATAGTAATGTTTTAATCATACCCAGTATAAGTTTGGAGAGTCCGACAATGAGGACGGCGCGGTTGGCTTCAGCGGCGGCCGTCAGCAGCGGCCGCTCAAGCGCCAGGGCTCGCTCTAGGATCTGCAGGACGCTTACCAGACTTTGTTCCACATATACCTGACAACAGAAGGATTATTTAGGATTATATTGGAGCTTCTTGTAACGTAAGGCGCATTAACCTTCTATATCATGCTGGTCAGTCAGACATGTTGGCTTATAGGGTTTTATTTCATGTCCTCTTTCACAGAGCCATCTTTTACTTATTAAATTGCAAAGGAACTTCGAGCCTAGCTGTGGGACGCATATATATGAGCCGAAATAATTATTATAAATGATAAGTCGTCTTCTACGATATCCACGGGACTTAAAACTTTTTTACAATGTTACTTTCATCCCCTCTTATGACATGTCCATACTACGAACAAGCGAAATCACATTTTAAGGCCTATAGTGCCGGTTAATGACGAAAAATAGTGTCAAGGGACAAAAATTTACCCTGCTTCTCTTAAATTTTAAATCGTCCAAGAAGTTTTAAGAATGCTTAAATTTTTCAATAAATATCGAATCGAATGTCCATATGAAATGTCAGTTTACAGATTTCTTTGTTTAAATTAAATTTCTCAAGATTTTTAAATAATGCAATTACAAAGAAACTATTTGGTGCTCACTACGAATTTCCGCATGTGTAATATATGTCATAAGTTTAATATATATAAGTAAATAATATATCTGATAAAAAATTCTCACCTTGCCTAGGGGCGGATGTCTATCAAGCAATTCCTGGGCTTCATCAAGCGACGTGAGCAGTAATCTCAGTAGTTCCGATTTGGTATGCAATTGTAATAGAAGACGGAAGCCTGGTGGTGGGTTGGTATCTGGTTCGCGACCGGCCGGAGGGAAGTCTGATGGTGAAGGCTCGTACTGGTCCAGCCAACGTGCGAATAGACGGAAGCACAACGACAGCATCTTCGAACAAAAAAAAAACAATATTAATCATCATCATCAACTTGCTCTCATCCCAATTTATTTGGGGTCGACGCAATATGTCTTCTCCTTCCATACGACTCTATCAGACGTCATCTCTGTGGTCACTCCTTGTCTATCCATGTCATAATATTAATACAAATCCTTATTAATTAAAAATTAAATAATCAGAAAACTAAACTAATGTGAAGTTAAACTGGTTTTAAGGATTTTGGCATGTTTTAATGGTTACGGAAAGAAAGCTAATAAATGTTAAAATCGAAATTATTTATATACTAGCTATGCCAGCTGCTTCACTTACGAGGATTACTTACATATTTAATGCTATTGATTTATTTAAACACCTGTCCAGTGACATTACTTATTAACATTGCTGATCATGAAAAAGCATCAATCATAAATTTTGTTATCTCAGCAGATGCTATAACCACGACAACTGGGGAGACCGCTTGAAGCTGCCATTGTTACTATATATAACCCAATTTGTTAATATTCATAGCTTCGTTTTGTCATGGCGTTATGATTTAGGACCTCTTTTTGCAATGTACAAAATCATCATTACCTTGCTCTTATCACAATTACTAGGGGTCGACACAATATGTCCCTTTCTTTCACACAATCCTATACGATGTCATCTCTGCGTTCACCCCATTTCTATCGATATCACGCTTCACACAATCCATCTATCTTTTCTTTGGACTTCCCTTACCCCTAAAGCCTTCAACATTCATACTTAAAACTTTTCTTACAACCTAATTTCACCCCTTCTCATCATATGTTCATACCATGTCAGGCGTTTACTTTTCAACTTTGCCGTCACTGGCGCTAATATTAAACTTTCTCTTCTATTGCAGTATACAAACTATCTGATACAATAAGAATTTATGGAATCAAAGGGTAATGTTTGACATAAGGACATAAACATTTTTTCTGTTTTGTAATATAAATATACAAGGGACGTACTTACCTGCCACTTCTCATATGGCTTGGCATATGGCCTATGCGGTGCTGGTAGTGCTAGCTTGGTGAGCACGTGGTCCACGTAGGGATCGAGCCCCGGGGGCCGAGCGCCGGCGCCAAGCGCTCGGGGCAGCGGCGCCGCGGCGCACAGCGAGTCCAACAGCGTGACGAACGCGCGTGATAGCGGGTACTCCTCTATGCGACACTCCACCTAATACAATTATAATCCATCCAATCCAAATCTTTGGTGATATGTAATAACTGATAAAATATTGTATCTATGTTTGATACGCCATTTTATTCACGATTTTTTTCTCTAATGATGTAAAAATAAATAATATTTTTATCTTAAAAATATAGTTTAAAAAGTTATATTTACTGCACCATCTAGTGGCTATATGTTTGTAAAGTTTCCATGAGATATAAGTATTCACTTCTTAGTGAGGTACAGCCTTTTAAAAATAAAATAAATATGTTTTCCTTGGTAATGCCAAAGTAAAGTAAATATAACTTATTTTACGTGTGCGTTGTAACTATTTCATATAATTACATAATCTTAAAAGAATTCATATTGCAAAACGAAGTCATTCTCGCCTCCCCATATCACAAATATAATTTTATTTTAAGGAACTGAATTCCACACGGACGAAATACTTAATTACAAACTTTAAAACCTATTTTTTTTCAAGTTTTAACCCCTGTCGATGATTTTAGCTTAATTAGTACCCTGATCACGATCTCCCATCCAAGTTTGTATCCCAAACCATTTATTTTAATAGTTATCGACTTACAATAGATATTGGCTAAAAAAATCTTTTTCTCTAAAAATATTTTTACCTTAAATTAGCATGAAAGATTTAGGGTCACACCCTTACTTGTCGTAAAATCAATTGACGTATCACCAGACATTACAAGCATTCTTTTAACTTATAACATCAATAAAACACGCTAACCCGTGTGCTTATTAAACTCCCGAAATATAGCGATTATGCGCCATTGAAGCGTATGTCCAATAATTAATGTCTTTAAGCTAGTGGATGGATAGACTAATATTACACCTCGTGCAGCTCAGCGTTAAGTGCTCTCTTATCGTTGTTGTGAGTTACGAGTTGCGCGGCTTCCAGACCAGCCCACACCCGCAACGCAGTGCCGGCCGAACCGCCCAGCGCTGCCAGCGTCGTGCACAGCTCCGCCTTCAGTGCCAGTGGGATATGACAGCATATTAGACCTGAAGATAAACATCACAAATATATATCTATGCAAAACGCATAAAATGCGAAGATCAGGGCGCATAACTCGATAATGTCTGGCATTATATGCATTTCATCTTGTTATACATACTTTCCGTGTGGTAACAGAGTAAAGTAAAGAGAGTATATATATATATATATATATATAATTCATCATTATCATCTTGCCTATGGGTATCGTACTAAATGACTACAGGATATAATATGCATATAACTTCTATGAAAGATAATGTAATCTCGAAATAAAACCCTATACAAACTCGCGTGATCAGCGTAGAATGATCTACACTGAAGGAAAATGTTCCCTACAACTGTGGTGGAGGCTCCCTGCCTAGGAATATTTAAACCGAGAGGAAAATGATGACGAGAGATGGCCAAATAATAGTCGTATAAGAAAGCTCTAGCCAGCTATTCTCCAAATAATGGCCATACAAGAAAGCTCATACCTGTTATTACCAATAACCCCTTAAATTTAAGTGACATCTAAGGCAATAAAAATGACATGATGAAATGTTATATACATTGATAGTATGTGTAATTTAATACATATAGGTTACATTAAAAAAAAAACATTTTATTTAACAATAAAAAATAAAACGTAACGACGACGTAAGAGAGCGAGTAGGTATGAAAGAGAGTATTGGTGTAAAGATGCGAAAGGGAATGCTCCGATGGTTCGGACATGTGGAAAGAATGCCGAACGAACGTCAGGTTAAGAAGATATACAATGCGAAAGTGGAAGGATGTAGGTACCGAGGGAGACCGAGACTAACCTACCTAGACCAGATCGGTCAGGTACTGAAGGAAGGTGGAGTCAAGAGTCTCCGAAACCGGCGAGCGTGTATGAAGAGAATTATGAATGTTGAGGAAGCGAGTGAAGTATGCAGAGATAGAGTTCTCTGGCACTCTGTTCTCTCTGCCTACCCTGCAAGGGATATGGCGTGATGATATGTATGTATGTGTATGTATGTATAAAAAATAAATATTATACTCAATATTATATATCATTTAAATTACTTTAGGTGATAGCTACAACTTAGGAATCATAAGTGAACAGCTCGAACGTGGTGACCATACCACAGCTTATACACGAAAAAGGGCGTTCGCCTTAAAAATCAAAAAATACTGTAATCGCTAATTTGCCTACCAAACGTAATTATAGCAGAGTGCTATATATAGCCTTTGGGGAAGATCTACATCTAACAGTTTACGTATAGTTAATGGATCTACTGAGGGACATTACCGAACATGCAGTTAATGGCGTCCCACTGTAGATTGTCGCAGATGGCTGCGGTTGCTTGTGGGTCCTGGCGTGCGACGGCCGCGATCAGTCTCAGCGCTGCTTGCATGGCCTCCACCTCCTCCTGTCTGACAAGGAGGCGGGCGGGACGAGCGGCCGGGGTTAGGACTGCTGCCCCGCCCATTGATGCAGCGTGAGCGTGCTCCGAGAACGGCGCGCCACCGGATCGGAGATTGCTGCCAAAATAAAAATTTGGAATAACGAAAATGTACAACAATTTTATTGTTATCTATCTTGTCATGTCAAAGTTGATAGGTGGAACACAGTATTATGAACTGATTTGCGAACGAAAAATGATTACCACTTGTGTGACTTGAACCCAATTGTATTGGAAGTCCATTACAATTATCTTATCAATTAGGCTAAGATGAGTAGATACATATGATATCTAAATTAAGATTCGAATTATTCTCTTTACGGGAGACATTTCACACGTCATCTATCAGAGAATGTTTACATATTGTTCAGATTTTTTAAGTTGAAGCAGATTTTCAATAATATGGCTTCATAACCCACATGTGGTAATAATTTTTCGCTCGCAAATAAATTTGCATAAATAGCCCTTTTTTGGCAGGTTATGATTTGGACACACTCCGTCTGTTCCAGTTGAGCGACGGCAGGATAGCGTGCGGCTATGATGGCCTACAGTTTTCTCTCCCAGTGACATTGGGCCAACCACTGATATCGATTACTTGACATCATTGGCTGGCTCTCATTTTATAAATAGCATATACTATACAAAGTTTTTGTATGGATAAATAGTAGTTGACAGTGTACCTGTGATATCTAGCGAGTGCGGTGAGCAGGTGGTGCGCTGATAGGGCGTCCCTCCTGGCGAGCAGCGCCCACGTATGTCTGGGTACGGCGAGACTGGCCAACGCGCGGAGATACTGGCCCAGCAGTGAACCGCACACGACTTCGCCCGACAGTCGCACGAACTTGTATAGAGTTGCCGCGCGACCACCCGACCTATTAATGTATTTTAGTGATGAACAAATGAATTAATTAATCTTTAACAGTATACTGTAATGACTAAGAAGACCTGCACCAGTGATATAGGAAAACAAAAATCAATTCATTCCAGGGAATAAATCCTCCTGTTGGATGAATCTGAAGATGACATTTTTCAAAATCTATCCAGTCATTTTGAAGTCATAGGAGTTAGGAGAGTTAGCGAATAACAAAAACGTGAGGCGTTATAATCTTTTACTAGCGAAGTGCTGCCCACTGTCTTGGTGAATTGCATTCTTAGTCCGTCAACACACGCAAAGACTATGTGATGAAACGTTTTTTTTTTTTTATTGCTTATGTTAGCAAACGAGAAAGCAGCACACTTGATGGTAAGTGTCACTGCCGCCCATAAACCTTTGCAATACCAAGAGTATAACTAGGCCGCTGCCTACCAATATAAACCCCCAAACCCACCCAATTGGGCTTCCGGCTCTCTCGCTCACCGAACGAAGCGCAATAGCACATTGCTGTTACTCATACGTCAATCTTCTGCTCAGTGTGGTACTACCCCGGACAGACCGGCCCGCGGCTGCAGACAGAGAACTGTCAACAGCGTGGTCCTACCACTATTGAATTATTATTTAATACGTATTTTTATTTGAGTAAAAATTAATAATTATATATACCCTATAACATGACGGAGTCTATATTACATATCGTTTACCTTTGCGTGTGCGTTTGCGGTTGGCATGCCTGCCAGTAGTCGTGTCGAAGTCCTAGCGGATCGCGAGCATACAGTCTCTCCACAGCACGCAATAGCGCGTCGAGCCTGGTCCGAGGGGCGTGTGCAGAGGGCGGGGCCGTCAGCCCCTCCCACGCGTACATCTGCACCGCGCGGGCAGCTTCGTCAGCCCTGTATCACACAGTGCATTATTCAACCTTGATCTAATTAATATTTTTAACGCCTTTGGCATTGACAGACTAATATAGTGATGATGATTCAGAGATAGTTTAGACTTATAAAGCCCTATACTTCGTATTGCATGGTAATTATTCCTGTACACGTGTAGCATTTATGACGATATCAAAACTATATCATCATTATCACATTTTTTTTTCGTTGTGACATAGTTGTTAGCCGCAGATGGCTATGACAACTTTACCCGAACTGTAGATGAGTGCTGAGGGCTTTCAACCCGATATGTCATCATATCAATCACAACCCGCTCTTTTATTACGCTTTGCACCGACGGCTGATCGTTACGAAGACTGGGACAGAACATTTGGGATCTACAAACAATTGTTTGGAATCCAAAGTGTTATTGTATCTCTTGCGATAATGTCATAACCAGCTTATTATGCACCCAGTGTGAGTTTTCATTGCTACGAGCTTTTATTGGGCTAGTAATTATCTCTTCTCATATTGCCGTGTTGCTACGAATATTACCTGGCTAACTACAACTGTCGCTGTCTGGTCAATAAAGACATTCCCTAGTCAGGGAGGGGTTAGATATAAAACTGTTGCGATATGGACTGTATGTGGAAATGTGTTTCTAACCCTCTCCAGAATCTAAATACAATGGGCACTGAAGTGCTGTCCTGCGTGTTTATTCCTCAGTAAAGGCATTTATTAAAAAAAAAAACAGAGAAATGATATATAGAATGGTTGCTTACTTGACTCTCATCTCCATAAGTTTGGAATGCATCAGTACGATGAAATCTGTTATTAGTGTGTGAATACGACGCTGATAGTACTCCTCCTTGGCAACATACTCCGTTGACAGGATTGACTCGTCCAGATACTCGAATACCTTCATATACAAACAAAACATACCAATATTGTAATACACATTATTTATTTTTCATTTGTTGAACATACAAGATTATTAAAGAGATAAGGATACTCGAAATATAATCTCTATATCAACCCATCTGACCAGCGTAATACATAGAGTTAAGTTACCTATCATTATGAAGTGTAGACCCCACAGTGGGTCATTTATGAACTAATACGATGATGATATGCTTATCAAAAACAAATTCAAAACCGCTCGTTCAAACTACGTTATAAACACACATAAAATGCTTTATATATAATTTTATATCCTTATCTATGTAATCACTAGTTAAGGATACATGCATCACTACCCTGTTAGATTCCGTGGAGTGGTAAAAAACGATTAAATGCTCAGGCCCGTGAAATGGACAGCAGTTACCCTATTTTTTGTAGTAAATTATGGCCTGGACATACCCTGCCCTGTTGCGTTCTGGGTGAAGTAAGGGCAATCTGCGACCTCATAGCTCAGCGTATTCTCTCCCCATCGATAATGGACTGGCTACTGGTACCGATTTGCAATGTTATCCTAAGAAAATTTATAACATCCACTGGCATCGCTATCGCGCCTGCCAAGGGTTTTATGTCACGAACCTTCCTTGAGATGGCCTAACAGTGGATGGACAACCAACTTACCTTTCCATCAATAGCAGCGTCTACGAGCATCTCATCTTGATCCAATAGCTCACATTTAAGATGATGTTTCAGTATCGAATGCGGAGCGCGCTTCAATGCGGCCAACGCCAGTCCCAGTGCCAGCTGGCAGAGTGCCCTAGCACCACCTTCCGTGCTGGAGCTGGTACCAGATAACTCGTCTAACAGAACTGAGATTAAGTCTGGGTCTTGTATTAAAGGTAATTTCTTTGCCAGTTCCTCTCCATCTTCTCGTCTGGAATATAAAAAATAAAATATTTGGATTACAATTCTCCTTTTTTTTTAAAGAAATAACCATGCTTACATACTTAGAGTATTTAATTACCGTGTGGTGACGGAGTAAGAATACAAATCACCACCCCCTCTCTTACCCGTGGGTGTCGTAAGAGACGATTAAGGGATTATAATATGCATACAACATCTATGCAAGAGACGGAAAACTCGAAACAAAACCCTATGCCAACACGTCTGACCAGCGTGGCATAGTAGGTCAATTTCCCTCCCATAGTGGAGGAGGTCCGAGCCCAACAGTGGGACGTATATGGGCTGCGATGATGATGATTATGATGATGAAGTATTTAATCTTTAACATATAATTAACGAACACAAATTTCATCCAATTCGGACCATATTTGACGATAGAACAAAGTATGTTCCTGTATGGTAATCGAACACGCTATATACGGAATAGTAGTGCGTTATTTCAACCACTACATCATCTGTGCAATCAACTGCTCAATTATTGAACAGCATAACTGTTCTGGACAGTTTTCTAACATTCAACATGATTGGTGAATGTGAGCTTAAATAAAGATTACATGTATGTTTTCACTGAGATTGAATAAAAATTAACGAAACTCGAGTAATTGACCTATATCACGCTGGTAAAATAGGTTGACGTGGGTTCATCTCAAGGATTTGTACAATGCTTGTGTGCGAAGGGGAGGCGGAGAGGATTTTCGTATTTGGTCGCGACCTTACAGGCCGAACATAATACTGCACGATACGAGTAAGCATTTGCCAAGAACATTGGATGTCTACATCGTCCGGCACTTTATTGAGGTGGGTCAAATCTGTCGGACTCACGGGTTGGTATTCCGCTTGAGGAGCGCGTCGACAGCATAAAAGTGCTGACGAAGTCTTTATACGTAGCCTACGCATTCAATAGTCTGCCATTCAATTCCATAAGAGTGGCTTATTTAAACATATGATGCCGGTTTACCCGATGCGATTAATAAGACCAGGTGTCATGTATTCGACACCCATGCAGGGCTATTGCCCTGTAATAATAAGTAATACTTTGTGCGATCCATAATTCATCCATTTTTCAAATTACTGAAATTTTTAGCATTTAATATGCTTAATTATTTATAAATACCCGATTACGAAACGATTTATTTAATTAAGCATATTAAATGCTAAAAATTTCAGTAATTTGAATAACAAGGTTGTGTCATCGTTTAATACAATTCTAACTGTAAAGTTTGAAGTATTAAGCCTATACAATGTGTAAACATTGTCCGATAGATGGCGTCACCTTGAAGACGTAAGATATAATATGAAGCGAAATTTGCATGTCCTAAAATTGTTCACGATGGTGTAAGTGGCAGCACGGGTGGGCCGGATTCCCAATAGGTGCGGGTTTGAACCCCGCTTGTGTTATCCATTTTTGTTCCAAGTTTGGGTTTAATTTGGGCCTGTTAATTATATCTTTATAAAATACCTGTAATACAAGGATTATTTCCTCACTGCCCCGGGGTTGTTGTAAAAGAAAATTCGAGGAAACTGTTACAGTGGTCCTCTTAAAATGTAACGAGTGGAAACACAGCGAGTTGATAGAGTCTTTGTCTAAATGAAGCAAAAAAAATAAGTTGTGGGTTTTTTTTTCAATCAACTACTCTCACCTATGTAATACTGATAGATCGAGTGCGTACAGCAGCGCCATCTGTAATGCGAGCGATATCTCATCGAGGGCGCCGGTTGGACCCTGTGACGGCGATGTGGTTTGCTGCAAACACCATAGAAACAATTAATTAACTCATCATCTTTATCACCCTGCTTTTGTACCAATTACTTGCGGTGGACGCATTGTACAATAAGTACTCGTCTTCCATCATACATTTTGCAAAAAGTTATTGGCAATAGGTTTATGACCGGCTGTTTTCCTCAATTCTGCTTCCAAATGTAATTTTTAACCAAACGGTATGTCAGATGTAGTCCAGGCCCGATGTAAAGCTCTTAGCCGTCTTTTACGAGATCCACGAGCAGTATAAGGGTTGGTAGTATTCGTAGCCGTTACCACACGGCGACATTTAGCTATAATGAGGACTACTTTTATAAATAGAAAGAGAGCAAGTAATTTAATTGGGTCGACTACTGGCATCGATTCCTAGACATCCGTGGCCGCTTCGACGGGTTACCCTTTCAGGTATCATCTTCAACGATGCCCCGGCAGCATTCGTGATAACTCTACACCACATAACAAGAAATTTAACAATTAATTAGGAGTGATATCAACACGAGAGGTCATATTAAGAGTATGCGTAACCATAGAGCATGCATGAAGATTGTTATGAGCATGAATGATGCGATGGAGGCATGCCAGAATCGTGATTTGTGGCAATTCGTAGTCGCCGCTTACCCTTCTGGGAAACAGGCTATGTATGTATGTATCTATGATATCAATATCTACTCTCAACCCATAGACAATAAAAAGTAATATAACAAATATATACATTACCTCTGTTATAAGTCTCAACAATATGTCTCTACTCAGGCCTCTTTGAGCGGAAGCTGCAAACACTACGCCGGCCAACAGTTTTCTGAAAAAGACACCATTTATTATGCGAGAGTTGAAGTTTATTTCAGTTTTTGTTCATAAACACTCTTCCCATTTACTGATCGCTGACAATCAATCTAGTCAATGTTTTCCAAATGTCAGATACATTTTAGAACCGTTTTAATAAAACAATCACAATCTTGAGTACGTATGTTAAATGGCAGCGACAGTTGCTGGTCGTCGGCCTCATTTTGTAAGGGCGTCTTATCGATTAAGAAAGCCACGGAGTGGGAACGTGAAATGCTTGCATCCAATGACTCGCTCCGTTGACGGCGACCAGGGGGAGGCGGCCATGCGTTGGGTGTCGGAGATTGCTTATTATTGACGATCTCTCCGGTAACGCAGATAGCAGGTGCGTCCCACACATACCCCTCCATCTGTTACCGGCGGCGGATAGTACGTAAATGCATTTCCACAGTGTAAACAAAAAAAAAGGGACATGTTAGATGAAATTAGACTGTGTATAGTAGTCACTTGTAGTGCGGCACACTGTTCTAAAACCCTTAAGGAGTTTGTCTCACTATACCCTTCGATAGAGAATCCTTTAAGACTATGTCAAGCCAAAACGTATTGTTTAAATTGAAAATGTAGGCATTATTTAAGGTGGCAATGAGTTTTTTTTTTATTTATACTTGCTGACAGTTGCACAGGTCCATTAAAAAAAAAGGTTTAGTCCTTTGTCACAAAATGAATAGGCACAGTTGAAACCCACAAACATCACTCAACCTCCTATAAAAACCTTCTCATCTCGGCTCATACACGTCCCACTGCTAGTCTCGAGCCTTCCCTACAATAGAAAGGAACTTGACCTAATATACCACACTGGGCATACGAATTGGTACAAGATATATTTCGAATTTTCCTCTTATATGTTATGTGCTATCTGCTATGGAGTGGACTATGCTCGGCATTTCTCCGCGAGATAGAATCCGTAATACGGAAATCTGCAGAAGAACGGGTGTAACTGACATAGTACGAAGAATTAACACGTCGAAAGTGGCAATGGGCAGAGACCACATTGTTCGACGAACCGGTAACAGATGGGGAAGAAAGGTTCTGTAGTGACGGCCGCGTATCAGAAATCACAGTGTTGGTCGCCCCCAAATCAGGCAGACCGACGACCTGGTGAAAGTTGCTGGGAGTCTTTGGAAGCGGGCAGCACAGCATCAATTAAATGTGGCACAAAACCTTTTATGAAATATATCATGGGTTACCTGGTAGTTTCAATAGTAGTGACAAGCCTTGCATGGTGTCTGCTCGGCGGTAGCGCGCGATTTGTTTGCAAAAGTTCTATTTCACCTTCGAGGGTGAACTGGCGTAACACATCCAGAGCATTTCCAAGTAGCCCATCAGATATGAGCTGCTCTACATAGCGAGACACATACGAGATTATCTCTTCTCGAGCATTTATAGACCTAAAAAATATAAATAGTAGATTTTGATGTCAACAGAAAAACAAAAATAGCTTAAAACCTGAAAAGACCAAAACTAAACAGTATCAGGTTGGTATATCGATATCTCAAGATATATCCATCCATCATAAACCCTATGTCTTTAGTGGGACCTTCATGACAAGGATAAGTCTCCCTAATGTATATTGCCATAGTCACCACACTTTGCAGGCCCGTAGGCGATAGTATCAGTATCCCAGGGCAATTCTTTCCGTTCTTCTATTAAACCGTCAACTGGTTTTTATGGGAAGCTAAGAGATATCCATCTGTTGATTATTTACGGCTTGAAAGGGTTTTTTTATTTATTGCTTATGGTGGCAAACAAGCTATTACATGTAGCAGAGATGCGAATGTTGAGATGGCTATACGGCGTGACGAGAATGGATAAGATAAGGAATGAGCGTATAAGAGAATGTTTGAAAGTAGCGCCAGTGACGGATAAGTTAAGTAGTGAACGTTTGAGCTGGTATAGACATGTGATGAGACGGGATGAAAGTAATGTTGCGAGGAAGGTTTTGAGTATGAATGTTGAAGGCTTTAGGGGTAAAGGGAGACCAAAGAAAAGATGGATGGACTGCGTGAAGCATGATATGTATAAACAGGGAGTGACTACAGAGATGACGTCTGATAGGGCTGTATGGAAAAAGAGGACATATTGCGTCGACTCCAAGTAGTTGGGATAAGAGCAAGAGAATGATGATGGTGGCAAGCAAGCAGCACACCTGATGGTAAGTGTTACTGCCGCCCATGGACCTTTCCTTTACCAGGAATATAGCTAGGCTGCGCTGCCTACCCCAAACTAATTAAAAACCCCAAAACCCACCCAAAAAATGAGGCTGACAGCTCTCTCAATCATCAAAGGATGCAAGGCAGCACATTGTCACTGCTCAGACGTCGATTTCTGCGAGTGTGGTACTACCCCAGATGGACTAGCCCACGGCTTTAGCAGAAAACTGTCAAGTGTGTGGCCCTACCAGTATTAAACAAACGAACTTACATTTCTAATATTAGTTTTAAATTTTTCTTACCAACAAACTCCATCTCTAGCCATCACCAGTTCCTTTAGGGCTTGTACCAGTGCTCTTCTGCCGTCGTAGTACAAGAGTATTGCCACCAGGCCCCGAGGTAATCCAGGGTGACGCGGAGACTGACGTTGTGCTGTGTGTAGCAGTTCTAATGCTAAATACTCACTTACACTGTACATATCTGTTGATAACAAAAGTATAACATTTTATTGATTCAATATCAACAGACAGCCTTTCCTAATGGATGACAGCTATTGCTCGAGAATTTCCATAAAAATCTCTCCAAGTAGGGGGGCATAGTCCGGAGAGTACTCGTCGCGTCCCCTGCCAGTCTAGTTAGACTGCTAATCCGGTTCGAATGCGTACCGCAGTGCGGGTTAGGGCGTCCCCGGAGGCGACGCGTACCGACCCGCCCCCATCGGTACGAACATCAGCAGATGCGGCGATGGGGGCCACCACCCATCACGCCTTGCCCAGTCAGGCGAGTCGAGGAGAGCGGAGTGCCGGGTGGGCACGTGGAATGTAAGAGGTTGTGTGGAAGGTAAGTTGCACGAGCTGATAACCGTCATGGCGGACAAACAGCTAGACGTGCTCTGTGTAACAGAGACCAAGCGAAGGGGCAGCGACGCCTGCGATCTTTCTGGTGGCGGGATGGCTCTGTGGTCTGGTGTATCACAGAGCGATCGAGCCAGTTGAGGGTAGTAGTGCTGTTGTCCTCTAGCTTGGCCTCAGGTGTGAAGGATTATGGAATGTATGATCCCAGACTTCTTTGGGTCCGTATAAAACTAGGTGTCACCAAGGTATTCATGGTTGTAGCATATGCTCCCGTAGGATCCTCGGTGGCATCAGACCTAGAGAAGTTTTGGGATAATGTTAGAGAAGTTCTGGATATGGCAGGAACCAGTGAACGCGTGATTGCATGCGGAGATTTGAACGGATGGGTGGGGACCAAGCGTCCCGACTATGAGGACGTACTTAGTCCATTTGGTGATAAGAGAGCGAACGACGCAGGTAGGCTCATAGCATAAGACAGAGGCCCTATTATTCCATGGGCCACGCGTAAGGCTGCCTATCGACGCCTCGTTAGTCGTCAACTCCATCCAGATCAGTATCAAGGCCCATATGAAGTACTTGGGTCTGGTACTCGACGGGCGATGGTGGTTCCGGGAGCATTTTCGCCGAATTGCTCCCCGGCTGGTCGGCGCGGCGTCCGCCCTTTCGCGGCTCATGCCGAACGTGGGCGGACCCAGCTTCGAGGGCCGACGGCTGTATGCGGGGGTGATCCGTTCGATGGCCATGTACAGCGCACCCGTGTGGGCGAGGGTTCTGAACGCCCAGCTCAGGGTTGTTCTGTGGAGACCGCAGAGAGCCATAGCGGTCAGAGCCATTCGCGGGTACCGCACGGTATCGACCGAGGCAGCATGCCTACTGGCCGGGACACCCCCGTGGGACCTAGAGGCGGAGATGCTCTCCGACCTCTACCGGCGGGTTACCTCAGTGCGCGACGATGGTGGCTCCCCATCGTTGAGCGAGATAGCCACCTGGCGCGAGGACGCCCGCCGAGACGTCGATGGTCGACAGCGTCAGGAACTGGGACGCGGTCGCCGCCTTCTGCGAGGCTGTCATCTCGCGGAAGGAGGCGGCGGAACGAGTCCGGGAGGATTCCCGCGACCCGGGCCGCCGTCAGCGGCCGGGGCGGCGCAGGCGCAAATATCTGCTCCTGATGCCGCCCTAACCGAGGCCTCGGGTGATCGGACCGGGGAATTGTCCGGTCACCCGACGTGAGGCCACCGCGTGAGGGCGACGCCCCGACAATCTTCGGGGCGTCGACGAGAGGAACCCGCGAGGGTAAACCGCCAGGCGGGCCACCGAAGTCAAAAATCGGGTACCGGTGGTCCGCTCGCACGGCGAAGAGACAGGAGTTTTACGGTGGGTCTATGGGGTCACGCGCCGCCTTTCCGTCACCCCGGACCGATTCGGCGGGACGAGACGCATCCATAGGCCACAAAAAAAAGGTAGGCTCATAACGGATGTATGCATGAAGAGAACAGACTCCAGATGGCGTTGCCAGTCGTGTAAACATTAGCTCCGTACTTAAATTTTAAATAAAAAGAAACAAATGAATATTTACACCGAAAACCTAGTGAGCCTGCAAAAGGAGACTCTAATACATAAGTGACATTGTTATCCAGTGAAAGTGATCATAATAAGCTAAATAATAGTGACTAAAACTGTATACCAACAGAACTTGACATTTTTTACAATTTGTGCTCCAAAACCCAAATAAAACTCAATAACAAAGTGAAATAGTGGCATAAAATTTAATTTACTAACTTATCAACCCAAAATAGTGTTAAAAGTGAATCTTGAACAGAAAAACATAATTCAAAATAACGAACCCGTTGTTACAAATAAATAAAATAGACTTTGAACTTTAAAGCAACTCACACTTATGAAATGAAAATAAGTGAACGTTAATTTCATATGAAATTCTAATGTTGATTTGGCATAGTTTCTTATGCAGTGAATCCTACGGCATTGGCCGCGAGATCGAATCCTTACACACCCAAGACTTGACTTTTTGTAAATTGTTCAAAGTAAAATACATTTCACAAAATGAATTTCTTCGGAATTGACAATATAACATTTCGTAAGCCACGTTCCCAATCAATGACAGAAATATTAGAAGATACAACTTTAGACAACTCAAGTATAGATGGCGACACACGCAATAGTATGCCGAACATATCGGGTAACCAGGACGAAGAAATCATAGATCTCAAAGGCCAAATTAGCGAACTCACCTCACAGCTACAGGCAGCGCACGAGGAAATTAACAACTTGAGTATAGAAAACATTGACTTAACGAAAAAAATTGAGGATTTGAATAATAAACATAAATTGGTCAAGAAAGCAACAAAAATGTTAACAAATGAAATAGGAACACCAAATAGGATTAAAAACATAAAGGTGTCGACCCCCTATAGACCGTCTAACTCACAAGATAACAGGAATTTAATTACAACAGTATCTCCGAGGTCTGCTCATACTCACACCTGCGTAAGTAAAACACTTCAAGAGAATACAGATTCTGTGAGTAGCAGCAAGCCATTAAACACCAGTGAACCACAACCAAACCCATCAAACACACCATCTAACGAAATATATGTACCTGAAATAAAAGATCCACATATATTCATAGTGGGCGGACAGCAATGTGTAGGTTTAGCTTCAGCCTTAATAAACTCAAGGAAAACCTCAAAATTCCAGAATTATACTGTCACATCCACAACAAAACCATTTGCAACATCGGAGGAAGTACTGAAACCATGCTATGAAATAGACGACTCACCTGGTAACTATATTGTATTGTGTATCGGCGAAAACGATAAAAATCCAACAAGGATAATGATGGAATTTTCTGCTGTAGTAAAACGATTTAAAGACACACAAAAAATTGTACTAAGTGTTAAGCACAACCATTATTTAAATGAATATAAAATAAATAACCTCTTAAAGAATCTATGTACTAATTCAGAACGATGTAAATTTTTACACATTTCAGATTATGTCCATAATAGTTACATCAAAAAAATCTGTAGAAAAATCAATTATATTGTGGATTATGATGAATACTATAATAAATATCTCAACTACAAAACGTCAAAAAAAATTCAAATAGACGTATCTACAAAAATAGATAAGATCAAAAAAGGAACCATTCCATATTACTTTAAGCCAATTTCAGTTAACAGAATTAAAGATAATTGTGACATTGTGTTTACTCAGCGCCTCGGGCAAGGTAGGTTAAAGATAAATAAAACAACTAACGAAATAATTTCACACGCGCAACATTCAAATGACACTAAAACAACTCGTGAATCCTCAAAAAGTACATTTCGTTAGCACGTGTGACATATTATACCAAAATATTTGTAGTGCTAAGAATAAGCTTCATTTATTACAATCTATTGTTAAAGAAAGAGAAAATATAAAAGTAATATGTCTTACGGAAACATGGATCAAACAATCTCAAATAAATTTATTGCATCTAGATGGATATTGTCTTGCATCATTATATAACAGAAAAAAATATTTAGGAGGTGGCGTATGCATACTTGTAAAAGATAATATGGAATTTATAGATCGTAAAGACATAGTAAAAATGTCTGTAGAATATATAATTGAAATTTGTGCCATAGAAATTGTGAAAAAAAATCTGGTTGTCTTAGTTTTGTACTGGCCTCACAAGAATAGACAACCAGACACTTTCTATGATACCCTTAAAAATGTATTACAAAAACTAACCAAAAGCCTTAAAGACATTAGAAAGGATATATTGATTGTGGGTGACTTCAACATTAATATCTTGGAACATTCAAGTAGCAAATGCCTTCTGTTAAATCTCATGAATAGCTTTAACTTTTACCAACATATAAAAGTCCCAACTAGAGTGACCTCCAGAACTGCTAGCTGTATCGACTTAGTGTTTACGAACTTCCAACAGAAAGGCTTCACTAGTACAGTAAAAGATTACGGACTCTCTGATCATAAGGGAATATTAATTACTATACCGAATATGCCCAAAGAGCGTGAGACCTGGTACATAAATAAACGCTTATTCAACGATAATAATACGAATGCATTTAAGTTAGAATTAAAAAACACAAAATGGGCGTCAATTATTTCTGATCAAAATAATGTAAATATAAACTATAATTTATTTCACTCTACTATAAATAATATATTAAATAGATGCATTCCAAAAGTACGGCTTAAAATAAAAAATATAAACAAAAAGACGTGGTTAACAAAAGGACTCAGAAAATCTTGCAAACATAAGCGGCAATTAAAAAGTTTTCTCTCCATTAACCACGCCCCGATTTTAGACATATATTATAAAAAATATGAAAAAATTTTAAAAAGGGTAGTTATACAATCTAAGAAGTTAGATTACATCCGGAAAATCAAAAAAAGTAATAACTTAACTAAAACTATGTGGCATATTATAAAAGAGCGTACTAAGAAAATTACAACTAAAAGTAGGCAAAACATAAAATTAAAATCAGAACTTAAAATCATTGACAACCCTAACCGCATTGCAAAAATATTTAATAATTTCTTTGTTGAAGTGGGAGGGGTACCTGGCACACATTATGGTTATCCTGTTATAAAACAAGGTGAGAACTCCATATTTATTTCACCAGTAAACTCTCTTGAAGTTTATAACATTATTACTAAATTGAAAAATAAAAATAGTTTCGGACATGATGAACTACCACCGAGTCTGATAAAAAAATGTGGTATGGAACTAGTACAACCTTTAACGTTTCTAATAAATCAATCCTTCTCAGAGGGTTTAGTCCCGAACTTACTAAAATGTTCGATTATAAAACCTGTGCACAAAAATGGCGATCGTACAGAATGTACAAATTATCGCCCCATATCTCTTTTGCCTACCTTCTCTAAAATCCTGGAAACAGCTATGTCAAAGCGTCTCTATTCGTTTTGTGAAAAATATAACATTTTTGACGAAAGACAAAACGGATTTAGAAAGAATCGATCGACTATTTACGCGGTTTATCAATACATACAAGAAATTTTAAATATATTAAATAAAAGAAAATATGCCATAGGTATACTCCTTGACATGAGTAAGGCGTACGATAGAGTATCATCCAATATTCTATTAAATAAACTAGATGGTATTGGAGTACGAGGAATTTCTCATAAATGGTTTGAGTCTTACCTCAAAAATCGCACGCAATTTGTGGAAATAGAATACCATAATTCTGAAACTGGTCACATAAGTAATATAAGATCAGAAGAAATTACTATAAATAATTCTATTCCCCAAGGAAGCGTGCTTGGGTGCTTGTTATTTCTGATATACATAAATGATTTACCTAAAATAGTAAATTCCGTTAGCGTACTTTTTGCTGATGATGTATCTGTGGTCTTACCATGTGAAAATGAGCTTACTCTAAATAGAGATGTAAGTAAAATACTTGCTGATATTATAGATTGGTTAGAGGCCCATAATCTTAAGTTAAATTTTAACAAAACTAAAGTTATGCAATTTCATCCATACCAAAAACGTCCATTAAATACTGCTTGCACATTTAATAATATAAATTTGGAATGGATTAACAAATTTAAACTCTTAGGTCTGAATATAGACAGTCATCTAAACTGGAAGTCCCACATTGAAATCATAAGTGGGAAATTATCCAGTTTTACGTATGCCCTAAATGAGTTGAAAAAAACAACAGATTTAAAATCAGCTATTAACGCTTACTATGCCTATGCACACTCCTGGCTTCGATATGGCATATTACTATGGGGGAATAGTACACAAGCAGACGTTTTATTTGTTATCCAAAAGAAATGCATCAGAATATTAATAAATGCTGATAGAATGGCAAGCTGTAGACAGCACTTCAAAAATTTAAATATATTAACTTTGACATGTTTATACATTCTTGAAGTATGCCTGTTTGTAAGAAAACGCCCAGAGTTGTTTCCCCTTACTAAGGACCACCATAAACAGGACCGTAACTTAAGAAATAAAAATAGACTTGCTATGCCTACATCTAGTTTGTCATTATTTCATTCAGGACCTTATGTTATGGCTATAAAAGTATATAATAAATTACCAAAAATACTAAAAGATACAACAAATTTCAATATATTTAGAAATAATTTAACTAGATACCTTAATCAAAAGTGTTACTATAATTTAAGAGAATTTTTCGAGGACATGAATGAAACCAAGATACGTTAATATATTATGCCATGAATGTATATGTAATGTTTGTACAAAAAAATTAACAATAATTTTAATAAAACGACGTATAATAGTATAATTATTTATTAAATTGACTTTGACATATTAAATTAATAAAGGATAATATAGTTATAATTTGGTAATGAAATAAATTTATATAGACATATTATATTAATAACATTGTATTAATTAATTGATTGACATTATATTTTAGTAACATTATGTACAATAAATTATTAAATATAACAAAGAAAATATAATGACAATCTTAACTTTAAAAATTGCTGTGCCCTATCAGGGTTCATGTTGACCTGTATTATGTTTATAACACCAATTTGTACACATGAATGCAATAAAGAATTTGAATTTGAATTGAATTGAATTGAAAGCTTATTGTGTCAAACATATTTTTTCAACATAAGGACATCCATATGTATACATGGAGAAGGAATGAACAGAAAAGTATAATAGATTTAATTTTGGTAGAGAGTCGCCTCCGAAGCAAAATATTGGACGCAAGAGCCTACAGGGCCCCACAGTCGATACGGACCACTATCTCGTTATTGCGAGATTTAGTGGTCTGTTCCGAAAGCGGAGGCACTGGCGAGAGCGTGTCCACTTCGGAGGGCTTGAAAGAATAAAGGTTGAAAGGTTGCAAGAAGAGTGTGTAAGAGAAAAGTATGCAGAGGGAGGGTGTCCGAGAACGGCTGACGATGGCAAGCCAGCCGCAATCGGACATTGAAGAATGCTGGAGAATATTGAAAGAGAGTATGGTAGACACAGCGAAAGAAGTATGTGGAAGTTCAAGGAAGCATAGAAAAACAAATGGCGATGCATGGTGGGATGCGGAAGTGGCAGCTTTCGTAGAGCAAAAGAAGAAAGCGTGGCTGGACTATGTCTCTTCTTTGAATCTGAATGACAGTATGACTGAACAGGACAAAAAGAAATATATCGGCAATGTAAGAATTACACCAAGGCCTTAGTGAAAGAGAAACGTGATAGATCAAATATGAGTGCAGAAGATAGTATGATTAAAAACTTCGAGGGTAACACCCAACTCCTTTGGAGGAAGGTGAAGAAGTCTCGGTGTGGTTGGTCAGCCTTCAAAATGAATAAAATAAGGTCTAAAGGTGGAGACATTCTTACACAAACACAAGACGTGTTAAGCCGATGGAGTGAATAGTTTGGCGATATGTATGCGCGGATACTCGAGTTGGCGCTGTTGTCGCATGTGGTTTAGTAGATCAACATTCAGCACCGGCGTCCTCCGATGGCATCAGTATGGATGAAGTTGAATGGGCGATAAGAAGTTTGAAAAATGGTAAGGCAGCGGGCATGGATATGGTGTCTGCCGAGATGATCAAGCTTGGTGGCTCCTGCGTCTAGGAGGCGTTCCTGTTGCTCTTCAATTTATGTTGGAGCTCGGGAATGGTTCCCAGGGACTGGAATAGCGCAGTCATCGTGCCTTTATTTAAAAACAAGGGTTCACGTTATGACTGCGCAAATTACAGAGCCATAAGCTTGACCAGTTTGGCAGCAAAAGTGTACGGTAAAATTATTGAGAAGAGAATAAGGATGGTGTCCGATGGTTTACTGTGTGAGACGCAAGGAGGTTTCAGGAGTGGAAGGGGATGCATGGATCAAGTGTTCTCTCTGCGCAACATTGTGGAGAAGCATCTGGCTCTAGGTCAGAGGGTTTTCTGCAGTTTTGTGGATCTGGAGAGAGCATTTGACACGGTTGTACGAAAGGAACTTTGGTATATTTTACCGGAGTATGGTATTAACGGTAAACTGCTACAGGCTGTACAGCCCAGTTACATGGGCTGTAGAGCCTGTGTGCGGCTGGATGATGGAATGTCACCTTGGTTTGACGTCAATATCGGCGTTAAACAGGGGTGCGTTATGTCACCCAGACTGTTTATAATATATCTGGATGTCTCCAAAGGTTGAACGATATGAATGTGGGAGTCCAGATAGGCGTCTCAGTGGTCACTGCTCTGCGCTATGCAGATGATGCAGTCCTGCTGGCACAGTCAGCGATTGACCTGCAGACCCTAGTCGACAAAATGACAGAAGATTGTAAGAAAAGGGGTCTACGCGTGAATGTGAGCAAAACCAAATTAATGGTCTTGGAAAGAGATGAAGCCAGAACAGATGTAAGAGTAACAATAGGTAATGATGTACTGGAGCAAGTGGATCAATTTGTATATCTTGGATGTGGATTTAGCCGAGATGGAAGGTACACCACTGATATAGAGCGAAGAGTGAATGCGGGAAATAGAGTGAATGGAGCGTTGGGGCAACTTCTCGGTAGGCACCACCTCAGCAGAACAGAGTGCCAGAGAACTCTATCCTTACATCACTCGCTTCCTCAACATTCATAATTCTTTTTATACACGCTCGCCGGTTTCGGAGACTCTTGACTTCACCTTCCTTCAGTACATGACCGATCTGGTCTAGGTAGGGTAGTCTCGGTCTCTCCCGGTACCTACATCCTTTCCCTTTCGTATTGTATATATTTTTAACCAGACGTTTGTTCGGCATTCTTTCCACATGTTCGAACCAACGGAGCATTCCCTTTCGCATCTACACTACCGTCCAAAAGTTTGGAAGCACACCTGTTTTCAAACAAAACAAATAAATGCCGACTAATAGCGGTAAAAATTAGCAATAATCTTAAGTTTTACAACCTTTTACGACTGTCTACACAAACACAAAAGGATTATTATCCTACATTCATCAAGTTTTATGGAATTCCTTAATATTGACGAAACACGTGTTTTATGACTTAATCCGTCGGCTACTTTATCCTATGCAATGGTGTAGTTTTATTGATAATGTTTGCTGGTTTTAACTTTTTTAGACCTTATTCAGTCGCACTTGAGCATTGGCACGTGAAAGTTGTGATATTAACATTGTCTGTATTCGAAAGATATCGGCTACTACTTTGACCGTATTTTTTCTTCTGAAAATGGCAAAACGCAAGCAAATCACGCTTGAACAGCGAAGCGCTATTTGCACTCTACGCGAGGAAGGATACAGTGAACGTCAAATCGCAGAAAGGCTCGGAATTTCTTGTAAAGGTGTCCACTATACCCTTGCTAGAAAACAAGAAACGGGGAAAAAATGAAGATAGAAAGAGATCTGGTAGGCCCAAATCCACAACAAATCAAGAGGACAACTTCATTAGAGTTCTTTCTAAACGGAATCGACGCTTAACTGCACCACAGATCACTGCAGCTCTGAATGATACGCGAGAAACACCCATTTCAACAACTACTGTTAAAAGACGCTTACTGTCTGCGGGATTAAGAGGATGTGTTGCTGCTAAAAAACCCAAACTAACAAATCGACATAAGAAAAATAGACTAGAATGGGCAAAAGCGCATAAAAACTGGACTATAGAACAATGGGAAAATGTCCTTTGGAGTGACGAATCAAAATTTCAGATTTTCGGATCCAATAGACGTGTCTTTGTACGCCGGTCAAAAGAAGAGAGGGCTTCAGAGGCATGTACAGTGCCTACCATCAAACATGGTGGTGGTAATGTCATGGTTTGGGGGTGTTTTGGCAACAGTAAACCCGGCAATCTTGTGAGGATAACCGGAAAATTAAACAAGGAAGGCTATTTAAAAATTCTCCAAGATTCTGCCATACCCAGTGGACTAAGTCTCATTGGTTCTGGATTCATTTTTCAACAGGATAATGATCCTAAGCATTCGTCTAAATTGTGCCAGAACTTTTTAAACAAGAAAAAAGCTGAAAACATTTTAAACATCATGCAATGGCCATCTCAATCCCCTGATCTTTCTCCCATTGAACTTGTTTGGGATGAACTTGACAGGAGGGTGAAAAGTCGTTGTCCTACGAGCTCAGAACATTTGTGGCAGCTATTAGAGAACGAATGGAACAAATTAGATAAAGATTATTTTAAAAAATTGATTAATAGAATGCCCAGAATATGTGAGAAGATTATAAAGGAGAAAGGTGGACACTTTGATGAAGCTAAAATTTAATCTAATTTACCATTGTATATTATTTTTTTATTTTGTTTAAGTTAGTTTCTGTTTGTTCTTTATTTTTTTATCAATACATTTAAATTTAAATGACTTAGTTTGGTTTTATTCGATTTTACCTTGCTGCTTCCAAACTTTTGGACGGTAGTGTATACACCAATACTCTCTTTCATACTGTGACACACAGACACTGACTGCACAGATGGCGTAGTGGTTTACCGACCTTCCGTTCTGAGTCTGGGTGTAATTTGTCTGCGTTAATTGCATGTTTGTAAAGTCCCCCGGAATACAAGGTTTATTTCCTTAGTGCAGGGTGGTGTCTTTAAAAAAAAAAAAAAATTAGAAATAACTGAAAAAAATATATGAAGGTTTATGTTATACCTGATATAATAATAGCTTCATCGACTAATTCCTTAGACAATAGTGTGCGACCAAGGCTTGGAAGAATAACTCCTTCTGTTACACCTCGTTTTATTTCCTCTCTACCTGTGGGATTCTTTGCCTATAAAATAAATATTCAATAAATTATGGTATAATTAAGACAACTAAAAATCGCAATTTGATTAAACCAAACAGCAAGAAAATAATAATAAAAAATACAGCCCACATGTGGCTATAAAGCAAGAATATAATTCACCATTGCCCATCTTGCCTGTGGGTAAAGTTGTAAAAGATGACTAGGGATTATAATATAAATATAATATCTACGCATGAGAAGAAAACTCAAACCCAGTACCAACCTCTCTGACTAGCATGATATAGTCAGCTGATTTCACTCCTCTGGAGGAGGCTCAAGCGCAGCAGTGGAACATATAAGTTGAGATGACAATGATGATTTTAATACAAAAAATTTGCTTTGTACTTATAAAATATGAGTATTTAAAAACTAAAAGAATTTTGCGAATGTCAAAGAAATAGAAATGGATTTTTTTTAAACTGTCAGAAAAACTATATTTAGTGTTAACTGATCCTATGACAAGAACTTGTTCTGTTTGATCATAACTTTTGTATTTATAACATCATCATTCTCCTACTCTTATCCCAACTAGTTGGGGTCCATACAATATGTACTCTTTTTTCCTAGTACATACTGTAAAAGTTATTGGCAATAGTTGTATGACCAGCCACTCTGGAAGGTAACTGTAGACTAAACGGCATCAGATGGAGTTGGCCCAGGTCGCTATTAGGCTCTTGATCGTCTTTTATGACATTCACAAGCAAAGTAAAGGTTGTTAGCATTCATAGCTGTTACCACAAAGCTAAACTTTCGTATTTATAATAACGGCACAATAATATAGCTTGTCAAAACAATCGCTGCCCTCAGTTACAACAATTTTTAAGCAGTAGCAACCCTTGATCAAACAATTTTTGCAACCTTAGTAGTCAATAACAAAATAAATAATTATATTTTCAAAAGTTATTAACCCTAGAACACTAAGCTTCGTCGAATCGACGACGCGAATTCAGAAAAAGTGCCGTAAATTTTGAGTGTGCGATCGCACCTATTTCAGCTCCCGTGTAATCTCAGTTGACCCCTTGCCCCCTTGACAGACGGTAGTGTTTCTTGTGCAGGAGGCCTGTGAGTGCCGGACCAGCGACCATGGCTCGTCCCATCAACGAAGATTAGTGTTAACGTTATATTTTGTACTATTGTGTTTCTCTATATTTTGTAATATTTTAAGTTTATTTCTTAGTTTTTACAGCAAAAAGGTGATGTATATTATTTTTTTTATTTTAGATACGATTCTGCATGCATCTCCATCAATTGAAGATCAGATACCTGGCACTTCGGCACAGGCGCGTAACGAATTGATTATTATAACATCGCGTGACATACTTCGCGGAAAAGATACGCACAAATGGTCATCGCTAAAGCCAAGGACTGAAGAAAGAGAATCTGCAGGTCATCCTATCGCAAAAAAAAAGAAAAGTTTGTGCCGTATGCCCGTCAGCAAAATGAAGAATGACGAAATCTAGTTGCTACAAGTGCAATAAATCATTCTGTGGCGAACACAAACTTGATGTGTGTCACAAATGTCTTAGTTCGTGGTTTTTTACCAAAATGTTATTTGTTTTGTTGATTCTATATGTTAATTTTGATTATTTGAGTATTTTTCAAAGTACTGTGTTCTAGTTTTTAAAAGGTAAGCACTTAAAAAAACAAATATCTTTATTTGGAGCGAAATATATGGTCTCAGTAAAAAGGCTGATTAAGTAATAAATATAATATTTAAATAAATAAAAATGTTATATTTTCTTAATAAATGATTATAATAAAAAAATAATGTAAAAGAAATAAATATTTTATTATATAAAACCTTATAGACTTACTTTTTTGACAGCGTCGTCGAAACAACGAAGGTTAGTGATAAGCGTTGAAAAATAAGGTTAGTGATCTAGGGTTAAATTGGCTGTTTATACATACATGGCAAAATATATGAAATAAATCAAATACCAGCTCATATTTGAATGTATTGCAAGTTCTTCTATGTTACAGAATAGTACTGCAAACTTACCGGATTTTTAAACAATGATAGAAATGTTTGCTTCTGTCTTCTAAGGACAGACTCAAATGTATGAACTGCATATGGTGCTCCACCACCCTCATGAGCAAGGTAGCCCTCTACTACAGACACCAGTTCCTTGTACGGGGTCCATAGATCATCAGTGGTTGTTCCTGCAGATCAGGTAATAATTGTATGGTAATGACAATATATTTTATATGTATAATGAAAAGGAACACGCAATAAAAAACTTAACATTTGGAACGATACTTCCACGAGAAAATCGTGAAATAAGTAAAATGAACAAAGTAGCTGAATTAGCAATTCAATCCTTAAAGCTCAGTATAAAATAAGTTAATTTTTAATGCAATCGACTGCACAGATGGCGTAGTGGTCAAAATACCGACCTTCCGTGCCAGTGCAGTGGGTTCGATTCCCACGCAGGACATTACTTTGTGTGATCCACAAAGTGTTGTTCTGAGTCTGGGTGTAATTTGTCTGCGTTAATTGCATGTTTGTAAAGTCCCCCGCAATACAAAGTTTATTTCCTTAGTGCAGGGTGGTGTCTTTACAAAAAAAAAAAAAAAAAAAGAAAATGCTGCAAAAGCCATACTTGAAATTGGTAACTTTAATGAACGTTAATTATAGTCGTAACACCTATGGGAGAGATTTAATATAGCATTGGGATTCAATTCTGGGAATACAACAGTATCATAACCTTAAACGAATGTAACATCTTTTAATATGGTTGAAATAGATTCCAATGCCGAGTTCATATTTGTATAGTTATAAAGCAACCTTTTAGTAAGAATCTTTATAAGATTTATAGAAATACAAATAATTGCAACAATAATTGAAATACCGCTAAAATGAATAGGTTAGATTGTTTAACGTTTTATTTACCTTCGTTAACATCCATGATTTTCACTTATTAATACACTATGTTCATTGAATTATTATATCTTCCCACATACACAATTTTCCAGTTAAAACGTAGATTACAATACAATATTATTAAAGCAAATAATACATATTTTGAATTTTCTACTTTCTTTGACAGTTGTCACCACAGAGTAATATTTTTTTTATTTAATAGGTATATCATCTATGGTATATCAGATTGCGCAAAGGGATCACGGATAGTACACGGTTAGAGTGATAGTCTCTGCTTTTGTGTATGAGGTGTCTGCTCTACCACCAAGTACAATCACTTTATATAATGTTATTAATGTTTTATCAATAATGTAATTTCAATTATTGCACTTTTATTCCATGTTTTTTATTGCTCTCGGTGGCAAACAAGCGGGCAGCACACCTGATGATAAGTGTCACTGCCGCCCATGGACCTTTGCAATACCAAGGGTATAGTTAGGCCGCTGCCACCAATACAAACCTCGAACCCACCCAGTTGGGCTTCCGGCTGCATACGGAATAATTTGCAAAATACAGCACTCAAAATTATTAGATCCTGTTCTCGAGATTTTTTATCATATTGAGGTAACTATTTGTCTGTTCATTTTGACTTAACTCTGTACCTATATTATTGTTTTGAATAATTCTGTGTTGGAAGATTTTGGGCAAATTATGAATTTTCTATCCGTCATTTAAAAATAATAGCGCATTTTCGCAATACAAGGCTTAAGGGGCGCGTCCCTAAGAAACGGGCGAATAGCCACTTACGGTTTTAAATATATTTAAAAATTTACTGCATTGAATGATACTAAAAAAATATCTCAAATGCTTAACAAATGAGTCTATTAAAACACCTTGTCATAATTTTAGGATAATTCTTAACTTTCGAGAAAAAAATTCGTCAACATTGATCAAAAATATCGAAATTGACCTTTGCTATTATGACTATCTAGGCTATTCCGTTGATATATTTGTAAATATTTTCAATTGAATCGTGAGACGAAAGTAAGGATAATACATTCACCATTCAAGTTTTTTATTAATTTAAAACAAAAAATTATAAAATAATCCTAAACACCGTTGATTTTTTAGCCGAAATCGTCCATACGATACTATGAAATTAAAACGTCCTGTAATGAGCATTATAATAAAACACGTCCAAAGAAAAATAATCAGTGCCGTCTCAGTATCCAAGGTGAGAGCACATCCGTTAGTTGTTTGAGCCGAGCTCCACAGCTTCGCGATAATTTCTTTAGGGTGGGTTGCGAGTGTCAGCGTCGAACGCGGCTGCCAATTTATATTCTTTGAGCAAATAAAAGATCAAGGTACATAATACATATGCAAATTTAATTATGTATTTTTGTAAACCGAACTAATTGTCAAACACTATGCAAGTACTTATCGTAATCGTATCGAAGTCATATTTCAGGTAGATATGGAGAAACCGAAAGAAAATTAATAATATAAAATAAACATAAAAAAGTAAAGTCAAATTCAAAATAAAGTAGTAAGTATAGTTATGCAGTAAATTATTCATTTTTACTGACAAAAATGATCAAAATGGAGTTGCAAGCTTAAATGGAACTTGTTTTTAATGTTAGAGATTTCATAATTCGCACAATTTTTATACATTTGAATATATGTACCTAAATTGTATTGTGCAAACACAGCAATCAGAAATTCGATAGCTGAATATTGTTTTGATATAATCACATGTTTAAGTAACCTGCACTACGAATGTTTTCGATGAAATAAACTGGTGAGCTAGTGTGCACCGTGTGAGCAATTCTACAGTATAAAGTTGTCGTTCTTCTCTCTAAGTATTTTGTTCTGTGTATAATACCCAGAAAGCATACACTCGGAGACTCTGACCCCACCTTTTGCTGCCGGCTACTCACTGCAGGGTTAGCGATGCGACAAGCTTATGCCTAATACATTGCGTGTTTTCTGTGACACTGTGAAGATTCTACTAATACAAGCGTGTAATAAATATGTAACTAATGCAAGCACCGGCAATTAGATTTATTCGTTTCCAGGGTGCATGTATTAATACTGTACGAACGTCTGTGTGATTAGAAAATGTGAATGTGTGTGTTCAATCATAAATTCCCACGCTCGAGGACTGCAGTCTTAATTCAATTGTTACAAGATTTGTATGTAACAATTAGTATGTATGGCATTCTTGTGAGGAGGCCTATGTCCAACAGTGGACGTTTATGGCTGATGTATGTAACATTCTAATGCATTTGGATAAAATTATTACTGCGTTGGTCGACCGAATAAATAGGTGAATTTGCGGCACAACAATCTAGTTAGTTTATCTATCACATCAGACGCGTAGAAGAAATTTCAATTTAATTTGGCGCTAGATATGTATATTTTTTTTACTCTGTCTACGTATTACACAAAAACCGCTTAACAGAACTGATCCAATGAAATAGAAAGGTATTCTTAATGTATTTGTGAGGGCAGAAGCACGAAGAATTAGCAGGCTGAAGTGGCAATGAGCAGGCCACATCGCTCGAAGAACCGACAACCGCTGGGGAAGAAATATTCTAGAGCGGCGACTATGTACCGGACGACGTAGTGTAGGACGGCCTCCCACTAGGTGGACAGACGCCCTGGTGAAGGTTGCTGGGCGTCATTGGATGCAAGCGGCCCAGGACCGCACTCTGTGGCGTAGCATGAGGGAGGCCCACGTCCAGCAATGGACGCCGATAGGCTGAAATGAATGAGCTAGGGCAGAAAATTCATGCTTTTCATTAGGTTTTGTTTATAAAAACCCGATTATGAAGCGAAAAATGATGTCACAAGCGGGATTAGAACCCGCACCTACTGGGAGTCCAGCCCAATCGTGCTGCCACTTACACCACCGTGAACTATTGTAGGACATTCAAATCCCGCTTCGTATCATATTTACGTCTTTAAGGTGAAGTGCGCTATCTACCCGACAATGTTTACAGATTGTAAGCTTAATACTTCAAACTTTGCAGTTAGAATTGTATTAAACGATGACACAACCTTGTTTTTCAAATTACTGAAATTTAGCATTTAATATGCTGAATTATTTATAAAAACCTGATTACGAAGCGAAAAATGATGTCACAAGCGGGATTCGAACTCGCACCTATTGGGATCGAATCCCGCTTATGACTGCTTGGTTCTAACTGCAAAGTTTGAAGTATTACGCCTACAATGTGTAAACATTGTCGGGTAGATGGCGCTTTAAAGACGTAAATACGATACGAAGCGGGATTTGAATGTCCTACAATAGTTCACGGTGGTATAAGTGGCAGCACGATTGGGCCGGACTCCCAATAGGTGCGGGTTCGAATCCCGCTTGTGACATCATTTTTTGCTTCGTAATCGGGTTTTTATAAATAATTCAGCGTATTAAATGCTAAATTTCAGTAATTTTCATTAGGTTTTTCGTCAGGTCTTAGTAGTTATAGTATTGAGTTTCGTACTGTGTCTAATAGTCATTAGACTCTCTTTACGCAGAAAAACTGCAGCTAGTGTACCTAGGGTTGCAATTCATACCTTAATATAAAGTAATGTTATATGGTATAACTTTACTTTAAACATTATTTCAACAAAACATCCAAGAATACCATAAAACAATTAAGATTGAAAAAAAAATACATTTTATGAATAAGAACATTTATAAAATACAAAATGTGAAAAAACAATTGAAGCATAGTAAAAATGTTGAATAATTTAAATATTTCTGTCAATCCTGGAGACAAATTCCATACATTTATTCCGATAGAAAGTATTATTATATAATACAATGCTACTGTAAAAATCTCCAGTATTAGTGGTTTGCACTGCCAGACAGTTCAGCACATCTTTGGTATCATTAGCTCGCACTTTATCACATTCATTGTCAACCATTTCAAGGTATCTTAATGCACTTTTGTTTGTTAAATTTTTCAGAATGATACTGTTACATGATGTGAAACCAATTTCTTGAAAACATTTTCTTGCAATAATGTATATTATGCTGACATTAAAATGAGTCAAAGTTTTAAAATTCACGATCAGTAGACTTTCTCCCACTGATAGCTGTTGTAATGTTTGAAGCAACATTTTGTAACAGCGTTTCTCAAAACCATGATAGCTCTCTAAATGAAAATGAAATTCGGGTAGAGATAGTCTTTTATTTATCTCTATACCATCTTGATAGTTATCAACACTGCTTTCAGCTTGATCAAATATAATTTCAGTAAATTTTTTTTCAGCTAAAATCCGCTGATATAGCTTAAAAATAGGCACAAATATAAATTTTGAGCTGTAAATATTTTGCAGTGGACATCCATATGTAAATACTAGTTTCAGTTCTGTGTCTTCATTATAAAACTGCATCCATTTCACCGGTTCATTTATCAGTATTAAAGGGTTTGAAACTAATTCAGTTTGTAGGTCTGATTTAAGATTATTTAATTTCTCTTTTAATGTCATCTGTGCGTACAGCTGCCTATCTGTGTAAGATCCTCTGTGGTCTCTAGGATTCATATTAGCTCTATTCTCCTCATGTAGAATACCTTTTAATATTTCTTGCTCATATTCTAAAGGTTTTAGATCATACTGCCAAAGAAATTCTGTTGCAACAATTGATCTTATCTTTTTTATATCTCTATACAATACAATATTATTATTCATCATGTAAGCTTGGAGATTGTTATCAATTACTTGACACTGTATTGAGCAAAAATATAAAGCACACTCTTCGATCTGTTTAAGGAATGATTCAGGGATGGCGTCAAGAGGTAACATTGCTAAATTGGCATAAAGTTCTGATCCATATGCAGACTGTAATACAGGAAGGTACTTCTCCAAATGTGACAGACCCTTATATTTAAGACATACAGCATATACTTCAGAGTTCCCCTGTCGCGATGTGGCTGGTTTGTAGATGTTAACTTCACAAAATAAATGGTTGATCAGATACAATAGATTAACTGTGGTATGTTCAAACATTGTGAATAACTTGAATATTAATGTACCATCTGTAAATTTAAGAAAATTTGGCATTTCATTTATCATTATATTTATCATCTAATGTTACTGCTTTTAAATTAATAAATTGGGCATAGATACCTGTACTAAGTGCCTGGAGTGCAGTAATAATTTCACAGTAATGTAATGGTGAAGTAAGTTCTTCCTGAGCATCAGGTTTTTGCAAACAATCTATTGAACCATCTGCCGTCACTAGTAATACCTGTTAAAATAGTTTTAAATACCCATTTATGAATATTACTATATATTTTATATTCCTACCCTAATTTTTTACTGAAGATTTAAATCTGAGATGGATAAATCATGTGTGCGTGTACTACATGATTTATATTCCCACATAGTAGTTGATGCAAACTTTATTACATTCAAGAGGCTTGGTTTGAAACTTCATGCTTAGTATTACGAATATTCTAAAAAATCTGCAATATCCAACCAAGTCTAAGAAACTAGTAAGTTTATTTTCATAGTACCAAAGATTAATTTAAAAAAGAGTTGTGGCCATATATTTTAAATACACATTTACTTCTATGCTAAATTTTAAATTTAAACAGTATACCTTGCCAAGACTTTTAGCCTTGTGGATAATGGCTTGTGAGTTCTGCCAATCCATGAGGTTGCCGGTATTGTCCACTCCAAAGTTCCAATTGTTTAGTGTATGGAACATGAATCTGTCATCACTGATCATATTGGAAGGTGAGTTACCCTCGTAGTAAGGATTCAATGTATTCGCTACCCATCTCCACTGTAAGTAAATATAGGTACATAGAATATAACTAAAGAGTTAGATTATGCAAATTCTAAGCGGGAGATTTATTATCAATATTTTAAATTAAAGAATTTTGTTACCTGAAATCATAGTGAAGCCAGATTTTTAAAGATACATATATACATTTAAATTTCATTATTAAACTAATGAAAGAGGATTTTCTATCGGATACCATAACAACTCACATCAATTCCCTGATGATTTGATTTCAAGTAATGGTTCAGTGAGGTTATGAATGCACCTGGTGCCTCACACAAATGAAGCGACACCATCTTACGTTCCATGATCACTTCTGTCGGTATAATATTATACGTGCATGCACATTCGTAAAATTTCGTCCAAGCTTGTGTTAGAAACTCCGGATTTATTAGACATCGAACCTTCCAACCCACTTCCCCTGCAGGGTTCCTGCGGCGAGTGTGGCTGCTCCACTCTTCAAGATTGAAATCGTTCAATTGGCTCTTGTGAAAATTTAATCGATTTTTCAAGATTTCTAGCTGCTTCAACTTCCACGGTGCGGTTGAAAACCAAGAGTCTTTCGCCGGTAATTGCCAGCTATTATTAAAACGAAACTGGAACTTTTTATTGAATAAGTTGTCCAATTCATCTTGATAATCATCGTGCGAACAAAATCTCTGTCGTGACTGAAATAAGTAGCTATCAGCTTTTTGAAACATTGCATACAAATCCTTTATAAATGTATAGTAATACAAAGACTATATAAACTTAATTTTGTACAGTAACTAAACTACACGCTGCATTATTTACTTATACTGTTTGTAGAAATAAAATGAAAACAATTCACATCTTTTTTTTTTTTTTTTTTTTTGTTGTTGTGGCTCTGTTTATACTTAAGCCAATGTCAAAGTTAAGTTGCAGCTTCTTCTTCTTCTTCTTTTTATGTATTGGCAATCAGCTACTTATACGAGCCATTTTTGCCAGTGTCGAGTTATAATTATCTTCACGTTCTTAATCTCTTCAAGTTAGTCATTGTCTGTCTTCTTCTTCTTCTTTTTATGTATTGGCAATCAGCTACTTATACGAGCCATTTTTGCCAGTGTCGAGTTATAATTATCTTCACGTTCTTAATCTTTTCAAGTTAGTCATTGTCTGTCAGTCAGTCGAATTGTCGCCATCAACACTGCTATGGTGACACTGTTAATGGTATGTTGTAGGAATTTTGATGGAAAACGAAAACGTTGTAAAGCACTTTTATATGATATTCACTACATCCCAGCTGTTCTGTCACATCATATTACATAAAACACCATAAAAATTATCTAATATAACACGTTAAAACACTAAGATATCGAATATAATACAAGAGCACAACATGACGTTTTAGATTCCCGCCAAAAGTCCGTCATTGTCTGTCAGTCAGTCGAATTGTCGCCATCAACACTGCTATGGTGACACTGTTAATGGTATGTTGTAGGAATTTTGATGGAAAACGAAAACGTTGTAAAGCACTTTTATATGATATTCACTACATCCCAGCTGTTCTGTCACATCATATTACATAAAACACCATAAAAATTATCTAATATAACACGTTAAAACACTAAGATATCGAATATAATACAAGAGCACAACATGACGTTTTAGATTCCCGCCAAAAGTCCTCAAATTCACATCTTTCGTACATAAAACATAAAAACATAGGATGACAGATAGGGATGTCCAATTGCCTGTCTTAAAAAATATCGATTTTTAATTGATATATAAGTACTAAATCGATATTTCATCCTAAATCTGATGTTTATGCTATTTTATATATTTGAAGTAATGCTATTTTTACGAATATTTTCTACGTACATAGCCTCACACCTGTTTTCTGGGAGGGTAGGCAGAGACTACGGATTGCCACGAGCCACGATCCTGGCATACCTCCATCGCTTTATTCACATTCATCACAGTCTTTATGCACACAACGATTACGCGTACTTTTAATATAATCTCTCGTCAACACATTTCCAATTTAGGTCTAGAAAAGTACGACATGGTCTTATATGGACATGCCCTTATAGTCGTCCTATTCACGTGTCCTTTATGTATTTGCTTCGTCAACCACTCTCTCATCGCACTGACCGACTCTGACGATTCGATAACGATCGCTCAAGAAAGAGTATACACGGCCCGCGCGGCCATAACACATAAATAGCCGCGCTTCCGCCCCCGCCGCCGGGGACATAAGACGCAACGCATAATAGTCAATAACTCAAACGTGGGCACGCCCACTTTGCTATCAGCGACGCCCCGAGCCGAAGTCCGTTCCCTACAGGGGGAGCCCTCGGGCGTTGTCGCTTAAAACTTTTACCGCGTTGAGAGCCCTCAGTGCTCACCCATAGTTTGGGTTAAGCTGTGACAGCCATCTGCGGTTCACAGCTAAATGACAGACACAAAAAAACCTGTCGTCGCTCATTCCTTCTACATGCCCAACTCAGCATAACCTTTATAATCTTTGTCACTACTTCTTTATTCACATCACAGCGTCCCCTTTATAATATTATTCCTAATTTTATCTTGCAGACTTACACCACACACTCTACGGAGTTCTCATCTCTACAGCAATTATTCTAATTTAATTTTTTCCCTGCCAAATCCAACTTTGACTGCCAAACATGAGGGTAGGCACTCCTTAATGTACACAGCTAGACGTGCTTTTTTTGGACACAATTCTGCTTTTCTCAAAGGCGTACAGTGCCCTATTCACTTTTTACCTGACTGCGCGACGCAAAGGAGTGGTATTGTGTTTATCAGTCTATGTATGTATGTTTGTATGTTCCTTTGAAGCACTATATACAGACTAAACGCCTGGACCGATTTTAAACAGAATTTACTCGTCTTTCAACATTTTTTTTCATTTAATCCACTTCCTCACTATTTTTAAAAATATTACATTCCTTCATACATTTATCCTTTTCAAATATACAAGCTTTTATATTTTTATGGCACTGATCCGCATTGTCGTCTGACCTCACAGTTTTTTATTATATTGTACAGCGTAACTAGGTTTCTGTTGTTTTAGTTTTCAATGTGTAGTTTCTAATCTATTTTTGGAAGCATCACTGAAAAAGTGTCTGCTTGCGGTAGCTAAGTGAAACGCGTCTCTGCCTTCCCATCAATGTTGCTGAGTAATGGATGCTTTAGAGCCAAATACAAAATCGTGATTAGGAATACGCAGGGTAACGATTTAGAAATGATAAAAAACCCATATTTTGGTGTATTTTAGTTTTCCTAGATTGCTATTTTATTTATATTAAAATAGGTATATGTTTTAGATCGCCGCTTTGCTTATAGATTCATACATTTAATCCGAATCTCTGTTTAGGTGTAGGTTATAAAGTCCACGGAAACCTCTATGGAGTAGGATGACATTAATTGCCTTTTCCAAATTGGTTAAGCCAAATCCTTATGCACTGTGGGCAAGAATTTTAATTTCTTTATTCCCTATACTGCTATTACGAAATATATTTATTATAGCCATATTAAGAAAAATCTCATACTAACTTTTAGAGAGGATTTCTAGCTTAAATAATAATGAAAGCCATAATGTGGACGAATTCTTGTCAAACACATACATACATACCATCACGCCATGTCCCTTGCAGGGTAGGCAGAGAGAACAGAGTGCCAGAGAACTCTATCCTTGCATACTTCACTCGCTTCCTCAACATTCATAATTCTCTTCATACACGCTCGCCGGTTTTGGAGACTCTTGACTCCACCTTCCTTCAGTGCATGACCGATCTGGTCTAGGTAGGTTAGTCTCGGTCTCCCCCGGTACCTACATCCTTCCACTTTCGCATTGTATATCTTCTTAACCAGACGTTCGTTCGGCATTCTTTCCACATGTCCGAACCATCGGAGCATTCCCTTTCGCATCTTTACACCAATACCCTCTTTCATACCTACTCGCTCTCTTACGTCGTCGTTACGAATGCGATCGATCAGCCTAAGCCTCCACAGATTTTTCGTAGAGATTGCATTTCGACCGCATTAATTTTACTTTCATACTCTTTTCTGCATACCCAACTCTCGCTTCCATATAGTAATGTTGGGACAAGCACTGCGTTATGTATTGCTACACGTGCCTTCTGGCTGAGGTGGTGGCTACCGAGAAGTTGTCCCAACGCTCCGTTCACTCTATTTCCCGCATTTAATCTACGCTCTATATCAGTAGTGTACCTTCCATCTCGGCTAAATTCACATCCAAGATATACAAATTCATCTACTTGTTTTAGTACATCATTACCTATTGTTACTCTTACATCTGTTCTGGCTTCATCTCTTCAAAGACCATTATTTTGGTTTTACTCACATTCATGCGTAGACCCCTTTTCTTACAATCTTCTGTCATTGTGTCGACTAGGGTCTGTAGGTAAGTCACTGACTGCGCCAGCAGGAATGCATCATCTGCATAGAGCAGAGCACTGACCACTGAGTCGCCCATCTGGACTCCCACATTCATATCGTTCAACCTTTGGAGACATTTATCCAGATATATGATAAACAGCCTGGCTGACAGAACGCACCCCTGCTTAACGCCGATATTGACGTCAAACCAAGACGACATTCCATCAACCAGCCGCACACAGGCTCTACAGCCCATGTAACTGGACTGCACAGCCTGTAGCAGTTTACCGCTAATACCATACTCTGGTAAAATGTCTATACGTAATAAACATCTCAATTTATTTCTACCCACAGCGCCATTTGTTGAACAATATGTAAGAATAATATTGCCTTTAATTACACGAATGTAAATCTCAACTTTCATTGTTAAGCTGATATTATTATTGCTTCGTTATCAGCTGATATGTTTTTTTTATATTTCAGGGTAGCTTTCATAGTAAAAGAAAATTCTATATAATTACACATACACATGTAGATATGTATATATATCACTTCAACTTTAGTTCACCGCGTAAATTCTGGGTAGCAGCACCTTCCATACATGCATATTTTATCATGGAGTTGCCACTCTTTTTCAGTTTAATAACTTTACTCTTTGGCTTCACTTCACCGAGTTCTCCGGCAGTAATTCCTAAATAAATACCGTGAATTGCATAAGCGCTATTTTATTATGGACGCCCAATTTCCTGGTTAAACGCCGACATATACATGGAGAAGGAATGAACAGAAAAGTATAATAGATTTAATTTTGGTAGACAGTCGCCTCCGAAGCAAAATATTGGACGCAAGAGCCTAAGGGGCCCCACAGTCGATACGGACCACTATCTCATTATTGCGAGATTTAGTGGTTTGTTCAGAAAGTCGGGGCACTGGCGAGAGCGTGTCCACTTCGGAGGGCTTGAAGGAATAAAGATTGAAAGTTTGCAAGAAGAGTGTGCAAGAGAAAAGTATGCAGAGGGTGTCCGAGAACGGCTGACGATGGCAAGCCAGCCGCAATCGGACATAGAAGAAGACATTCTTACACAAATACAAGATGTGTTAAGCCGACGGAGTGAATATTTTGGCGATATGTATGCGGATAGTCGGGTTGGCGCGGGTGTTGCATGTGGTCTAGTAGATCAACATTCGACACCGGCGTCCTCCGATGGCATCAGTATGGATGAAGTTGAATGGGCGATAAGAAGTTTGAAAAATGGTAAGGCAGCGGGTATTGATATGGTGTCTGCCGAGATGATCAAGCTTGGCGGCTCCTGTGTCTGGGAGGCGTTCCTATTGTTCCTCAATTTATTTTGGAGCTCGGGAATGGTTCCCAGGGACTGGAATAGCGCAGTCATCGTGCCTTTGTTTAAAAACAAGGGTTCACGTTATGACTGCGCAAATTACAGAGCCATAAGCTTGACCAGTTTGGCAGCAAAAGTGTATGCTAAAATTATTGAAAGGAGAATGAGGATGGAGTCCGATGGTTTACTGTGTGAGACACAAGGAGGTTTCAGGAGTGGAAGGGGATGCATGGATCAAGTGTTCTCTCTGCGCAACATTGTGGAGAAGCATCTGGCTCTAGGTCAGAGGGTTTTCTGCAGTTTTGTGGATCTGGAGAGAGCATTTGACACGGTTGTACGAAAGGAACTTTGGGACATTTTACCGGAGTATGGTATTAGCGGTAAACTGCTACAGGCTCTACAGCCCATGTAACTGGACTGCACAGCCTGTAGCAGTTTACCGCTAATACCATACTCCGGTAAAATGTCCCAAAGTTCCTTTCGTACAACCGTGTCAAATGCTCTCTCCAGATCCACAAAACTGCAGAAAACCCTCTGACCTAGAGCCAGATGCTTCTCCACAATGTTGCGCAGAGAGAACACTTGATCCATGCATCCCCTTCCACTCCTGAAACCTCCTTGTGTCTCACACAGTAAACCATCGGACTCCATCCTCATTCTCCTTTCAATAATTTTAGCATACACTTTTGCTGCCAAACTGGTCAAGCTTATGGCTCTGTAATTTTCGCAGTCATAACGTGAACCCTTGTTTTTAAACAAAGGCACGATGACTGCGCTATTCCAGTCCCTGGGAACCATTCCCGAGCTCCAAAATAAATTGAGGAACAATAGGAACGCCTCCCAGACACAGGAGCCGCCAAGCTTGATCATCTCGGCAGACACCATATCAATACCCGCTGCCTTACCATTTTTCAAACTTCTTATCGCCCATTCAACTTCATCCATACTGATGCCATCGGAGGACGCCGGTGTCGAATGTTGATCTACTAGACCACATGCAACACCCGCGCCAACCCGACTATCCGCATACATATCGCCAAAATATTCACTCCGTCGGCTTAACACATCTTGTATTTGTGTAAGAATGTCTTCTTCTATGTCCGATTGCGGCTGGCTTGCCATCGTCAGCCGTTCTCGGACACCCTCTGCATACTTTTCTCTTGCACACTCTTCTTGCAAACTTTCAATCTTTATTCCTTCAAGCCCTCCGAAGTGGACACGCTCTCGCCAGTGCCCCGACTTTCTGAACAAACCACTAAATCTCGCAATAATGAGATAGTGGTCCGTATCGACTGTGGGGCCCCTTAGGCTCTTGCGTCCAATATTTTGCTTCGGAGGCGACTGTCTACCAAAATTAAATCTATTATACTTTTCTGTTCATTCCTTCTCCATGTATATGTCGGCGTTTAACCAGGAAATTGGGCGTCCATAATAAAATAGCGCTTATGCAATTCACGGTATTTATTTAGGAATTACTGCCGGAGAACTCGGTGAAGTGAAGCCAAAGAGTAAAGTTATTAAACTGAAAAAGAGTGGCAACTCCATGATAAAATATGCATGTATGGAAGGTGCTGCTACCCAGAATTTACGCGGTGAACTAAAGTTGAAGTGATATATATACATATCTACATGTGTATGTGTAATTATATAGAATTTTCTTTTACTATGAAAGCTACCCTGAAATATAAAAAAAACATATCAGCTGATAACGAAGCAATAATAATATCAGCTTAACAATGAAAGTTGAGATTTACATTCGTGTAATTAAAGGAAATATTATTCTTACATATTGTTCAACAAATGGCGCTGTGGGTAGAAATAAATTGAGATGTTTATTACGTAAAAACAACTAAACATGGTTACAAATAATTACATTAATACTTATAGATTTATTTTGAGCATTTACATAATAATTTTAATATTTAAACAATTAAATCAAACATTTCTAGAAAACAGTCAAAACAGTATCTTTTAAATATCATAGCATAATAAATAGCAGTGTTGTCATTACAAATAATAATCATTTAAACTATAATTGGCAACACAGACCAATAATTGACAAGTATTGCCGATAGAGGGCGATTTGCGCCCATATATACATATGAATGTCCTTATGTTGGAAAAATGTGTTTGACACAATAAGGTTTCTCTCCATGCATACATCCGCAATGAGCCTACCTGCGTCGTTCACTCTCTTATCACCAAATGGACCAAGTACGTCCTGATAGTCGGGACGCTTGGTCCCCACCCATCCGTTCAAATCTCCGCATACAATCACGCGTTCACTGGTTTCTACCATATCCAGAACTTCCCTAACATTATCCCAAAACTTCTCAAGGTCTGATGCCACCGAGGATCCTATGGGAGCATATGCTACAACCATGAATACCTTGGTGACACCTAGTTTTATATGGACCCAAAGAAGTCTGGGATCATAAATTCCGTAATCCTTCACACCTGAGGCCAAGCGAGAAGACAACAGCACTCCTACCCCCATGCTGGCTCCATCGCTCTGTGGTATAACAGACCACAGGGCCATTCCGCCACCAGTAAGATCGCAGGCGTCGCTGCCCCTTCGCTTGGTCTCTGTTACACAGAGCACGTCTAGCTGTTTGTCCACCATGATGGTTATCAGCTCGCGCAACTTAATTCCACGTACCCACACGGTACTCTGCTCTCCTCGACTCGCCTGACTGGGCAAGGCGTGATGGGTGGTGGCCCCCATCGCCGCATCTGCCGATTTTCCTACCGACGGGGTTGGGTCGGTACGCGTCGCCTCCGGAGGACATCCTAACCCGCACTGCGGTACGCATATGAGCAGGATTGAAGTCAGACTAGACTGGCAGGGGACACGACGTGCACGCTCCGGACTATGCCTCCCTAAAAAAAATCATCATCATGTCAGGCTATTGCCGTCCACTGCTAGACGTAAGCCTAAATGTGAAACAGTACTGGACATTTATGGCATTTTTTGTTGTGATTTATATTTTAGTTTTTGAGACAATAAGGTTGTTATTTTGTTAGAATGCTCATCATTTCATTTTTATGATAATAAAAAAAATGTGTCAATAATTACATTTGGTTTCCTTATTCCTTACCTTGAAAATTTAAAGGAATATTCGCTTTGATAAATTTTTAGATTTGAATTGGTTGATTCTTTATTCATATAATTTTGATTTTAATCTTATAAATTGTTAATATGAATCTCTTAGGTTTATTATTGGAATATGAAAAGTATATACCTACATTTTTAAATAATAGAAAAAAAAACGATTATTTATTTTGATTAAAATCGATTTTTGGCAAATCGATTAATATTAAATAAAAAAAAACGATTTTTCCAGTAACCTCACATCCCTAGTACGGGATGGGATCAAGGTGGAATAGGATATATGGAAATCTACTCCCGTGATGAGCACCCTCCAGAATAGGGGTGTCCACTTTGAAAAAACATCGATATTTTTATCGATTCGATAAATCGAAACTGTACATCGATGCATTTCGATGTATCGGATGAAAACATCGATGTTTTGTAAACATCGGGTACTTTTTCTAAAATATATTACAAAGCTAAAGTCATATCAAAAGTGATACTTCTAAAAAACAAAAGGTCTTTTTTTGTGGCATTTATACTTATTCCAATCCCTTATAAAACTGACTTCTAAAAAAAAAAAGGTCTTTTTTTATGGCATTTATACCTATTCTAATCCCTTATAACACTGACTTCTAAAAAAAAAAGGTCTTTTTGTGGTATTTATACCTATTCCAATCCCTTATAAAACTGTAATTTATTAAGTACATAAACTTGAGTTTTTGTGACATTAACTGGTTATCATCGATTCGATGTTTTATGAAAAAACATCGATACATCGAGTATTTCGATAGCTTTTCAAAACATCGGATCGATTCGATGTATCGCATTGTAAACATCGATGTTTTCGATGCATCGATGTATATCGAATATCCCTACTCCAGAACTTCAACTGGCAATTTGCCGCAGAACTTCGAATAAAGATTCGACACGTGTTTCACCTCTAAACGAGGCATCCTCAGGACGGTTCGACTTCAAATGCGCATCCTCAGGACGGTTCAGCTTAAACGTCGCATTTGAAGCCGAACCATTTTAAGATAATAAAGGTGAAGTAGTTATTGCGATGGTTAATTACAATATTTTGGACTTTAGACACTATACGATTTTGTGGAGGAACGTGAAAGCGTCATGTGGCGACATTAATTTCTTTGCATTTTAACATGTTATATTCATTCTTTTTTTGTTAATCTAATAAATAAAATAAAACTTTGCTGATTGCCAATACAATGAAGGAAGAACAATTATGTACCTACTTACATTCACTAATTGAATGTAAGTAGGTATATAAAATCAGTATGCAATTTAACCTGAAAAATAAAATAATACGAGTATTTTTTTCAATTTAAAAAACTTCCCGCACTGATAGGAATACAAATCCTTATAACTTGCGAGACTACAAACATACAAATAACGGACCGGACATAAATTGAGGCTGCTAGAACCAGAGTGACCTAACTGCATTTTTGCATCTTTTAACCTAATTGTAATTTCGTAATCTAAAGATGTTTTATCTACAAAACCACAGCGGTTTAAAATAGTTTATAAGCTCTTGACAATAGTTGGCAGTACAAGTACATTTTCCGCTTATGTTGAAATCGACTGAATTGAATTTAATAGGGAATATGCACGTGACACCAAAATATTTTTATTTGTAATCTTTATTGCTTAAAAAACATACCTATACCATTAGTTTTGAAATTCATCATTATTTAATAGTGAAATTTAATTATCAAAAATCGGCTTTTTTGAAATTCACTCGCAAATTTATAAAACGCGACGCGATTGGTTGTTCAAAACGTGACGTCATCGTGCACTCGAGTCTTCTGATATCAAGGTGTTTTTAGTGATTATTTTGTAGCGTCACCCAGTTATTTCATGAGTTATTAGTTTTCTGTGTTCAAGTATTAATCCTTGTGAATGAGAGACTTAACAAACGCCACTTTTTGTCCCTGTTCTGCCATTATTTTGTATTGCATATAATCCTCTGTATCTAAAACCCAATAGAAAGGTAAATAATAAATAATTTCGAACTTTTCTCTTACCCTAATAAGTTACATGTTTTCATTCATAGGTATCATAGATGACTAAACATATATTACTTTTATGGATAAAGACCTATGTACCTATTAGATATTGAGAATATATCTTTAAGAACTTTACGTAAAATAGGTAGGTATGTGTACGTCGAAGTTTGTAAACAAAACAAGTATGTGCATGTAATTAAGGAAAAATGATTCTTTTATGTACTTCATCACTTCTCTAATGTGTTTACTTACGTTAAAATGATCTTCACAACAGTATAAACTGCTCAAACACGACACATTGTCAGTTCTCATCGCCTTGCATCATTTTTTTCTTATTTATTACATTTCTCGGCATAAGAAAATAGACTTTGTTAGGTGCAGTTTTGATAATATTTTGGCACATAGTAACGACACAATATTTATAATACGGTTTTCTGTTCTTTTCCATGGTAATAAGTTGACTTTACACTCGCTTTTTTAATTTTCAATAACTTCGTGAACCAAACGTTTCGTTGTTGACGTCCAACTTGTGTGTGTATTCTGACGTCACAGAGGCGGGCCATGATAGCCGCGTTTAAATCGCCGAAAAATGATAGTGATTTTAATAATTTTTTTTTAGCTTAATGGTTTATATTTTGGATGTGTTATATTTATTTTTGGTAATGTAATAACTAGTAGGAACGTGTAAAAAAATAAAAAAAAATCATGCATATTCCCCATTCTCCATATTATAAAACATGGTTCTTGTAGTTAGGAAGTTAGGCCGCTCTAGCAGGTTCTAGCAACCTCAATTACACTAAAGACTGTGGAGTCATTAGCAAATCTCATTAAGAATTGTTCTGTATGTGGATTCAACCCTCGTCATGGGAGATCACTGCGTAGACCACTATGAACATGAACGTATGAGTATCATTATAAATAAATAAGGCAATAGTTAAATAATATATACATTTTTTTTTATTTCTTAACATAATATCTGACATAAGAAATTTTAAAACATACAACATTGTAACTTATATACGTAATTGCTAACTTTTATATAAAAAAAAAAGTAATATACATTGAAATTAGTTAAAATAAAGCTATAATAGTGACTGTAACTAGATAAAATATTACTGTAAAAATCTTTACCAATAGGTACAATCATCATCATCATTACGCCCATAAATGTCCCACTGTCGGGCTCGGGCCTCCTCCATAATGGAAGGGAAATTAACCCACTATACCACGCTGGTTAGATGTGTTGGTATAGGGTTATGTTCCGAGTTTTCCTTCTCTCTCATAGATTTTACATGTGTTCTATATCCTTTAGTCGTCTCGTACGATTACCCACAGGTAAGATATGGGGTGGTTAATAGTATTCTTACTCCGTCACCACACGGATAATAGGTGCAAAGCTAACATTATTGTAAAGCCAAGATTGATATATGACTCCATTTGCATATTAAAAATAATGTAATTATTTTGAAGCATTAGCGGTTGTTTTTTATACTATTTGTATAAACACTCATTTTACAGACACAGATACTAATTAAAGATCTGTGTGTTAGTTTCTTCTAGTTTTCCCATTGTTCCTGAATGATCCAATGATTCACAGTCCCGCTGCACTTGACCAGACCTCACCTAAAAAAGGAATGATCTTAATACACAGCCATCTGTTAGGTTCAGAGTTTCTCCAGAATAAGAGTGAAATTAAGTCGTAATACCACGCGTTGGGCAAACAGTTTTTCTTCTAATTACATCAATATTTTTTGTATATCATACCCCACCAATTTACAATCAATAAATAAATAACAAATAATATAAATTATTTAGATTTGAGATTTAAGATGTTAGACTATTTATAATAAGTTATTTGCCAGCAAAAAATATTATCTTATGTGACAGTTGTACCTACAGCAATTGATAATCCACAATACCAGTCAGTTCTTATTGGCCTAATTGGTTCTTACTAATTGGAACAGTATTAATTTTTTGTTTGTAACAAATTTTTAATAATAATATAGGACAAATTTCGATTACAATAATTTACACCAAAAACATATAGATTTTATTATTAACGTTTAATTTTGTAGCTGACTTATATTCAATAGTGTGATGTATATGAAATAAGAGCTATCATCAAAATATTTACGTAAACCATTGAACATAGCTTAAAGTGGAATGATGCTTTCATCAACATGCGTTTTTTTGGTGTGGGTTACAGTCGGCGCACTCCTCGCACTACTCCATCCGGGGTGACAGAGGGGCGTAAGCAGGCACACCCGCAACCTACCCCTGTACCTCGCCTTTGTCGTTGGACCGGCCACCGGAGCAGCGTGAACTTGTCGTCAGTTGCCGGCCTGACGGAATACCCCATGAGGGGTACCCTCTCCTTGAGCGACGACCCATCCCCCCGGGGAGGACGTCGGTCCCTCCTTGCGCGGTCAGCCTGTCGGCGGGTGACGGACTAATTCCCCGGTCCAGTCACTAGACATGCGTAAGTAATGCGAGTGATGTATCACACGTAATATTACCCGACCGTGTACTGACCCATTACACATTACACAACTAAACATCACACCACATTAAACATGACGCGAACACCTGTGTACTGTTCTGCATTTCTGCATTGTTCGGTGTCTGGCAATTCAATATTTATTTTGAGCTTTATTTTCAGAACGTTAAGGCTTATATTTCTTGACGCCGCTCGCCGTATGTATAGAGCGCTATAGCATTACGCATCACACGTGACGTGAAATGTCATGTGTGATGTTTGAAGTGATGGTAAAATGTAATATTACTCGGCACGAAATGTAATGCTAATCACATCACTTCGCGAAGTACTGTTTCGCGCATGTCTACCAGTCACCCAATCAACATGCTTGACCTTAATAGCAATGATATTTTTTTTATTATCTTTGTGGTAATAGGATGTATTCTTTACATCACTACTCTTTACCATGGTAGGGTAGCTATAATACGTGGATCAGGGTTAAGGTGAATGAAAAGCAAAACTATTGGAACATTTGCAACGCGTGTATCAAGCATGTTGATTAAAGCATTAAGGTACGGCCAAACATGCGCGTCTAACACACAGGACGCGGAACTCGAACGTCTACAACCGCGTACAACAAGTCCCGGGCCGTCTTCGCAGTCGCTTTGGTCGCGCAGGTTTGGCCGTACCTTTATTCCACTTTGATCTATGTCCAAAAGTTGACGTCAGTACTTTGATGATAGCTCTTAACTACTTAGCTGGAATGTATATGAACATTCCATCATAGAATATAAGACAGGCTACAAAAATAAATATAAAAAATAACAAGGGACACCCGGATGGAACGAAGTTCTATTTTAATTATATAATTTTTTTCTGCCTTAAGCGATTTTTATCGTTATATTTTAGCCAATTTGCAAAATATCTTTATAAATTATAGCCTATGTGTTATTCTGATGTGCAAGCTATATTACTATAAATTTCATCAAAATCCATTCAGTTCAGTAGTTTTTACGTGAAAGAACAACAAACATGTTCACATCCATACATTATTACAAACTTTCACGTTTATAATATTAATAATAGGATATACAATTCCACTAGACTACCAAAACTTTTCGGCCCCGAGCTCGAACGCGAGCCGGCCACGCGGCCCGGTCACGGGCGAAAATAATTTCGTTGCGCATTATTTTGATTTTGCTATATCTCTTAAGGTATTGATTTAATTTGCATGGTCTGAAGGAAAAAAAATATCTTCATGAAATGCTCAAGCCAACTAATGTATTTAAAATGATAAGGATTAATACAGTATTTGTGTAAATAGCTTTTCAATTACCGTTTTATAATAGAACATTTTTTAAAGTATTAAAATGGATATAGTATGTTATCCTTAAGAGATAGATATATACCATCGCGGACTTTTTTGTAGGCCTTTTTAAGCTGTATAATACTGTAGTACTTTATTTTGATCTATTTCGTAGGGTTCAGCCAGCGTTTGCAATGTAAGCGCAAAATAATGTGTTTATTTACGACATCACATTAGAAACCTCTAAAATTATCAGTGTTTCTCTAGTACATTATGCATATATTATACATATAAACCTTCCTCTTGAATCACTCTATCTATAAAAAAAATCGTCGCGACACCACACTGTTCAATGCGAAATAGAAATGAAAATATCTGGCTTGCTTTCTATAAGAGAGCCGACGAGCGACGCCGCACAGCTTACAATAGCTTACTATAGCAAAAAGTGTCGTGACAACTTTTCGTAAGAATTTTTTCCGTCTAGCCCCCTTTCACAACGCGCGATAAGGAACTTCGTTCCAAAATCTACATGTTCTTTTGCTGTAAATTATACATACATACCATCACGCCATGTCCTTTACAGGGTAGGCAGAGAGAACAGAGTGCCAGAGAACTCTATCCTTGCATACTTCACTCGCTTCCTCAACATTCATAATTCTCTTTATACAGGCTCGCCGGTTTCGGAGACTCTTGACTCCACCTTTCTTCAGTGCATGACCGATCTGGTCTAGGTAGGTTAGTCTCGGTCTCCCCCGGTACCTACATCCTTCCACTTTCGCATTGTATATCTTCTTAACCAGACGTTCGTTCGGCATTCTTTCCACATGTCCGAACCATCGAAGCATTCCCTTTCGCACCTTTCCACTGATACTCTCTTTCATATCTAATCGCTCTCTTACGTCGTCGTTACGAATGCGATCGATTAGCCTAACTCCACAGATTTTCCGTAGAGATCGCATTTCGACCGCATTAATTTTACTTTCATGTAAATTATTGTAAACGAAATTTGATCTATATTATTGATTACCATTAATATAAAAAAAAGACAGCATTACCTCGCTATTTTATATTATACCATAGTGATTCATCAGGTATAGCATTCTTGTGCAGCTCCTTTTTAGTATAATCCACAAATGATGTATCATTAAAATGTTTATCACATAGCATTCGGTGCTCCGTATATAATTGGTAATGAAAATCTGGTGAACTGCTTTTCCGCTTAGGGAACATGTATTTTGCCCACTTTTCACAACTAAAACAAATGAAAGTAATTTAGTGATTGTCTTAAAGAAAATATTAAATAAATCAGCGTTAAAATTTGCTGAAATAATGATTCTAATCGAAATAAAACTTCTACAGATTCCATCGCGTTGGTATTTGATTTTTAATTTCCCGACGATGTCGTCCTGATGACGTTCTCACTTGAACCTTGTAGAGAGTTCCAAACGCTGGGAAAGTTAAAATCAAATACAAACGCGAAAGAATCCGTAAAAATAGTTTTATTTCATGTGTAATATGCGTTAATATCTAATATTATATATTATATTAGATTTGCTTACCGCATCATAGGATTTTTTCTAGGATTTGGATATCTGAATAGAACCACGTTTGGATCTGTTGATAATGATCCACACCTACAGCATTTCCGTATTCTAACAGGTACCTAAAACAAGAATATGATAATAGATTTCATTAATATAGTTGCACTCCATCGCCTCATCTTAGCTCATACGTGTGCCTCCAAAATGTGAGCAAAAATTGACATACTATAACACGCTGGTCAGACATATTGGTATAGGGTTCTACTACGAGGTTCCATCTCGTGGTTATATGTTATTTGTATCCCTGAGTAACATGGTGAATTTGGTGATGAATCTTCACCAAAAATTGGAGAATTTCATTCGTAGTCAGTCTCGACAGAGATAATGTAAAATATACTTTTTTAAAAACTTTATGGTCACTTCAATGTAGGTTTTTCTTATTCAATTTTCTTTATCTTGGCAATTTCTATCTGAATGACTATGTAAAATATCAAAACTATTATTGTGTAACTACTGTGTGTGTGTGTTAATTTATTGCAATATCTAAATAAAGATAAGTTATGGTACATTGTGGTGGGAAGAAGTAAGTAATAAATTATACTCGTTCCAACCATTTATTTTACTTTCGGCAGGTCGAATTCTGATCAATTAGTGTTGTACCAATGTATTACGGATACTATGTTTTGTAATAATCGATTTTAGTCAGGAAGAACTTTTAATCGATTTAACACGGATATTTTATTTTTGCTTAAATACATATTTCATATTATTTAAAAACTTCACTTCTGTAAATATATTTGTTATTTGGGCACATTAATTTTTGCATACCCACTAATTCAGTCCTCCCAAAATATTTTACTTTGTACTTTGCAAAATAAAAAATAACTACTTTATGAAGCATTTTTCCATTAAGCGGGGTCCGCTGCTCCAAACTTTACTTAGAGACAATGGCGCCCTCGTCTGCGGTAGTAAATCACTAATTTTCTCATCCAGCCTACCCCTTTTTTTTTAAGCCGAATTGACAACACTGAACGGCGCGCCGGCGACGCCATTTTGTTGTGTTGTCTGTCACTCGCAACAAGACTCCCGTGCTAGTCACATTTCTGTTCGCCGAGTGCTCTTTCATATCTTTCATACGCTGTGTTGAGTATTTATATTCCACCGTATTGATTTCATTGTACTTACTTTGATTGAGTTGAGCGTATCGTTCCTCTCAGTAAGATTTTACTTGCAAAATGCCGAAAGGTATGGTGCTTAAAGGACAATCCAGAGAGTTAGTGCTGCGGCTTCGTGAATTTTTTGAAAAGGAAAGCCGCAATGGCGGATTCCTTATACCAGTAACCCAAGTTAGAGACCGTGTTGCAGCAGCATTAGGTATTAGTGCTCCAACGGTGGCGAAAATCACTAAAGAAGCCTATGGTAGTAGTGGTATTGAACAGAACAAGCTATCTACGCCTAAGAAAAAACGTCAGCCCCGTAAAGTGACAGCAATTGACAGTTTTGATACTGATGCTATTCGTCGTCATATATACAATTATTACACAAGCAAAGAGATTCCTACTTTGAAAAAATTAGTAGCGTCTCTACGAAATTGTGGCTTGTTTCGTGGTCAAAAATCTTCTTTGTCAAAGGTGCTGCACCAAATCGGGTTCTTGTATAAGAAATCCGACAAAAGAAAAATTTTAATGGAACGTCGTGATATAGCCTTGTCTCGCTGTGAATTTTTAAGACAAGCGAAGAAAATAGAAGACTGGTCGAATGTCGTTTTCACAGATGAAACTTGGCTCAATGCCAATCATTCCATACCAAAAGGTTGGACTGACGATACTGCTGCTTCTACTTCTGCAGTGCCAATGGGGAAAGGTGAACGCCTCATCATTTGCCATGCGGGAACTACAAAGGGATTTGTACCAGACGCTCTGTTAGCGTTCAAATAAAAAAAAACAGGAGACTATCATGAGGAGATGAATGCGGACGTGTATGAAAAGTGGTTCAGAGAAATACTTACATCACTTGAAGAGCCATCAACAATATTTATTGATAATGCACCCTATCACTCTCGCCAAATTAATAAAATGCCAACACAGGCTAACAAAAAACACGAGATTATAAACTGGCTTCGTGATAATGGAGAAGATGTGGACGAATCCCTACTAAAAGTAGAATTACTTAAAATATTAAAAAGTAAAAAGCAGCCAAAACGATATGTCATCGACGAAATGGCAGCAGAATATGGGCATGTTGTAATCAGAATTCCTCCGTACCACTGTCAATATAATCCAATTGAAATGATCTGGGCACAAGTCAAAGGACACGCCGCAAGAAACAATACAACTCCTCCTTTCACAGCAAATAAAATGCTTGAACTTTTAAAAAACGCATGTGCTAGTGTGACGCCTGAAAACTGGGCGAGTGTCGTCAACAAGACAAAAAATATAATATTCTCTGATTGGGATCGGGAAATTGAATTTGACAACATACCTACACAAGAGTTAATAATAAACACTGCAGATGATTCAAGCGACGATTCGAGTTCGTATGAAGAATCCGACGATTCGTTATAATAAAATAATATTAAAATATTTTGGTTGTTTTATTTAATGTTATAGGTATGATGAGAAGATTTTTATATCTCCCTGATACAATTTTAACGTGTTGTCTATTACAACAATTCAAAACTCAGTTGTCAGCTGACTTAACTGCAAATAAGTGTAATCGATTATTTGCGATTCATTAGTTTGCACCGAATACTTTTGATCCTGTCACTAGATGCGATAGAACGTAACTTTTTTAATAACGGAAATGAATTATCACTTAAATTTTATGAATAGAGCTATTTACGGCATATTAATGTATTTAGTGGGTAATAATTAAGATATATAAATATTATTGGGCAGTTTATATATTTCTCTGTTCACTCGTTTCAAAGTTAATAATTGCGTATAATGAAACAGTTACGTCCTAAAGCATGTGTCAAAAGTAAAATAAATGGTTGGAACGAGTATAGCAATACTATGGAACAGTCAGGCCGTTACCGTAATGAATTACTATTTGAAATAAAATTACTTTTACAGATTCTATCGCGTTTGTATTTGGTTTTTAATTTCCTGACATTTCGAACACTTTACAGTGGCCATGCTCACGGTAGAACTAATGTGTCTTACGTCCAATAAGTCATCAATTACTAATAAACATTAGAAATAGTTATAGTTACGAAAGGAAATAATCTTTGTATTGCGGGGGACTTTACAAAGATGCAATTAACGCAGACAAATTACAGCCAGACTCAGAACAATACTTTGTGGAGAGCACAAAGTATTATCTCACGTGGGAATCGAACCCACGGCACTGGCACGGAAGGTCGGTCATCTTAACCGTTGCGCCATCTGTGCAGTCAAAGTCACTCTCGTAGAAGATTGACATCTGAGTAATGGTAATGTTTTATTGCGCTTCCTTTGGTGAGCGAGAGAGCCCGAAGTACAATTGGGTGGTTTTAGGGTTAGCATATATCATACCTTTGCAATACCAAGGGTATAGCAGCCTAGCTATACCCTTGGCATTGCAAAGGTCTCTGGCGGTAGTTTTAGACACTTAGGCCTGGAATACACATACTACTAGAAAAGCATGCTTGTTTGCTACTAGGTAGTATGCTCATTTATAGCATGCTCTCCAAGTGTGTACATTTGCTCATGAGAGCACATACCTCAGAAGCATACTTATTGCTAGCATGCTTCTTTCTAGCACGTGTTAGATTAATAATAGAAGAAATGTATAGGTATATAACATTTAAAAAGGTAATAAGATTCTATTTTACGTCGATTTAAAAAATAATGATGAATTACGATATGATTTGTGTTATTAGGGTGAAAAGTGGATTAAAATGAAATAATATTCGCTGATTTGATATCAAAGTTGTGGGTTGTCGGTTGTTTGTGCAGTTTGTGGGTATTTAAGGAGCGATAGCGCGGTAAAACAGTCAGTTGCTGTTGGCTTTCGTACTGTTAACATCTAAGGTTGTATTTTTGTATCATTATGTAGTTGTGCATTTCATGGTAATACTTTTGCTTATTTTCATTGAATAGTATTATGATAAATTGATATGTAAATTAAATGTATTGTAATAAGGTTGTTTGCTTTACTATCTTATTTATCTGTGTATTATGATAAATTTATATGTTAAATTAAATGTATTGTAATAAGGTTGTTTGCTTTACTATCTTATTTATCTGATATGATAATAACCTGATACCTATTACAGATAATATTGAGTATTAATAATACATATATCTAAATATAATACCTATATATATATATATATACAAAAAATATAATATATACACAATTAATTTACCTGATACCTATTACAGATAATATTGAGTATTAATAATACATATATCTAAATATAATACCTATATATATATACAAAAAATATAATATATACACAATTAATTTAACATCAGAAGTGGGATAAATACCTTAATTACTAATACACCTAATATCCGAGTTTCAGAATAGATCCCGCTGTCTTAGAAGTTCTCCAGGCAATCTAAGATGCTGTATCCGGCAATCATCATGCTGATGATGACATAGCGAATGCAGCCTTCTACCTAGCGAAAAGTGACGAGGGCCGTGATGCAGAAGGCTGAGGTCTCAACATCGAGGAACTGTCTTAAAGTATTGGGATGGCGCAGTATCGGTACCGTGGCAGGAGCTGGTAAGGCATTAAAGGGCTTCGCTCTGGTATATTTAGTCATAAAGACCATCTGAATGTCGACTTGGGTCACATTTTTGTACAGAACTCGTTGACTTATTTTCCAAAAGAAAAAGTACAGTAAATGGGACTCGAGTCTGATCGCGAGAGATTATGTTTTACATTAGGTATTTAGTGTCTAGACCTTCGCTATCGATTTTCGATCCTAGCTTACAAACTGAATTATATGACGTTACTAGTAATATTAGATATTTATTTTATTGCAGAAATTTAATAATTTTAGGGTGCCTATTTCAGTAAAAGAACAACACATATAAGTTGAAACATAGTTCATACGATCTAGAAACTTTAGCCATTTACAATGCTGTAAAACACATTACAGTTAATTTACTAGGAACTAACTTAAAATTATAACTGAATGTATGTATCAAATCAACCATGAATAAAATAATAACCCATTTAGCTCGCAGGTGGCTAAATATGCAGTTTGAAATTACTTACTAAAGGGACAATATATAAGCTATTTCGATTTCCTCGGTCGAAATCCTATTGAACTGCCTATGGCTATGCCTAATACTGTAAATTTAATAGATGCCACCCAATCTCGGTTAGAATTTTCACATAGAGAACAAACGTGAGAATAGACTCAAAGCAATGTGTAGGTAGTTCGTAGTAATTTGCTATATTACAAGATTAATCCAAATAGACATATAAAGTTAAATATTGCAAAGTATATTACGCCTATTTCACGAAAGAAATTGTCATATTGGTTTTGAGAATAACTAGCTAGTTTAAAAAAATATATAGGTAGCTGAATACATTTGTTAGTTTTATAAACTTATATATTGCCACAATATGATAATTATCATAAATTAAATGTTTAATAGTTATAACTCACCATAAACAATATAAAATTTTACACATAGAATCATTTTCTTATATGTGCTGGCAATTAATTTGTATTAAAAATGCGGGACAAAATTTAATAACTGATCCTGTAGTAGATATATATAAATTTCTGTAATAACGATGACTTATTGGGCGTAAGACACCCTGGTCCTCCCGTGACTATGATCACTGTAAAGTGTTCAAAACGTCAAGGAATTAATTTTAGTAGTAGTCAAATCATGTTATTTTTTTGTTTGTTGAACTACGTGTAGAACATTACTTAATTTCCATTGTACCCTCGGAAGTAAGGGGCAAGTAGAACGTTACGTATTTATTGTGACTATTGCTTAATACTATATACTAGACAGTCAGATTGGCCGAACGTTTTATGGAAAATCCAACAATCTATTAACAGGAACATACAGAAGGCCACAGATTTTATTATTTACGCTTACTTATTGGTGTAATTTGTCGCAAACGAAATACGATACTTAATTAAATTAGACACTGCTTGAGACATAGCTAAACTATATATTATACAAATGGCGACAAATATCCGTTTTGACACTGTTCGTCGAAGATGAAGTATATGTCTCACAGAATCATAGGTGTAAGGATAAATTAGCATCAAAATTTAAAGGCCCTTATGAAATTTCTTCTAACCTCCCTAATGATTGCTACAAATTGCAAGGAAAATGTAGCTTACGAATTGATTTAAGTACTTAGATAATTATCATAAGTGTATAATTGCTAATTTATTTGTTAGTGGATTGTGATTGTTTAGTAAATAAATTGTTTCCGCTGGCCGGTCATTTGCTTGGTGCAAGTCTATCCCACAAGCAGCGGGTGGAGGGGACTTGACACGTCTAGGCATTTGGCAAACAAAGATATATAAATTTTGTTTCCGCTGGTCGGCCTTTTGTTTGGTGCAAGTCTATCCCACAAGCAGCGGGTGGAGGGGGCTTGACATGTCTATGCAATTGGCAAACAAAAATATATAAATTTTGAAGAATCATGATTTGCAATATGTTGTTTCCGCTGGTCGGTCTTTTGCTTGGTGCAAGTTTATCCCACAAGCAGCGGGTGGAGGGGGCTTGACACGTCTAGGCAATTGGCAAACAAACATATGTAAGTTTTGTTTTGAGCAGTCACTGTTTGCAAGTATGTTAGCAATAATACAATAATGTACTTCGAGAGCGAAGTACTTGTCAGTATGGCCGTGTTAGATTGATAATAGAAGAAATGTATAGGTATATAACATTTAAAAAGGTAATAAGATTCTATTTTACGTCGATTTAAAAAATAATGATGAATTACGATATGATTTGTGTTATTAGGGTGAAAAGTGGATTAAAATGAAATAATATTCGCTGATTTGATATCAAAGTTGTGGGTTGTCGGTTGTTTGTGCAGTTTGTGGGTATTTAAGGAGCGATAGCGCGGTAAAACAGTCAGTTGCTGTTGGCTTTCGTACTGTTAACATCTAAGGTTGTATTTTTGTATCATTATGTAGTTGTGCATTTCATGGTAATACTTTTGCTTATTTTCATTGAATAGTATTATGATAAATTGATATGTAAATTAAATGTATTGTAATAAGGTTGTTTGCTTTACTATCTTATTTATCTGTGTATTATGATAAATTTATATGTTAAATTAAATGTATTGTAATAAGGTTGTTTGCTTTACTATCTTATTTATCTGATATGATAATAACCTGATACCTATTACAGATAATATTGAGTATTAATAATACATATATCTAAATATAATACCTATATATATATATACAAAAAATATAATATATACACAATTAATTTACCTGATACCTATTACAGATAATATTGAGTATTAATAATACATATATCTAAATATAATACCTATATATATATACAAAAAATATAATATATACACAATTAATTTAACACACGCGTGAGATACACATGCTCATATTCAGCATTCAAAATGGACGTTTATTAAATTATCTTAAATTTTAGTTTTAACACTTTTTACGGTTAAATTATCATCGTTTATGGATTCTAATAAACTTTGGTATGGATTTTCTCTCGAAATTTTATTTTTATATAGTGGTGAGCGTACATTCCATAAACACTCATAATTTCGGTAATCAGATATAAAACTTAAAGTTTTGTCATCGCCCCATCGAGCTATCGTGACTACGCCTACCCACGCAAACAAATCAAGTAACATGCTCGCATAGAATGCACGTTCAGACTTGCTTTGGAGCCGCCGCTTTCTCCCCCGCGCCTCACACCGTCTGCTAACTAGCACGAAAAATAGACCGGCTTGCGATTTAGTAGCGTGCTTGTTCACAAGCATTCTCTTTTCGTATAAACATGCAATTAAGTAGCATCTGCTCGAAACTAACATGCTTATGTGCTACTATAATACGTAGCATGTGTATTCCAGGCTTTACCATCAGGTGTGCTGCTTGCTAGTTTGCCACCATGAGCAATGAAAAAAAATTGATTACCTGTTCAGTAGTTTGTGTAGAATACACACGTTCTTCTTCAATTTGATCTACACAATCAGTCTTATGTTGCTCCTGTAATGTTTGAGCAGATGTTGTTGAATGCACAACATATTCCACCTTTGGTACATATTTCACTCTTTTTATTCCGGAATTTGTTTTGACAAGTTTATGTTTTATCACATTTGACATATTTTGGTTGTTCGATAAGTATTCAGATATGGGTTTTATTTTTAAATTAATAAATTTTGTAAGTGATGATTTTTTGAGAATGTTCGGCTTCAAAGCTGTGATGATTGGCCCGGCTTTCTCTGTATCGGTCACACCACTTTGTTCTAGACTAACATTTGTATTATTTTTGTCAGTATCTGAGACATTATTTATATTTGTTGTAGGGTTAGCTTCCATAGTGAGTTGCTTTTCATAAATTTCTGTATCTATTGTTGCTTTCACAGTTGTTGGCACAATGTCTTTGGGGTCAATATCATTTAAACTTATGGAGTGCTGTTCCAAGTTTTGACCTATTGTTGGTTTGTCTTTACTATTAATATCAACAGCTTCACACTGAGATTGGTTTATCTGCAATAGTTCCTTAAATTAATTACAATACAGATATCTATCATCTAACAATTTTCAGTGTTGAACATAATCATTACCAGAGAAAGGCATAATGCCATAACCATGACAGTTGCCCGTGGGCTGGTGGTCATAATCAGTGTGAAGTATTTCATTTTATCTTATAACATGTGATACTAGCCCTCAATGATTTTTGGAATACAACGGGCACAGTTAGGTCGCTGTCGAAAGAAATTGCTAATCTTGAAACATTGTTTAAAGAAGGACATGTTATAGCACACGGGCAACAACAGGTAATTCATTGCAGATCCTGCACATATGTGGAAAAATGATTGTTGGAAATGTATATTTGAAGTTTTGTTACAGCGGTAAAGAACTGACAATGGTACAAGTCAAACAGTTTCTCAGCGCAAACACTGAAAAAGTAGGTAGAGGACACACAGTTACACAAAATCTATTCAAATATTTATACAAGACAAACTGACTTGCATAATTTCATTGCCGACACATAAGAAAGTTTAAATTACTGAAATTTAGCATATAATATTAATTATTTATAAAAACCCGATAACGAAGCGAATCGGGTTTTTATACATAAGAAAGTTTGTATAACATTCTTCATTGATGCTACGCTGTTATAGATCGTAGCATGTGTATGTCTTACAGCCTCCTTTGATAAATCCATCATTAAACATCTTTAATATGATCAGCAGTTTAGCTGTATAATATTATTTAAATTTTTATATATATAATTCTATTGTACGTGTGTATGTCACTGAACTCCTCCTAAACGGCTAGACGGATTTTCTTGAAATTTTGTGTGTTCCAGGTGATTCAAGAATGGTTTAGACTCGTAATTGGACCCGGTAGGTGGCGCCGTTGTCGGTATGTCAAACGGCTGGACCGGTTGGGATGAAATTTTCTATATATATTCCAATGGGTCCCTGGATGATTTCAAAACACAATTGGACCCGGTAGATGGCGCTGCTGTTGGTATATCGCTTAAAGCTTTTCCGGGCAGGACGACGTCTGCCGGGATTTAGATGAAAGGGTCGTGACGTCGTTAAATATAATTCTAATTGAATAGAGTATTAAATCGGAACAATGTACAAACGTTTTACGATAGATGGTGCGGGGTATTTTTTTTTGTCTGTGTTATAGTTGTTAGACTCAGATGGCTATGACAACTTTACCCAGACTGTGGGTGAGCGCTGAGGGCTCTCAACCCGATGGTGTGGGGTGTGAATGTCTTCAATAAAAACGAAAATATGAGCGAGAATTTGGTTATCATAGGTAAAACCCACATTAGTCTAATTGGTTTTATTGGGTCATACAAGTGTTTATAAATAAAATTAATAAGGATTACCTGATGAAGAGATTGTAGGTCATGTTGAATGTTAGTCTCTTCTCCTATATGATCAATGAGGGGCATATCAGGTTGACTATCTGTAATAGGTATTAATACGTTATTCTTTTGTGGACTCCTTTTCATTGCTACATTAATGTGACCGCTATTTGGTTTATTTTTGTTTATTTGAATATGATGGTTGGGTATTATATCTTTCTTGATGTAAGCTTCCGTCCTTTGACTACTACTGCTCAGAAACTCGCGATTAATTTGCATGACGTGTTTTTTCATTATTACTTTAGGGACAACCCTTGTTTTAGACTCTATAATACGATTTGGATAGTAGGTTTTATTTGAAAGAACTACAACTTTTGCTTCTGGTATTTTTACATTCACCGAAGTCAGATTTTGCGAAGTAGTCTTATTTTCAGCAGTGACTTTTTCAATACTTTCGTTTACAATTATATCCTGTTGAGAGGTAATTTCGGTTCCAATAAAATTTTCTTCAAAACCTTTGGAAGTTTGTTCAACACAACCACTCTGTTTCATCAATGCACCAATAACATCATTATTCTTACTTCTATCATCATCAATTTTGCTTTGAGATTTGTTGATCTGTAACATGTACATTCTGATTTCAATAATTAAAAAAATATATTAAATAAATAAAAATCATTCTGTGTGATCATGGAGTAAGAATACAATTCCCTAACCCCTATCTTATCGGTGGGTGATAAAAGATGATTAAGATATAATAGGCATACACACCTATGGAATAGAAGCAACACTCAAAATAAAAGTCAATACCAGCACATCTGACCAGCATGGTCTAGTAGGGCAATTTCTATCCTATTGTGGAGGAGACTTGAGCCCAACAGTGGGATATATTTGAGTTAAGATGATAGTAAAATTATAATATTAGTGGTCACCACTTTACCTGACAAAGAGCCTGTATATCCTGTTTGATATATTGATCAATAACTGGCATATCAGTTTGAGTATTAGAGAGCTCCGATTCTGTCTGTTGGTATTCTATCAGATTTCTACTAGCATGTTGATTGTTTCCTGAAGTGGAAAGTGAATCTGCTTGTATATTTATCTTGTTTGCCTTTTTTTCCTTTGATATATCAGTTAATTTTTGCTCTTGGATTAAATTTCTATTCTCAGTTTCATTAGAATTAGCCAGTAAGGTAACATCTTGAGAACTAAATATAGGCTCCACAGTGACCTTTTGTTGTGCAACATTCTGTTTCATTGCGTCATAATGTTGCTTAGTCATAAGCACTTTTTGTACAATGATTTTATTTGATACTGTATTATTATCACTTAGGTAGGTTCTTTTTGGTACAGCAATAATTTCATGTTCTGATGTCTGACTGCTATCTTGATGTAAACCAGTTTCTGGTTCATTGCAGTGTTGTTCTACAATATCTTCTGTTTTATTTCGCTGATACGTCGCTTTAACGACATTACCATCGAAACATACATCAATTTGTTCCGAGTTTTCATTTTGTATTATCTGCGGTTTTTTTGTTTCTATTTCTTTTATTTGCTCATTAATATTTATTGGTTTCTCTATAATTTTACGGCGCTTTTTTTTCTTACTTGTATCATTGTCTATGACCAATTGGCATTCCAATTTGTGCCTTTTAAATTGCCTCATATTTGAGAAGCTGAAAATTATTTACACAAGATTACTACAAGATTTTACATATAAAAACTGATTTCATCAAATCATTACGGAATAAATGGGATTTAGGTATACCCCTTTCAAATGAAAATGAAATTAAAAGAGGTCGACCATTAATTACGTGATGTATTTTAGTATTTTTTTTTACCTTTCCTCCCCCTCGTGATACATGGTGAGGTTTTAAAATGAACTGTCCATACTTTACCCAAAATCAGGTGAATTTTTTAGTATTTTAAAAAAATCATGGCAATTAAGGACCGTGATAAAAATGCCGAAACAGTAATTAAGGCTGTTTTTGACTGGCATAAATTTAAAAAAGGAAAATGCCAAATCATGCGAAAAATATTAAATTGTTGATGGTGTTGAAACTGATATATAACATATTTAATGCAACGTTCATTCACAGACCATGGATTATCAAGGCTTTCTTCAATACTAAAAAGTGGATAGCATCTTGTAAGTAAACTGTTCGCGAGTAAAAGCACAGTGCTTAGTTATAACTGGTACTGGAATGGTAAACGGAGCTGGACGGTTGTAGCAACGGGCGGAGGAACATTGCCTGGCAACGGCGAGTCACACTCACACGTCACTTTTCAGTTGTTTAGAAATCGCGTGTTAATTCCATATAGATAGCGAATAATTAAAAAGTATTAGTTTTAAATGTCAGGTCTGCTAGTATTCATCAAATTTAATTCAACGTCATTGTCCTGACGCACTCCCTCAACACTCCTTGGGAATGTAATTGTTGACAAGAAGACATCAGACAATTTGCTCAGGTCGATGTAAAGCTTTCACCCCCACAATTATGTCCATGAACGCAGGTACTACTGTATAGGATGATATGACTATGGAGTAATTAATAGTAATATCTCACTCTTGTTTACAGACACACGTGTATTTGGCAATCTTTTTATGTTCGTCCGATTTTAGATGTGTGTAATAGTCCGTATACGTGTCGAAGATCTGTTGACATTTACTGCAGTGTGCAAGCCGATACTTCTCGTGATTCTTCATGTGTCTGAAACATTCATAACATTACATATCTGGTTGGCAGTATAAGAAAAATACTGTAGAGAGTAGATATAATTCCCTGTAACAACGATGACTTATTGCACGTGGGAGACCTTAGTCCTCCCGTGACCATGAACGCTTTAAAGTGTTCTTAACGTCGGAAAATTAAAAATCAAATACAAACGCGATAGAATTAGTAAAAGTAGTTTTATTTTAAATGTATAATACCCGCGTAAAAACAGAAATCATTATAGTATAAGAATAATGTTCAGTATAATTCTTTTCTGATATACTCGTCCATATTCTTCTACTCAACAAACATATATGTGATTTAACATTTAAAACTCCCATGTGGGAACCATTTTACAGTAGTACCAACTACTGAGTTACTCTAACGATGGAGCTAAAAACTAGGAGACGACATCCTGAATTGTCTATTAGTGAGCCGCTCAATTTTGGGCTCACTGGATTCTTCTTAATTAGTTCCGTTTGTTGGCGTTTTTTTCTATATCGGGGGTTATTTAATTTTTTTTATAATAAACAATATAATTATTAAAATAAAATAACAGTTTACTTTCTGAGTAGGAATTCGTGTGTGTAGGTGGCGAGCGGACAGTGTGGACACTTGTAGGGCCGTGTGTCGCTCATGTGGGTCAGCTTGTGCACGCCGAGGGAGCGCCTCGAGTAGAACGCCTCCGTGCAACCATCCACGGGACATTTGAACCTGAACAAATAGTTAATCATCATCATCATTTCAGCTCATATATGTCCCACAGTTGGGCTCGAGCCTCCTCCGTAATGGGACAGAAGTAAACCTACTATACCACGCTGGTCAGACGTGTTGGTATAGGGCTTTGTTTCGAGTTTTCCTTCTCTTGCATAGATGTTATATGCGTTTTATATCCCTTAGTCGTCTCTTACGATCACCCACGCGTAAGATACGACGGGTAAGATTAATTGTATTCTTGCTCCATCACCACACAGATAGGTTAATTATACATAAGTGTAATTATATATACAAATAGTTATGCAATGTGCAAGCGAAAGTGTAAATACAATGAAAGAAGTTAATTTTGAAATACAACTTCAGAATTCAGCAGTGGAACGTTATATTTTATGAAAAGTAGTTTGACCACACTATATGTAACATCTAGATGATGGATTCTAAAATTCATTCTCCTCTCAGATTTCGTAAAGTTCCCTTTAAATTTCCATTGTAAAATGAGCGGAAATCAGAACGGAAATGGATGTCAAATAACCTGTAGAGTTTCCGCAACTCCACGGAAGCGGAAGCAAAAATCTGTTGCATCACTAGTGAGGGAACAAATTAGGGATGTTGCAGATATAAGTTTTGAATCTAGACACATCTGTAACTGTATGCGGATGTTAGAATAACAAAATACCGAATTTAGATACGGTTACGGATTTGAAATAATTTAGTTTTTAGAGAATTGTAAAAGAGATGGAGATTTTGTTAGTGGTAGGACCGCGCTGTTGACAGTTTTCTGGCTACAGCCGTGGGCCAGTACGTCCGGGGTAGTGCCACACTCTCGGAGAAGATCGACGTCTGAGCAATGGCAATGTGCTGTTGAGCTTCGTTCGGTGAGCGAGAGAGCCGGAAGTCCAACTGGTTGGATTTGGGGTTTGTATTGTTAGGCAGCGGCTTAGCTATAATCCTTGGTATTGCAAAGTAACACTTATCATCAGGTGTGCTGCTTGTCCGTTTGCCACCATAAGTAATAAAAAAAAGGGAAATGCTAAGTGTGGTGTTTATCGTATTATTCCCATTTGGAGAGACTTACGTTTGGGCTGTCGGTTAGGTTGATTGAAAGAAAACATGTCGTAATGTGTCTCGTGCAGACACAGACAGCATCATTCCAGACTTTTATATCGGTTTTTGTTCCGGTTTTGGGTCTACCATCCGTGTGGTGACGGAAAAGAATACAATTCGCCACCCTCTATCTTACCCGTGGGTGATCGTAAGAGACGACTAAGGGATATAAAACGCATATAACATCTATGCAAGAGAAGGAAACTCGAAATAAAACCCTATACCAACACGTCTGACCAGTGTTGTATAGTAGGTCAATCTCCCTCCTAGTGTGAAGGAGGGTCGAGTCCAGCAGTGGGACGTATATGAGTTGAGATGATGATACATACATACATATCATCACGCCATATCCCTTGCAGGGTAGGCAGAGAGAACAGAGTGCCAGAGAACTCTATCTTTGCATACTTCACTCGCTTCCTCAACATTCATAATTCTCTTCATACACGCTCGCCGGTTTCGGAGACTCTTGACTCCATCTTCCTTCAGTCCCTGACCGATCTGGTCTAGGTAGGTTAGTCTCGGTCTCCCCCGGTACCTACATCCTTCCACTTTTGCATTGTATATCTTCTTAACCAGACGTTCGTTCGGCATTCTTTCCACATGTCCGAACCATAGGAGCATTCCCTTTCGCATCTTTACACCAATACTCTCTTTCATACCTACTCGCTCTCTTACGTCGTCGTTACGAATGCGGTCGGTCAGCCTAACTTCACAGATGTTCCGCAGAGATCGCATTTGAGATGATGATGATTTGGGTATACTCTTATTTTTGATATCCGATGGTTTCGCTTACATTCCTATTACTTACCGCGGTAGATTGTTGTGTGATCGCATATGTAAATGGAAAGTGTAGTCCGACTTGAGGATCGCATTGCACAGTTCGCATATGTGTACTCCACGTGTTGAGTGACGTCGCTTGTAGTGTGAACGTAATGAACACTGCGTCCCGAAGCACGCCTCACACGAGGGGCACCGATGCTTACGTGGATAGTGACGTACACAGTGCGTTGATAGCAGCTCCTACATTCAAAAACATCATTTGTAAGTTGCATCATTGGCTTTAGGGAACATACTCATACTACGTGACCCATTTTTTATACCCTTGGTGACCAATCGTAGTATATGACCCATACCCAAATTTGTTCCAGCATGGTATTTTTGAAGAAAGCTCCGCTCCTCCTCACCCAGATAGGTCAAGTAGTATGGGTAGAACCCTAACCATCTTTATAACTTATGTATATGGGATTAAAACAATCAATCCATATATAAACGTTCATGACTGCTCAACTGGCGAAGTGGTATAAGTACCAAACTTTCGAACCGATTGTCGTGGGTTCGCCCGCAAGATAATTCATTATGTAATTCTACTGATATTAGGTTTGCTACTAAATTACACGTAAACCAATAAATAGATTTGGATAAAAATTGGCGCATAGACAAACTATTTCCTAGATTAACCCTCACTTTTTAATCCCAATAATGTGTTCCCTTGGTATATATCCTTGGGAATACATCAATTTTGGCCAAGTTACTTCTTACGCGGACGAAACCACAAGCAGAAGTTAAACTACAATATAAGTTTGTGCAGTTCCCTGTGATACAAGGTAATTTTCCATAGTTTTCTATAAAAATTGACGAACAGACGGTGTCATATGAAATTAGCCTAGGCATTGCGAGTACTTGCACCTGATGCCGCCCTAGCAGAGGCCGCGTGTGACTTGCCTGGGGAATAGTCCGTCACCAGCCAAGAGGCGACGGAGGATAGTATCGTAGTAGATAGATATGGGAGTGCGGTGGTGGGAACACGCGCCTCCTTTCCGTCGTCCCGGACGGAAGATGTCCAGACCATAGCCTGCTGAAATAAGCCTATGTTTATACAGGAGTTTAAAGCATTTTTTTTATATCTATATTGCACTGTTAGTAATCATGGGTGTGAGCTCACTTACTCTGTTCCTGCCTACATAGGTGCACCCAGGATACCAACAGTGGTAGCTGGTGATGCCAAGATGCATGCAGTGATGGCGTACCAATGACGTCTTCTGTACAACCCTCTCATGGCAAAACTCACATTGATATGGTTTCTGTAACAAAAAATGTACCTTATTTCAAGATGAATATTGAACTGAGAAGATGCATATGCCGCCCATGAGTTTTACAATATTAGGGCATAAGCAGTACATTGCTTACTGTAATGTGAGGTTTGAGACCACCACTCCAACACTCTTTGAACAAAGTGTAGCAGCAACTTATAAGTCATAGTTATACTTTTGACAGTTTCCTGTCTATAGCCACGGGCTGGTCTGTCCGACATCTGCATGCAGCAGTACACATGTTTTTTTGAGTAACAGGGTCGTGTGATCGTTTAATACAATACTAACTGTAAAGTTAGAGTATTAATGTCTGTATAATGTGGAAACATTGTCGGGGAGATGGCACACGTCTCCCATAAAGACGAAAATATAATACGAGCCGAGAATTGAATGTCATATGATAGCTCACACTTGACTAAGTGGTAGGACGATTGGAACGGTATTCCAATAGGTGTGGGTTCGAGTCCCACGCGTGACATCCATTTTTCGCTCGTAATCAAGTTTTTACAAGTTTTGTTTAATATCTCCCGCTTTGCATAGGAGGGGAGTGATCCCATAAAACGCATATAACATCTATGCAAAAGAAGGAAACTCGAAATAAAACCCTATACCAACACGTCTGACCAGCATGGCATAGTAGGTCAATTATCCTCCCATTATGGGGGAGGCCCAAGTCGAACAGTGCGACATATTTGAGCTGAGACGATGATGAAAATAAAGTACTTACCTGGACATCTAAATAAGTAGTACAATAAGTATTAAAATAATGTATTGGTACGTGTTGTCTCAATTCCTCTTCAGTTTCAAAGGGCTTCAAGCACAGCTGACACATACGTTTCCAGTTTAACATTCTACTTAACATATGCAAGTTCTTTTTGGCACCATTACTATTTTTTATATATTCCATGTCCCATTTTAAAATTTCTTCAACCGATGTCAAAGTAATATTCCCATTATTATTGTGAGCTTCATTATTGTCATCAACATTGCCATTATCATTGCCAGCATTATCAACTGCCTCATTATTTTCATAAACATCATTATCGTTGTGAGTATTATCATCGTCATGAACTTCATCACCATCGGCAGCATTATCATTGTCATTTTCAATATTATTATCTTGTGCATAAGTCTCGCCTTCAACACAATTGTCTTCAATACAATTGTCTTCAATAACATAATCAGCGTTCACATTATTGTCATCTAAATCTGTAAAAAAAAAATACATAATTGTAATCGCAAATGGTGATGAAAAGTATCTCTCTATGTGGTAACGGAGTAAGAATACAATTCACCACCCCCTATCTTACGTGGGTGGATCGTACGAGACAACTAAGGGATATAAAACGCATATAACATCTATGCGAGAGAAGGAAAATTCGAAACAAAACCCTATACTAACATATCCGACCAGCGTGGTATAGTAGGTCAATTACCCAGCCCATCAGTGGGACATGTATGGGCTGAGATGATGGTGATGAAGAGCATACCATAGTGCACTGAATAAAGGCAAGTAGTAAAGCTTAGTGCAGACACGCCATGAAATTGACCATATATATTCTAAAAAGATCCGAAAATTCATAGCTGCGACATCACTACCTGTAGGTACATAAAATAAAATATATATTCATAACTGCAGTAATAGTATATGTATACTACAGGTTTTTAACTGTGCCTTTCTGTAACTACGGTGGCTCGCACTGGGTGTGGTGACCTGGACCTCAAGGCCTTGGCAACATAGCGGGCCATAGTCAACACGCAATCGTCTCCGCTATAAATGATGGCCGAATCACTGACTATGGCCATATCGATTTATACAAGAAACATGGGCGTAAATAGTCGTAATATATTCTATTTAAAGACTAGTATGACAAATATTGGAATTTATTGAGAGAATCTACTATTATGTCCCTACTTGTTTTTGTTAACGAGTGGGTCCTTATAAAATATTGCATACACATGCTAACACTAGACAATGTTACACACTTAAAAAAACTTGAAATAGTATCAAGGAAAAAAAGATAAATAATTCAAATTACTGAAATTTAGCATTTAATATGCTTAATTATTTATAAAACCCGATTACGAAGCGAAAAATGATGTCACAAGCGGGATTCGAACCCGCGCCTATTGGGATTCCGGACCAATCGTGCTGCCACTACACCACCGTGAACTATTGTAAGTCATGCAAATCTCGCTTCGTATCATATTTACGTCTTTAAGGTGACGTGCGCCATCTACCCAACAATGTTTACACATTGTTATAGGCTTAATACTTCAAACTTTGCAGTTAGAATTGTATTAAACGATGACACAACCTTGTTATTCAAATTACTGAAATTTGCATGTCTTACAATAGTTCACGGTGGTGTACTGGCACCACGATTGGGCCGGTATCCCAATAGGCGCGGGTTCGAATCCCGCTTGTGACATCATTTTTCACTTCGTAATCGGGTTTTATATAAAAAAAAAAAAAATAATAATAAAAAAACAAGATATTTATAATGTCATGTCATTAAAACTTAAAATCATGATTAGTAAATGCTATTCTACCAAATTTAAAAACATACAAATTACATGCGGATTGGGAACAATATTATGTTTCGTAAAAAAAAATACATTGCCTAGAACTATGACACAAGGCATAAGAGATTGGATATTTGGACAACTACGTCATCTGTCAGTTATGAGCAGACGCTATTAAAATATATATAAAGAAAAATAAAAAAGAAAAAATTATCACATACAAACTAAAATCATTTCACCATCAGAATAAGCAGGCGTTGCTAATACATTTTGACCATCAATTTGGCACATCTGTTGTGTTCCTGCGATCATATTCACCGCCTGTTGAGTTTCTGTTACTTCTGTATTTGTATCTTGAAGTAATACTACATTTTGTGCGTACTGCGAATGGAAATTAGAATTGACTAATATGGCAGTCGATTCATTTGCATCTTCATTCATATTTGTTTCTACGTTGATGTTATGTTCCTCTTGATATTGTGTGATATTAGATTCATTAAGAGGTTTATTAGCTTCCATTACATATTCGTTCTCAATATTAGATAATGATGCATCTTCAGCTTGAATATTGGATTCATCAACAGTTTGAACAGATACATTTGAATCTTGTGTTAATTGAATTTTAGATTCATTTAATACTTGGAGAGTAGTATTGTTAATATCTTGGCTACTTTCTTTGCTTCCTCTCTTTGGTTTTACATCTGAAAATTAAAAACAATATAAAACTCTTTAAATTTGATTGTTACTTAACCATAACAAAAAAGAGTGCCATGAAAAAATATAGACTAATGTATTTAAGCAAAACAGGCACGTTATGAAAAAATTATGATTTTCTTTTTATTTATGGTTGGGTTGGGTATGGGGAAGAACAACCCAAAGGTTAGAGTTATATTAAAAAAAAAGAAATGTGTGCATATACTTATGTACGCGCACGCGAAGTTATACTTCTTTGGCATCATTAAAAAATAGTTGTTAATTGCATGAAAATAATTAATTACAACGTTTTTCCTGTGGTGATGGAGTAAGAATACAATTCACCACTCCCTATCTTACCCGTGGGTGATCGTACGAGACGACTAAGGAATATAAAACGCATATAACATCTATGCGAGAGAAGGAAACCTCGAAACAAAAACCTATACCAACACGTCTGACTAGCGTGGTGTAGTAGGTCAATTACTCTCCTATTATGGAGGAGGCTTGAGCCCAACAGTGGGACATATATGAGCTGAGATGATGATGAATTAATTACAATAAAATAATAAAATGACTGGAAAAGGATAGGATAATTTTTTCACTAATACATATTTATGAATAGTAAATAATATTAATCAAAGTATTCAATTTAAATTACTACTGAAAATAATTTATTAGCACATATATATAATTCGCACTTGTATGAAACTAAAACACGTGTTGTGAATGTAGTGATTTGAGAGGTTTTATTTCTATTTTGTTGGTAGCAATACAATGCGAAAGTGGAAGGATGTAGGTACCGGGGGAGACCGAGACTAACCTACCTAGACCAGATCGGTCATGTACTGAAGGAAGGTGGAGTCAAGAGTCTCCGAAACCGGCGAGCGTGTATGAAGAGAATTATGAATGTTGAGGAAGCGAGTGAAGTATGCAAGGATAGAGTTCTCTGGCACTCTGTTCTCCCTGCCTACCCTGCAAGGGATATGGCGTGATGATATGTATGTATGTATGTTGTTGGTGGCTTTTTTCGAGATTTAATGAACGGTTTTGCAGCCAACTTCAATCTGTTTTACTTTTGTGTTACAGTGACGCGCGCATCTTAAAATTTCACTCTCGCATCTTCTCACAACGCACCTAAAGATGTATAACTTCAAAAATAGGATTAACTTACATATATTCTTTTCACGCATCCAACTGTGTATAGTATTTCTACTTGGTAAAGGGAACTTCATTGAAGTCTTCAGATAGGTGTAAGCTTTTGGGCTAACAATTTGATAAAGAAACACTGCTTTTTTCATATCTTCATCATTCCACAAGGATTTGGATCTCATTTGATGTGTCAACAATGCAATTTGTGCCTCACTAAATGCTTTACTTATATAATGCTTAAGAGTTTGTAACTCTTTCATCTCATCATTATGCTTTTTAATGCACGCTTTTAATTCTACATTCTCTTTTAAAGTTTCATCTAGCAAGGTTTTGTTGTTATTTTTATCAAGCTTACATTGTTCTTGATATTTCTTAAAACATAACTCAATCTTTGTCTTTTCATATGCTATTAAATGATTACTACGTTTAATTATCTCCATTGCAGCATTTAGTTCTTCCAATTTTGCTTTGTTAGCTTTATAAGCTTTGTATTTAGCTTCATGTACCAGCGCCATAGCAGTACTATAATTAAAAAAGAAGATGGCTCAGTGAATATGTATTGTAAATAATTATTATTGTTTCTATGGAATTGGATCACAAGCTATGAATAATTGTCCACTATTGGAGATAGGCCAACTTAAAGGGAGGATTATGTAATTTCCCATACATTGTGTAGTAGTGTTAGAATTGCAATTAGTCACCATTACTTACTTATCAATGGCCTACTAGTGAAACATCAGAAGAGGCAATTCTTTCACATAGAACACGTTCATACATAACATTCTACTTATAATAGTGATTGCGGTCGCCGATAGCTTGCAAATGATTATGAAATTATTGCTTTTTTGAGAGGACTATGTCCATATCATTAGGCAGATATTTATTATTTAAAAAATATATTGTTAAAGGTTTGAGATAAGAGACAAACAAGATTAAAATATCATAATATTATTTAGATTAAAATTGTGAGATTTCACCTGTATTTCAAGCTTAATTATTTGTCATACATTTGTGACTATGCAATGGTTAAGATAATGAACTACTGTGCCAAGTATTTTTGGTTCGCTTCCAAAGCAGAGCAATAGTTTGTGACTTATAAATTATTGTTCTAAGTCTTGGTGTAATTTGCGACCATTAATTACATGTTTGTAAAGGCCCCTGTAATACAAGGATCAAGGACAATTCATATTTAAAATCTATGACATTTAAGGAGACAAGTCTAGATAACAGCAGACATACCCTTTTTTTCCATATATTAATATATCTTGGTCATTGTACCACTTATAATTCATAATGTCAGCAAAATAATCAACAAAATCTTCTATTATAGTGTTTACATCTGGTTTCTTTGAAGATTTTGTAGGATTGCCTGGAAAACCTGCCACTGATGCCCCTAAAAACAATATTGATTCAATTAAAATAATAATTGTTGGTTTAAATAATAGCTACTGAATTACCAGCAAGTTTCGTGAGTTAATGGGAGAAAATTGGTAGTGAGAAAGTATTTAAACCCACATCACACATGGATATTTGGATAAAACCTAAAAATTACTTTAGCAACATATTGCAAGTTAACATCAGCATAATTGTTGTCAAACATTAATCAAAATGATATTCATCAATAAATGAAACAGTGTGCTATTTGAATTCGGAAGCCCTATGACAGCATCATCACTATTCTTCTGCTCTTATCCCAATTACATTAAGTTTACGAAAAATCTTCTCCCACATATTGTAAAAGTTATTGGCAATAGTTTTATGACTAGCCGCCTGCCTGATGTAAACACTCCTTGGGAATGTAATTGTTGGCATTAGGTGGAATTGATCTAGGTTCAATATAAAGCTTTTAATCATCTTTTAAGGTTAATTTCCGTACATCACGTGCGATCGCGATCTATCGCGCGCGGTTCATGCGGTGGCGCAGTTTACCTCAATCGTCGCTTACGACTGTCGCAGACAACAGCGCCCTTGCATTGGTTGTATAAAATACTAATTACAGTGCGTCCACGTTAGTGCAATAAATTCAAGAATAAAAAACGTATTAGGAGCTTTTTAAAATATTTTTACCAATGTGTGTACAACGGTCAATGAAGCAATTTTAATGATAGATATGGAGCACCCCACGCTATTTTAAATGTTTTATTTTAGTTGTTAATGAATTTATATAATACTATACGATTTTCCATATGGCGACAGTCAGAATTTACATCACCCGTAAAAGTTGTCTAAGGGATATAATATTCAGATATCTATGCAAGAGAAGGAAAACTCGGAACAAAACACAGACTAGTTTGGTAGATTAATTTCCCTCTCAAATTGTGAAAGAGGTTGAAGCCCAGTTGTCTATAAGTACAATACCTTGTTTCATTCTATTAGGTAATGGTGATTTATCTTTGGCTCCTGATGATGAGTTGGCTGGACGTATAATTGCAGAGCCATGTTGATTGTCTAAGACAATTTCCAGTTCGTCTGGTTTTGTTCCTATATTTTCTTTTCCTTGATGTTCCAGATTTAATATCCTCGGTGGCTCTAAGTTTTGTTTTTTTGGTTGGTACACATTTCTAAAGTGTGGCTTTTTATTGTCCAAGTTGTTCTTCTCATTAATGTTTCCAGTTCCTACATTATTTTTCTGTACATTTACATTTTCTTGTGGTTTATCATGAATATATTTGAAATGGTTTTCAGCAAATAATTCATATGTATCTTGATTGGTATTTCTAACTATATAATTTGTTTGTGTGTATCCTCTAAGTTTTTTATGTTTTGGTCTATGTTCATTATGATTTTTAATAGTTAAATCGCTTTTTTGGGGAGTAATTTCATCATGTTCTCTAGCTACTGGATTACTGTCCACATTATCTTCAGTATCACTTACAGTTAAGTCTATTTCAACTTTGTTTTGTTGGGGTTCCTCTTGTTGATATTCATCTTCTAAATATTCTATTTCTTCTTGGTCATTCTCTATATTAGTTTCAGCATTGTGATCAATATTTAAATCTAAATTATTATCAATTTGTTCCTCTATAATTGCTGAGCTACTATCAGTTAAAATATTTTCAGCATTGTTGTCAGTGGTAATGGGTTCTACATCATGTTCATTTTGTTGTTGAGTACCTTCTCCTTTGTTGTGAACTACTGGTCCATTGTCTATATCATTTTTATTATCTGTATCTGAATTTAAATTACTTACATCTTGCTCCATTAACATAATCTGACCATTAATACTGACCACTTTATATATTTTGTTTGGTGTCTTTACGTTTGAAGTGGTTTTTGATACTAATGGTTTATTGTCAGTAGTATTTGATAAGGATGTACATGGAATAATCTTTGATTTTTTTATTACAGGTATATTATAATTTTGGTTTTCATGTTCTGGGTTAACATGGTTGCTGTTAACTGGGTCTTCATTGGGATCTACAAATTAAAAAAAAAAGACATTAAATTTCTGGTTAAATTTTTCCTAGTCGAAAGTAAATAAAAGTGATAAATTGACATAATAGTCAATGGTAGAACTATATTTCCAAGCTAATTACAATACAATACTCATTTGCACATATGACATATTGGTAATATACGGATAATGACTATAGTCCTTAAAATAAAGCTTGATCTCTGTGACAGATAGCTACAAAACCGATTAATTAAAAGTATTTAAATTACTGAAATTTAGCATTTAATATGCTTAATTATTTATAGAATCTGATTACGAAATGAATAATTAAAAGTAATTTTGAATATGCGTATGTTTAAAATTTTATTTTGTATTTTTTTTATTGCTTATGTAGGTAAACAAGCAAGCACAGTGGACCGTCCACGGACCTTTGCAATACCAAGGGTATAGCTTAGGCCGCTGCTTAGCAATAAAATCCCCAAACCCACCCAGTTGGGATTCCGGCTCTCTCGCTCACCGAACAAAGCGCAATAGCACATTGCCATTACTCAGACATTGATCTTCTGTGAGAGTGTGGTACTATCCCGGACGGATAGGCCCGCGGCTGTAGACAAAACTATCTACAGCGTGGTCCTACCACTATGATCATGAAATATAGACATTATTAATATAATAAAAAATATATTCTTGCCAATATATTATGGGAAACATACTTATTTTAATCAATTTAAATAAATCAAAAGTTGTTTAAAAGAGATATCAGCGTGCGACGATAAGTATTACGAGTAATAGGACTCAAAGGATAATGTAAAGTGTTTAGGCGTTTATTATCTCTGTTCTAACATGAACTTACCAGTTGGATACTCCGATGCAGATCGTTTCGGCATTATAACTAGGTTATATACCAAATAACTCTATATTTAAAAGTAAATATCAAAGCATACTCTAACTCATGCTCGTTATGGATATTTTGTAAACTTATTTTCTTATAATGACGTTCAATTCAAATAACAGCAATCATTGCAGGCTAGATAAATTGTACTACTTGACATAAACAATCACAAAAGGTAAATAACATAACAAATAACACATAGGTAACAGAGGGAAGAACTTGCAATGAATAAAATGGCTGTTCTTCATACTCCGATTTCGACGCGTACCAGATACAGATAATAGTTTCATTCTCTTTGAATACGAATGTCTATGGTATTAATTTTTTTTTTCTGTTTTGGATTTTATGTAATATAATACAGATAAAGTGCTGAAATGTAGTGAACATGATATAATAATGGTTTACGTGTATTTTCAGGTAACAGAAAATTTTCAGAGAAATCAACATAAAGAAATGTTAAATAATCTAAAGAAATTCGTTAAGAGTTGACAGTACAGGTTTGTTTCCTGTGCCTGTCTGAACGGACGAACAGAACTTCTTTTCGGGTAGCTCCAAAGAGTAAAGTTATTAAACTGAAAAAGAGTGGCAACTCGATGATAAAATATGCATGTATGGAAAGTGCTGCTATCCAGAGTTTAGGCGGTGAACTAAAGTTGAAATCATATATATACATATCTACATGTGTATGTGTAATTATATAGAATTTTCTTTTACTATGAAAGCTACTCTGAAATATAAGAAAAACATATCAGCTGATAACGAAACAATAACAATATCAGCTTTACAATGAAAATTGAGATAATTTTCAGAAAGGGGAGGCCTATGTCCAACAGTGGACGTTTACAGGCTGATGGATGGATGGATGGATGGAATATCAGCCTATCATTGAAACTTGAGATAATTTTCAGAAAAATATCAATAACCGAAAATAGATCGATGACAATAAGTACCTACGCTAGGAACAAAAAATAACAATTCTCAGTTGTCAAACGTTTGACAGGCAGGACAAAATGGCAGCAGTTAAGTTTGTACAACCAATCTGTAGGCGGCGCGACGGTCAGTAAAAATAAGTAATGTTTTAAGTGTGCCCCCCCAGGTATTTACATACAGATAAGGTTGAAAATCAGATAAAAGAGTTCCTATTGAGTGAAGTTATCTTCTGATTCGACCAAACAAATGATTTTCGTTTGAAATTCTGTCTGTGCCTGAACGCGAATCCGTGCATGGAAATCTTACAAAACTTTGCAATAAAGAAATTTCTTTCTAAAATATTTTACTAGGGTGAATTATTTTGTAGTGTAATTACAAACAGAATATATGAAAGAATATAATAAAACAAGAAAAAGTTAAAATAAAATAACTACCTTTGTCTTAAAATAACTATCTGTGTTTTATATTTTATTCCGTTTCATAAGAAATAATGAGTTATAATAAACACACGACTCATGCTGTTCTACTAAATTAGACATCTATAAATACTTGGATTCATTGTCTTTTATAATTAAAAAATAGGTAAAAGATACGTTTTCTAGTCTTAGTGATATTTCGTATCAAACTTTATGCTGCGCGGCCGCGCAATTTCTCCATGTTTTACGGCATACAGCGGTAGCGTCACTGTGCCAGTCGCGGCATACGAAAGGATAAGTACCTACGCTAGGAACAAAAAATTACAATTCTCAGTTGTCAAACGTTTGACAGACAGGACAAAATGGCAGCAGTTAAGTTTGTACAACCAATCTGTAGGCGGCGCGACGGTCAGTAAAAATAAGTAATGTTTTAAGTGTGCCCCCCCAGGGTAGCTCCCACCTTTACGACCACGAAGTATAGATACACATACTTCGTGTTTACGACGTTTTGTCTCACTGGCAGAGTAAATTTTATTTCAGGTGGCGCAGTTTGCCACCTAATGAGGTATCCTCCATTTCTATCCTCCTAACCTAATTTAGGGCCTGCACAGTTAGGGTGGCACTAGGCCAAAGAGTAAAGTTATTAAACTGAAAAAGAGTGGCAACTCCATGATAAAATATGCATGTATGGAAGGTGCTGCTACCCAGAGTTTACGCGGTGAACTAAAGTTGAAGTGATATATATACATATCTACATGTGTATGTGTAATTATATAGCATTTTCTTTTACTATGAAAGCTACCCTGAAATATAAAAAAAACATATCAGCTGATAACGAAGCAATAATAATATCAGCTTAACAATGAAAATTGAGATAATTTTCAAAAAGTACATCAATAACCGTAAATAGATTGATGACAATAAGTACCTACGCTAGGAACAAAAAACAATTCTCAGTTGTCAAATGTTTGACATACAGGACAAAATGGCAGCAGTTAAGTTTGTACAAACAATCTGTAGGCGGCGCGACGGTCAGTAAAAAATAAGTAATGTTTTAAGTGTGCCCCCCCCAGCACTAGGCACAGGCCAGCATGTAAAATTGTTTCTACTTTTATAACGTTATAACACATAAAGGCGTTTTACCTAGAAATTTATTAATAATATTAGTGTTTTGTCAGTTTTCAGGAGTGAATTAAAATTATATTTGATTGGCTGAAATATGAAAATATATTTTTTAAACAATAATAAAAAATAATTCTTTAAGAACCTTTAATTTAGTCACATACATACCATCACGCCATGTTTTTTGCAAGGTAGGCAGAGAGAACAGAGTGCCAGAGAACTCTATCCTTGCATACTTCACTCGCTTCCTCAATATTCATAATTCTCTTCATACACGCTCGCCTGTTTCGGAGACTCTTGACTCCACCTTCCTTCAGTACATGACCGATCTGGTCTACAAATAATTATTTAATAGTAAATAAGAGAAAAAGAATAGATATGGCGCTACAAAAGCAGAAAGTAGGTTCCTATGTCTTCAAACACCCCACGTCTATTAGTTTTTGCTTCTTGAAATATTTTTTTTAACGTAAGTATGTACTTTACTAAAGGCCGCCACTAATAAAATAAGTGTTCTATTTTTGTTAGGTATATGTTTGTGTTGAACTAAAAGTGCGGTGTCGCTGTCTAGTAGTAAACCCCTTGAACTAAATCTTAAATATTTTTTGGCGGGAATCTGAAAACGTCATGTGGTGTTTGTATTATATTCGATATCTTAGTGTTTTCACGTGTTATATTAGATAATTATGTGGTCATTTTATCTAATGTGATGCGATGGAACTACTGGGATGTAGAGAATATGATATAAAAATATTTTTCAACGTTTTCGTTTGCCACCAAAATTTCCAGAAGATACCAATGATAGTGTGGCTATTGGACTGTTGATGGCGACGATTTGACTTACTGACGGAAAATGACTAATCTGAAGAGTCAAAAGACGTGAAGAAAATTACAACTCGACACTCGCAACAATAGCTCGTATAAGTAGCTGATTGCCAACATATAAAAAGAAGAAGTAGTTAGGAAACTCAGTCACCGAACTAAATTACTTTTGGTTTAATTTGTATGTTGTGACACAGGACCGTTGCAAATGGCATTCTCATGGGGAGGTCTATGTCTAACAGTGGACGTTTACGGGCTGATGGATGGTTGATGGATATGGTGTATCACTCATCGCTAGTTCATTTCATAAATTTGAAAAAGACATTGAATCGCGCTGTTGTTACGAAAACATTGTTATTTTTCTTTTCGTTCATATACCTTGATCTTGAGTCAGTTGAGACTTAGGTCAACATTCTCCTACTCTTATCTCAATTACTTGGGGTCGACACAATATTTACTCTTCTTTCATAATACATAACGACGACGTAACGACGACGAAAGAGAGCGAGTAGGTATGAAAGAGAGTATTGGTGTAAAGATGCGAAAGGGAATGCTCCGATGGTTCGGATATGTGGAAAGAATGCCGAACGAACGTCTGGTTAAGAAGATATACAATGCGAAAGTGGAAGGATGTAGGTACCGAGGGAGACCGAGACTAACCTACCTAGACCAGATCGGTCAGGTACTGAATTAAGGTGGAGTCAAGAGTCTCCGAAACCGGCGAGCGTGTATGAAGAGAATTATGAATGTTGAGGAAGCGAGTGAAGTATGCAGAGATAGAGTTCTCTGGCACTCTGTTCTCTCTGCCTACCCTGCAAGGGATATGGCGTGATGATATGTATGTATGTATGTATAATACATATTGTAAAAGTAATTGGCAATAGTTTTATGACTGGCCGCCTGCCAGAGGTCAACCCTTCTTGGGAATGTAATTATCGACAAGTAAGGGTTAGTAGTATTCGTAGCCGCTACCATTTGAGACTTAGGTATCTCCTTAAATTTCCTCATTTATTTTTCCTTGGAACTAAGACAGCGAGTGATTACGATGTTCTTCAATTTGAGCAATGGGATCAATACATCTAATTAGTATTAGGTACTTTGTTGTAAATAATTACACATTTGGTGTTTTTTAAATAAAGCTTGTGTTTTTTATCAGTGCAAATATTCAGACTGGGTTGCTCTGGGTCAAAGATGATCAAGCAAATGAAAATCACCTCTTCGCCACTTAATGTAGCAAAATTATAAATGCTGTTGAGTTCTTCTTCGTATTTCCGTGTGGTGACGGAGTAAGAATATAATCACCACCCCCTATCTTACCTGTGGGTGATAGTAAGAGACGACTAAGCGATATAAAACGAATATAATATCTATGTAAGAGAAGGAAAACTCAAAACAAAACCCTATACCAACACGTCTGACCAGCGTGGTACAGTTGGTCAATTTCTCTCCCACTGTGGAGGAGGCTCGCGCTCAACACATACATGTAAGACATATATGAGCTGAGATGATGATGATGATGTTGAGTTGTAGAATTAAGTATGCCATATGTTATGGTACCTACCCATGCATTTCTATAAGACAAGATGACTGGTGTAAGTGTCAGCAGTTGCATTCATCAGTCACAATCAGTATCGGACCGTGAGTTTAGGGGCCCTAGGCTAATACTACTTAGGGCCCACCTAATTACTCAAAGTATAAAAAAAATAATACAAAAAAGAATAATAATACAATAAAATATTTAATAGATATTATAATATATTATCCCTTAGAGCGGTTACGCACTACGTCCGATCCGAATCCGATCCGAACCCGTGAAATATGGATTTAGAAAACTCTGACCGAATTCGGATATTGCTTACGCACTTTTCCGATCCGAACCCGTGTAAATATGATTTTTAATTTCTCGACCTTTCCGGTTAATAGAATGACGTCGGAAAATTAAAAATCAAATGCAAACGCGATAGAATCCGTAAAAGGGGCCGTCTATTAATCACGCGAGGTTTGAAAGGTTGCGGCGTGTAGTGTGACTTTGACTTGCCGTTGCCAGGCAACGAACGAAGTTTAAAGTAGGTGATCTGTATAAAAGACCTTCTTGCGAAGTATAAAAAAGCAAAAACCGATAATAGAACTTCTTTGTAGGAACTAAAAACTCACGATATGTTGGTGGGGGAGGGGGTCATAGTCTTAGACTTCACCACCTATCACCATGGGGGAGGAGGGGTTAAAAATGCTAAAAAAAAGATAACGTGATTAATGGACGTCCCCAAAGTAGTTTTATTTCAAATGAGTAACACTTGCGTAAACATCAGAAACCTTCATGCCGTAGTGTTTTGATAGAAAATAAAAATTGATAGCAGATGAAATGATTATCAATAATAATAATAATATCAAGATTAGTGAGAGACCTAGTAAAATATTACCGCTTTGTTTTAAAATTTAGGCGATCCTCCTTTGTTTTCTGTAACAATTGCAGTCATCATTCATTCTCCTACTCTTATCCCAATTACTTGGGGTCGATACAATATGTACTCTTCTTTTATAGCACATATTGTAAAAGTTATTGGCAATAGTTTTATAGCCGACCGCCTGCCAGATGTCAACCCTCCTTGGGAATGTAATTGTTGACCAAACGACATCAGATGGAGTTGGTCCAGCTCGTTATAAGGCTCTTAGTCGACTTTTACGACATCCACGAGCAAAGTAAGGGTTGATAGTATTCGTAGCCACTACCACACAGCTAAGCAGTATGGTCATAAAATGATAACGTTAATGAAGCGAAAAATGATGGAAAACATGATACAAAGCGAAATTTGCATGTCCTGCAATAAGTCACGGTGGTGTAGTGGCAGCACGATTGGGCCGGAATCCCAATAGGCGCGGGTTCGAATCCCGTATGTGACATCATTTTTCGCTTCGTAATCGGGTTTATATTTATAAACCCATTAAGCATATTAAATGCTAAATTTCAGCAATTTAAATTATAACGTTAGTTTTAAATGCATACAAAAAGATTTACAACTAAAGAGTATAATAATAATACTACAAAGCAAACCGCGTTCTTTATTCTGTTCAGTTATTATAAACTAATTATATTCAGAAACTATAGTCTGTCTAATCTAAAAAGTGCACTTTGACAGCTGTCGGAGTAAGTTGTCTAGGTATGTGAATAAAATAATCGCGATCGAAAATATCCGATTTTAGTGAGAAATCGATATTGTTTCTTTGTAATTAATAATCGGTTTATTTTTTTATTTTTCAAAAAGGAGATGAAAAATTAAGTGCTAAATTAATAAAAAACAAATTTAATTATCTCATCATAAAATCTATTCATCATAATTAGTACGATTAGGTTAAGTAAAACCAAAAATTGGATTTGAAAATAGCTATTTATTCAAAATTACTACTATTACTTGAATTATGATCGTCGCGAACATTAATAATTATTTCCTTATCAATAACATTCTCGAAACGTACATCTCTGTCAAAATCACTATTCGATTAAATATATTAATCTAATATTTTTACCGATTATTTGGATATTCGTGAATTGGAAGTTGTCAAGCACTACTGTGTAGAACGTGATGACATGACATTGTAAGATCGTTAATAATAATTACTATTTACCATGTTATTTTAATTTTAAATTAGTTTTACGAGTTTCAATATTACATTATTGTAAAAGAAAGTCACCCGCATTTTGATTTTGTTTTACAATAAAATACGTCGTACCTACTTATAGATTTAACATAGGTAGAATCTCTATTTACTTATCATTACGAATTATATAAGTACCTAAATACATACATACATACCATCACGCCATGTCCTTTGCAGGGTAGGCAGAGAGAACAGAGTGCCAGAGAACTCTATCCTTGCATACTTCACTCGCTTCCTCAACATTCATAATACTCTTCATACACGCTCGCCGGTTTCGGAGACTCTTGACTCCACCTTCCTTCAGTACATGACCGATCTGGTCTAGGTAGGTTAGTCTCGGTCTCCCCCGGTACCTACATCCTTCCAATTTTCGCATTGTATATCTTCTTAACCAGACGTTCGTTCGGCATTCTTTCCACATGTCCGAACCATCGGAGCATTCCCTTTCGCATCTTTACACCAATACTCCCTTTCATATCTACTCGCTCTCTTACGTCGTCGTTACGAATGCGATCGATCAGCCTAACTCCACAGATTTTCCGTAGAGATCGCATTTCGACCGCATTAATTTTACTTTCATACTCTTTTCTGCATACCCAACTCTCGCTTCCATATAGTAATGTTGGAACAAGCACTGCGTTATGTATTGCTACACGTGCCTTCTGGCTGAAGTGGTGGCTACCGAGAAGTTGCCCCAACGCTCCGTTCACTCTATTTCCCGCATTCACTTTTCGCTCTATATCAGTGGTGTACCTTCCATCTCGGCTAAATCCATATCCAAGATATACAAATTCATCTACTTGCTCTAGTACATCATTCCCTAAATATGTAGTAATAATAATGTAGTAGTAATAATTTCTCGATCTAAAAATACGATAGGTGACGCCCGGTAAACCGCACTAGTGTAGCGTTACATATAGCGCGCATAGTAAGTGTAGTAGTGAGCTTTACCGCACATTTGTATGGAAACACAACCGTCGTGTTTGCTGCTCTATGGTTCGGCCACGAAAATACAAACGGGTTTGATGTCCAGCAGGGACCGTGTTCGGACGCAGAGCGCGAGCGTTCATACAAATAATTCTATGGTTACATCGGTCCGTCATAAATCTTCTCCGGCATGGAGATTCTAGAATGACGGAAAGAAATAGGATGACGGAGATCGGATGTAGTGCGTAAATAACCATAGATATAGTTCTACGATTACGACGGACCATATTTTCACGGGTTCGGATCGGATTCGGATCGGACGTAGTGCGGAACCGCCCTTAGTGTTTGTTAAATACGAGTAATATAACCGTAAATAAATTGACAAATTATAAAACAACTTTTCGGCAATTTCATTTGGTAAATTCTTTAAATTATTATCGTCTAATTTTGACTTTGACATGATTTAAATGGGAGCCCCTTGAGTCGACGGGGCTCTAGGCTGAAGCCTTAAAAGCCATATGGTAGACTCACTCGGCCCTGGTCACAATTGCACCGTCTGAGACTATGAAGTTTTACGAACATAAACTAACTGATACTCGCCGTGAGGCGATAGATTAGTTATATAATGTGCTACCACTTTTTACTTCTCCGCCGAAGTTGTTAAAACAAGTTGAGAGACTACCTCGAGAATGGATAGATCTGTTTTAGGAAAATTATAACACTAATTGCGTTCATTTGCATACTTGTCACGTACCTACCTAAAATATTCAAAATGTTACTTGACTGTGACAGATATGCAATTCAAATACTTTATACAGACCTTTACTTGTTGGAAGTATTAGCACATCGGTCTTTATCGCATTATATCTTTGTCAATAAATATCAGGATAATCATTAGTAATAACGGTATAATAAAGATATCATAAGGGCAGGCGGGGGCTTCCACACTGACAAGGTGAGCAAGACCCGCTTCCCTCTCTAGAGCGGGAATGAATTTTAAATTAGAACAAAATCTGTTGATGTAGTCGGTTACGAAATATTTACATAATTAAGAAATATGGATATCGATAATAACAAAAAATTAATGTGCAATGGCGCACATGGCTTGAGTGAATTAAAAAAAAAATACCACATAAATGAGACATGTTACATTTTTAAAATTATAAAAAAGGTTATATAATTTGACCAAATACTAATTCTATAAGCTGTACTGAAATACAAAATCTCGATTTTATAGACTAATTTCTGTTAAAAATTATTTCAAGCGATTTTGAAATGTTGACCCCAGATACGATTAAAGACGAAGTATATACAAGTATCAAAAATCTTTTGCAAGATCTTTTTAAAGGAAAAATACTTAAATACATTCTACGATTTTATAAAGTGGTAGCCAAACAAAAAAGTAAATATTTTTTTCTCAAACATGCTTGGAAATTTGAGCGTTATTTTGACAACCTTCTTCGACGATTTTTGACGGGGACTTGAAAACGTCATGTGCTCTTGTATTATATTCGATATCTTAGTGTTTTAACGTGTTATATTTGATAATTTTGATGGCATTTTATGTAATATGATGCGGCGGAACAACTGGGATGTAGTGAATATCATATAAAAGTGCTTTACAACGTTTTCGTTTTCCATCAAAATTCCGATGTTTTTTTATTTTTTTTTTTATTTTTTTTTTCATACAACAACACAAGACCACAAGATACATATAGTGTGGCCATTGCACTGTTAATGGCGACAATTTGACTTAGACAATGACTAACCTGAAAGACTAAAAACGTGAAAATATTTATAACTTAACATTGGCACCAATAGCTCGTATTAGTAGCTGATTGCCAATATATAAGAAGAAGAAGAATAAAGAATAAAGAATCGAGATAAAGCGAAATTGCTGTACTGACCAAATAAATACATGCGAGCAGCGGCTGGCAAAAAATGTATGAAAATCCATATCTGTTGTGTTTTAGCGGCCAAATAAATATAGGTATATGTAAATTCATATCTGTCGTGTATTTTAAAAATGGAACGATTTGTTACTTCAAAATATTGCAACCTAATAGGCAACTTATCATAGTTTTATTTAAATTTCGAACTAGCTTGAAAAAGAAACCTGTTTGATACATACATACATATCATCACGCCATATCTGTATAATAACATATCATAACCTGTTTGATAATGAAAAAAAAAACAAATTAAACCTTTACCGCGTGAATAATGTTGTTCGTTGTTCGTCATGTATAGGTATAGTTCTTACTTAGTTTTAATTTCCGCGCATTATTTGAGAAAAGCACTATACAAGCCTTGGTCACAACTAGGAATTGATGGACTTACGTATGTGTGCCTCGGCCACGCCTCGGCCCACATTTACACGTTCGTCCATCAATCCCTGCTTTTCTGGCCGCTGCAGTCATGTACTATTTCTCAAACATGCTTGGAAATTTGAGCATTATTTTGGCTACCTTCTTCGAGATATATCGAAATTGCTATACTGACCAAATACATGCGATCAGCGGCCGGCAAAAAATGTATGAAAATCCATATCTGTCGTGTTTTAGCGGCCAAATAAATATATATGTAAATTCATATCTATCGTGTATTTTAAAAATGGAACGATTTGTTACTTCGACTACGATTATGGTAAATAAATAGGCAACTTATCAGAGTTTTATTTAAATTTAGAACTAGCTTGAAAAAGACACCTGTTTCATAAAGAAAAAAAAAAACAAATTAACCATGTGGCACGTGAAAAATGTTGTTCGTTGTTCGTCATATATACAGTTCTAATTATAGTCCTTAAAATATAGCTTGATCTCTGTGACAGATAGCGGCAAAACCGATGAAGTAATTATGAATACGCGTCATTATTACAATTTTAATTTGTATTTTTTTTATTGCTTATGGTGGCAAACGAGCAAGCAGCACACCTGATGGTAAGTGTCACTACCGCCCATGAACCTTTGTTATACTAAGGGTATAGCTTGGGCCGCTGCCTACCAATAAAATCCCCAAGACCACTCAGTTGGGCTTCCAGTTCTCTCGCTCACCGAACGACGCCCAATAGCACATTGCCATTACTCAGACGTCGATCTTCAGCTAGAGTGTGGTACCACCCCGGACGGACCGGCCCGCGACTGTAGACAGAGAACTGTCAACAGCGTGGTCCTACCACAATTGATTATATCGCCTATATTTTCATTCTTTAGGTGCTAGTTTTATCTCAACAGAATTATGAATATAAAAATATGAATATTTACACCATAACTAGTAACCTCATATGTTTTAAAATACTTAGTAACCATTTTATAAAAGTATGGTGCTTCCCCAAATACAAGATCATACTGAACTGAGAATAAGATAGAGATGGGCAATCGATAAACGTAACGTAATCGATAACGTGGGGGGCATAGTCCGGAGCGTGCTCGTTCGCGTCCCCTGCCAGTCTAATTAGACTGCTAATCCGGCTCGATATGCGTACCGCAATGCGGGTTAGGGCGTCCCCCGGAGGCGACGCGTACCGACCCGCCCCCGTCGGTACGAACTTCGGCAGTTGCGGCGATGGGGACCGCCACCCATCACGCCTTGCCCGGTCAGGCGAGTCGAGGAGAGTAGAGTGCCGGGTGGGCACATGGAATGTAAGAGGTTGTGTGGAAGGGAAGTTGCATGAGCTGATATCCGTCATGGCGGACAAACAGCTAGACGTGCTCTGTGTAACAGAGACCAAGCGAAGGGGCAGCGACGCCTGCGATCTTCCTGGTGGCGGGATGGCTCTGTGGTCTGGTGTACCACAGAGCGATCGAGCCAGCATGGGGGTAGGAGTGCTGTTGTCCTCTCGCTTGGCCTCAGGTGTGAAGGATTACGGAATGTATGATCCCAGACTTCTTTGGGTCCGTATAAAACTAGGTGTCACCAAGGTATTCATGGTTGTAGCATATGCTCCCGTAGGATCCTCGGTGGCATCAGACCTAGAGAAGTTTTGGGATAATGTTAGGGAAGTTCTGGATATGGCAGAAACCAGTGAACGCGTGATTGCATGCGGAGATTTGAACAGATGGGTGGGGACCAAGCGTCCCGACTATGAGGACGTACTTGGTCCATTTGGTGATAAGAGAGTGAATGACGCATGTAGGCTCATAGCGGATGTATGCATGGAGAGAAACCTTATTGTGTCAAACACATTTTTCCAACATAAGGACATCCATATGTATACATGGAGAAGGAATGAACAGAAAAGTATAATAGATTTAATTTTGGTAGACAGTCGCCTCCGAAGCAAAATATTGGACGCAAGAGCCTACAGGGGCCCCACAGTCGATACGGACCACTATCTCGTTATTGCGAGATTTATTTTATTTATTTATTTATTTAAAAACTTTTGTACACATTAACAGTACAAGGCGGACTTTAGTGGTCTGTTCAGAAAGTGGAGGCACTGGCGAGAGCGTGTCCACTTCGGAGGGCTTGAAAGAATAAAGGTTGAAAGGTTGCAAGAAGAGTGTGTATAAGAAAGGTATGCAGAGGGTGTCCGAGAACGGCTGACGATGGCAAGCCAGCCGCAATCGGACATTGAAGAATGCTGGAGAGTATTGAAAGAGAGTATGGTAGATACAGCGAAAGAAGTATGTGGAAGTTCAAAGAAGCATAGAAAAACAAATGGTGATGCATGGTGGGATGCGGAAGTGGCAGCTTCCGTAGAGCAAAAGAAGAAAGCGTGGCTGGACTATATCTCTTCTTTGAATCTGAATGACAGTATGACTGAACAGAAGAAAGAAATATATCGGCAATGTAAGAATGACACCAAGGCCTTAGTGAAAGAGAAACGTGATAGAGCAAGTATGAGTGCAGAAGATAGGCTGACTAAAAACTTCGAGGGTAACACCAAACTCTTTTGGAGGGAGGTGAAGAAGTCTCGGGGTGGTTGGTCAGCCTTCAGAATGAATAAAATAAGGTCTAAAGGTGGAGACATTCTTACACAAACACAAGACGTGCTAAGCCGATGGAGTGAATATTTTGGCGATATGTATGCGGATGCTACGGTTGGCGCCGGTGTCGCATGTGGTTTATTAGATCAACATTCGACGACGGCGTCCTCCGATGGCATCAGTATGGATGAAGTTGAATGGGCGATAAGAAGTTTGAAAAATGGTAAGGCAGCGGGCATTGATATGGTGTCTGCCGAGATAATCAAGCTTGGTGGCTCCTGTGTCCGGGAGGCGTTCCTGTTGCTCCTCAATTTATGTTGGAGCTCGGGAATGGTTCCCGGGGACTGGAATAGCGCAGTCATCTTGTCTTTGTTTAAAAACAAGGGTTCACGTTATGACTGCGCAAATTACAGAGCCATAAGCTTGACCAGTTTGGCAGCAAAAGTGTACGGTAAAATTATTGAAAGGAGAATGAGGATGGTGTCCGATGGTTTACTGTGTGAGACACAAGGAGGTTTCAGGAGTGGAAGGGGATGCATGGATCAAGTGTTCTCTCTGCGCAACATTGTGGAGAAGCATCTGGCTCTAGGTCAGAGGGTTTTCTGCAGTTTTATGGATCTGGAGAGAGCATTTGACACGGTTGTACGAAAGGAACCTTGGGACATTTTACCGGAGTATGGTATTAACGGTAAACTGCTGCAGGCTGTGCAGTCCAGTTACATGGACTGTAGAGCCTGTGTGCGGCTGGATGATGGAATGTCGCCTTGGTTTGACGTCAATATCGGCGTTAAGCAGGGGTGCGTTCTATCAGCCAGGCTGTTTATCATATATCTGGATAAATGTCTCCAAAGGTTGAACGATATGAATGTGGGAGATGGGTGACTCAGTGGTCTCTGCTCTGCTTTATGCAGATGATGCAGTCCTGCTGGCACAGTCAGCGACTGACCTGCAGACCCTAGTCGACACAATGACAGAAGATTGTAAGAAAAGGGGTCTACGCGTGAATGTGAGCAAAACCAAAATAATGGTCTTTGAAAGAGATGAAGCCAGAACAGATGTAAGAGTAACAATAGGTAATCATGTACTAGAGCAAGTGTATGAATTTGTATATCTTGGATGTGGATTTAGCCGAGATGAAAGGTACACCACTGATATAGAGCGAAGAGTGAATGCGGCAAATAGAGTGAACGGAGCGTTGGGGCAACTTCTCGGCAGCCACCATCTCAGCCAGAAGGCACGTGTAGCAATACATAACGCAGTGCTTGTCCCAACATTACAGTAATGTTTGTGTGTTGTTGTGTTAATGGAAGCGAGAGTTGGGTATGCAGAAAAGAGTATGAAAGTAAAATTAATGCGGTCGAAATGCCATCTCTTCGGAAAATCTGTGGAGTTAGGCTGACCGACCGCATTCGTAACGACGACGTAAGAGAGCGAGTAGGTATGAAAGAGAGTATTGGTGTAAAGATGCGAAAGGGAATGCTCCGATGATTCGGACATGTGGAAAGAATGCCGAACGAACGTCTGGTTAAGAAGATATACAATGCGAAAGTGGAAGGATGTAGGTACCGAGGGAGACCGAGACTAACCTACCTAGACCAGATCGGTCAGGTACTGAAGGAAGGTGGAGTCAAGAGTCTCCGAAACCGGCGAGCGTGTATGAAGAGAATTATGAATGTTGAGGAAGCGAGTGAAGTATGCAGAGATAGAGTTCTCTGGCACTCTGTTCTCTCTGCCTACCCTGCAAGGGATATGGCGTGATGATATGATGATGATAAACGTAAATCGATAACATTCTTATTAATTATTTATAAAACAAGTAAAACCAATACATTACCTATATAAACCACATGGTTACTCTATATGATTATTCATGAAATAATCTGTGACCAAGAACCTTTCACGGGGCGTGCTCTGAGGAACTATTTGACTTGGTACCACCGTCACCATTTTATCACCTTACCACTTGAAACCGTAGCAGGGTTCATCCATTTCATCTGGAAACGATACGGTCGTCAACCGTAGGTTTTCAGCGATAATTTCTCCCATGTACGTGCAGGATCTGGAATGAACAACCTGCTGCTGTGTTGTCCGAGCGCTATGACATTTCCTTTTTAAAACGAAGTTTAAGAAGAGCACTTTCTTCACGGTAGGCAGCGGCCTAGCTATGTCCTGGTATTGCAAAGATCCATGAGCGGAAGTGTCACTTACCATCAGGTGTGCTGCTTTCTCGTTTGCCACCACTGACGGTCCCGCACGCCGTTCTTTTGTCGCTCCGGATGGTTCAGCAGGGTGATTCACACCATAGCTCGGTTAAAAATAAACTTAACTAACGGACGGACCAAGAAATGTCATGATGTCAGTCATAACATAAATTGTTTACGCAAATACTTCAGTGAATTTTTTTTTTGGGATTGAATGCATTTATGCATTATTCCATGTTATAATGCAGTAAGAATACAATAAACCGACATTTTATTTTTCGCGCAGTTTAATGCACTCTGTACAACTCTTAGATAGATTGGGTATGCCGTGCTCAACGTCCACTGGATCAGTGGTATCTATTAAAAACCGGTTAGCTGCCGCGGCATCACCCTTACGCGGTTAGCATCTCTGCGGGTGACGGACTATTCTCCGGTCCAGTCACCCACGGCCTCGGCTAGGGCAGCACCAGGCGAAGGTTCTCGCACCTGCGCTGCCGCAGGCGCCGGCGGCGGAGCGTGTCACCGAAGAGGATTTCCTCTCGGATTCGCCCCACCACCCTCTCCAGCGAGACAACTCTCGCAAAAGGCGGCGACTGCGTCCCAGTTTCTAATGCTGTCGAGCATCGCCTTAGAGATGGTAGGCAGTCAGTTCACAATCTTTCACACTTGCCGCATCTTTGCTGAGGGACATAAAAATCTATGTCAATTCGTCGAACCGGCGTAGTATAGTAGATCATCAATTTCTCTGGTATAATGATTGGAAGAGGCCCTTCATTGGGGCACATAAGAGATAAGGCGAAGAAAAAAGATGGAAAATCACATTATTATTATTCTCTTGTCTTTAATTACAAGTGAAATATTTTTGTTGCATTTCTTTTATTGTTTAAATATGTAGGTAATAATCATTCTCCTGCTCTTATCCCAATTATTTGCACATTAATAGTTAAATTTTAAAAGTTTAAATTAATTAATTTTAGTAAGATAAAGTAGACCGTCACTCAAAATTCAATAAAAAAATTAGTATTATGCCTCCTGAGTATTCTTGCCGGCTCTTTCTCAGTGTGGCCGCATTCTTAACCCCTGGTAGCTAAATAGTTTTTTTCTAAAATTGTAAATTGCCACAATAATCCATCCATCCATCAGCCCGTAAACGTCCACTGTTGGACATAGGCCTCCCCACGAGAATGCCATCTATAACGGTCCTGTGCCACCTGCATCCAGCGGTTTCCTGCGACCTTGATGAGGTCATCAGTCCACCAAGTGGGGGGTCATCCTACGCTGCGTCGTCCGATTTGTGGTCTCCACTCGAGAACCTTTTTTCCCCAACGGCTGTCGGTTCGTCGAGCGATGTGGCCTGCCCATTGCCACTTCAACGCGTTAATTCTTCGGGCTATATCAGTTACACCTGTTCTTCTACGGATTTCCGTATTTCGGATTCTATCACGTAGAGAAATACCGAGCATAGCCCTCTCCATAGCACGCTGAGCGACTTTGAGCCTTGTTATGAGGCCGACATTTAGAGACCACGTTTCAGTGCCGTAAGTCATCGCTGGTAACACACACTCGTTATAAACCTTTGTTTTCAGACACTGCGGAATATTAGACGAGAAGATCCTCCTAAGTTTCCCGAACGCTGCCCAGCCGAGTTGGATTCGTCGGCTGACCTCTTTCTCGAAATTGGATCTACCTAATTGAACTACACAAATATCATAAATTAAATGTTTTTTTAATAATAACAGATTATAAACAATATCATATTACCCGTGTGGTGACGGAGTAAGAATACAATTCACCACCCCCTATCTTATCCGTGGGTGATCGTACGAGACGACTAAGGGATATATAACGCATATAATATCTATGTGAGAGAAGGAAAACTCGAAACACAACCCGAAACAAAACTCTATATCAACACGGCTGACCAGTGCGGTATAGTAGGTCAATTTCCCTCCTATTACGGAGGAGGGTCGAGCCCAACAGTGGGACATATATGAGCTGAGATGATGAAACAATATAAAATTTTATATATAGAATCATTTTCTTTTTGCACTGGCAATGAATTTGTATTAAAATATCGGTCAAAATTTAATAATTTATAGGGTAATCGGGTTTTAATAACTTATAAGTTAGGTACCTACATATAAGTTTCTAAATTTCCTTTTCTGTATTTTCAGTGGTTTACTTTTTTTTGTTAAAAAGTTTTTTATATATTATACATATATTTAACTTTGATGATAGTGCCATAATGTGACGCTGTGTGGTAGCGGCTACGAATACCACTAACCCTTACTTTGCTCTTGGAAGTCGTAAAAGACGACTAAGAGCCTTATAACGACCTGGGCCAACTCCATCTGATGCCGTTTGGTCAACAATTACATTCCCTTTTACAATATGTACTATGAAAGAAGAGTACATATTGCGTCGACCCCAAGTAATTGGGATAAGAGTAGGAGAATGATGATGATAGTGTGATATAATCTTGACAATCTTTTCTTTGCCAAAGGAATCGTATAATGCTGTCTAAGGGAGCTCTGCGAGACTCTTGCAGCGAGTCTTAGTCTTGCATTTGGGCTTACTGAAGGACAATGACTAATTGAAGAAACTAAAGGTGTGAAGTATCTATCTGTTAATTTGTGATCAAAATTATAACTCGACACTAACAACAATGGGCTCATATTAGACAGCTACTAGCTGATCGCCAATATAAAAAATAGAAAAAAGAAATTAGCACGTTTATACCGAGACAACAGATCGAAAGATTATGAATCATTTATAATTCAGCTTATTGACATCATTTAATGAACGTAGGTCTCCTCTATAAATGAAGGGATAGTGTTGCAATCACCACGCTTGACAAGCGGTTTGGCGATCACAGTGGGTGTTATATGTGTCCCAGAAGAGAGCTGAGAGCAGTTGCTCACTCTTTTTGTCGACTTTTATGACTTCCACCGCCGAGAAAATAACTAGTGGCGACAATTGTATCTTGTCTGTTGCTACAAAAAAAAAGAACACCTAATAATGATTGAAACTGACAAAAAATGAAAATATGTTGTCAAAATGAATTACAAATATGAAAATATTTTTATAAACATTGATGACCGTTATCCTAAGTACAATTCAAAGTTATAGAAGCTTAAAAATAAAACCCTTAAAATCGCATTGAGGCGTCCCGCACTTTCTACTTGAGAAACAACTATCAATTTAATTGGAGGTCTATGGGCAGCCTCTTTACCCCGCTAACTTTTCGATTTACATTCAAAACGGTCTTTTAAAAAATCCAACTCAATAACTACGAGTCTAAATCCTTGTTACGGTGTGTACTTTACAAATCATTCGGCTGTAAAACTTTCTGCTTGTACTGCTATTGGCGGGAGTCTGTTGGGTGGAGTCCGTAGACCACGCCCGGTGTCTACCGCGCATGCTAAACGCGTTTTAAACCCCGTTTAAGCGGTATTTTGGCCCAAAACCGCAAGAAAATGTTTGTAACATCGGTTAGGGGTAGGGCGTAGCTAAATGAAAAGATTTTTCGATTGAACGACTATTTTGCGAATATGGCGGATAGTCGACTCGGGAGCGCGGGTATGAGCACGCAGTCGATAATAACATTTTTATGGTTATCTGTCCTGTTAAAATATTCGATTTTAAAAACTTTGATAATAAAAAAATATATAACTTAAAAGTGTAATAATAAAATATTTATAATTAATTGTTTTAATTGCTTTACTGTCAATGAAATGTGTTATTTTAGGGAACTATAATAATTTATAATTTTTGTAAAGTGAAAAAACAATGGATTCCAGAATGCAGGACAGTCATAAATCATTTCTTATTAAAGACCTTCTCGGTGATGTTTTAAGGCCTGGTACTGCTGTTATAGGTAGGATTTATATTTTAATATTTTTAATGTGCTCACTGAGTAAGAATGCAATTCACCATAATGTCGTTAGGCGCGGGTGTCGTAAAATATGACTAAGGAATATAAGCAAATAGAATCACTTCTCATCATTATCCCAGCTCATATATGCCCACTGTTGGGCTCGAGCCTGCTCCATTCTCAGAGGGATGTTGACCTACTATACCGGACTAGTCAGACGTGTTGGTAGTTTAGAGATTTCCTTCTCTTGCATAGATGTTATAAACATTTTATATCCCTAAGTGGTCTGATACGATCACCCACGGTTAAGATTGGGGGTGGTGAATTGTATTCTTACTCCGTCACCACATAGAAAGCATCATTACCTACTTACTAGTGAAGAAAAAAATTTGGATCAGAACCTTATGAGTATATGGGCTAAAGATGACTATCTATTTCAAATTTAATTATTACATGGTTTTATTTATGGTAAATGGTGTCGTTCATGGACCTCTGCGGTAGGTATGGGAGGCCGGGGCTACAATTAACAATAAATGCATTTTTAGTTATACCTTTGAAATTATTCAAAATTTAGACCTGATTCTTATGTCACATGATGTTCAAACTATTAAAGTATCATGTTATTAACATAAATGAAACACACAGCAACTGTTGTCTAACATATATATTTTTTTCTCAAAAAAGTCGTTAGTTAATTGTAACCCCGTGTTTGGGGCTAGAATTAACAGCCGTGGGGTAAGTATTAACTGTATATTAAACCAATTGGTCTAGATAAAATAAAACAAATATACCTACATATGCAATTATTTTTTATTATTAAAAGTGCATTCTATACAAATATGTATTGAGCACATGTTTATATCTATTGACATTTTACTTTAAAAATCTGTTATAAACTGTTATAAATAATCAACGTCTTATAGTCTTAATTTTCTTAAGATTAATCTCTCTCACATACGTAATAAGTTATGACTTTTATGCTAAAATTTAAATTATTTGACACTATGTGCCAAATAATGCATATATACATTATCACTGAATGTATTTACTGTGGTAGGACCACGCTGTTGACAGTTCTCTGTCTGCAGCAGAGGCCGGTCCGTCCGGGGTAGTACCACACCCTCACAGAAAATCGACGTTTGAGCAGTGGCAATGTGCTGTTGCGCTTCGTTTGGTGAGCGGGGGAACTGGAAGCCCAACTTTCTGGGTGTGTTTACGTGTGGTGGGTTCAGGTGGTGCCTGAAACTTGCGGTGGTGAAGTCTTGGTTGGAGTATTGAGCGTCAGAGGCTGACATGAGGTACAGGGAGACCCGGTGGAAATGGTCACCGCCGGCCACCTGTCGGTCAGCAGGGGACCCGAACCCAGGATTATCCTCCCTGGGAGGCTGTCCCGCCAACCGGCGAAAATCCCGTCGTGTAGTCGTTGTGCCGGAGCAGGAAACCGGAGTGGATTGCAGCGGCTGCGCGCGGGAGGGCACCGGGGGCCCTTCCGTGTTTCATGTCACCTTCTCACAAAACTCACCCTCCCAACCATGCACTGTGCCCTGCACCTTTCATTGCACGCATCCACACTCCCTTCCTCCTCTTCTTAAAAAAACCCTAATGAAAAGAGACAGAAAAAAGAGAAAGTTTTTACGGCGGTCCCCTTATCCACTTTTGTTGTGGATTTTTGCAATATCAGGGGTTTACATAGCAATCTCGACGCCGTTCACCACCATCTCGAGACGGCGCGGCCTGCCTTGCTCTTTTTAACGGAGACATAGATAGGCGCTCCGGATGATATTTCGTACCTTAACTACCCCGGCTACGAGTTGGAGCACTCTTTCCGTCGTAAGGCCGGGGTGTGCGTGTTCATTCGGGGTGATATCTGTTGTCGCCGGCTTCAGGCCCTCGAACATGATGACCTGTCAATCTTGTGGTTGCGCGTAGACTATGGAGGGTTTACCCGCATCTACGCGTGCCTCTACAGGTCGCATGGCAGTGATTCGGGGTCAACTCAGTTATTTGAGAACGTCCAATGGGGGATTGATGAAATATTGGAGGTGGTGGTTCTTGGAGACTTCAACGCTCATCATAAAGAGTGGTTGGGGTCCCGAGCTACTGACCTCCAGGGTCGATATCTCTTCAATATGGTCACGGCCTATGGACTCTCACAACTGGTGACACAGCCCACCCGTATCCCGGTGGCCCTAAACAAGACGGAGGCCCTTCTTTTTCATGGGCCCCGTGTAAGGCTGCCTATCAGCGCCTCGTTAGTCGTCAACTCCATCCACATCAGTATCCAGGCCCATATGAAGTATTTGGGTCTGGTGCTCGACGGGCGTTGGTGGTTCCGTGAGCATTTCCGCAGGATTGCTCCCCGGCTGGTCGGCGCGGCGTCCGCCCTATCGCGGCTCATGCCGAACGTGGGCGGACCCAGTTTCGAGGGCCGACGGCTGTATGCGCCGTCGGCCCTCGAAACTGCGACCACATCCATGGTCCACCCTGCGGAAAAAAAAAAGAAGGCCCACCCGTGTCCCAGACATTGAGAGCCATGAGTCTTCTTTACTGGATCTTCTGCTGACTACACACCAGCAGGGATACCGGGTAGTGGTTGAAGCCCCTCTTGGGTCATCTGACCATTACCTGATCCGTAGCAGAGCCCCTGTTGCGAGGCCTAATCACTCTACAGCGACTGGGACTCGCAGAGTCTGGCAATATAAGTCAGCGGATTGGGATGGACTTCGTGAGTTTTACGCATCCTACCCATGGAAGAGGCTTTGCTTCGCCTCTGAGGACCCTGGTGTCTGTGCGGACTGCGTTACCGAAACGGTTATTACGGGGATGGATTTATTCATCCCGAATACCAAAATACTCGTCGGCGGCCGCAGCCGCCCTTGGTTTAACAAAACTTGCAGGACGGCTGCACGGCAGAAGCAATCCACGTATCGGGCCTGGAACAGGGCTAAAAATTGTTAAGACCCAAACATCAGAGAGTTGAAGTGAAAATTTAACGCCGCTTCTAGATCTAGTAAGAAGGCTATTGCCAGTGCCAAGGCAGAACATGTTGCCAGAATTGGTGAGCGATTGGAGAGTTATCCCGCTGGGAGTCGTGCATTCTGGTTACTCGCCAAGGCTGCCCAAGGCAACTTCTGCTGGTCCAATCTCCCACCACTACAGAAAAGCGATGGAAGCCTAGCCCACAGCGCAAAGGAGAAGGCCGATCTTTTAGGGCAATTCTTTGCCTGTAACTCGACTTTGGACGCGGGAGCTGCCACACCACCTACCATCACGCGGTGTGACAGCTCTCTACCTGAAATCCGTATCTCGCAGCGAGCGGTCAGGCGGGAACTGCGGCTTTTAGACGTCCATAAGTCGAGTGGGCCGGATGGCATCCCTGCAGTGGTCTTAAAGACGTGCGCCCCTGAGCTAACCTCCATCCTCACGCGCCTATACCGACTTTCCTACGATACTAATAGGGTTTCATCTTCGTGGAAGGTCGCCCAGGTTCACCCGATCCCTAAAATGGGAGACCGGGCAGACCCATCGAATTACAGGCTGATTGCGATAACATCCTTGCTCTCCAAAGTAATGGAGAAAATTATAAACCGCCAGCTTCTGCAGTACCTTGAGGATCACCAGTTGATCAATGATCGCCAATACGGCTTTCGATATGGTTGATTGGCTGGTGATCTTCTGGTGTACCTTACACACCGTTGGGCAAAGGCTTTGGAGGGCAATGGTGAGGTGCTAGCATTCAGCCTAGATATCCCAAAGGCGTTCGATAGGGTCTGGCACGGGGCCCTTCTATCGAAGCTACCTTTTTATGCAATCCTGGAGGGACTCTGTAAATGGATCGCCAGCTTCCTGGATGGTCGGAGTATAAAAGTCGTCGTCGATGGCTCTTGCTCCGATACCATGACCATTAACGCAGGTGTACCACAGGGCTCGGTGCTCTCCCCGACGCTGTTTATCCTGCATATCAATGACATGCTCTCTATAGAGAATATGCATTGCTATTCGGATGACAGCACGGGTGACGAGCGGTATACCGAGCATCAGAATATCCCTCGGAGTATATTACAGGAAAGAAGGTCTCAACTTGTGTCTGAAGTCGAGCGCTCTCTGGGGCGAGCCTCGAAATGGGGTAAACGGAACTTATTCCAGTTCAATCCCACTAAGACACAAGTTTGCGCGTTCACTGCAAAGAAGGACCCGTTTGTCATGGCGCCTCAGATCCAAGGAGTAACTCTCCAAATCGCCGAGAGTATTGGGATCCTCGGCGTCGAACTATCAAGCAAAGTCCAGTTTGGGAGTCATTTGGAGGACAAAGCCAAATTGGCACGTAGAAAGCTGGGCGTCCTGAACAGAGCCAGGCGGTACTTCACACCGAGACAACGTCTTGTGCTATATAAGGCACAAGTCCGCCCTCATGTGGAGTACTGCTCACATCTCTGGGCAGGCGCGCCCAAATATCAGCTACACCCACTTGACTCCCTGCAAAGACGTGCTGTTCGAATCGTCGGTGATCCCAATCTCACGGAAAGACTGGATCATTAGGGAGCCGGAGAGACTTTGGGTCTCTCTGTGTACTCTACAGGCTCTTTCACGGGGAGTGCTCTGAGGAACTATTTGACTTGGTACCACCGTCACCATTTTATCACCGTACCACTCGACACCGCAGCAGGGTTCATCCATTTCACCTGGAAACGATACGGACATCTATTCTACGTTTTCAGCGATCATTTCTACCACGTACGTGCAAGATCTGTAATGAACTACCTGCTGCCGTGTTTCCCGAGCGCTATGACATGTCCTTTTTTAAACGAGGTTTAAGAAGAGCTCTTTCTTCACGGTTGGCAGCGGCCTAGCTGTGCCCTGGTATTGCGAAGATCCATGAGCGGTAGTGTCACTTACCATCAGGTGTGCTGCTTGCTCGTTTGCCACCACCGGCAATAAAAAAAAATATCATAGATGAGGTAGAAAATGGCACAATTTTACCTTAACGTCTAGTGAATCAGTCTTTGTAACAAGAACATTATAGCAAATACCTACTCTGCTATAATTGATTCTTGTTCAGCACTAAAGATAAAGCGGTTTTTTTTTGTAACCCATTTCTGCTGGTTCACCTGCTTTCTGTTTTTTCACAAAGTTGAAGAGTGAAACATGACACAGATCAAATTCTGTGGCCACATCTCAAAAAATAAATCAAAAAAGTTTCTTTTTTTCTCCATTACTTCTATCACAGCCAATTCATATAGTACCTCTAAGTATTTGGTTCCTCTAGTAGTTTTTCCTCGATACTTTCTCATGCTGTAATAAAATTGAACGGAAAAGAACATAATTAAAATAATTATACGTAGCCGAATAACTTATTAATACTAGCCCCCATATTTGGGGTTAGTATTAACATGTTAATAGTAACCCCGCCGATTTGTTAATTTTAACCCCAAAGGTACATTTTTAGTTAAAAGTATCCTATTAAAATATTTGTTAAAAAAATAATTAATTGAGCAACATATCATTATTAAGTATGAAATATACTTCTAGAAAAACAAAAAACAAAATCATAATGACCTGTATATAAGGCATAAATCAAAAACATGTAAAATGGAAAATGTTCGTTACCTGCGTAATAAAATAGCCCGTTACAAAACTCTGTCCCATGACGAGCGATTCACAACTGATCAATTCCGAGTCATGTGGCGTGATTTATATGACGTTTTAAAACAAATACTATAGATTTAGTGTGTATAGTTTCAAAGAAATTCGCTTGTTAATATTTACCCCTATTAATTGTAGCCCCGGCCTCCCCTACTACGGGTATAACTAGATCGCAACCGAAGCGATGGGATGCATGTCTTCATCTTTCTCGCTCACCGAACGAAGCACAAGTAGTAAATTGCTACTACTCAGAAGTTCAATTCCTGCCAGAATGTAGTACCTAGGTACTACTATTTTGAACGAGAAGTTCCCTTTATAGCCAGCTGCAAGCAGAAAATTATTAGCCGCGTGGCATTACCATCAGAATCACTTTTACCTCTATAATAGAGTACCTATCCGAGGACTTTTCGTTCGTTAATTACCTACCTTAATTTTTTTTAAACATCTGTCAAACCTTGTACCCTTAAGAAATTATGTATCGAAAAAGAATATTATTCATTAACAGATTTTTTTAATGACAGACTATAATTTAGATTATTTAATTTTGACATTTTATTTGATTATATTTGTTTGATTGTATTTCATTGATTGTTAATAATTATTGGAACGAAGTTCCTTATCGCGCGTTGTGAAAGGGGGCTAGACGGAAAAAATTCTTACGAAAAGTTGTCACGACACTTTTTGCTATAGTAAGCTATTGTAAGCTGTGCGGCGTCGCTCGTCGGCTCTCTTATAGAAAGCAAGCCAGATATTTTCATTTCTATTTCGCATTGAACAGTGTGGTGTCGCGACGATTTTTTTTATAGATAGAGTGATTCAAGAGGAAGGTTTATATGTATAATATATGCATAATGTACTAGAGAAACACTGATAATTTTAGAGGTTTCTAATGTGATGTCGTAAATAAACACATTATTTTGCGCTTACATTGCAAACGCTGGCTGAACCCTACGAAATAGATCAAAATAAAGTACTACAGTATTATAAAGCTTAAAAAGGCCTACAAAAAAGTCCGCGATGGTATATATCTATCTCTTAAGGATAACATACTATATCCATTTTAATACTTTAAAAAATGTTCTATTATAAAACGGTAATTGAAAAGCTATTTACACAAATACTGTATTAATGCTTATCATTTTAAATACATTAGTTGGCTTGAGCATTTCATGAAGATATTTTTTTTCCTTCAGACCATGCAAATTAAATCAATACCTTAAGAGATATAGCAAAATCAAAATAATGCGCTACGAAATTATTTTCGCCCGTGACCGGGCCGCGTGGCCGGCTCGCGTTCGAGCTCGGGGCCGAAAAGTTTTGGTAGTCTAGTGGAATTGTATATCCTATTATTAATATTATAAACGTGAAAGTTTGTAATAATGTATGGATGTGAACATGTTTATTGCTCTTTCACGTAAAAACTACTGAACTGAATGGATTTTGATGAAATTTATAGTAATATAGCTTGCACATCAGAATAACACATAGGCTATAATTTATAAAGATATTTTGCAAATTGGCTAAAATATAACGATAAAAATCGCTTAAGGCAGAAAAAAATTATATAATTAAAATAGAACTTCGTTCCATCCGGGTGTCCCTTGACACCTCCGGTTTTATGTTTTTATTTTTTCTTATTGTTATATAATTGCATGCCGTAAGGTCGACTATGGTGAGACCATTATTTTCTGTAACATCCTATGTACCCTTATTCGCAATAAATGAACTGAACTGAACTGAACCTTTTTTTTGGGATACTGGTAATACTATACTTGGGTCTGTCTAGTCATACCCTACCTAAAGTCTGGTTGCTACGTACTGTTTCAACCTGAGCTTAGGACTTCTTACAGTTCTTTATATTTTCTTTGACCGGCTATGATCCCAACGCGGTCCGCCCAATGGTTCGGAGCGATAAGCCCGTCGAGGTTTAAAAGATCATTAATTATTTATTTTTAATTCGACTAAAATTACATGTTTATAAATAACAAATAGGTTTTTTTAAATGGAAAATAAAATAAAATAAGAAATTGTGTTTTAATATGACTTGAAGAAAGTTATAACCTATAGTCTATCTAATCTAAGAAGTGCACTTTGACAGCTGTCAGAGTAAGTTGTCTAGGTATGAGAACCAAATAATCGCTTTCGAAAATATCTGATTTTAATGAGAAATCGATATTAACTCTTTGTAATTAATAATCGTTTTATTTTTTTATCTTTCAAAAAGGAGATGAAATATTAGGTGCTAAATTAATACTAAATAAATTTAATTATTTCATCATAAAATCTATTCATCATATTTAGTAGGATTAGATTAAGTAAAAACAAAAACTGGATTTGTAAATAGCTATTTATTCAGAATCACTACTATTACTTGAATTATCATCGTCGCGAACATTAATAATTATTTCGTTATCAATAAAATTGTCGAAACATACATCTCTGTCAAAATCTCTATTCGATTAAATATATTATTCTAATATTTTTACCGATTATTTAGATATTCGTGAATTGGAAGTTGTCAAGCACTACTGTTTAGAACGTTATGACGTGATATTGTAAGATCGTCAATAATAATTACTATTTACCATGTTGTTTTAATTTTAAATTAGTTTTAAGAGTTTTCACATTACATTATTGTACAAGAAACTCACCCGCAACGTTAATTATGTGAATAACTTAATAGATCTTTAAAATTGCAGATTTATTGTTTGCAATCATGTGTATACGTTTGACCAAGGTTATTGTGTATTAAAAAATGCGAAACGTCAAAATGCACTTCTTAGATTAGATGAACTATAATCATTTACATAACCTAACTGAACTTGGCTCCCATTTACATATTTATGTTTTTGGCAGGAAATCATTATCGTTTGTCAATTAGTTTATTAATATTCTAAAGTAATCTACTTAAATCAATATTTTTTTTCTGCGTTTACGATGTATAGTTTTATGTTTAATACAATTATCTACATTCTTTGAATGTAGGTATATATCTCTAGACGTAACTCAAATATACTTACTCGGACTACGAAACATCAAACGGAACCTATACCCATATGCTGTGGCGTATTTTGGCGTAGGCTCGCGAGGTAGGGCGGCAAATTTTTAAAGACGTCCAAATTTTGAAACTGACGACAAATGAAAATCATTTTTTTATTAAGTGTAACACTGAATTTATTTTGCTTCAATTTTCCTTTTACAATCCTAATAGGCATATTAAAATTTAAAAGGAAATTAATTTTATTAAATCGATTAATCATGTAAGTCGGTACTAAAATTGAAAATACCTAACAATTTGGTGACAATATTTTTCTTGAAGGTATTATTATGCATAAGCGCGTTAACTTGGGCCTTTTCTTTTTAAACCCGCACTGTATCTCTGCACGCCGTGCGAGTGGGCCACCGGAACCCGGTCTTTATCATCGAACTTAGATCTGTCATTGATTATTATAGGTAGCCATCGAGAGACAATGAAACTGTAAAATTGCATCGGATGTATGAACGCTGCTTGTTTTAGCTCGGTCGCGTGCCTACGCATCAAAGTTACTTAAGTGCACGCCTCATAAGCGAAGCGTTGAGGTCTTGCTCTACTCTCGATATATGAAAATCAAGGACTTTTCAAACCTAAAATGATTGTATTTTTCTCACATTGCACTTATAGGATAATATTATCATACATATGCCAAGAAAATGAAAATACATTCGTTTAAACATATTTGATATTTGTAAAAATCAATTATTCTGTTTAAAGTAAGAAAATTGTTGATGAAAAAAAATATAACGTTCGGATATTTATTCTAGATCTGGTACAATTACGACCGTAAAAATTAATGTGTCAAAATATTTATTTTTCATAATAGCAACGCGCCGTATCCTTTCGAAAATGGCTTGGTAAATCTTTGTTGTTTAATTGCAATTAATAAAAAACTAAACTGCTTAGTCATTAGTGTATGTATACCTTATGAAAATTGGGTTCGTTTACATTTTTTTGTTCGTCCATTCGGACAGGCAGAGGAAACAAATGCCCATTCAGCCTATTGTAAACAAACAGCTATGTTTATCACTACGTCGAGAATGGCACGAAATATCAAAAGTATTTTTTTCATTCATTTTAATTTATGGCATTGACTAATAGTAAATGATAAATAATATAAAATTATGAGCCGTGCACCCACACCCACACACACACACACACACACACACACACACACATATATTAAAGTACCGCTGAAAATCTTTTGTGATGGAATTCATTCTCTTGCAAAAGAAGATAGAGGTTCTTGCTTTTATAATTATACAAGCCGCTAAGTTTTACCTATCCTAATAAAATCGATTGTATGGATTATTTTGTACGTCTTATAAATTTTCAGTTTTTAGATTTTGTCCTTTGTATATCCACATTTACTCAGCTAAATGCTAAGTAATTAAAATACAAAGGAAAACAAGCTAAATATGAATTATTCAGGAGATCTGCAAGTGGGATGGTATGGGGGATGGTACCCGAAAAGGTAAGCCGTTGAGCTGGCCACGAATGTTAAGTATTCAGTACCAGTGGCCGGCCATAGGGAAGAAATATGGTGAGATATATGGCCACGCGCCGCCCTTCCCTCGCCCCGGACGCAACGGACGGCGTCGTTTGTCCAGACTATAGCCTGCCAACTAAAAAGTAGGTTGATATGTTGTTCATGTGGTGACAGAGTAAGAATACAATTCACCACCATCTATCTGGATGATCGTAAGAGAAAACTAAAGGATATGAAATGCATATAACATCTATGGAATAGAAAGAAAACTCGACACATAGCCCTATACCAACACGTCCGACCAACGTGGTATATTAGATGGAGGAGACTTGAGCCCAACAGTGGGATGTATATGAGGCAAGATGACGATGATGATGCAATTAGATTAAGTTTTTGACCTATATATGAGTTAGTCTACATAACGGCTATAATCTACATACATTCATCCATATACATCACGCTATATCCGTTGTAGGGTAGGTAGAGAGAACAAAGTGCCAGAGAACTCTATCCTTGCATACTTCATTCGCTTCCTCAACATTCATAATTCTCTTCATACACGCTCGCCGGTTTCGGAGACTTTTGACTCCACCTTCCTTCAATACGTGACCAATCTGGTCTATAATCTACATAACGGCTTAAACTGTATTTATTAAATTTTAAATACAAGTTTCATCTCATCATCATTAGATATCTTGCTTTTTTTTTTTTTTGGAACGAAGTTCCTTATCGCGCGTTGTGAAAGGGGGCTAGACGGAAAAAATTCTTACGAAAAGTTGTCACGACACTTTTTGCTATAGTAAGCTATTGTAAGCTGTGCGGCGTCGCTCGTCGGCTCTCTTATAGAAAGCAAGCCAGATATTTTCATTTCTATTTCGCATTGAACAGTGTGGTGTCGCGACGATTTTTTTTATAGATAGAGTGATTCAAGAGGAAGGTTTATATATATAATATATGCATAATGTACTAGAGAAACACTGATAATTTTAAAGGTTTCTAATGTGATGTCGTAAATAAACACATTATTTTGCGCTTACATTGCAAACGCTGGCTGAACCCTACGAAATAGATCAAAATAAAGTACTACAGTATTATACAGCTTAAAAAGGCCTACAAAAAAGCCCATGATGGTATATATCTATCTCTTAAGGATAACATACTATATCCATTTTAATACTTTAAAAAATGTTCTATTATAAAACGGTAATTGAAAAGCTATTTACACAAATACTGTATTAATCCTTATCATTTTAAATACATTAGTTGGCTTGAGCATTTCATGAAGATATTTTTTTTCCTTCAGACCATGCAAATTAAATCAATACCTTAAGAGATATAGCAAAATCAAAATAATGCGCAACGAAATTATTTTCGCCCGTGACCGGGCCGCGTGGCCGGCTCGCGTTCGAGCTCGGGGCCGAAAAGTTTTGGTAGTCTAGTGGAATTGTATATCCTATTATTAATATTATAAACGTGAAAGTTTATAATAATGTATGGATGTGAACATGTTTGTTGCTCTTTCACGTAAAAACTACTGAATGGATTTTGATGAAATTTATAGTAATATAGCTTGCACATCAGAATAACACAGGCTATAATTTATAAAGATATTTTGCAAATTGGCTAAAATATAACGATAAAAATCGCTTAAGGCAGAAAAAAATTATATAATTAAAATAGAACTTCGTTCCATCCGGGTGTCCCTTGACACCTCCGGTTTTTTTTTTGGTTCTGTTCGTCCCTTCGGACAGGCAAAGGGGTCAAAGCCCATACAGCCAAGTCTTATTTACTTATTTTTCATACATTGTTCATCATTTCTTCATATATGTAGCCTTAATAGTCATTGTCTGTCAGTAAGTCAAGTCGTTACCATTAATCGGGCGCTGATAACCTAATCAATGATTTTCTTTGGGAATTTTGGACAAATATGAAAATACACGTAAACCACTATTGTACCATATTCACTACACTTCAGCACTTTAACTGTACCATATTGCATAAAATACCAGCAAAATTATTCAATATAACACCACAAAACACTAAAGAAATGAATATAATACAAGAGCGTGACATGACATTTCCACATTCGCGCCAAAACTCCTAGATATCTTGCTCTTATTTAGTGTTGCCCAAATGCAAAACTAAGACGTGCAACAAGAGTCGCAAGTTTTGAAACTCTCACTGTTAGAATAATATAGAGTTCTTCTTCTTCTTATATATTGGCAATCAGCTACTTATACGAGCTATTGGTGCCAGTGTCAAGTTGTAAATATTTTCACGTTTTTAGTCTTTCAAGTTAGTCATTGTTTAAGTTAAATTGTCGCCATCAACAGTGCTATGGCCACACTGTTAATGGTATCTTGTGGGAATTTTGATGGAAAGCGAAAACGTTGTAAAGCACTTTAATATGATATTCACTACATCCCAGTAGTTCCGCCGCTTCATATTACATAAAATGCCATCAAAATTATCTAACAAAACACGTTAAAACACTAAGATATCGAATATAATACAAGAGTACCATATGACGTTTTCAAATTCCCGTCAAAAGTCCTAATATAGAGTTATTCTTCTTCTTGATGAATGGCTTCTGTTAGCGATTAACCGCAACTTCGCCAATGTCCCGTAAGGCTCGTTCGTAGGCCGTCAAACGAAGGATATTGTACGGTACGAAATAGTATGTAAAGGGCTATAGAGTTATTACGGCATTTAAAAATAAGAGTGACATTTCTGAATATTTTTTTTTTAAATTCGTTGCTATTCGTTAATAAGTGTCATTTTGTTATTCTATGTTAAACCGTCATTTTGATTGTTGAAAAAATCTTTCTTCTTCTTTTTTCGTATTGGCAATCAGCTACTTTAAGAGCCATTATTGCCAGTCTTTAGTTACAACTTACTTCACGTATTTAATATCTTCATGTTAGTCACTGTCCGTCAGTATGTCAAGTCATCGCCATAAACTAGTACTATGGTCACACTGATAATGATAAATATTGGGAATTTTGATGAAAAATGAAAACGTTGTAAAGCACTTTTATATCATATTCACAACAATGGCATCACTCATATTATCTAAATCCCAACAGTTCCATCGTATCACATTACATAAAATGCCATCAAAATTATCTAATATAACACGTTGAAACACTAAGATATCGAATATAATACAAGACCACCACATGACGTTCTCAGATTCACGCCAAAAGTCCCGAAAAAATCATTAAAAGCGTGTAGTGCAAAATTTAGTCTTTTTGATTAATGTCATTTTTTTAATTGAGCGACGAATTGTTTTGAGCCATAGAATTGAAAAATCCAACTAAGTAGCTACATTAAGCGCTAATTGTATCTAAAACTATCTATATTTAGGTACATACCATTTACTGGAAGGGGACTACAATCACACCTATCTATTATGAGAATGTTTATAGTAACATAAATATATGTACCCCAGTGTACTTATATTAAGAGTAAAAAGTATTGACAACTCTTCCTTTGCCAAAGGAGTCGTAAAATACTGAAGGTTTTATAATGATACTAGCGGACCCGGCACACTTCGTTCCGCCTAATAGTTAATGAATGAGGTAAGCAGATTGCCATTAATTTAAAATTATTAAGTTATTTTTAGCTGTATGGTAGTAGCTACAAATACTACCAACCCTTACTTTGGTCGTGGATGTCGTATAAGACGACTAAGATACTTATAACGACCTCGGCCAACTCCATCTGATGCCCTTTGGTCAACAATTACATTCCCAAGGAAGGTTGACGTCTGGTAAGCAGCGGCCTAGCTATACCCTTGGTATAGCAAAGGTCCATGGCCAGCTGTGACACTTACCATCAGGTGTGCTGCTTGCTCGTTTGCCACCATAAGCAATAAAAAAAAGGCAGATAGAGAGAGAGGGAGAAAGAGATGGAGAAAGAGAGGGAGAGAGAGAGAGAGACAGGGAGAGAGAGGGAGAGAGGGAAATAGAGAGGGGGATAGAGGGAAATAGAGAGAGGGGAGAGAGAAAGAGGGAGAGAGAGTAGTTAGCCAAAGTGTCACTTCTGATATGTGTACGTACTTTATACGTACGCATAATTTTTTGTTTTTTTTTAAAGTGCAATTTCATTTAATATTAGTACCAGATCTTGCTCAATGAAATAATTAAGGCGCATTATTTATCGTGCATATTATAACATTGACTAATAGTAAGTGCTAAATAATATAAAAATTATGAGGCGTGCACTATTGCATTTTTCGAATTATAATTTTAACCTTTTGCGTTATTTTCCAAACAAACCATTAGACCACGTAATGACGTGTACTGTCAGTTGCCATGGTTACATCATCAACAAATGAACGTTTAGAATTGATGTTTTTTTAATTTGCTTTTTTTTTACGTACATACATACATATCATCACGCCATATCCCTTGCAGGGTAGGCAGAGAGAACAAAGTGCCAGAGAACTCTATCTCTGTATACTTCACTCGCTTCCTCAACATTCTAATTCTCTTCACACACGCTCGCCGGTTTCGGAGACTCTTGACTTCACCTTCCTTCAGTACATGACAGATCTGGTCTAGGTAGGTTAGTCTCGGTCTCCCTCGGTACCTACATCCTTCCACTTTCGCATTGTATATCTTCTTAACCAGACGTTCGTTCGGCATTCTTTCCACATGTCCGAACCATCGGAGCATTCCCTTGCTCGCATCTTTACACCAATACTCTCTTCTTTTTTTTGTTTATTAATATCATATTTTAATATCCTATATCCTATTCCCGACGACAACAAACTCAAAAACATAAAAATCATAAAAATTGGTGCAGCCGTTCTCGAGTACAACACAACTTTCTTTTATATATGTATATAGATATAGATAGATGTTGGTGATTACTTATTCGGGAAGGAAGGACGCAGACGGGGGTGAGTTGACTAATAAATCAATAAATAGGAGGATGTACTGCTCCGAGAAGGACAGCAGTACAGCACCACGGATATCGAGACTAAAGATTGATTGCAATAGTAGGTATGTCAAAAACACCTGAACACAAGGTAATTGTCTCGAGATGATACATCTTCCGTATAATTCTAAGATCCGTGATTAGAGACAGACAGTCTGTCATGAGGTAACACTTGTTACCCCGGAGATTGTTTTAAAAATATGTTATCATGATGATTTAAATGAAGTGGACGTTTTGACGTTTTTTAATGTGCGATTAATAAAATAAGTATGAAATAGATAGGTAGGTACTTACAAGATAGTTAAGTGTTACGCACTGCTACGCAAGCTGTAAGTGTAATGTTGAAAACGTGGAATGCAAATCTATATCTATCTATCTATACATATAATAAAAATGTAACGGATCGCTGTCTGTACATGGAAGATATATGAGAAAAATTATTACTGGGACCTTTATCAACACAAATAGAACCCAAAACAATAATTGTTAAAATTTTTGTCTGTTTATCTGTTTGTCTGTGCGTTTGTGCACGCTAATCTCAGAAACGGCTTATTCGATTTAGACGCGGTTTTCGCTAATATATTGTGGTAAGCTTCATTTAACATTCAGGCTTTATTTCATGTCCATTGGTGTATAAATAAAAAAGTTATGTCAATTTAAATAATGGTCGGAGAAAAAATCTTTATCGATTCTTTTCAAATTAAGTACAAATTATCTTCAGTAAAAATAAATAAACACGTGTTTCAGCATTTATTAATTTTCACCCTCTGGGGGTAAAATTAGGCCTGCGAAGCGGGTTGGACAACTCATTAAGTCATTAGCGCCAAGCCGATATTATTGAAGCTAGCAATTTGAAATTTTGACAGTGGTTTCTTTCTATGACGTAGAGATTTACTAAGAAAGGATTTTACGAAATTACACCCCTAAGGGGGAACAGAGTGGCAAAGTTTGTATGGGTAGAAAAATCTTTATTGATTCTTTTCAAATTACGACTAGAATCAAATATTCTAGGGTAATATCCGGCATTTGTCAACTTTCACCCTCTGGTTGTGTAAATTAGGCCTGTGAAGCAGATTGAACGACTCATTACCGCCAAGCCGAAACTATTAAAGCTAGAAACATTAAATTTTGACGCACGTTTCTTTTTATGACATAGAGATTCAATATGAAAGGATTTTATAAATTCCGCCCCTAAGGGGAATAACAAAGTGGCAAAGTGTGTATGGGGAGAAAATTTCGTCATCGATTCTTTTCAAATTACGTACAAATATTCTTCGGTAAAAATAAATAAGTACATGTTTCTCTCTCCCTCTCCATCAACCCTACACCAGTGCCGTCGTGGCGACCAGTGCCGGCGTGAGAGCTCACACGATACACATAGTAGACGGCAATAAGTTCTTGCCTAAGGGTTTAAGATACAGGTTAAGTTTAGCTTCAAAAATGTTCATAATTCTTTATAACTCAAATAATAAATCATATCTAACGAGGTCGCAACTCTGCTGGTGAAACAAAACAGTCATATAAAGGGTGGCGATAATTATATTTTTATCCCATGGTCATATCGTAAATAGTATATTAAAGGCAATATAATTTGTAGAACTTCGAACAACCTTTTTCTTTAGTGACCGGCTATGGTATATAGACACACCGCGCCCAATCCGTTCAAGGTGACGCGTGACCCTATAGCGCGCCGTACACGTACATCTACGTTATGCGGGCGGGCCACCGCAACCGGGTATTATCTCGAGTCGAAACCCTCATGCAGTGAACCTCAATACAGGTACTCACGCTTGCGCCGCCCAGAGCACCGACGGTAGAGCGTGTCAACGTAGAGTATTTTCTTTCGGACCCACCCTAATGCCTAATTGCGTTAGACAACTAATTCGCAGAAGGCGGCGACCGCGTCCCAGTTTCTGACGCTGTTAATCATCGTCCTAGCGACAAACCTTCAACACCTTGCATTGCTTTTTCTATTTAACTCAGTCAGAGATGACTTCTGCGTGGATGAAGTCGCGGGCGAAAGCTAGTAAAATATAAAAATAAAAAAAAACGACAAAAGCGCGAAATCCGCTCGCGAATAGAGTTCTCAAGCCGACGATGCTCGAACGCTGTGATTGGTCACCGAAATATGATGTAATATCCATTTTTTTATATGTTGCGCCATCTAGCTGCGGGTCGTGTAATCAACAATATACTTGTTCAGGTTTTATTTAACATGTGTTACCATCCCCAGCCACAATATGAAAATGTCGCACAAGAGCGACAAAATAATCGCATGATTAGCGTCGTACGTGACCAAGTGCATACATCGCGATACTAATAAGCTGCTAATTTGCAAGTGTGCGCGCTCCCTTACCATCATGTGCATGCATCAGGACCTAATTTTCAATCTTGACGTACCTAACTAGTGTGCAATGAATTTTTCATGTTTTCACCAGCCTTTTGCCAAGTAGAGAGGGTTAATAAAACATGTAATGAGCCTTTTTGAATACATTTTCATTTTTTATGAATGTTTCGAATGCATTATTTATATTTCAAAGCAGTCCCTTTTATGATTGAGTAGAGTTATTCAAAGTTATATGTGTGACGTCATAGCTTAGTAAAATAGAAAACTGCAAATACTGCGATAAGGAGGTTATCTAATTAATAGTTTCACATTTGAACAGGAAGTAAAAATTACTTTTGGAAATTGTTTGCAGTCAGAATTCAGTCATTGAGAATGATGGCTGCTCTAATTATATTGTGATGGCTCGTTTAATTATTATCTACTCGTGATAACTTGAGAATTGTATTCCCAATCAGGACCGGTTCAGAAATGACATGGGCATTAGACATGACTTTCGTCTTGTCCATGTTCATTTGCAGCCCTATTAGTGGGAGACCTTGCTGAGGTTATTAAGCTTGATGCTAAAGCCCTCCAGGGCTTTTCTGCCATGACCACGATATCATCTGCGAATCGAAGGCGAGTGATGTATTCGCCTTTGATGTAGATGTCGAGTTCGGTCCAGTTTAAGAACTTGAAGACATCTTCCAGCGCAGTGGTGAACAGTTTCGCAGAGATAACGTCTCCCTGTCTCACACCTTTTTGCAATTGGATCGGTTTCGTACTTTTATCTTGGATGTGGGTCTTCATAGTAGCGTTTTTATACAAACACTTCAGCACTTCGATATATCAGTAGGCAATTTGGCACCGCTGAAGGGACGGCAGCACTGCCCAAGTTTCAACAGAATCAAAGGCTTCCTCATAGTCCGCAAACGCCAGACACAGGCTGATTATACTCCTCGGTCTTCTGTATAATCTGACGTAGCGTGTAGGTGTGGTCTATGGTCCTATAACTTTTTCAGAAACCGGCTTGTTTGGGCGGTTGGAAGTCGTCTAGCTGGCGCGCGAGTCGGTTCGTAATGACTCTTGAAAACAATTTGTTCACCTGGCTCAGGATTAAGAGGGGTCTTTAATAATTTAAGAGCGTTTTATCGCCCTTTTAGAAAAACAGCACCACCACACTCCTGGTCTACGACTCTGGAACGTCACCGCCGAGAATGACAGAATCTAACAGCTTCTGTAGGGCTTTTAAAACCGGCTTGCCACCCGCTCTCAGGAGCTCTGTGGTAATTCCGTCATCTCCCGGTGCCTTTCCGTTCTTCAATTGTTTCAGAGCTATTCTGATCTCGTACAAGCTGACATCTGGGATTTCTTCAGTATAGTGCCGAGTTAGCTTGGATCTGGGATTTTGGACCAAGTCAACAACAGGGTTCAGAGATGATTTGTACAACTGCCCAGAGAACCTTTCAACCTCTTCCAAGATCTCACTCTTGGATGAAATGACAGTACCGTTATCAGTTTTCAGCTTAGTCTTAGGCTTTGCCCGATAGACAAATATCGTGCAAACACTTTAGAGCCTCTATTTCGCTCTATCGTCATGTTTGGACCAATCGGCTGAAGACTGTACCATAATTTTTTTTTCTGCTCTCCGTGAGTTTGAGTCTGCTCAGAAAGTTTTTGTTATAATTGCGCGACGGGCCTTGAAGAATGTTGGCCCGACCGCGTAGATAGTTTCCACGAACCTGTTGTTCATATGGTTTGAAGATTCGCGCTCTTTCAGGCATTGGAAGCAATGATGTAATTTGAGTTAAAAGCTATCAGGGTTCTCGTATTGGACAGGTTTAGAAAACTATTATTATTACTACCTAAATATAAAAGCGTTTTATTTAAACATTTCATTAAAAGTATCATAAACATTTACCGTGTGGTGACGGAATAAGAGTACAATTCAGTACCCCCTATCTTACCCGTGGGTGATCGTAGGAGACTACTAAGGGATATAAAACGCATATAATATCTATTCAAGAGAAGGAAAAATCGAAACAAAACCCTATACCAACACGTTTGACCAGCGCGGTATAGTAGGTTAATTTCCCTTCCATTGTGGAGGAGGCTCGATCTCAACAGTAGGACATATATGAGCTGAGATGATGATCATAAACATAATTTGAGTTTATATACTCCCACTATTGGGCTGGAGCCTCCTCTACATTAAGAGGGAAATTGACGCACTATATTTAGCCGGTCACACAGTTTCATATAGCGTTTGATTTCGTGTATTTCCTTCTCTTGCTATGTTATATACTTATTATGTATTTTTAGCATTTTGTCATAAAACTATAGCCTAACTTTTGCAATATTTATGAGTACTTATTGTGGCTTTGAAATCAATTTCATTCTAAATGTATACCTATATTTTGCATTTTAATTTCTTTTTTTTTTGTCTTTTTTTAACTAAACTCTAAGATATATAGATTTTTCGTAATGTTTTTTTCTTTCTATGACTTGGACTTTATTGCTACTGGTCGGACGGGTGTGTATGGATCACGACCATGGACTTAGTTTGCATTACTGTCTGGCTTAGTTTGCGTTGTAACAATTAAACACGCTCTTGGAAATGGAATAATCTCTGTCTATTAGTATCTCCTAGCTATCCTATAGCTGTACTATTCTATACCTATTAGCTGTGTGGTAGCGGCTACGAATACTACCAACCTTCACTTTGCTCGTGGATGTCGTAAAAGACAACTAAGAGCTTTATAACGACCTGGGCCAACTCAATCTGATGCCGTTTGGTCAACAATTACATTCCCAAGGAGGGTTGGCGTCTGGCAGGCGGCCGGTCATAAATATATTGCCAATAATTTTACAATATGAATGTACTATGAAAGAAGAGTAAATTTTGTATTAACCCCAAGTAATTGGGATAAGAGTAGGAGAATGATGAATGATGATAGTATGTCCACTAGACTATCGCTACGCATAATATGCCCTACAGTTTTTGTTTATTTTAATAAAAAATCTCTAAGATTATCGCAATGAAATTTTGACTGCACAGATGGCGTAGTGGTTAAGATACCGACCTTCCGTGCCAGTGCCGTGGGTTCGATTCCCACGCAGGACATTATTTTGTGCGATCCACAAAGTGTTGTTCTGAGTGTGGGTGTAATTTGTCTGCATTAATTGCATATTTGTAAAGTCCCCCATAATATAAGGTATTAACCTTATATTCCTTAGTGCAGGGTGGTGTACTTTAAAAAAAAAAAAAACAAAAAAAAATACCTATCAACTGGTGTGATACGAAATCCTATCACTTTAGGAGTTTATTCTTATCAGTCTGTCATTTGGTTCTGTAGATAAAATGTAAAAGCAGTCGGACGTGCCGTTTCGTTATTTCTTTATTTTTTAAAGTCCTTTGCCCCCTCACTGAGTATTTCTTATAAAGTTTGTGGACATGTAACGAGCACTCACAACTGACCACTTGAATATACGTACATTTTTAGAGTACAATGTTTAGGAAGATTTTTAGTTTAGTTATACGAAGTTGATTGGACGCGTTGTTATATGGTTATTTTGCGAGTTTCCTGTTTATGCAAAGATGTTATCTAAACATTACATGCCTTAGTCATCTTTTACGATAGTCATGGGTAAGTAAAGTGGTGGAGAATTATATTTTTATACCGTGAATACACGGAATTACTGTCTTTATCGCGGTAATACATTCATACCTCGCATATTAATGTCAAGTGTCCCTTTTAGGAAGTCTTTGTTCAACGGCGTATGTTTATAGGCTGATGGAATAACGTTTCAGTTATCAATTTTGATGTTATTCAATGTATAACTGCACAGATGGTGTAGTGATTAAGATCTTGCGAGAGGCAATCTTCCGTGCAAGTGTCGTGAGTCCAGTACTCACGCATGATAATACTATATGCGATCTATAAAGTGTTGTTCAGAGTTTAAGTGTAATTTGTCTGATTTAATTGCATATTTTACAGACAAGGATTATTTCTTTAGTGCAGGATCTTTTAAAACCGAAAAAAAATCTCGGGCTTCGAATTGCGTCAGGATTACGTAACTCTGGTATTGTTCTGCCAAGAAATCCACAAAAATAAAAATGGTGTAAAATTATACCCGAAAGGCAATGGCGTTAGCATTTTATATTTCTTTTTCCTCACTAGGGTCCAATCTAGAGCCGCCTCGACGGCGAAATCTGTCGGGGCGTCGACAGGAGAGGAGCCCGAGAGGGCATACCGCCGAGCGGGCCACCGAAGACAAAGATCGGGTACCGGTGGCGCGCTCGCACGGCGAAGAAGAGGTGCTTGCAGGGTGGGTCAATGGGGTTGCGCGCCGCCTCTTCCGTCACCCCGGACCGATTCGGCGGGGTGCGACGTCCATGGCCCACCACAAAAAAAAAAAAAAAAAAAAAAAGGGTCCAATCTAGAGTAATAGAAGGGCGCCGTGAGTCCCCATAAACCACCGTGTTTCCTCTATTGAACAAGTTTACGAGTCAGGTTTCTTAACCTTCCACTTGACATCTCCCTGGTTGACGTCTTGACAACGAAGCAGTATGCCACCGCTTATACGGTCTCTTTGTAGGGAGCGACCTAATCTTTGGTTTGATCAATTATTCTCTCAGCTATTGCGTCATCAAACGCAGGCATTCTCACATGCACTACTCCACTAACAGCGGTGAAGCAAGCCAACGTTAGCATAGTTCTCGAAGAAATTTGGCGGGAATATGCAAATGTGATGCCACGCTCTTAGATGATTTTCATTTTTTAGGCTTTTATAGTGTTATCTATATCTATAAAAGAGGATATTTGTATATATGATATCGCTAAACTCAGAAACTAGTTGACCGATCATTATGATATGTATTTTTTCACGGGTGGTTAGAAGGTTTTTATGCTATCCCCATTGATGTAATTTGCCACCATGTGGCGCTGTGATATATCGACATCTACAAACAAAGCATTTCATGTGGTAAAGGAGTAAGAATACTATTCACCACGCCATATCTTACCAGAGGTTGATCGTATGAGACGACTAAGGGATATAAAACGCATATAACATCTATGCGAGAGAAGGAAAACTCGAAACAAAACTCTATACCAACAGGTCTGACCAGCACGGCATAGTAGGTTAATTTCACTCCCATTACGGAGGAGGCCCGAGCCTAATAGTGGGACATCTATGGGCTGTGATGATGATGATGATTTAATAATATTATAAATTGGATGAACAAAAACAATCTAGTCATACATACACATACACATACATATCATCACGCCATATCCCTTGCAGGGTAGGCAGAGAGAACAGAGTGCCAGAGAACTCTATCTCTGCATACTTCACTCGCTTCCTCAACATTCATAATTCTAAAATATAGATAAAACCAATATTATGCATTTTTAACAGCGTGTGCCCACATATTCTGCCACAAACATTCATTATAATGATCAAACAATTACTGAAGTAACAGATACACGTTTTCTCGGAATAAACATGGACAGTCAGGTAACAAACACACTCTAATGAAATTTGTAAAAAATTGAGCATATCTGCTTTTGCACTCCATAGCCTAAATAAAAAAGTCAACACGAAAACTGTGGTAATGACATATCATGGTTTGGTTTCATCACTTTTAAGATTTGGGGTTATATTTTGGGGCAATTGTAACGATAGAGAGAACGTATTCAGAGCACAAAAGCGGTGTACTAGGGCCATGCAAGGACTGATATACAGATAGTTGTATTCCAGTGTTTAAATACCTTAAAAAACTTACGTTTCGATGTATTTATATATTAGAAGTCGCCATGTTTGTAAAGACCAATAAGCATCTTTTCCATATGATGTCAGAAACAAGACTTCGATCAACAGCATTGCGATCCCAATATAAAGGCTTACTAACTACGACTGGTCATCACACGGCACTATTCAAAAAGAGTCTATTTTTTATGGGACCTGCTATATATAATAAAATACCTGAGGCAATAAAGACTGAAACTGTTTATGCATTTAAGAAAAATCTTACGACATTTTTATTGGACAAATGCCATTATTCTATAAAAGAATTTTTAGATGACATATTTTGAATTTATTTTATTTTTTATTATCAATTATTAATTAATTATTGTATGATGAGACATTTATTTAACATTGAATAGTGACATTTGTTTAATCTTAAATAACATGACATATGTGTAAATATTTTTTTTTTATTTTGTTTAATTTAAATATTGTGTAAATTATTTTTTTATTAACTGTTAGCATTGACTTTTTTAATATTTGCATGCTCAATGGGCAGAATGTATCTGGACGAACTATATTTCATAAGACCCTATCAATGTACATACATTCAACGCAAATAAATGACTTGATTGATTGATTGATGATGACAAACAAAACAACGGGTTGGCTTTGCTAGTATTGAATAAATTTGCTTTTGTTTTATGTAATATGAAACAAATAATGCTGAATTGTAGTAAATATTATATAATAGCGGTTTACATGTTCTGCCAAAATTGTCAGAAAATATATTTTTAGCGCTTAATTAATGGTAACGACTTGACTTATAGATTCACAGTGGCTATGAATAAGCTATTCAATACGAGAAAGTGTTAAATAATGTATAAAGAAAATTGTATAAGATTTGGCTGTACGGACTTTGTTCCCTTTGTCTGTTCGAACGGAGGAACAGAACCAAAAAAAAATATTGTTCTCCTTGCCATCGAAGGCTTGGGTACTGGTAGTCAGCCTAAATGACCACAGACAGGCACCATATGGTATATTATGGGGCTACACTCGTAGACCGTGCCTTTAACATTTGGACGCGGTGTGACCAAATTATGTTTCTAGGGAATGTCCTTCTGCGAGTCAATTATTTCAGTCGCGTCCTAGTTACTGGATACTGGCGACCTACATTCTAATGACGTACGGCTTATTGTTTAAAAGTTTTTTCTCTAAAATTTACATTGTAAAATTAGGAGCGTTGTTACGTTGTTGACTTAATTTTATTATGGAACTTTATGTCATAGTTACAAGAAACTGTTTACCAATATTATTTATAAATTATCACACCATTTAAAATTATTGTCAGTAAGTGAATTGTTGCCTTTAACAATACCATGATCACACTTTTTTTTTTTTGGTAGGCTATGGCCCGGTCACACGTCGCCCGTACCGTCCGGGGCGACGGAAAGGCAGCGCGTGGCCCCATAACCCACCGTATTCCCTCCCCATCGCCATTGGGCCGGCCACTGGTACCGCTTCCTAACCATGATCACACTGAGAATTTTTGTGGAAAACGGGAACATACGTAAAGCAGAGTTATATCATATTAACCAAACTTTAGCACTTTCTCTGCATTACATAGAATAAAATAGTATAATTGTATAGAATAGAAATATTCTCTGAATTATATAGAATAGAAATAAAATAAAACAATATGCCTCAAAATTTGTGGTAGGACCACGTTGTGGACAGTTCTCTGTCAACAGCCGCGGGTCGGTCCGTCCGGGGTAGTACCACACTCTCGCAGAAGATCGACGTCTGAGTAATGGCAATGTGCTGTTGCGCTTCGTTCGGTGAGCGAGAGAGCCGGAAGTCCAACTGGGGTGGGTTTGGGTGTACATTGGTAGGCAGCGTTCTAGTTACACCCTTGGTATTGCAAAGGTCCATGGGCGGCAGTAACACTTACCATCGGGTGTGCTGCTTGCTCGTTTGCCATCATAAGCAATAAAAAAAAAAAAAAATGACATAACATATTACAATACTGAAATTTGGTTTTTTGGCGGGAATCTAAAACGTCATGTTGTGCTCTTGTATTATATTCGATATCTTAGTGTTTTAACGTGCTATATTAGATAATTTTTATGGTGTTTTATGTAATATGATGTGACAGAACAGCTGGGATGTAGTGAATATCATATAAAAGTGCTTTACAACGTTTTCGTTTTCCATCAAAATTCCTACAACATACCATTAACAGTGTCACCATAGCAGTGTTGATGGTGACAATTCGACTGACTGACAGACAATGACTAACTTGAAGAGATTAAGAACGTGAAGATAATTATAACTCGACACTGGCAAAAATGGCTCGTATAAGTAGCTGATTGCCAATACATAAAAAGAAGAAGAAGAAGAAGCTGCAACTTAACTTTGACATTGGCTTAAGTATAAACAGAGCCACAACAAAAAAAAAAAAAAAAAAAATACTGAAATTTTAAATTATAACATAAGGAGATTTTGACGTTCTCGTTAAATGTCCACTAGTCTTAATTCTTCGTGAATAATAGAAGACTACGAAAAATAATAGCGAAAATTGTTAATATTACAATGATCGAATACGATTGATTTTATTCATACAATAACGTTGCATATGCCTCTCGAGCGCAGCACGCCGCCACTTGTACGCGCACGCGTGTGACACGCGCCGCGGTAAAGTACCGATTGACTGCGTTTGTTTTAACATCAAATTAATGAATTTATATCTATAACTTTTATTTGTGCTAATCAATATGAGAACTATTAAGCTGTGTGGTAAGAGCTACGATCACTACCAACCCTTACTTTGCTCGTGGATGTCGTAAAAGACGATTAAGAGCCTTATAACGACCTGGGCCAACTCCATCAGATGCCGTTTGATCAACAATTATATTCCCAATGAAGGTTGATGTCTGGCGGGCGGCCGGTCATAAAACTTTTGCCAATAACTTTTACAATATGTACTATGAAAGAAGAGTACATATATATAGGGCACTTCTTCGTCTTGCTGTTACGTCATTATAAATTTGATTTTTTAAATTTCTTTATTATTCATATTTATTATCATAATAAAAAATAATAACTTCATAATTTTGAATTAATCGAAATCTGCTCATTCATTAACTGTAAACGAAGTGTGCCGGGTCAGCTAGTAAAATAATAAAAGAATCAGTATAGCTTATAATCAACAAGTATTCACTAATATTACGCAATATATTCATTTCATATATATAATTTTTTTCTTAGTAAAGACTCGTTCAATATATAAGAAGATTAATATAATATTACACAAGAGTGTTATCTCAACGTGTAGTGTAGTTACTGCAATTGCGAGTATTGTGACCAATGTTTTGCTGTTAATTTTGTGATTGAGCAATCTATAATCTTAATTGAGATTTAGCTTTTGCCATGCTAGGCTATCATCATCATCATCCAGCCTTTCTCCGTCTACTGCTGGATTTAGGTCTTCCCTTTAAATGAGGGAAAGTGTAGTAATCGCACATTGGCAGAAAAGTTGACGATCGCAATGGTTAATTATGAAAAATTACTTGAACCATATCTATGGGATATCCGTTTCGATAGAACGTTACGTTGCGAACGTTACGTTCTAGTGGTCGTCGTGTGGTAAACATTTTTCGCTTACAAATACGTTTTACTAAAAGCTATTGCGTACTTTCCATGTGGTAACGGCTCCTACCCATAGGTAATCATAAGAGATGACTAAGGGATATAAAATGCATATAATATCATAGATAAGAGAAGAAAATCTCTAAATAAAACTCTATACTGACACGTCTGACCGGCGTGATGTAGTAGGTCAATTACGCTCCTAATGTGAAGGAGGCTCGGACTTAGCAGTGGGACATGCGTGAGCTGATATGATGATGGTTACGTAAATACTAGTTATTGTATAATCTGTGAGAGGTATGTCTTGTTGTTGCGTTTTTTCTTATTTGCCACACTCTCATACACAATTCAATAAAGTATTGTTGACTAGAAATAGTACTCCCGACCATGTTTGACCTTGTTTGTTTTTAATATCCCTATTTAAGTTTATCGGTTGAAAAACTTGATCGGTCAAAACAATTGTCTCTATATAACGTACATTTTTTTTGTGCCATTTTTGAATATATGTCGCGAGGCCTAAAATATAGCAGTTTTTTTCAATTTTCATCTTGACTTAATACATACATACATACATATCATCACGCCATATCCCTTGCAGGGTAGGCAGAGAGAACAGAGTGCCAGAGAACTCTATCTCTGCATACTTCACTCGCTTCCTCAACATTCATAATTCTCTTCATACACGCTCGCCGGTTTCGGAGACTCTTGACTCCACCTTCCTTCAGTACATGACCGATCTGGTCTAGGTAGGTTAGTCTCGGTCTCCCTCGGTACCTACATCCTTCCACTTTCGCATTGTATATCTTCTTAACCAGGCGTTCGTTCGGCATTCTTTCCACATGTCCGAACCATCGGAGCATTCCCTTTCGCATCTTTACACCAATACTCTCTTTCATACCTACTCGCTCTCTTACGTCGTCGTTACGAATGCGGTCTGTCAGCCTAACTCCACAGATTTTCTTGACTTAATAATTTGGAAAGTTTGCCAAAAATGGAATCGATATATAAAATCATCAAAATCACATTATAATCGAATCAGCATCTGTTAAATTACAAACGCGGTGTTTTTAGGTGGCGTTATCCCCATTTTTGGGGCTCATGTCCAATTCCAAACATCGATAAACTAATAGGAGGAGTGATGGAGCCACTCCTTCCTTTCTAGTTATAAGAGATGATGTCTAAGGCAGGCCATATTAGACTACGACAATTTAAAATTAAAGGTTAAATTAAGTTATTACTTTTTATTACTTTTATTTAGCATTTGACATTCTAGGTTATTTATAAAAACTTTATTGCGAATCGAAAAATGAATACCATACGTGGAATGTTTATTCTAAAGGTTCTACCAATTAGGCCAGTATGGGTAAGATAGATGTAGTAATCAAATTGTCTTTTCCATTCTTGTCTTTGCATTTTACTATACCAACCTCTTGCTTTGGTTCGAGCATATCAAACCCTAAATTAACTAAAAGTAATAAATGGTTTAGTTTATTACCTTGTATTTCAGATCTATAGCTGAAAAATTTAAGTTATTTACTTAAATTTTTCGCTAATCAACTAACGATTAGAATAACAAATGAGTTTGAATGTTAATATCATAGTTATTCTTTTATCTAAGATGCTATTATATATCTTAAAATTGAGGTTAAGAAGGAAGACTCATTTTTCTAGTGTTAGCCAATATATTACATATTAAGTTCTGGAGGCAGCTCATCGTCTAGGAGTTTGAAGTTTCTTTATGCCCTATTTCACTTTGAACATATCCCGAGAGTACATATTTCGAGTGAAGTATGCAAAGATAGAGTTCTCTGGCACTCTGTTCTCTCTGCCTACCCTGCAAGGGATATGGCGTGATGATATGTATGTATGTAACATATCCCGTATTCCTTTTATCTTTAAGATGAGCGGTAGATTAATTAACTGTTAGATAGCGATCTATTACATAGTAGTCCGCTTTTCCTATATCCCATTTCATAATCAAAATCTTAGGGCTTGATATTAGCCACGATCAACCTTTTGCTTTTTTTTTTTTTTATTGGTGGGCTATGGGTGCGTCTCGCCCCGCCAAATCGGTCCGGGGTGACGGAGAAGGCGGCGCGTGATCCCATAGACCCACCGTAAAATCCTCTCTCTTCGCCGTGCGAGCGGACCACCGGTACCCAATCTTTGTCTTCGGTGGTCCGCTCGGCGGTTTACCCTTGCGGGTTCCTCTCGTCGACGCCCCGACAGATTTCGCCGTCGGGGCGTCGCCCTCACGCGGTGGCCTCGCGTCGGGTGACCGGACAATTCCCCGGTCCGATCACCCGAGGCCTGGGTTAGGGCGGCATCAGGCGCAGGTATTCGCGCCTGCGCCGCCCCGGCCGCTGGCGGCGGCCCGGGTCGCGGGAGTCCTCCCTGACTCGTTCCGCCGCCTCCTTCCGCGAGATGACAGCCTCGCAGAAGGCGGCGACCGCGTCCCAATTCCTGACGCTGTCGACCATCGCCCTCGCGACAGCCGGCAGTGCCAGGTCGGCACCGATAATAGCGACGAGGTCGCGGCGCTGCCCGTCCCAGCCCGAGCATTCCTCGAGCGTATGTTGCGCCGTGTCCTCGTCATTACTGCAATGATGGCAGCCCGGAGTCCACTCCCTGTACACGACCGTGTGCAGGTATTTCCCGAAGCACCCGTGCCCCGTCAACACCTGCACCAGTCGGAAGGTGAGGACCCCGTGCCGCCGCTCCATCCATTTCATCAATACGGGCCGGAAGGCTTCGACGGTCACGATACCGTGTCTAGGCCTCTCCAGCCGCGTAACCCAACGGGCGATGACGTCTCGGCGGGCGTCCTCGCGCCAGGTGGCTATCTCACTCAACGATGGGGAGCCACCCTCCTCGCGCACTGAGGTAACCCGCCGGTAGAGGTCGGAGAGCATCTCCGCCTCTAGGTCCCACGGGGGTGTCCCGGCCAATAGGCACGCCGCCTCTGTCGACACCGTGCGGTACCCGCGAATGGCTCTGACCGCCATGGCTCGCTGTGGCCTCCACAGAACCGCCCTGAGCTGGGCGTTCAGAGCCCTCGCCCACACGGGTGCGCCGTACATGGCCATCGAGCGGATGACCCCCGCATACAGCCGTCGGCCCTCGAAACTGGGTCCGCCCACATTCGGCATGAGCCGAGAAAGGGCGGACGCCGCGCCGACCAGCCGGGGAGCAATCTGTCGGAAATGCTCCCGGAACCACCATCGCCCGTCGAGCACCAGACCCAAGTACTTCATATGGGCCTGGATGTTGATCTGGATGGAGTTGACGACTAACGAGGCGCCGGTTGGCAGCCTTACGCGTGGCCCATGGAATAATAGGGCCTCCGTCTTATTTAAGGCCACCCTGAGCCCCAGCGCCTCGATTCGCCTGACCATCTCCTCGGTGCCGAGATTGGCCAGGCTCGCCGCCTCTTCGAGTGTCCTGCCCCGGGCTGTGACGAGCGTGTCGTCAGCATAGCACACCAAGCTCAGCCCGGGGGGGAGACTCCCTCTCAACGCCCAGTCGTACCCGATGTCCCACAGAGTCGGCCCCAGAACCGACCCCTGTGGAACACCGCACGACATGGGCGTCCGCACAATGTCCCCTGCGGGACCCGCGCAGAGGATGCTGCGCCCCTCCAAATAGTCTGCCACCAGCCGCCTGAGGTACAGGGGCACTCCATGGAACCGGAGCGCCTCCTTGATGCAGCTGAATGGCAGACTATTGAATGCGTTGGCGATGTCCAGCGACCCCGCTAACAGCACTCCCTTGCCGGCGACAGCCTCCGCGGCCGTCTGCCTCAGGCGTAGCAGGGCCCCGATGGTCGAACGCCCCCTCCTAAACCCATATTGAGCGTCCGACAGATCGGGCCCCACCTCCTCCAAGTGTCGGACGATGCGGGCAGCGAGGACACGCTCCAGCAGCTTACCCACATCGTCGAGAAGCACGATGGGCCTGTAGGCCGACGGCAAATCCGGGGGCCGTCCCGGCTTTGGCAGGAGAACCAACCTCCCCTCCTTCCAGCACTCAGGGAACCGTCCAGACGTCAGACAGGCGTTGAACAGTTGCCTGAGGCGAGGCTCGAAGTGCTCGAGGAGCGACGTCAACACCCGGACTGGTATTCCGTCCGGGCCGGGGGCCGTGGTGGCGGACCGAATCCGCGCCACTGCCGCCCCCACTTCCGACTCCGTCACGGGTGGAGCCACGATCAACCTACAAGATTTAAAAAAAAAAAAAAAAAAAAAAAAAAAAGAAAAAAAGAAAGTTACTTGATTCATAATTTTTTATTATTAGTACTATTGCTATATCTCTTATAGGTTCACTTCATTGGTTAGTCAGGAATTATGGTTATTTTATAATATTATGCATGTTTTACAATTTGTAGTAGCTAATTTTTACGCATTACTTACATCTTACTTATATTATAAATTATTTTTCTATATAACTAACTACATACTTATCTTTGATTTTACTTACCTTCTAATTATTTCTACTCGTTATTTTATTTATTAGATAATTAATTAATACTTTTCTTTTTATCTCTAACATTAATTTACGCACTGTAATATATTTCTTAACGTTGTGCACATCTGTAATTGATATAAACACTAGTTCTAAGTCACTGGAATGATCTTAGCATATGTTAGTGTTTATGTCGCAGATGAGCCTTATATAAATAAATAAATAAATAATAAAATTGATTACCGCCATGTATAATATTACTTAATTCAACCACATATACATATAAGATGCTTTGTTAATTCAAATTTAAAAAAAGTTATTAAGATTAATAAGAATCCCTTCGATTGTGCTGTGTGGCTACGAATATTACCAGCCTCTACTTTGCTTGTGGGTGTCGTAAAAGACAACTGAGCGCTTTATATCGACCTGGACTTACGCCATTTTATGTAGTCTGGACAACAATTACATTTTCAAGGCAGGTTGACGTCAGGCAGGCGGCCGGTCTTAAAACTATTGCCAATAATTTTTGCAATATATATGAGTACATAATGATATCGACTCCAAGTAGTTGAGAGAGGAGTAGGAGAATGATGAAGATTTTTTTCTATTAGTATTATAAGTTTCTGTACTTTATTATTAATAATGATTTCTGATGTTTATGCGAGTATTACACATTTGAGACAAAAAACATTTTTACTATAGTCTATCTAATCTAAGAAGTGCATTTTGACAGCTGTCGAAGTAAGTTGTCTAGGTATGTGAACCAAATAATCGCTATTGAAAATATCCGATTTTAATGAGAAATCGATATTGATTCTTTTTAATTAATAATCGGTTTTTATATATATTTTTTAAAGAAGATGAATAAATAAAGTGCTAAATTAATACTAAGCAAATTTAATTATTTTAGCATAAAATCTATTCATAATATTTAGTAGAATTACGTAAGCAAAAACAAAAACTAGATTTGAAAATAGCTATTTATTCAGAATCACCGCTATTACTTGAATTATCATCGTCTCGAACATTAATAATTATCGCCTTATCAATAAATTGTCGAAACATACATCTCTGTCAAAATCTCTATTCGATTAATTATATTATTCTAATATTTTTACCGATTATTTAGATATTCGTGAATTGGAAGTTGTCAAGCACTACTGTATAGAACGTGATGAAGTGACATTATAAGATCGTCAATAACAATTACTATTTACCATGTTATTTTAATTTTAAATTAGTTTTACAAGTTTCAACATTAGATTATTATACAAGAAAGTCACCTGCTACGTTAATTATGTAAATAAATTAATAGTTCTTTATAATTTCAGATTTATTGTTTGCAATCATGTGTTTGACCAAGGTTATTGTGTATTAAAAAATGCGAAACGTCAAAATACACTTCTTAGATTAGATGAACTATAATTCTATCGCTTTTATGTATTTGATTTTTAATTACGGGACGACACCTTCCATGACTATGTACGCTGAAAAGTGTTCAAAACGTCGGGCAATTAAAAATAAAAGCAAACGCGATAGAATTCGTTAAAATACTTTTATTTTCTTATTCAGGTGAAAGAGACGATTATTTAAAAATCTTTGACTACAAACTATTCAGAATACAATTGTTTGATAGTGATTGCCACAATTATAGCATACAATTGACACGGACAACCCTTACAGACAATATAAACGACAATCACGAATAAGTTTGTTTGATACTTTCATAAGAAGAAATATATTTATTTATTTGTCATGTAATTTATCGTAGTTGTATGATATTTAGGAAAGACCGACATCCTCTCCGAGGGGGGACGTCAGTCGCGAAGAGGGTACCCCTCAGGGGGTATTCCGTCGGGCTGACCACTGACGTCAAGTTTACGCTACTCCGGTGGTCGGTCCAATGACGAAGGCGAGGGGTCACGGGTGGGTTAAGGGTGTGCGTGCTTACGCCCCTCTGTCGCCCCGAACGGAGTGATGTGAGGAGTGCGCCGACCGTAGGCCACACCAAAAAAAAAAAGTTATATGATATTTAAATATTTTATTTTTTATGTTTTTTTTTTGTTTTTTTTTACCAATCACAAGTCGTCATTATTTTGTTCATATTCTAATTATTTGAAGTAGGATCAGTGCGTACTCTTTGTCCATTGTAACTATTGCAAAAGTTTTAGCCATAGTTTTATGACCGGCGTCCTGCTTGACGCCAATCCTTCTTGGGAATGTAATAGTTGATCTACGTTGGATGTACCAGGTTGGAACAGATCTATGTTAAAGTATTAATCGTCTTTTATGATACCCATAAGCAATTTAAGAGTTGGTGGTATTTGAAGCCACACAGCAGTACAATTGCAATAGTAAGTGAATGATAATAAATTTATTTTAAAGATTAATTTTTTTATAACATATTACATTCCCGAGTTCGGTTTTTGTAGTACTTACTTCATAATCATCATCACAGCCCATAAATGTCCCACTGTTGGGCTCGGGCCTCCTCCGTAATGGGAGGAAAATTAACCTACTATACCACGCTGGTCAGACATGTTAGTATAGGGTTTTGTTTCGAGTTTTACTTCTCTCACATAGATGTTATATGCGTTTTATATCCTCTAGTCGTCTCGTACGATCACCCACGGGTAAGATATGAGGTGGTGAATAGTATTCTTACTTCGTCACCACACGGAAAAATACTTACTTACTAATTTGTAATATAATAAGACTTGCGATGATGTTATTTAGCGCTAACAAATTAGATGCTGGGTACTTACAAAAATACCATTTAGTTCATTAAGTGTTTTAATTATTAAATTTAAAATTATTGATTATTACAATTTTAATTTCTCTTTCGTTGTAAATATGTCATCATTATCATCATCACCCTGCTCTTATCCCAATTTATTGGGTTCAATGTAGTATGTATTATTATAGTATATATTACAAATAGTTATTGGCAATATTTTTATTATCAGCCGACTACCTGACGTCAACCCTCCTTGGGTATATTGTTGTTGACCAAACGGTATCAGAGGGAGTTGAGTTAGCTCGACATTAAGCTCTTAGTAATCTTTTGCGACGTCTACGACTAAAGTAATGGTTGGTAGTATTCGTAACCGTCACCATACAGCGAATACCTTTTCGTTGCAAATATGTATGTTATATTTATTGTAAAATTCGAAATTTATCAGCTTCGGTGTGTATAATTTTTTTTTATGGGACTAATCCTACCACACATTGCCACCATTTTAACTCCTGTAAGCCAGGATCCACAATGGTCACTATAAATGACACCGAGGTTTGACCCTCAGCCAGTCCCGGGAAATGATTTTAATTGTCTTGGAGCCCGCAACAAATTTAATTAGAAAAGTTAAAAAGGAGGAGTTGGAAAATAGTGATTCCACTTCCCTCCCAGGCAAAGCGGGAGACAGAAAGCAATATTGACTGGTCAGCCAATAAGTAAAGGGTTGTACAGCTACGATAAGCGCAGCAGTACGGCACCACGGATACGGGATAACTTAACGGGGCCTATATGTGAGCCTTAAGATTGGTTGCAGTAGTAGGTATGGCAGAAGTGCCTAAACGCACAGAAATTTTCTCGAGTTGCTACAAGATCCGTATAGTATACTACTCCAGATGTTACTTGCAAACTGTCTAACATAAGGTTGCGCTCGTTACGCCAGAGATCGCACTCCCAGAGAATGTGATGTGCTGATTGTTCATACTCGCGGTTATGTGTAACATTGACATAGTGGTGAAGGTACGAGTTTAAAAGAAAATAATTTACTTTTAAAGTTGCCATGGCCAGTTAGAAATTGAGCTACAAAATGGTCAACCTCCAGCCACACTCTCTCTAGGCGCTCGCGGACGCATGGGAAAAATAGATAGAGGTGACGGCCCTTCGATGATGAATCCCATCTTTCTTGCCATTCAATTAAAAGTTTTTCATAGACAACGGATTGCGGTGCAAACAATCGAGCGATTTTATTACGGTCGCGCGGTAGAAGGAAATCTGTGTTCATATTTTCCCTTGTCGTGTAATACATTGATGCCCGTTTCTGAATCTCCAAGTCAACCGGAAGTACAGTCAATGTGTATATAGTGATAAGAAGAAACTAGAGTTTAAGATACAGGTTTGGCCTAATTTATACGCTAGCGCTGAAAAAAATACTAACTTTGTGAGTACCTCTCAATTAAGATTAGAACTTACTTCGTCATTACACTGTATATTAAACGTTAATTAAATTTCAATTTATTTGATTTTGAAATTTCAATTTATATTATTGAATTTTGATTTGAAACCTTATTTATTGTAAGGTATGAGAGAGAATACAAAATAATAAGTTACACTAAATAGCAACAAAAGTACTATAAAAAATTCAGCATCTACTAAAGATTATTAGTTTATGTCCTCAGAGATTTTTTTAATGAAACTTCAATTTGTGTCAGATGATGGACGAGCCAGCAGCCTGACCGTTGGTAAGTGTAACCCACTCTTGAATTGTAACTACACCAAGGGTATAGCCAAATCGCTACCTACAGTAGTCGCAGCAATAGGAAATGCAATGAGGATAGGAAGGGAGGGGGATGAGTTTAGACCTTCTTCTTATTGTGATGGATAGTTTCCATACAAGAAATAGTTACACATTAGTATCATCTGTCCTTCCATCACTTTAAAAATGAAAAGTAAACACTGCAAGAATTGTAAAATGCCATATGAGCATTAACATTGTGAAAATGCATTTACGCGCTATCTCCCGCCAGTGACTGACGAGGGGGTGTGTGGGATTCGCCGGCCGACTTCTCAACCGAAATACCCACTAAAACCACAGTGGTCCCTTCCACGCTTTTACGGGGTACGGGAGAGAGGGTCGTCTATTGACATTCTATCCCCGACACGCCAACGTTAGACCATCTGACCATGTCCAGTCGACCGTCAAGGCGGTGGGAGGAGCTGCGCGTAACGGCGCCACCACCTTCCTGGCCGCCGCCTACGTAGTGAGTCTGCAGAAGCAAATGCCTCACGTATCCGCTCCGCGGCCTCCTTCGAAGAGATGACCTCCTCAGCCGCAGGACCTCGCAGGCCGCCACCTGCGGAGCGAGTCTGCGGAAGCAGATGCCTCGCGTTCCCACTCCACGACGTCCTTCGAAGAGATGATCACCTTGCAGAAGGAGGCCATTGACGACCAGCACCTGTCGCTGTCAAGCATCTTATAAATGATCGTCAACAACGACAGTTCTATTTCTATATTGGGTATATGGTGGGACATACCTCCAGGGTGTGACGCGCATCATCAATTGGCGCGCCTCACTCATAGCAACTACCTCTTCCCGTCCGGTTCTGTGCAAGTACTTACCGAAGACCCTGTGTCCAGTCATGTCTGCGTCATCCTGAAGGACAAGTTGCCGTGCCATCTCTTCATCCAGCGGTCAATTGTACCACCCTGGTCAGACTTGTTTTATTTCGAGTTCTACTTTTATTGCCTAGATGTTATAGGTATATTATATTTACGATATTTACAGGTAAGACAGTGAGTGAATTGTATTCTTACTCCGTCACCACACGAAAAATTTACTGTAGTAAAAAATTGAAATTCACGAGTATCAAGACGTCATAATCCTTATATCAATTACGTTAGGGGTGTCATTACCAAAGAGCGCAGCGGGAAGTCACTAATTTGTCACGCGTGCTATTTACACGGGATAGTGGGGGGTGCGACATATCAATATAATGGGTTTTATACACTTTATACAAACGACAATCCTATATCTAGTATCTTGAAGTACATTTTATTATGATAGCGGACGACTAGTCAGCTCATCTGATTTTGAATGGTCATAACTGCTCATGGACTCCTGCAATACCAACAATGGTAACAGATTGTGGTACTCCACATGAGCTGATTAATTTATGGTTATAGATAGCCAATAGGGCGGTACTTCACTTACTTCCCGATGGATCGTTGTTAAAGTTATAGGAAATTGTTTGGTGCGTGCAGTACAAGATCGCGCTTTCTGGCATTTTATGAGACAGATTTACTTTAGGCAATGCGCGAAGGATGGAATGATGATTATATGACAGGTGAATAGATATGTTATAACAGTAATATATAATCGATGTCGACATATTTAAGTCCACGTCATTCAAATGCTGTAATATCTAATACTTTTAAATGAATATCCATTTTTTATTTCTTATTGTGGCAAACGAGCAGTCCACCTGTTGGTAAGTGGTACTGTCGCCCATGGAATACCAGTAGTACAGCTAGGCTACTGCCTGAAATGAAAGCACCAAATCTACCCAGAAAGTTATATTGCCGGTTCTTTTGCTCATAGAATGAAGCGCAATAGCACATTACTACTGCTCAGATGTCAATTTTCAAGAGTGTGGTACTACCTTGGACGGATCGACCCGCGGCTGTAGACAGAGAATTGTCAACAGCGTGGTCCTATAATTAAAATGATATAATATGAGACCCAATTGATTATGATATGTTTTATATCTTGAACAGTTTTCACAACTTTGCTGTATACCTGTAAACTAAAAAAATTGCAAAGATATACATACATACATATCATCACGCTATATCCCTTGCAAGGTAGGCAAAGAGAACAAAGGGCCAGAAAACTCTATCCTTGCATACCTCGCTTCCTCAACATTCATAATTCTTTTCATACACGCTCGCCGGTTTCGGAGACTCTTGACTCCATCTTCCTTCATTACGTGACCAATCTGGTCTAGGTAGGTTAGTCTCGGTCTTCCCCGGTACCTACATCCTTCCACTTTCGCATTGTATATCTTCTTAACCAGACGTTCGTTCAACATTCTTTCCACATGTGCGAACCATCGGAGCATTCCCTTTCGCATCTTTACACCAATACTCTCTTTCATACTGACTCGCTCTCTTACGTCGTCGTTAGGCGATCGATCGGTCAGCCTAATTCCACAGATTTGCCGCAGATTTTTCGACAAAGATATAAATTAAATTTTTACAAAGTGTATATGAAATACTTTTCTATTTCACAAATTGTAATTTACGAGACTTTCGACTTACCCTTAGCGAGATGTTTGTTTATGAATAATTTGATAGCGGAGTATCAACGTGATTTAAATTTTAAATACCGTCGCTCATTTTGCGATGGACTTCATTTATGTTTACGTTTTAAAGTCACTTAAAAATCTGTTATATTCTCTAACCTCTTACTAATAGTTCGCACTGTTATAAATGGTACTTTTCTTTTTTATATCTTGTATTAGTAGACAAATTATCTCATTTTACAATTATTATGTAGGTTTTTTTTAAACTTATATTTGTTGTCCCGTGTGGTGACGGAGTAAGAATACAATTCACCACCCTCTAATTTCCCCGTGGGTGATCGTACGAGACGACTAAGGTATATAAAACGCATATAATATCTATGTGAGAGATGGAAAACTCGGAACAAAACCCTATACCAACACGTCTGACTACCAGCGTGGTATAGTAGGTCAATTACCCTCTCATTATGGAGGAGGCTCGAGCCCAACAGTGAGAGAATATATGAGTTCAGATCATGATGATGTAGGTTTTTTTTTAAACTTATATTATTTGTTAGGATATGCCATTAAGTGGCGATATTTATTGCGAGTGTTATAATTGTGCGGCATTCATTGTTTAATTTTTTTTTTTAATCCTTTAATGTTTTTTTAAAATAAAATACAGTTTAAAAACCCTTTAAATTGAAAAGGTTTAAATAGTATTTTATTCCATGGAAATATTTATTATGATATATTAATATTTTGTTCGTCATTAGAAGGGAAAATAATCTTTACAATATTGTATCAAAAATTAATATATTGATTTAATATTTTGGGAATTATTTCATAAACACAAGAAACACCTTTCAGAAATAACATATAAAGACAATAAAAAGTAAAAAAAATATTTTAATTTTTTATCACTTTGGCCTAAATTACTGGAAGATATAAAGTGATCGTACGAGACGACTAAGGTATATAAAACGCATATAATATCTATGTGAGAGATGGAAAACTCGGAACAAAACCCTATACCAACACGTCTGACTACCAGCGTGGTATATTCTTCACTTCACCATACATCTCTTAGTCTTAGGAAAAAGAGACGTGTTTGTTGAGTCCAGTGAGCAAGAACATCTTCAAAAAAGAATTTCCCCATGTGGTGAAGGATTAATAGAATGTGTCAAAAACTTTAAGTTTTCTGTGGGAGATGTGGAAAGATGATGAAGATGTGGGAACAACCAGCTGAGGATTGAGGAAGTGACGGTACTACTCTGATTGAGAAAGTGACGGTACTACTGTACAGGAAAACACATAAAATGCAATTGCTAAACCACTTACCAAGCGAATAGATTAATGGACAGTTTGTCAAAATAATACACGTCGACAGGTTTATGAATAGATTAACAGCTTGCTAACGTATAACACCAAATTTGAAGTGTTATTAATGTGTCCACTTGTCCAAAATAGTACGAGACTCTCACAAAAAATCAATATCTAAGTAGTAGCAATATACTACTGCGCTCCGGTCGGTGAACGTAAAAGAGGGAGGACCTAAGTCCACTTTGCGGTAGGCATCGAATTGGCTGCAGCTGCAGTTATCACTTAGTTCCTAAATTATATAAGACGTTTATGTTGACTGAATATTATAACTTCTTGCTATAGGCATTACTAAACCTGACATTACGTAAGTTATTAAATTGAAAATTACTGATTTTGGTCAAAACTGTGATGGATTAATAAGATTAATGCTATTGCAGTGAGTTAATGATACTTGTAGTATGAACATTGATTGATAATAAAATATATTTTCAGAATAAACGGAATTATAATTGATCAATAGGGCCTTTTCTTACAAAAAATCTTATTAAGGTGGCAGGTGGGAGTAATTGTAATTTTATGATGTCTTACGGTAGTGGGGAGGGACCAAATCATTCTTCAAAACCCCTTACGTAATTTATGAACGGCCTCTTAACATTAGGTGATCTGCTTCCGTATATCACAAAAGGCAATAAAAATAATAAATCAACTAACATTTTATTCAAACTTCAGTCGACATCAAATTTCGAACTAAACCTGAAGCAATGAGCTGTTTATCTAATGATTATAGTTTTAATAGAATCTGTATACTGTAGAGTTATCCCAAAAATATATAAATTCAAGTAAGTAATAATATAGTAATTCAAGTTTTTCTCTATATCGTCTCCGGACATACACGTCTCACTACTGGGCTCGTACCTCTCCCACAATAAGAGGTAAATTGACTTATTATACCACGATAGTCACTTTAGACGTTTTTTACGACACCCCAGAGACAAGATAGGGTGTGGTAAATTGTATCCTCAATCCATCACCATACATATATGGTATATATGACAAAATTGATGAAATGAATGAAAATTAATTAAATTGTAATTTTGGAGTTTCTTATATTTTAAAATTATATATAATACGAGAGATGTTCAAAGAAGTAAGCATAACATTTTGAATACAATAATTTCGTAACGATGTTTTCGTAGAAGATACTCATGCGGAAGCATTAAGACCCTCTCGAGGTATTGAAGTGGAGTGCACGCTAAAACATATTTATGCGATATTATAACGAGAGAAACACTTGAGAAACTCTCGCTTCAGCTTCCCTATGTAACAAGTAATCGTGATACGGCCCCGCCATTAACAACGCTACCATACAAAAGTTTAGGGAATAGAAACCTATGAAAAGCGACTACAACATGAATGCCGGACGTGTACATTTCACCATTTTCACGCAAATTAAAAGACACAAACGCAACCATAGACAAGAATTTCCCGCGCGCGCTAAAACACACCATTCACAGACGTTGTATTCAATTGCTCGAGAGCGAAACGGAACGCCCCGAGGCATTAATTAGAGCAGAAAACTCGTCTCTATGGCCGTTCCTTTTTTAAATCTAAGGTCTTTATGCGAGCACCCGCCTTTGTGCGCGATCCGTTTGTGCTCACGGTTAAGTGTCAAATCTTAGTGTCAAGTTATGCTTTTTAACCTCTTTGTTGACTTATAATTTACGAGATACTAAACTTAGCGGTATCTCAGTATATCTTCTTACAAAGCACCCAAGTGATGTGATAAATACCCTATTTTAAATAACATTTTATTTTGTTCTCAGGGGTCGGTCAAAATGAAGATGAACAAGATGCAAGATGTGATCCTGCCACTCCAAATTTAGAGGTATCTGATGCCGAAGACGATATTTCTGTTGGCGATAATCGAAGCGAAACTTCAACATCAAAATCACATTACGCATACGATGCAAAGAAATTGGACGGAGAGGATACGGAACGCTCTTCACCATTAGAATACAATCGAACTAACTTCAGTTCACCTTTTAAAGAAGACGATACTGAGTATGAGAATAGGTCAGATGAAAGAATAAAGCTTTATGATCCAAATCTATTTCAATTATACAGAACAGATAGAGACAACAATAATAAAGATGAAGCGAATGAAGGTTATGAACACATGAACGGAACATTATCAGATAGTATATATGCTAGGTCTATGGATCTATCGAAGAGTTCATTTCAATCGCAGTTATTGGCTGGTTTTGCGTCAGTTATAGCCGGCAACACGCAGCGGGAGCCACAGGACTCCTGCGGTAATTACTATATTTATATATGTATATAAGTATTCTATAAAAAGGGTTCCCAGTGTGGTGACAGAGTAAGAATACAAATCACCGCATCCTTTCTAGACCCATTGCAGCAGAAGCAATTTTTTACATTAATAGTTGCGATTTTCTGGAAAATTTGTCGGGTAGTTTGATTTGGAGTTTCTCTACTCCTATCGTGCTTTTTCTAACACAGATCATCAGGCGAGTAGACCATCAGCGTCAAACTCAAGTCGTAAGCCCCGGCGGCGTCGCACCGCGTTCACGCACGCACAGCTCGCGTATTTGGAACGCAAGTTCCGCTGTCAGAAGTACTTGAGTGTAGCTGACCGTGGTGATGTGGCTGAGGCGCTTAGCCTCAGCGAAACGCAGGTCAAGACCTGGTATCAGAACAGACGGTAAGTGAAACTCAGACGCGCTAAGACAAATATTGCTAAATTTATAAATATCACTTAATCTATATCGACTTTATGAGGAAATTTAAATTTATATAGCTTAATTTCTGAATTAGAAAAAAAGAACTTTTTCGCTAATGTTAAGCTATATTATTCCTCGCGCCGGATACCGCCTTAGCTTAGGATGCAGGTGGCTAGTCCACTATCTTTGAGGTCGTCACTCCGGCAGGCAATAATGTTGTCAGAGCGTCTATAGGAGACGGTACCCAAAGGAGTTACCCGTCGGACGGGCCACCGAATACAACGTTTGGTACTGGTGGCCCGCCCAAATGGTGACAGATGATTACGGCAGGTTATGGTGCATGCCTTCCTTGCCGCCGCCCTGAGCACTTTGGGTGGGGTGTGATTGGACTAAAAAAGGTGTATCATCTCCGATAAGTAACATTTTATTCGGGGCAAATGTATCATTCTTATAGGAAGAGAGAGGTCAAGGGTAACAAATATAAAAGAAAATATTAATAAAGGCAGCATCTTTATTTTAAAGAAATAAATAATACATTCTCTGTGTGGTGACTGAGTAAGAATACAATTCACCACCCCCCTATCTTGTACGTGGATATCGTACGAGATGACTAAGGGGTATAATATACAGTTGCTATCTAAGCAAGAGAAAGAAATCCCGGAATAAAACCCTATAAGTACCCATCTGACCAGGGTGGTAATGTAACCCAATTTCCCTTCTAGTTTCTTTTCATGGAGAAGGTTTGAGTTTAGCAGTGTAAAGTATATAATAATTTTGATGATTGGACTCGATAGGTGGTGCTGTGATCGAACTTTAATTAGTTCAGATACCAAATTATGAGTTAAGAAATACCGTTTTCATAATTATTAATAAATTTGTTTTTTATCTGATGATAGAACAAAGTGGAAGCGGCAGAACCAGTTGCGTTTGGAACAGCTTCGGGCGCAGGCAGCTAGTGGGGAGCGTGAACTGTCTGCGCACGCCTTACCACTTGCATGTGCACTGCTACCACCATACCCGACGTATATGCACTGCCATTTATAAATATCATCATCCAAACGGTCATATAACACCACAGAAGAAGGATTTGGTTGTTAAATTTACGTCAGCTTCTATAAATACGTATTTTAGACAAATGTATAATCAGGGCACCCGTGTAGCTGCGTCTGCAAACTCCAGACGCGCAGTTGAGTGCCCATTGTATATGCTCGAAACCCCGGTCAACATAATCGACTCTAACGTGTGAGTAATTACCGTTAAATACATTTGTCTAATATTTGTCAAACTCATGATCACTTCAACACTAAAATAAGTTTTTTGTTCATCAAATTTAAATAGTTTATTAGGTATAAATTCTGCAGGGGCACCAACATATTAGTAAATTTATTAATTAAATATTAGTACTAAAATATTGTAATACATTATCTACTGCTTAGATAATAATTATCAGATAATGATAGAGGCCGCGATGAAACGCGGCTATTATTGAGATGATCTAGCAAGTCAGTGGTCTTATTTTTTTTTTAATTATATTTTTTTTTATATAGTTGATTTCAATATGTTTAGAAAGTCGTGCGATGCCCTTCCAATAGTATATAATTTTATTTAATGTAATTTAGTGTTAAAAATTATGGTTGAATCTTAAAAATCTAAATTATGTTCGGTTATATGAATATATATACCGAATGGTAATGTAATGTAATAGAAGATATTTAACTTAAACAAAATAATGATATATAAAACCCGATTACGAAGCGAAAAATGATGTCACAAGCGGGATTCGAACCCGCGCCTATTGGGAATCCGTTCCAATCGTGCTGCCACTACACCACCGTTAACTATTGTAGACGTAAATATGATACGAAACGAAATTTGCATGTCCTACAATAGTTCACGGTGGTGTAGTGGCAGCACGATTGGGCCGGATTCCCAATAAATGCGGGTTCGAATCGCGCTTGTGACATCATTTTTCGCTTCGTAATCGGGTTTTATAAATAATTAAGTATATTAAATGCAAAATTTCAGTAATTTCAAAATAATGTTTGTTAATGTTCAAATATTGATTTGTAGGTACGGTATTGAAACCATGTCTTAATATGTCTGCCGTATTGAATTAGAGGTCATGCCATGTACATATTCTTTTTATTTTCCTCGATAACATTAACAAGTAGAATTGAAAAGAGTAATAAATTTAAACTAATAAATATTAAGTTCAAATTAAATTACATCTTTTTTAATTCAAAATTGATTAAAATAAGAGTAAAGAAGTATTCATACGTAGCAGGTATATCTACCTCTGACTTTGTTCACTCTAGAGGTTCTTGCATATCAAATTATTATAATTTTTTCATTTATAGTAAAATAACATGACTATGAATTGTATTTTCTTTTGTCCGTTGAGTCTCAAATTGGACTTTATATTTCGGCGCCATAGTTTCCAATAATCTCTGAGAATTACGCCGCAGATACTCTTTGAAACTGAAGTTTATGGTAAATGTATAATGGGCCTCAGTACCAAAGAGTGACTTTCCAAATCTCCGGTCCTAATTTGCAGTGGCCCGTTTTCCTCTAATATGCTCTTAGAAACATTCTCACATTTAAAATCCTTTCTTCTTCAATGATTGTTTATTAACGGTTTGAAGGGCGATATGACCTGCCTATTACCTATTGAACATGTTAAGTCTTCGAGTTATATCAGTTACACCTTTTTTGCTACGGATTTTCGTATTGCATTTTATCATGTAGAGATATACCGAGCAAAGTTTTCTTTATAGCACGCTGATCGACTGTGGTCTTGCTTATGAAACCGATATTTAGAGACCAGGGAATCAATAAAATCTTTATAAAAGAGTTTATAATTCATATGTATCGTGTAAATATCAGAGATCATGATAAACCTTTATAATAAGTATTGACTTAACACTAAAATGTCGTCACTGTGAAACGTCGGGAATATAAAAATCAAATACTTTTTGTATTTTCGACAAAAAGACGAAATAAGTATTTATTTAGGTTGTTTTTCTGTTATGTAGCAGGTTAGAAAATTAACTTATATATAGATAGGTACTGTGTTAGGATGTAATTGTGTAAATAATTGTCTTAATTTATAAGTATGTAAACTATTGTAAACTAATGTGCAATAAAGTTGTGAATCGGATAGATTTAGTTTTGAAATAAATATGATTTCACGTAAACATTTAATAAAATGTACTTTTTTATATATTAATATTTGTGTTTATTATTATAATAATGATGTAGAAAAATATTGGCATATCTGACTTCTACGCTAGTTATAAATTATGTTGAAGAGGCCAGTGTCTTCGCCTACTAAAAAAAACCACAAATTTTGGAAGTATTAGAAAATGAAAATATAAAACTATTTTTAATAGTCCCGATGCGAAACCTATCTGTACACACTATTTGTACCTAAATGTTATTTATGTTTATGTTACTTTGTTAAACAAGTTCTTAAAAATAGATAAAATGGGAGGATCGACACGATTTAAAAAAAAATAAACAATAATTGTAATATGTTCATTTTTTGTCATTATAGCGCCAAATAATCAGCGAAATGTTTATATTGACGCAGTATTAAGATACATGCAGTATTGTTACTTATGACAAATGGCCTCTTTGAATAATAATATATAGAGATGTATTTTCCAATTAAATATTTGCACCAGCCGTTTTGGCGCGCGATTAGTCTTTAAATTCGTAATAAAAGTTATTGGTTCAAAATGTGTAAATTAATTTGTTCAAATATATTTATATCCATTTTATATTTTGTAGTTAATTATTATTACTTAATTATGTCAAACGTACAAATACATCGAAAAAATTCAGTAACATATTCGCGTTGCTATTTTCTCACTCAAGACGGGCCTTGTCGCTGGAGCTCTGTACAAATTTCTAAAGACCCTTTACTCTATTATTTGCTAACGTACAATCAAAACTGTATGTGTTATATAGTGCAAAGTTAGAATTGTAAATTAAAATTTAGACAATTATAGGGTTTTTTTTGGGGATTTGAAACATTTTGTATCATGTATTTATGCTCGAACTTTCATTAAAATTCTTGCAAAAATGTGAATGTTAAGACCTCAGTAAATATTGAATTATATTTTATGTCAGTTATGTAACCTCTGTATAGCATAAAATGTATATAAAGTAGTAGATAAATGGATGTTGTATTTAAAATTGGACGTTACGCCTTATATTTATTTATAGTAGATATAATTGTCAATAAGTTAAGTGTATACATATATTTTAAGTTAAATAACGCTTAATATGTAGATATTAAACTTGTGAACAATCCATTAAGTGTAAGTAAACGTTGTACTTAGTAAGTAGAACTTAGAATAACAACCCACTGGTAATAGCAAGTAAAATGATTCAAATCAACCACAGCTTTTCAATCAAGCTCAATTTCGCGACCCGGCATTCAATTCTGTTCAAATTATGGTAATGCTTTGGCGCCATTTCAAATCATGGCAGCCAACCGCTCGCAATTTGCAAGTTGTTAACACTTGAAATGATCCTGTAGCGCTGAAGCGCTGACATCTTCATCATGACAATTTAAGATACGTTACTACGAGCCGCTTTAAAGCGCTGCAGTACTGTATAAACGTTATATGTTCAACAAAAGACAAATTGACCGGGTCTCGGTGCCACATTAACCGTACAATTTATTCAAACAAATGGTAATTTGTAACTTTTCGTTTCAAAATTGTTGATTATTTATCTGTCTTTATTTCAGATTTGAGCCAAACGAGAGTTTATTAAAGGGTGGTCTCAGTAATTGGGCTGTTTTGATCTCACGGTGGGGGGTTCACTGAGGACGGGAATGAGGACGAGAGGGGAGGAATATAATTGAAGTATTTGCTCGACGTTTGTAGGGAGTCACGGTAGCTGAATGGATTAGTTAGCACGCAGATAACGATCTGTCAATGATGCCTTTAGTAATGGGCGGTATTGCTTCTACATTTTTATTAGGCATTATTTGTAGTGATTGCGTACGCTTATGTTCTTTAATGCTATTTATACATGCCCACTGAATTATTCGTAATTGATAGAACTACTAATGCGATGATTATGGTAGTAGAATAGAATAGTTTATTATGGCAAAAGGACACTAAGTAATCAAAATATACAGAAATAATTATTCAAATAATACATATCATGCATAGTACATATTTTTGCCACGACTCGGTCCTAACTCAGAAATATGTAGGCTATAAGTAACTAAAGTTGATCTTCATTTAGGACCGTATGTGACGACCTTGTGTACATTAGTGCAGTGTCTAATACAATACATATTATATTAGATGTAACAGCAAATAGAGATGAAATTAATATCTATTAAATTTGGTAGGAAGAAAGTAATTAAATGAGCAAGGACTATAATTAAATTCTAACAATAATAGTTAAAAGCTAAATAGATATCTATTGCTATAATAATGATTTAGTTAGCGTGGTGGCCACCACGCTAACTAAATAATTATTAGTAAGGATACATTTTCCAGTCCCATTCTTACCCAGCCACCGAAGACAAAGATCGGGTACCGGTGGCCGCTTGCACAGCGAAGAGAGGAGTTTGCATGGTGGGTCTATGAGGTCACGCGTCGCCTCTTCCGTCACCCCGGACCGATTAGGCGGGGCGAGAAGCATCCATAGCCCACCGCAAAAAAAAAAGTCACATTCTTACCCGTGACGTCTAGGGGATATAATATGCTTATAACATCTATGCAAGTGAAGGCAAACTCGAAATAAAACATTATATCAACACATCTGAGCAGCGTGGTATATCAGGTAAATATTCTCTTCCATTATGGAGGAGGCTTAAAAGTTTTGACAGAGTTGACGATAGTAATGATTTATTAATATTTATTTACGAATGACTCAAAAATCATGGCTGCCAATTTTTAATTGTTTTCCCCTTTTTTGATGAAATCAAATGAAATGTTAATTTAATTTTAAATTTGTTCACATTTTTACAATTTAATAATCTTTCACCATCTCTACAATATCAGGCAATAGATATAGGTGCATTAATTGATAATTTTTAAATCCTTTGATAGAAGTAGACGTAGGGAAGTTTCAGTATTTTGTTAGTACAGTGGTATAAATATATTCATATGTAGGTAAAAATAAAAAATCATTATGTTTTAGTACATTCTTATCTCCTTTATGCTTCGTCAACTGTTTCAAAACAAGGGACTGCAGTAATTACAAGCTGTGTTTGTTTTCATTTTAATAATCCGATAAATATTAACGATTTTATAAAAATGTTTTTTTTTTCTGAGGTTACAGTTACTGTAATAATAATTTTAAATAACTGTCGAAGTATTTTGAATGATAAAATTGACAAAAATACAAATTCAGACAGACGTTATAATGCAGATCGGTTTGTCCAAGACTTGGATGATGAAGAATGGCATGTATCACATCTTAAATATGTTGATTTAGATGGCAGAAGAGATTGCGTGGGCGAGACATTCAAAGACAAAGCAAGGCGATACAAGGAAACGTTGCGAAATGACGGTGCATTAGTTAAATACGTGTCAGTTGAGCCAATACCGTTCAACGAATCTAATTTAATCACAGACAATTGTAAACTTGAAATGGAAACATTAACGAATTATGATAAATTAGAAAAACAAAAATTCACACCGTTTATTACAGAAAATCCAACAGCAGTAGGTGAAAGTTTAATGATGAGTGATGATCCTTTGATTATAACTGAAACTCCTAATCCTGACAAAGTTGTAAATACAACAAAAACAAACAAAGTGAATTTGGTGACTCCAATAACACAAGATATAAGGCCCAAAGGTGAACTCAAAGCCACGCCAGCTACTGTAAAGCAAGAAAAAGAAATGAGTGACAAGGGAAATAAAGATGAAAAAACAAGACGAGGTAGCGAGTATGTGTTCAGTTCAGTGGAATACTATGACGAAGTTCCAACTTTTGATGAAACTATTTGCCCGGATGCGGTAGAAGTGATAGAATTAGAGATTGACCAATTGAGAAGCTATGACATTGAGTGTGAACGAATAACTGAATGGAGAAGTCTAGATTAGAGAGGAAATTAAGTCTAGATATTCATGATATTGCTGTATTAATAGCAATAAATTACCAATAACTAGACTAAACTTTCTACCAAAACCGGTATTTGTTTCAGTTTCGGCTAAAAGCGAAAATTTTCCAGATATGTTAAAAATCCATTATTGTATTAATTAGTATTAATAAAAAAATGTAGTTATTGGTCAGTCTCAATAAATAAAGAAAAGGGAGGTAAATGGTGTTCTTATAATGAATAAATCATTATCAAGAAAATTTCGTACAATTAGTTTGTACGACAATTAAATACTTACTTTAACAATAGTTATGTTGTATGTTGTATATTATGTTATATATAGTAAAAATAAATAAACACGTGTTTCAGCATTTGTTGATTTTCACCCTCTGGGGGTGTAAATTACGCCTGCAAAGCGGGTTGGACGACTCATTAAATCATTAGCACCAAGCCGATATTATTGAAGCTGGCAACTTGAAATGTTGACAGTGGTTTCTTTATATGACGTAGAGATTTACTAAGAAAGGATTTTACGAAATTATACTCCTAAGCGGGTGGAGCAGAGTGGCAAAGTTTGTATGGGGAGAAAAAAATCTTTATTGATTCTTTTCAAATTACGAGTCGAATCAAATATTCTAGGGTAATATCCGGCGACCACCGAAGACAGAGATCGGGTGCCGGTGGTCCGCTCGCACGGCGAAGAGAGAGGATTTTACGGTGGGTCTATGGGGTCACGCGCCGCCTTCTCCGTCGCCCCGGACCGATTTGGCGGGGCGAGATGCACCCATAGCCCACCAATAAAAAAAAAAAAAAAAAAAAAAAAAAAAAAAAAAAGGGTAATATCCGGCATTTGTCATTCACCCTCTGGTTGTGTAAATTAGGCCTGTGAAACGGGTTGATCGACTCATTACCGCCAAGCCGAATCTAATAAAGCTAGAAACATAAAATTTTGAAGCACGTTTTTATTTATTACATAGAGATTCAATATGAAAGGATTTTATGAATTCCACCCCTAAGAGGTGTAACAAAGCGGCAAAGTGTGTATGGGGAGTAAATTCCTATTCTTTTCAAATTACGATTCCTTTATCTTCTTCTCTTATCGATTCTTTTCAAATTACGTACAATTCTTCGGTAAAAATAAATAAACACGTGTTTCTCTCTTCCTCTCCATCAACCCCGCACCAGTGCCGGCGTGAGAGCTCACACAATACACATAGTAGACGGCAATAGGTTCTTGCCTAATGGTTTAAGATACAGGTTAAGTTTAGCTTCAAAAATGTTCACTTTATAATTCAAATAATAAATCATATCTAACAAGGTCGCAACTGTGCTGGTGAAACAAAACAGTCAAATAAAGGGTGGCGATAATTATATTTTTATCCCATGGTCATACCGTAAATAATATATTAATGGCAATATAATTTGTAGAATGAATAGAACTTTGAACCACCTTTTTCTTTAGTGACCAGCTGTGGTATATAGACACATGCGCGCCGTACACGTACATCTACGTTGTGCGGGTGGGCCACCGCAACCGGGTATCACCTCGAGTCGAAGCTCTCATGCAGTGAACCTCAATACAGGTACTTACGCTTGCGCCGCCCAAAGCACCGACGGTAGAGCGTGTCAACCTAGAGTATTTTCTCTCGGACCCACCCTATTGCCTAATTCCGTTAGACAACTAACTCGCAGAAGGCGCCGACCGCATCCCAGTTTCTGACGCTGTTGATTATCGTGCTAGCGGCAAACCTTCAACACCTTGCATTGCTTTTTCTATTTAACTCTGTCAGAGATGACTTCTGCGTGGACGAAGTCGGGGGCAAAAGCTAGTTCATAATAAATTGGTCTTATATTGTATGACGGTGATTTGACAGCAGACGATAGCGGGTGACACACGGGACACGAATTCCCCCGAAGTCAACCGAGTGGTGTGGGGCACCTAAGCACGGAGCAAATACAAAGAGGAGACGGCCTAAGTAACTGTGCACTGTGATTCTCAAGTAGGCCGTGACGTCATCACGTTAACATCAATAGTAGGCGTGGCCTATTAGTCTTCTGTCGTCGCTGACGGTGTTCGTACGGTGCATAAAATTATATTTTTGGTGTATTTTTATGTTATTACGAAGAAAACCATGAAGTGTTGTGTTTTATCATGTAAAAACTACTCCAATAAACGTACAGATGCTATGGAAAGAATCACATTCCATTTGTAAGTATATTTATTCATAATTTATCAAAATATTTTCTAGAAAGTTCTTTTGACGGTATCATGTTCAGAAATAATTTTACTCAACGTTAGATGGCACCACTTTTCGTAATAGGACTTAGAAAAATAAAAGCACATACAGTTCAAACTATTAAGATTATTGTAATAACTAATAACCATGAGTATTAAAATTTATACCCAAAGCCTTTTACCTCAACAAAAATATGAGTTTTATATGTAAGTAGTTAATAATTATTTTATAAGCAATACGCCTGCTGTCGTTAACTATGAAGAACTATAAAAGTGTCAAAAATCCAGGGTCGTAATTAGAATATAATTATAACATTCGGATTTTTCATCAAAGAAAAATATTTTTTACACTACTTTAAATTAACCTATTATAATTAAACTGTAAATTTTGTATGTTTTAGAATACCGTCCAATGACGATGTTAGAAGCAATGGATTTCAAAAATTAATAGAAAAACTGGACTCCTACGAAATATACAAAGATTTTTTTTTTTTTATAAAACTGGATTACGAAATGAAAAATGATGTCACAAGCGGGATTCGAACCCGCGCCTATTGGGATTCCGGCCCAATCGTGCTGCCACTACAACACCGTGACTAATTGTAGGACATGCAAATTTCACTTCGTATCATATTTACGTCTTAAGGTGACGTTATGCTATCTACGATTGGGCCGGAATCCCAATAGGCGCGGGTTCGAATCCCGCTTGTGACATCATTTTTCATTTCGTAATCGAGTTTTATAAAGAATTGAGCATATTAAATGCTAAATTTCAGTAATTTAAATATACAAAGATTTGTTCTTCTCATTTTAACAATGAAGATTTAAAGGACTATATTGCAGCCAATAGAAACCACTTCGAACAAGCTTTTTATATTTTAAATTGTTTTATATTTATGTATTAAACTAACACTGTAAAAGTTATAAATATTTTTTGCAATAGAAAAAGGTTTTTCTTTGTTACAGTATATAGGACAAGACTAGGTATAGCTCAAGAAATACACATACATACATACATATCATCACGCCATATCCCTTGCAGGGTAGGCAGAGAGAACAGAGTGCCAGAGAACTCTATCTTTGCATACTTCACTCGCTTCCTCAACATTCATAATTCTCTTCATACATGCTCGCCGGTCAAGAAATATATGATACAAAAGAGTATTTCATTTTTATTATTGGAACCAATGTCACCCTTTCTCCTTTATTTATTAATAATGTATGTAATTGCACTCGATGCAATTTCTTGATAAGATTAACGAGGTTGAGCACATCACAAAAATATTCAAAATGGTGGTGGCGTCAAAGACCGGGTCTTCAAGTTACCTTTGGCATGGCTAAGTTTTAGATGGCACGTGCGTCAATTAAACGGTTGCTACCAGCGGGGGCTGGTCTGCTCGCTTGAAATACTCTTTTACATGTCTTGGTCATTGACACCATTGTTGCATTATCAATTGTATAAAGCCTTATTTTAATAGAGTGGTTTGATTCCTTTTTTATATGAAAAGACAAAAAGGAAGGAAATAATACCGTGTAACTAACACATTTACTAAAAGTCCAACTACTTTCATTCGACAATTTATTAGAAACCCAAACAAATAATTGTATTATTTGGTCGTATGAAAAGGACACAAATATGAGGAAAAAAAAGGTTTCTAAACTTCTGAGTTTATCAGAATGACAGTAAAGAAAAGAGAGATTTTTCATAAAATATTAACATTATGAACAATGCTGACAAGCCTTATAAATAAATTTTCGGTTAAAAACAGTAGTCATACACCTATTTGCTATGCAGAATTATTTGATTATAAACATTTGTATTTGAATAGAGCAAACAGCTAATAAGATTTGTTTGTATCTTTGAAATAAAAAAAAATTAGCACTCCTTGATAAAGGTAAATTCTGAATACGTCCCTGTTATACCATACACTTACTGACATCTAATGTAAGATAGCTCAACTGCATACAATATACCAAATTAGTAGTTGTGCTAATAGCCGGTAGATGGACATAAAGGAGGGAGTGAGACAAGTACTATTACTTGTCTCACTTTCTGCATTAGCAGCGTTCCCCTCACCCCTGTAAATGACACGCATTGTTTCATAGAAAATATTCATTACAACAGCTCCTCTTTGTATTTGCTCCGTGCACCTAAGTCACGAAAGCAGTTTCGTTGCGACCAAAGATTCGAAGATTTTCTGCCGAAACCGAATCTTCGGTCGTTCAAAACTAATATTTTTTTTCTTTGTGTGAGGTGACTTAGCAAAAATACAATTCACCATCCCATATCTTGATCGTTAATATCGTAAAAGATGTCTAAGGGATATAATATGTATATAACCATCTATATCTATGCAAAGGAAGGATAACTTGAAATAAAACTCTATACCGACGTGTCTAGTTAGTGCGGTATATTAGGTTCCCTAGTGATATATTGTAAAATGCGACACATCCTTTGAGTTCTCAGATGTCAGTAGTAATGATATCATAAACTCTTTTAAAAATCTTAATGTTAAGAAGACAGCTGATTTATGGGGCTTTTCTGTAAAGACAGTAAATTCTATAATTGGTATTATTGCCCCCCATCTGGCATCTGTGTTTAATGGTTGTGTTGCTCGAGGCGTATTTCCTGATCTCATGAAAATTAGTAGAGTGATTCCCTTGTTCAAAGCGGGTAGTATGTCTGATCTTAATAATTTTCGACCAATTTCCATACTACCCACACTTAGTAAAGTTTTTGAAAGACTTATGCTGAGTCAAATGTTACATCATTTTAAGAGACATGATATATTTCACAAACAGCAATTTGGCTTCACTAAGAATTGCTCTACTACTGATGCGGGTGTAGAATTATTAAAAAATATCTTTACAGCCTGGGAGAAATCGCATGATGCTTTAGGTATATTTTGCGATTTGTCCAAGGCGTTTGATTGTGTACACCATGAAATTCTCGTCAAGAAATTATACCACTATGGGATCAGGAATAAGGCTCTCGAACTTTTAACATCATATTTGTATAACAGAATTCAGAGGGTCGATGTTAATGGTGTACGATCATCTGGTTCTGTTATAAAAATGGGCGTTCCACAAGGATCCATTCTGGGGCCATTTCTGTTCCTTGTATATATTAATGACTTACCTTATTATGTAGGGGATAACCAAAACATAGTGTTGTTCGCAGATGATACCTCCTTATTGTTTAAAATTAAAAGACAAATGATTAATTATGACGATGTGAACAACGCTCTGTCAAATGTTGTTCATTGGTTCAGTACAAACAACTTGGTTCTTAATGAAAAGAAAACCAAATGTATTAAATTCACCACACCTAATGTGAGACTAGTGGAAACCAATGTTCAAATGAATGGTGTGGCCCTAGAGCTTGTGGAGTCCACGGCGTTTTTGGGTATTACCATCGATACTAAACTCCATTGGGGTCCTCAGATTGAAAAATTATCAAGTAGGCTAAGCTCAGCGGCTTATGCGGTAAAAAAAATTCGAATGTTAACCGATATTGAAGCGGCTAGAATTGTTTATTTCGCCTACTTCCATAGTCTTATGTCTTATGGCATTCTGCTTTGGGGTTGCTCTGCAGATTTGAAAAACATCTTTGTTCTTCAAAAACGGGCTGTCCGCGCGATTTATAATCTAGGGCCAAGAGCTTCACTGAGAGAAAAATTTAGGGAAATGAACATTCTAACCGTTGTATCACAATTCATATTCGAAAACATACTATATGTAAAAAAAAATATTAATGAATTTGATAAATATAGTGATATTCACCGTGTGAACACTAGAAATAAGGATAATCTAGTTATCTATCATACTCGCCTACAAAAAATTAGTAGGTCTTTCATGGGGCAATGTATACGCTTTTACAATAAACTGCCTAAAGATATCCGAGATATGCCAATGAATAAGTTCAAAAAGGCTATCAAAAACAGACTGTGCAGAAAAGGATATTACAGCATTTCGGATTATCTAAATGATAATACGGAATGGTTATGAGCAGCTCCTCTCTCAGCAATTGCCCTTTTAATGTTTATCACTTACTCTTGTATTATTTGTATTATCTTAATTGTACAGTGTAGCGTGTTTTGCCTAACGAATTATGTATTTAATTATCCAAGCTATCTGTTTCAAATTTATAGATTATGGTGTGGTCATGCTCACTGAAAAGGTCTCTGCTTGCGGTAGCTACGTGGAGCGGGTCTCTCCCTTCCCTCCAATGTGGTTGAGGGGCGTGATGGCTGCTCTAATAGTTAACTCGTGATCGGGTGCCGCTTGTGGGATCTGGTCCAGCCATTTTTCTTTCTTTTTTGTTTTATAAATATTCTTAGTTTAATTTTGTATTATATACAAAATTTTAAAAATAAATCTTTTCTCGAAGGGCATATCACTGGAGCTAATATAAATTAAACATGTAACCAAACTCTTTTGTGAAAAAATATAATAAAAAAAAATGACGAGCCCACTGAGTTTCTTGCCGGATCTTCTCAGTATGTGGCTGCTTTCCGATCCGGTGGTAGATTAATTAAATTTAATTATAAAAAAACAATGTAAAATTGACAATATGTAAGTGCCCCTATGGGGCTTATGCAAAATAAATGATTTGATTTGATTTGATTTGATAGGACCACACTGTTTACAGTTTACAGGCTACAGCCACGGGCCAGCCTATTCGGAGTAGTACTACACTCTCGCAGAAAATCAAGGTCTGAGTAATGGCAAAGTGCTGTTGTGCTTCGTTGGGTAAGTGAGAGAGACGGCAACCTAACTTTCTGGGTGGGATAGGGTCTATTTTTTTTCTTTTTTATTGGTAGACAGCGGCCTGGTCGTACCGTTGGTATTGCAAAGCGCCGTGGGTGGCAGTAATACTTACCATCAGGTGCTGCTTGTTTGTTTGCCACCAAAGGCAGTAAAAAAACCCTCCTATTGTCGAGTAGGCTCGATCCAAGCAGCTGAGCGTATTAATTTTTCGTCTTTATGGGAGACGTGTGCTATCTGCATGGGGCCACCTGTCGGTGCTAGTTAAATTATGGCTCGATAGTTGTCAACTCCGTCCCCATCAGTATCCAGGCCCATATGAAGTATTTGGGCCTGCTGCTCGACGGGCACTGGCGGTTTCGGGAACATTCCCGGAGACTTGCTCTCAGGCTAGTCAGCGCGGCGTCCACTCTCTCGCGGCTTATGCTGAATTTGGGCGAACCCAGCCTTGAAAGTCGACGGCTATATGTGGGGGTGAGCCGGTAAATGGTATTGTACGGCGCACCCGTGTAGGCGAGGGCTTTGACCGTCCACCTTAGGGCTATTAAGCGGAGACCACAGGGAGCCATGGCGGTCAGGGCTATCCGCGGATACTGCATGGTGACGACCGAGTCAGCATGCGTATTGGCCGGAACGCCCCCGTGGGAATTGGCGGAAATACTCGCCGAAATATATCGGATGGTATCTTTTACTCGCGAGGAAGGTGGCGAAGTTTCAACCAGTGAACTCACTACCTGGCGTGAAGACGTCCACCGGGAAGTCCTTTCCCGTTGGGCGCGACGACGAACGACGCCCCGACGGTGAAAAATTGTCGGGGCGTTGACTCGAGAGGATGCCGGTACACCACCGGATGGGTCACTGAAGAAAAAGACGCGTTCCAGTGATCCACCCCCACGGCGGCGAGAGGTATGTTGTAGGGCAGGTCTACGGGGCCGTGCGCCGCTTCTCCCGTCGCCCCAGACGGATTAGCGGGGCGTGAATGCACAGTGGGCTACTGTAAATAAAATGTCGCCAATAAAAAAAAAGATGTATGTCACCTCCCCGACAGTGATTACACATTGTATATATAGTATTGTACTAAACGATAACATGAACCTTTTTTTTTTGGGGTGGGCTACGGTCGGCACTCCTCGCACCACTCCGTCCGGGGCGACAGAGGAGCGTAAGCACGCACACCCGCTACCCACCCGTGACATCTCGCCTTCGTCGTTGGACCGACCACCGGAGCAGCGTGAACTTGACGTCAGTGACCGGCCCGAAACGATAACATGACCCTATTATCAAATTACTAAAATTCAGCATTTTACATGCTTTTGGAGGGAGGTGAAGAAGTCTCGGGGTGGTTTGTCAGCCTTCAGAATGAATAAAATAAGGTCTAAAGGTGGAGACATTCTTACACAAACACAAGACGTGTTAAGCCGATGGAGTGAATATTTTGGCGATATGTATGCGGATGCTACGGTTGGCGCCGGTGTCGCATGTGGTCTAGTAGATCAACATTCGGGGACGGCGTCCTCCGATGGCATCAGTATGGATGAAGTTGAATGGGCGATAAGAAGTTTGAAAAATGGTAAGGCAGCGGGCATTGATATGGTGTCTGCCGAGATGATCAAGCTATGGCAAGCGATGGCATCAGTATGGATGAAGTTGAATGGGCGATAAGAAGTTTGAAAAATGGTAAGGCAGCGGGCATTGATATGGTGTCTGCCGAGATTATGTTGGAGCTCGGGAATGGTTCCCGGGGACTGGAATAGCGCAGTCATCGTGCCTTTGTTTAAAAACAAGGGTTCACGTTATGACTACGCAAATTACAGAGCCATAAGCTTGACCAGTTTGGCAGCAAAAGTGTATGGTAAAATTATTGAAAGGAGAATGAGGATGGTGTCCGATGGTTTACTGTGTGAGACACAAGGAGGTTTCAGGAGTGGAAGGGGATGCATGGATCAAGTGTTCTCTCTGCGCAACATTGTGGAGAAGCATCTGGCTCTAGGTCAGAGGGTTTTCTGCAGTTTTGTGGATCTGGAGAGAGCATTTGACACGGTTGTACGAAAGGAACTTTGGGACATTTTACCGGAGTATGGTACTAACGGTAAACTGCTGCAGGCTGTGCAATCCAGTTACATGGGCTGTAGAGCCTGTGTGCGGCTGGATGATGGAATGTTGCCTTGGTTTGACGTCAATATCGGCGTTAAGCAGGGCTGCGTTCTATCAGCCAGGCTGTTTATCATATATCTGGATAAATGTCTCCAAAGGTTGAACGATATGAATGTGGGAGTCCAGATGGGTGACTCAGTGGTCTCTGCTCTGCTTTATGCAGATGATGCAGTCCTGCTGGCACAGTCAGCGACTGACCTGCAGACCCTAGTCGACACAATGACAGAAGATTGTAAGAAAAGGGGTCTACGCGTGAATGTGAGCAAAACGAAAATAATGGTCTTTGAAAGAGATGAAGCTAGAACAGATGTAAGAGTAACAATAGGTAATGATGTACTAGAGCAAGTGGATGAATTTGTATGTCTTGGATGTGGATTTAGCCGAAATGGACGGTACACCACTGATATAGAGCGAAGAGTGAATGCGGGAAATAGAGTGAACGGAGCGTTGGGGCAACTTCTCGGCAGCCACCACCTCAGCCAGAAGGCACGTGTAGCAATACATAACGCAGTGCTTGTCCCAACATTACTGTATGGAAGCGAGAGTTGGGTATGCAGAAAAGAGTATGAAAGTAAAATTAATGCGGTCGAAATGCGATCTCTTCGGAAAATCTGTGGAGTTAGGCTGGCCGACCGCATTCGCAACGACGACGTAAGAGAGCGAGTAGGTATGAAAGAGAGTATTGGTGTAAAGATGCGAAAGGGAATGCTCCGATGGTTCGGACATGTGGAAAGAATGCCGAACGAACGTCTGGTTAAGAAAATATACAATGCGAAAGTGGAAGGATGTAGGTACTGAGGGAGATCGAGACTAACCTACCTAGACCAGATCGGTCATGTACTGAAGGAAGGTGGAGTCAAGAGTCTCCGAAACCGGCGAGCGTGTATGAAGAGAATTATGAATATTGAGGAAGCGAGTGAAGTATGCAGAGATAGAGTTCTCTGGCACTCTGTTCTCTCTGCCTACCCTGCAAGGGATATGGCGTGATGATATGTATGTACATGCTTAGTTATTTATAAAATCTCGTTTATGAGCAAAAAATTAATGTCACACATGGAATACGGACCCACATCTATTGGAAATCCGTTCCAACATCTTGGAAATCCATCTCACGTATGACATTCATATTTCGCTTGTAAACAAGTTTTTATAAATAACCTTCTATAATTAAATGCTAAATTTTAGTAATTTGGACGTATGTATATGATAAGATTGTAAATAATTTTACTTTATACTTGGTTTTTGGACTGGTGACCGAACAAGAATAAAATTTACCGTCCCTGCCTTGTCCGCAGATGTCATGAAAAAGTTACGTAAACATCTAATTCATCATAAGAAAGAACTCTAAGAGTCTAAAACACTTCGCTAATTCTGTTTTATTACTTATGGTTGCAAACGAGCAAGCAGAACACCTGATGGTAAGTGTTACTGCCTCCCATACACCTTAGCAATACGAGGGGTACAGCTAGGCCACTGCCTATCAACCAAAACCCATCCAGAAATTTGGGCGTTCGGCTCTGCTCAACGAAACTCACATTCCCACTGTTCAGACTTCAATTTTCGACGTATGGTACCATGTATGGCTGTAGACAGAATATTATTAACAATGTGGCTCCTACCACTACTAAATACAACTTGTAGTAGATACTATAATAATTTGGACCGCATTACGATTAACTAATATCAGCTTATATATATTCCACTGTTGAACGAGGAGCAACTCCTCTAGGTAAAAGAAAATTAACATGTTACACGCTAAAGAGATGGCGTTATCATAGGATCTCATTTCGTGTTTGCCTTCTACCGCTCGGAAGTTATCTGCTTATGCTTACATTTCTTATTTATTTTTAAATTATCCAAGTTCAAGGAAAGGCATTCTTTGTATTTTTATTCCGTCACTATATGGATTAGTTTTAGTTATATAAACAGTATTTTAAATTCGAAATAGAAATTATCTATTATTACTGAATCTAAAGTAGAAATATATATAACGGACTACACAGGGGCGTAATGGTTATGTTACCGACCTAAAATGATACTGACGCGGGTTCGGTTCCCAACTCAGAATGTTTGTATGTTTGTAAACTTTACAGTGCAAGAATGGATATAAGGATTATTGCCTTAATGCAGAGTGTTGTTTAAAAAATGTCGTTACTTTTTTTTAAGTCAACATCATATACTAGTGAAATAATCTTTTTATTTCGGGAAACTCTACAATCAACGTACACAAATCATATATAAATTCAGAATAAGTTTTCACGAATAGCATAAAGCATTATCGCAATGGCGTCCACGATAAATGCAGTCAAGTACTGATCGATAAAGTTATCATATGTAATTATTAATAAAAATCCGTCCAAATCATATGCATATCGATATTTATATGCAGGTATTGTGGTGGTAGTAATACACTGTTCATAGATCTCTGTCTATAGCTGCGAGTCGGTCCGTCCGGGGTAGTACCACATTCTCACAGAAAATCAACGCCTGAGCAGTGACAATGCTGCGTTTCGTTCGGTGAGCGAGAGATTGGTAGGTAGCGGCCTAACTGTAACCTGGTATTAAGGTCTATGGGTGGCAGTGACACTTACAATCAGGTGTGCTGCTTGCTCCTGTGCCACCAAAAGCAATAAAAAAAAGTTATATATTGATGAAGTGTGGAAAAGTGGTTTCTCTTTCATCAGTCCATTTTAAAATAATAATGGATTTTAACCATGTCTATCGTCTCATTCAATCAATTATCTAGTCATCATCAAGTCTAGAACACTTGATATTATTATATTTTTAATATTATATGGTTTTCGCCATCTATCACACTCCAGTTTTGTAAACAACATTCAAAAGCCAAGTAGTTACTTATATGAAAGTTAGATGGCATTACATTTGAACCTTGGCATGCAACTATTAAAAGAGATTTCAGTGTTTATGGGTTAACATTTATTGTCAGTAGATGGCATTTACTGATGAGCTGAGATATCTACACAGTAACCAAAGTCGGCTATTTGAGCAATACATATATAGTTGATCTGACTATTAGTCAATAGATGGCGCTACGTCTGCCTAAGAAGCCTAAGAAGAAAACAATAAAAGTAGGAGACGATATTAACTGGTTATTAGCTACATTTTACGTTTTTGTTTCCCTAAATGTTAGCCTCATAAAAAGGCTCAAAGTCTATGAGCGTTCTATGGAGGCTCAGTATATAATAGCCAGAATACGGAAATACGTCCGTTTTGATAGTAGTAGGGCTAAATTGTTTATAGTTTTCTGTCTACAGCCGCGGGCCAGTCTGTCCGTGGTAGTAACACACTCTCGCAGAAAACAAAAGTTTGAGTAGTGGCATTATGCTGTTGCACCTCGTTCGGGGAGCGAGAGAGCTGGCAGCCCAACTTTCTGAGTGGGTTTGGGGCTATCATTGGTAAGCAAGTAAGTCCAACTGGGGTGGGTTTGTATCGGTAGGCAGCAGCCTAGCATTGCTCTTTGTATAGCAAAGATCCATGGGTGGCAGTGACACTTACCATCAGGTGCGCTGTCTGCTCATTTGCACCATAAGCAATAAAAAAGAAACAAAATCAGCGACCTAGCTGTACCCCTGTTATTGCAAAGGTCTATGGGCAGCAGTAACACTTACCATTGGGTGTGTTGCTTGCTTCTTTGCCAACATCTGCAATCATCATCAACTTGCTCTTATCACAATTTATTTGGGGTCGATGTAATATATCTTCTCCTTCCATACAACCCTATCAGACATCATCTTCGTGGTCCACTCCACTCCTTGGATAGACCATCTCATGTTTCACGCAGTCTATAATCTTTTCTTCGGTCTTCCCTTACCCCTAAAGCCTTCAAGATTCATGTACTCAAACTTTCCAACATTACTTTCATTCCGTCTCATCACATGTCCATACCATGTCAATCTTTCACTCCTTAAATTTTGCCGTCACTGGCGCAACTTTCAAACTTCCTCTCATATTATATCTGCAATAAAAAAAATAGAAGAACGGTGTAACCGACATAGGCTGAAGAATTAGCCGTTGAAGTAGCAATGGGCAGGCCACATCGCTCGTTGACAACCATTGGAAAAGAAAGTTCTCGAGTGGCGAACACGAATCCGACGATGCAGCTTAGGACGATCCTCCACCAGGTACATTGATTATGAGAGTCGCGGAAAACTGTTGGATGCAGGTGCCACAGGCGCGTTCTGAGTGGCATTGTTGTGGGCTTATGTTCAACAGTGGAAGTCTATGGACTAATGAATGGATAGACAGATTAAATAGATTTTATGAAAAAGAACACTTTATCATAATAAAATAAATACTTGTATTATAACGGATTTTTCAAATGTTAAACAATGATTGCAAGTTGTTGCCTCCACAGGTGAATGGTCGTAGATCCTTTGGCTGTGATAAGCCATAAAAATATCCATTACTGCATAGAAAAGTTATTAGTGGACTATCGTCTAGATCAAATTCTTAATACTTGTGGATAGTCGACGAGCAGTAAGTGTGTGAAAGGCTAACCCGCCGGGTGGCCCTGTACATTCAAAGAACCCGTACCGGTAGCTTATTGGACGGAAAGAGAATATGCGGCGAGCTATGAGCTCCTAAGTGTCTTTGAATGTATATTTATTTGTATTTGGGGAACAGTTTTAACGAATTTATTTAAAATTATTTCATTTCAATTTATCTTTATTGATACTTCATAAAATATAGTTACAAAACATATCTTTCAAACGCCATCTTCTAAATCTGTGAGGTATTTGCTTTGCTGCTGTGTGATAATAATATTAGTATATTGGTGCCTCAAAACCCTACGAGATGGCGCAGCACAATAAATTTATTTAAAACTATTTATACAAATGTAAATTTCTTGTTTCCCGGTAAAGCCTTTAACGATTTTTTATTTAAATAAGGTTAATTCTATATTTATATAAAATTTTCTTTTAAGTTTATGTAAATAGATGTCTTTGATAAAAATAAATAGTGACTTGAGGTTATTTTAGGGTCCAGTTCAGCAACCAGGCGGTAGGTACGATAGAGATCCCGTTTAGGCTAGGCTAGGCCATAACTCTTGCGATTTAAATGTAAATTAGATCAATTAGATCATACATACAATTACAGAAAAATGTAATTAGTAAATGGTTGAATTTGTTCCCTGAAACTAGTTGTGAAAATTTCTGAAGGGCTACATCTGTTGATTGCATTAATATGAAGTTTCGAGTCCCGGGCTAGTGAGTCACCTAGGACCTTCCTGCCCAGCTCGTCTCTGGTTATTTATTTTGTTGCTATTGTATGTTGCAAACTGCCACAATGGTAGCCCTAATATCGATCATATACTTGGTCCAAATTCGATAAAGAACTTTCTTAATAACTTGATCAATTATAGAGAATACTTTTTACTTTTTTTTATCGCTCTTGGTAGCAAACCAGCAAGCAGCACACCTGATGTAAGTGTTACTGCCGCCTATGGACCTTTGCTATACCAGGGGTATATCTAGACCGCTGCCTATCAATACAAACCCCAAACCCACCCAGTTGGGCTTCCGGCTCTCTCGCTCACCGAACGAAGCGCAACAGCACATTGCCATTGCTCAGACGTCGATCTTCTGCGAAAGCGTGGTATATTACGCCAGACGGACCGGCTCACGGCTGTAGACAGAAAACTGTCAACAGCGTTGTCCTATACGAAAACTGGAATCTGTTAGAATTATATTATAGTTTCAAGTAATAACAAATAATATTAGATAAATTATAATCATCATCATAATCATCATAAAAAATAAATCCTTATTATAATTAAGCTGTCAACAGCGTTGTCCTATACGAAAGGCGGCGCGTGATCCCATAGACCCACCGTAAAACTCCTCTCTCTTCGCCGTGCGAGCGGGCCACCGTTACTCGATCTTTGACTTCGGCGGCCCGCCTGGCGGTTTACCCTCGAAATACAAAGAGCCTTAAAAGGGTTGTAAAATATATTATTATCTACTATGGAACGGCAAAATTATAAAGATTAATATTAGAATCGACCATTAGTTGATATTCGAAATAACTTACTAATAAACATTATAAATACATTATTTTTTTTATTTTAACATAAGCAATTATAGTGTTATTTTTTGGAATATAGGAAATGTATTTTGTATTCACGGCCCCATAGACTTTCTGCAGTTAAAGCCAGATAATTAGCATTTTATATCGTGCAGATAAATCTTTACATATAATAAAAATATAACGGGTCGCTGTCTGTACATGGAAGATATATGAGAAAAAATATTACTGGGACCCTTATCAACACAAATAGAACCCAAAACAACGATTGTTAAAATTTTTGTCTGTTTATCTGTTTGTCTGTGCGTTGCGTTGTGCACGCTAATCACAGAAACGGCTGATCCGATTTAGACGCGGTTTTCGCTAATGTATTGTGGTAAGCTCCACTTATTAACATTTAGGCTTTATTTCATGTCAATTAGTTTATAAATAAAAAAGTTATGTCAATTTAAAAAAATGTTCGGAGAAAAAATCTTTATCGATTCTTTTCAAATTACGTACAAATTATCTTCAGTAAAAATAAATAAACACGTGTTTTAGCATTTCTTAATTTTCACCCTCTGGGGGAGTAAATTAGGCCTGCGAAGCGGGTTGGACAACTCATTACCGCCAAACCGAAACTATTAAAGCTAGAAACATTAAATTTTGACGAACGTTTCTTTTTATGACTTTAGATTAGAGATTCAATATGAGAGGGTTTTATGAATTCCGCCTCTAAGAGGGTGTAACAACAAACTCTAAGTGGCAAAGTGTGTATGGGCAGAAAAATTCTTTATCGATTCTTTTCAAATTACGTACAAATATTCTTCGGTAAAAATAAACAAACACGCGTTTCTCTCTGCCTCTCCATCAAGCCTGCACCAGTGCTGTCGTGGCGATCAGTGCCGGCGTGATTTTTTTTTTGTTTTTGGTAACGCAGTGGCTAAAAATGCATTTTTCGCATACCCGCCCGTACGGGGTAGGTGGGACTCGCAGGCCCTGAAGGGGTCACTGAATACCCACTAAAAAAACCAACTGCGAGCTGTTAGCCGTTGGGGCTTTTACAGCTGAACCGGACTGTAGTGCCGGCGTGAGAGCTCACACGAAATATATAGTGGACGGCAATAGGTTCTTGCCTAAGGGTTTAAGACACAGGTTAAGTTTAGCTTCAAAAATGTTCACTCTATAACTCAAATAATAAATCATATCTAACGAGGTCGCAACTCTGCTGGTGAACCAAAACAGTCAAATAAAGGGTGGTGATAATTATATTTTTATCCCATGTTCATACCGTAAATAGTATATTAAAGGCAATATAATTTGTAGAATGAATAGAACTTTGAACAAACTTTTTCTTTAGTGACCTGCTATGGTATATAGACACACCGCGCCCAATCCGTTCGAGGTAACGCGTGACCCCGTAGCGCGCCAAACACGTACATCTACGTTATGCAGGTGGGCCACCGCAACTGGGATGATAATCTCGAGTCGAAGCCCTCATGCAGTGAACCACAATACAGGTACTCACGCTTGCGCCGCCCAAAGCACCGACGGTAGAGCGTATCAACGTAGAGTATTTTCTCTCGGACCCACCCTATTGCCTTATTCCGTTAGATAACTAACTCGCAGAAGGCGGCGACCGCATCCCAGTTTCTGACGCTGTTAATCATCGTCCTAGCGACAAACCTTCAACACCTTGCATTGCTTTTCTATTTAACTCTATCAGAGATGACTTCTGCGTGGACGAAGTCGCGGCCGAAAGCTAGTATATAATATAAGTCACAGAAATTAAAAGATTATATAATTTAGAGCTTATAAGTAATTAGTATCTTTGATAAAAAGAACTTTAAGTTAACTGGCTATCTAAATGATGAATGAGTCTATCCAAATGACGTACTAGGACTTCATAAAATTAGTCAATAGAAAATATATTACATAGACAGAAATACGAACGCTTACTTGCTACTAGCATTTTATAAATAGGTAAGAGACATTTTTATGAAGAGTGACGTCAAAACAGCAACGTCAATACGAGGAGATCAGAATGTAACAAGAGAATTAATAACATTAAAATCGTATACTTTTCTTTCTTTCTAGATTTGTAAATAAGACCCGTGAATAAAAGAATGCGTGTGTACAACGTACTTCTAAATCTCGTTTACATACATCAACAAATAGCGTGTATTCTCTCTCTCTCACTCTCATCTCTCTCTCTCTCTCTTACGCTCCCCCATCTCTCCCTCTCTCTCGCTTTCTCCACCATCCCTCCCGCTCTCTCTCTCTCTCTCTTTCTCGTGCCATTGCGTGCGTTCATTTTTTGCGAGAGTGTTGTACTACCCCGTAAGGACCGGCCCACGGCTGTAGATAGAAAACTGTCAACAGTGTTGGTCCTACCTCTATTATAGCCAATGGAAATAGACCATATGGGATTGGTACAGCGTTATGTGTCGGGTTTCCTTCACATTCATGGGTGTTATATGCATATCATATCCTTTAGTTGTCTTTTACGACACCCACGGTTAAAAGGGGAAGGAATGATATGTAATTTTATTCTATCAATACACGGAAAATAAGTAGTTTTTTACTATGCTCTTGATACGTTCTCATCTCCTAGTATAGAGGAACGAAAAACGACAGTGATGCAACCCTATCGACGCCAACGTCACGCCTTCCCCGTCCTCCATTATACATACATTCATGTTTTCGTTTGTGTTGTTGCATTTTCACTACTTCGGGTTGTTGAAATCCTAGTACTATTTTAGCTCAGTGTACGAATGTGTTCACATGGATTGGATTGATTCGTTCTGGATGGATTAAGTTCAAAATTTGAAAAAGTTTGTATGTATTCCGCATACCTCAAAAGTCCTTTTTGAGATTGAACTTACTTGGTATAACTTTTAAACGGGTCGATTAAGTGAAAAATCATATTAAAACTTTTTTGTAGATAATTAAATATTGCATATTGTATCAACCATATCATTCATAACTTCTAAAAAAAAAGTTAGTATTATTGATTATTTCCCCAAACAATTTCTGATAACGTGCAAAGTGGTCATTGCAGAGAAGAATATATTTGTAACATCATCTATAGCTCCAAGAGGTAACTCAAATCTCCTACTGTAGGGTATTGCCCAAGGATTGCCTTGGCGAAGAAATATCCAGCAAAGATCAGTTTGAGAGTCGTTTGGACAAGAAAGCCAAATTGGCGACTAAAAAGCTAGGGGGTCCTGAACAGAGCCAAATGACCCTCAGCTTTCACGCCAAGACAACGACTGACACAAAATACATGCTTGTCCATACGTGGAGTACTGCTCACATCTCTCGGCGAGTGCACACAAATATCAGCTCGACTTACTTGACTCCTTGGAAAGACGTGCCGTTGCGTTTGTCAATGATTTCAATCTTAAGGATCGATTGGAGTTGTTGAAGTGGTAAGTCTCTTACCATCTCATCTCTCTCTTTTTGTATGCTCTACGACTTTTTAATGTGGAGTGCTCTGACGGGCTGTTCAATTTGGTACCAACATCTTCCTTCTGTCATCGTACTATTGAACACCGTAGTATAATTTTTCCATGCCACCTGGAAACGGTATAGTTTTTGACTGTACGTTTTCAGTCTTCATTTCTCCCACATACATGCAGGATCTGGAATAAACTACCTGCTGCGTTGTTTCCTTTGCGCTATGATACAATCCGTAACAATCACTATTTTATACCCTGGGTATATACCCAATTTCCAACAAGGTATAAAATAGCGCTTGTTAAGGTAGGCAACGACTTGGCTGTACTTCTAGTATTGTCCGTGACTCGAATACAGTTAGAGTCAAGTGTATGAATACATTTTTCACGTGAATTGAAGTAGTACGCCCAATTACGATAAACTTAGATCGCACTGATCGTTAGACGAAAACATCTCATGAAAGTGAAATCCAAAGACAAAGAACTAGAAATAAAGACGTTTGCAATATTTCAACTCATTCGATTCAGACTTTAAGCTAATTCTTTAAAATTTATTTTAGTTCAGTTCTAACTTTGATTCTAACAAACATACTTACGGTACTTATATTTATTTGAAATTTATAAAAGAAAAACAACTTTATAGAAAGAAATAATTGGTTCATTTATTATTAAGGCTCTGGGGATGCTATGATTTCCTAGTTCTAAAAACTCGACAGATGAAGTTATGACGTAATTTGTTTCCACATTCACTCCATTCAGATGCCACTTATCTACTATATGATCTACTACTATAAGCACATTCTCGTACGTCGATCGTCTCGTTGATTTATTATTCGTAAAAAACAAGTTACTGACAATTTATAGAATTATTCAACTATTCCATTGTTTATTGTTCATATCCAGAACGAACACTACACCTATACATTTGATAAAGCTCTGGGTACTTTCTCTTCGCCTAGTAATCAGGATTCGTCAAACAAGACGATGACGTAACCGCTTTGACGACAAATCGTTTCCTATTTCACTTTCAACTATTTAACGTTTCTGAAATCCTAGTATAATTTTAGAAGATCGTCCATATGTGGTTCATTTGCATTTACTTTACGTAATAAACAAAATACACAGGCTGAAAATAGTTACTTGCTTCGAACGAGTGGGGTTTAGGGATCGGTGATGTACATTTCCTACCAGAGTGCTGTTCTAGATTCTCCTGATAATTTCTTGGGCTTCTTCTGCGGTCTTTGCGACTCCCATGAGAATATAAGTAGTGATCTATCGAGCCATCCATCACCCTGTAGACGTTAATTGTTTAAGATAGAACCCTTATGAGATTTGCACCCCCAATGGTTCTACGAGTATATTCAATGGCTCCTTCTAAGGTTTAAGATGTCAGTCTAATTAGTGCTCCTAAACTACGTCATCCGATTCGTGGTCGCCACTCGAGAACCTTTCTTTCCAAACGATTGTCGGTTCGACGAGCGATCTTAACTGCCTAAAATTGTTATTTAAACATGTAAATCTATTGTGCTATGTTACACCTGTTCTTCTACAGATCTCTGTAGTATTAGAGAAACATCGAACATTAGCCCCCTCCATAGTACACTGAGCGACTTTGAGCTCTTTAATGAGTTCGACATTTAAAGACTACGTTTCAGTGCCGTATGTTATTGCCCACTCTTTATCACATCAAGGGGTGATATAACGTATGTATAATTATTATTAACCTGTCAACACACGCATATTTATTTAATGATCCTACCAAATTGGATTGGTTTGTCTTTAATAATAGTACATTACTGCAGCGGCCAGCAAAACAGGGATTGATGGTCGAACGTGTAAATGTGGGCCGAGGCCTAGCCGAGGCACATATACGTAAGTCCATCAATTCCTAGTTGCGGCCAAGGCTTTTGTATAGTGCTTTTCTCAAATAATGTGCGTAAATTAAAACTAAGTACTTATTACTAAGTAGAACTGTATACATGACGAACAACGAACAACATTTTTCACGTGCTAAAAGGTTCATTTGTTTTTTTCGTTATTAAACAGCTTTCTTTTTCAAGCCAGTTCAAAATTTAAATAAAACTGATAAGTTGTTTCCTCGGTGGCTATTTTTTGAAGTAACAAATCGTTCCATTTTTAAAATACACGATAGATATGAATTTTCATATATATTTATTTGGCCGCTAAAACACGACAGATATGGATTTTCATACATTCTTTGCCGGCTGCTGCTCGCATGTATTTGGTCAGTACAGCAATTTCGATTTATCTCGAAGAAGGTTGTCAAAATAATGCTTAAATTTCCAAGCTTGTTTGAGAAAAAAAATATAACATCCCTCATATATATATTTTTTAAACACAGAACAATCCAGTTTATATTAGTCTATAGACCCCTGGTACTAACGAAGTTCCTTTCGCTTTTTGCAGCAGTTACTATAATTTATAATATTATATATAATTCATTCAATCATTATACTAATATTAAATTGATGAGAATTAAATTGAACAAATTACGATAAAACATATGTATTACGATACACACTAAATGATCTAGGATAATTAAGTTAAAAACAAATAAAAATTTAACTAGGTATATAAATATTTTATTAATAATATTTTTTAATTTTAGAAATAAACGTTAATAATTATTTACTATAAAAATATAAATAAAAGTTAAAGTAGATTTAATCATTAGTTTTACTGACGGTAATAATTGAATCATAAAAAATTAATCATTGTGATACAGTTTTAGTTCCCACTCTACGAAAGGTCTCATTTCATGTGATTATCAAGCGCAGAATCACCAGGCTAATATGCGAACGAGGAGTTATTAATATAAGGAACCTCGGTTCATTGATTAGTATGTTTGTGTGCGAATAAGCTATGGCATCTAAACACTCATGTATACAGCATAGACTTAACAAAGTCAGGTGCATTTTCAGGTGTCACTGATCTTTATAGTTCATAGCTAAACAAAAAACAATCAAATGGACGCGGTTAGTTACAAAATAATATTAAGTTGAAACGTATGAATTGGAGAGAAAGTTTTAAAAGTCCTAGCAGCAATTGTTTTCTAATCTAGGTAATTTTTCAGACTTAAAGATAAAATCCTCGGACGTAACGTAGCCTGAATAAGTATATAAATAGCATTTATAATGATATCAGCATTCAACTGCTAATAAATAATTCGTGCACCCGGAGATTTGACATCTCCTAAAACAACAGAACGCATAGAAGTTGTAAAGAAAACGTTATCATTCTATTCTTATCTCAGTTACTTGACCCTGACGCAGTATGTGCTTTTCTTCTATAGTACGAGTACGTATAGAAATTTAACAATAGTTTTATGATCGCCGCCTGTCTGATATGAACCCTCTTTGCGAATATTATTTTTAACCAGACGACATCAGATGGAATTGACCTAGATCGCAAAGCAAGTCGTCTTTTACGATAGTCCCAAGGAATATTGGTAGTAGTTGTACACACAAGAATCCATGTCGCAACAAGCACAAAAGTTGCCAAAAGAATCTACATTTTTTGTCTGGTGTTTTTTCTATCTCTGCTACGGTAATTTTAACTCTATATACATTAAGATAAGTTCACCGATACAGTTTCTGCTATGTTCTGATCTCCTGGTTCTGACAACTCATGAAATACAGTAATGACGTAACTGTTATGACGTCATGCAGTGCAGCAGACTGCTTACACACATCGACATGAATGTATTGTACTTGTGTTGTTGCATTTTCCACTACTGCAGGTTCCTGAAATCCTAGTATCGTTTCACCTCAGAATCTTGTGATCCATATAAACCTTGCCTATCTACCATTTATAGGTTTTTATTTTATTTATTTGCTTTGATTTTATTAGGTGGGTGAAGGTAATCCTGGCGAGATGGGTAAAAAAGAGTTGTTTTTTTTTATTACATATGGGGCAAACGAGTATGCAGCACAACTGATGGTAAGTGACACTGCCATCCGTGGACCTTTGCAATACCAAAGGTATAGATAGCAATGCTGCTGCCTACCAATATAAACCCCAAACGCACCGCTCTCGCTCGCCGAACGAAGCGCAATAGCACATTGCCATTACTCAGACGTCGATCTTCTACGAGAGTGTGGTACTATCCCGGACGGACCGGCCCGCGACTGTAGACAGAGAACTGTCAACAGCGTCGTCCTATCACTAACAACGTTGTTTCGCTAGGCTCTGAGACCAAGTCACCATCTAACATAATAGCTAAAACTTCGTAGTATTTTTTCTGCCTACTACTACCTACTTACGGTATGACCATGGGATAAAAATATAATTATCGCCACCCTTTATTTGACTGTTTTGTTTCACCAGCAGAGTTGCGTTCTCGTTAGATATGATTTATTATTTGAGTCATAGAGTGAACATTTTTGAAGCTAAACTTAACCTGTATCTTAAACCATTAGGCAAGAACCTATTGCCGTCTACTATGTGTATCGTGTGAGCTCTCACGCCGGCACTGGTCGCCACAACGGCACTGATGCGGAGTTGATGGAGAGGGAGAGAGAAACACGTGTTTATTTATTTAAAGAATCAATAAACATTTTTTCTTCCTATACAAACTTTGCCACTCTGTTCCACACCCTTAGGGGTGTAATTTCGTAAAATCCTTTCTTAGTAAATCTCTACGTCATAGAAAGAAACCACTGTCAAATCCGTGTCAGATCCGTTACATTTTCATTATATGTATAGATATAGATAGATATATAGATGTTTTTGTGTGTGAACATCTATCGATTACAAATAAGTTATTACATGCAGCAGCAAGGCAGAAAGCAAAGGATAAAGGTTTTAAATTTGTGTGGGTCAGAAATGGGAAGGTGTTTCTAAAGAAAAATGAAAACTCTGAAACAAAATATGTGCGCGACATGGACTCGTTAGAAAATATGAAGTAGATTAAATTTTATATATTTTTTTCTTTTTTTGTCATTGATTATGCATGTTTTTTATATTATATAATTAAAATTTACTAGTTTAAATGTTTACTATCAAAATATTAGAGGTTTAAGGTCTAAAACTCATATTTTTTATCAAAACCTTTGTACTTCACATTATGATGTAATTATACTTACTGAAACTTGGCTGAACAGTTCAATACTCGATTCTGAATTATTTACTGATAACTACGTTGTGTATCGGCGAGATAGAGAAATAAAAAACGGTGGAGGTGTGTTGGTTGCCGTTTCAAAAATTTATAATTCTGTACGTTTACACTCGAATGAAAGTAACTGCGAGGACCTTTGGATTGTTATTGATATACTAAAAGCCAATAAAAAAATCGAACAGATAGCATTCTGTGCGGTTTATCTGCCACCACCGGTGCATAAAACTACACTGGAGCACTTTATCAAACAATGTAATCTTTTCTATGAAAAATGGACTTCCAAATCTTGTATCATAGGAGATTTTAATTTGAGTTCTATTGACTGGAGTGTAATAAATAATAATGAAAGAAAGTTATCCTTGCCTGCAGCTTGTGAATCACTCATAGACTTTTCTTATGTGAATAATTTACAACAAATTAATAATATTCAAAATAATAGTGGTAAAATTTTGGATTTAGTCTTGACTGATGTTCCATCGTATCTTATTTCTAAAGCGACGGATATTTTATGTCCAGAGGATCCCTACCATCCAGCTTTAGATATAACAATTCCAATTGAAAATATGACCACTTTAAAACTGTATAGATCTAATAGAATCGATTATTATAAAGCCGAATATACTATAATATGTAAATGTCTAGATGAACATGACTGGTATACAGTTTTAGAAAACAAGGATGTTGATGAAATGACACAGATATTTTACGACATTTTATATGAGACTATACAGTGTCATGTGCCTCAACGTAAGATTAGAAGCGGCAGATATCCGGTCTGGTTTAACCGATGTTTGATACGCAATCTTCATAAAAAAGATAAATTAAGGCGTCGACTTAAAATTTATAAAAACCCTTTAGATGAAATTGAACTAAAATTTTTAACCGCAGACTGCAGAAAACTGAGTAAACTTTGCTACAGTAATTATATTAACCATATTGAGGACTGCATTTCAAAGAGCGATAAGGGGTTTTGGTCCTATATTAAAGCAAAAAAGAACCGATCTAGTCCATATCCTTCCATGATGTCGGATGGATTACGTAAAAGTAATGACGGCGAGGAAATAAGTAACATGTTTGCTTCATATTTTGTATCAACGTACACAAACGCTATAGATAACGCTTCTCTTTCCAATATTCTACCATCTGACAATGTTTTAGGAAATAAAAGCTGTTTCACGTCGTTGTACATTGAGCCTGAGGAAATACTTAAAAAGCTTAAGCAACTTGACTCGACAAAGGGAGCTGGGCCCGATGGCATCCCTGCTCACTTTGTCGTTTCATGCGCGACGAGCTTGGTCACTCCACTTCATATAATATATAATGAATCTCTAAAACGTGGATCATTCCCAAAGTGTTGGAAAGTTGCAAATGTGGTTCCAGTTCATAAATCCAGTGACAAACACATAGTAACTAATTATAGACCAATATCAATACTATCATGTATAGCCAAACTTTTTGAGTCTTTAGTTTATACATATATAGAGTCATACTTCCGGCCTTACTTGTCTGACTATCAACATGGTTTCGTGAGGTCCCGCTCCACTTGTACAAATCTAACTGCTTTCGTAGAGACCCTATCGGAAGCTCTGGATTATCATAAGCAGGTGGATGTAATATACACTGATTTTAGCAAAGCTTTCGATAGGGTTTCTCATTCTATGCTACTTGATAAGTTGGACGCATATGGCTTCGCGGGTTCTATGTATTCATGGATCGAATCATACTTAAGTGATCGTCTTTTTAATGTAGTCCTCAATGGTTTTAAATCGGCTAATTATTTAATAACTTCAGGCGTGCCCCAAGGTTCACACTTGGGCCCCCTGTTATTTAATATATTTATAAATGACCTTCCCAATTGCTTTCTATATGCTACACCACTTTTATTTGCAGACGACCTAAAAATCTATAAAACTATAGAATCACATAGCGACATTGATTTGCTGCAGGAGGACCTAAATTTACTGTCTAAGTGGTGTCACAAAAATGGTATGTTATTAAATGCAAAAAAATGTCAGTTTATTAGGTTTACTCGTAAAATAAATGAAATTAAGTCAGTGTATAAAATAAATAATATTCAATTAATGGAAAGTGATTGTGTTTCGGATCTTGGAATCTTGTTGGACAAAAAACTAACTTTTACAGCTCATTTTGAAGTGACAATTAAAAAGGCATCTAGAGCTCTAGGATTCATTATACGAAATGGAAAGGTTTTTCGCGACATACAAACAAAAGTAAAACTATACAATAGTATTGTAAGAAGTGGTTTGGAATATTGCAGTGTGGTCTGGCGCCCGCATTATGCTACTCATATATTAAGATTAGAAAGAATCCAAAAGCGATTCCTCTGGCATTTGTCTTATTCCAGAACATTAACTATAAGAAAAATGTCGTATGGTGATAAACTTATACATTTTAAAATGGACACCCTTGAAAAAAGAAGACAATATTTAGATCTAATGTTCTTATACAAACTTCTTCGTAATAAAATATATTGTCCAGAGTTGCTGGCAAGGCTTAATTTTAGAGTGCCGCATAGATTCCCTCGAGGACAAATCACTCCTCTCTATCCACCACTAAGAAGAACCATATTAGGCTCCACTTCTCCAATTCCTCGTTTGAGTAAGCTTTTGAATCAGTATTGTGACTCTATAGATGTATTTTCAGATTCTCTCAGTCACTTTCGTAAAATTGTACAAACGTTGATTTTATTGTAAATATAATATGGCTTTGTTTTTTTTAATTGTCTAGAATTACTCTTGTTTACTTTCTCTCTTAAAATACTATAGATATATATGCAAGTGGTGTTTGCTTGTTATATAATGTAACCTTTTATAAATCTGTAAAACTAGAAATAAGTGGATGTATTACTGTTACATTTGTTAGCAAACCAAATAAATAAATAAATAAATAAATAAATAGATATATAATTAAAGTACCTAATCAATAGACGTGTATAAAATGATTACAAAAATATAATTATTATACATATCTTTTTAATTAAAGTATTATTAATTCCTAATTACATGTATGTCCCAAAAACTTATAAAAACGACAAAAAAGGCAAAAGAGTGAAGATACTATGAATATCCAGTTCATATTTACTATTTGTTTGTTTAATTTCGCGTTTTTGGTTATTTAACAAAATCTTATTAAATTGTTATTGCGTGACGGTTAGTTGCAGTTGACCATCTCAGCCCAAAAAATTATAACAGCCAAGATAAGAATAAAAACAAATATCGGCAGAATAGACTTACTAGAGGACTTTTGGCGGGAATTGAAAACGTCATGTGGTGCTCTTGTATTATATTCGATAGCTTAGTGTTTGAACGTGTTATATTAGATAATTTTGATGGCATTTTATGTAATGTGATGCGACCGAACTATTGGGATGTTGTGAATATGATATAAAAGTGCTTTACAACGTTTTCGTTTTTCACCAAAATTTACAGAAGATACCATTAACAGTCTGGCCATAGCACTGTTGATTGCGACGATTTGACTTACTGACGGACAATGACTAACCTGAAAACATTAAAGACGCGAAGAAAATTATAACTCGACACTGACAATATTGGCTCGCATAAGTAGCTAATTCCCAATACCTAAAAAGAAGAAGAGTACACTCACTATAAAATAAACCCACCTGGAGGTAATCTGTGTCTATATGACTTTTTGAGCTTATGATTAGGATTGCAGAAAGCTTAGAAGTAGCAAGTCATACCACGAATCTAAATTCGTATAATAGCAATATAGATGAGACACGACGAGACATGACGATATAAGATATGACGTTAAACAGCTACGTCATCATTGCATCTCTCGAGTCTGCAGTACTGGGATAACATAGCATGCGAAAAGTTTAATAACTACTTTATTCTGTAGAATATTAGAATCTAGAAAGAATTAATACTGTAGTATTAATTCTTTCTAGATTTCAAATATCAGAGAAAGTATTAAGACATTTCTATGTCTGAGATTACTTTAAAATATAAATAGTACATATGATTCATCTTAACTAATATATGTTCCTACTAATATACATAAAATATCACCTATACAATACCATTATTTACATACTCACTTGCCGAGTTACCTCAGCAGCCGCTCTCATTAGTATTCTGTCCGTTTATACTTATTTTTCTTTACCGTCTAACAAAATCCTCAGACAATTGATATTTACTGCAATCATAACTATAAACTTACTTGTTTATTAGAGATAAACTTTACGCGATACTTACATAAAGTAATCTGTTGTCTTATCGATATGTTAAGTGATTGGAACGTGATTACATTACCTAAAACAATTATTTTTAAAAAAATTCGTTAACTCTTTACATATTATACGAACGAGCTTCATCCATAGTGGGAGGGAAAAATACTTACTACAAGCATTACTCAGATGGGTTGTAAAGGTTTTATTATGAGTTCTTTCTCTCATCTTGTGATGTTATCTACATCTCTTGCATCTCTTAGTTTTCATAGTCTGGAATTATATGGCTCCTCTGGGTATTGATCAGCGCTATTTCAAGCGAGTATTAATCGTAGTTGCACCAGGCTGGTATAGAAACGAAGAGTTATTTATTGCATGTCCGTTAATTCATAAGTACTACACTTGTGTGTGTAGCATCGATTGTATTTAATACTCACACTAACCATCATTACTTATACGAACATACTTTGTAGGTTTTTAATAGTAGGGTGTAGTTTAATATGAATATACTATGATTTTAAATTTAAATTATGCTATATTTTTTTTTATATCATAACGTTTTAATTTTAAATTAAAATACAATAATCACAAAGTACGAAATTTGATCTGAGCTTGTTCTCTGGTAAAATCCAAAGAAATGCCTGTACAAATTTGATACTTATTTTGGTCAATTTTAATTAAACGTGTAAAATAATAAATGCACTTAAAAAAAAAACATTTATCTTAATTTTTTTTACTGGGAGGTAAAAATATAAAATGATAAAAATAAGTACATAGCTGTTGTATCTCATATTTACTATTACTTTCATATTCTAATATCTAGAGATGTTATAATGACTGTGAAGAATGAAGAACAAAATTATAAACAGTTTTCTCTGTAGTTTACATAACAGTGCTTTTTCTTTTGATAATATATTAGTACCATTTACCATGTGTAATGAATTTGAAGAGTTTTTCATGCTAGCTAACCCGAGCCAGATCGTCTGCGTTTTTTCAGTTCATAATTTAAATCTAATTTCATAATCGAATTATTATCAATTATAATATTTAGCTCGTGTTCGTGTGTCGCTTGTGGAATTTGGTCCGGCCGTCATTATTCTCTTACTCTTATCTCCATTTACTTGGGGTTGATACAATAAGATGTCTCTCGCCCCGCAAAATCGGTCCGGGGTGACGGAAGAGGCGGCGCGTAACCTCATAGACCCACCATGCAAACTCCTCTCTTCGCCGTGCGAGCGGGCCACCGGTACCCGATCTTTGTCTTCGGTGGCCATGACCGGCCGCCTGCCAGACGTCAACCCTCCTTGGGAATATAATTGTTGACCAAACGGCACCAGGTCGTTATAAGGCTCGTAGTCTTTTACGATATCCACGAGGAAAGTAAGGGGTGGTAGTATTCGTAGCCACTACCAAACAGCAAGGAATCTGGCCCGGCTATATTTTTTTATATTGTATTTGAATTTTATATTATATCATGGTTTGAAGAGTCTTCTATTTGTATAACAAAATCATTAGAGAAATAATAATAATAGAAAACCCGTTGTGTTTCTTGATGAAAGATGAGTTCAGTTTTATAATGAAAGATGAGCTCGTGCTCTTTTCAGTAGCGATTATGTTCCGATCCGGTGGTAGATTCATCATTCATCCATAATTGATTTCATTCAGATTAATTTAAAATGTTAAACTGTCAATATAATAGCTGATAAAATTATGTGCAGAGGTATCTCTACGCGAAAGCTACGTGAGTGCTACGTCAATCGCGCGTAGCACTTATAGTTACTAGGGCTTAATGTGGAAAACGCTCATTGTATTGCATATTTGCGTACTGATAAGCTTTATTAAGTCATTAATGTCGTGGTTTAGGACCTAATTATCCGCTGTATTTCTTTCCTCAGACTAATGAGGCGAGTGCGAGGGCCAGTGTTGCTAATTCCTTGACTTCGGTGAAAGTATCACCATAAAATTAGTTTGACAAAATAATAAATTAATAAACCTCTAGGTACATTATGATCTCCTAGTAACTACAACTTGTGAAACGGTATGATGACGTTATTATTTTGACGTCACTCTACAGATTATATGAGTAATTTCACAATTACGTATTAGAAGTATATATACATGTATGTTTTTGTATTGTGCCAATAGCAATGAATTTTGAAAGGTTTCTGAAATTCTAAGAATATAATTGATGATATAAATTGTATGGTTTTATTGTCGTCACATTACATATTGTTTTTCTCTAACATAGTAATACATACATACTTTTTATATAAACTAATAAAAAAAATCACTAACTTTAATAGTAAAAAAGTAATGGAATTTGTTTTTAGGCATTATACAATATTCATATGGTTAATTCGATAACATTCTTATCTCTTATAGAATACTAGGGTACCCCGCCCTTTTGCAGGGCTTAATTTAAATGTATATTAATTACATAATACATAATAAACAATACATTAAATACAAAAGGAAACCACCGCAATAATAATTATTATTCATCCTCTATTTCATTTTCTTCTGGCATACTATTTATACATTGATATATCATCATTATTATATCATTGCTTGGGCAATCTAAAGCTAGAATAAGCCAAGCAAGTAAGCTCAATTCGAGAGCAATTCACATACAATTGGCCGTGGGAAAAACATGAATTTTCTAAATTTATGCCGGCACGACAAGATACTTCAAAAAAAAACATGAATCGATCGCCACCAAACTTTACAGGATTCTTTGCTGGGTTAATCTAAAGATTACCTAAAAAAATCATTAAAATCGATCGAGCCGTTTCGGAGTCTATAAGGAATAAACATACATACGTTCTCTTTTATAGAATATAGTAGGTAATAACTGTATAGCATGCAGTAGGTAATACTCAAAATATTGTTCACGTAAAGTTAAAAATAAAAATAACAAAATATAACTAAATTCTTTTTTTATATTAAAGTATATGTAAAAAATTTTTTAATTATATTAGGTTAATAGTGATACGTCACTAATGCACATCTACAGATTTCCATAATAAGGGAGAAAGGCTTTCGTTTCATTCACTTTAGCGCTGTCTCGTTTCTACCTGTTATTAATCGTTCAGTGTATCTATCCCATTCTCTCTCATATCAAGTGCATATTTCAGTCTGGGCAACTACGGTTCTACATCTATTCATATCCTTTCTCTGCTGTCTCCCTGGTATACAAACTCTGTAGCCACCCCCAACGCGCTGTCACTTTTCTTGATGTTGTCGTTATTGCTGTTCTCTTGGTCTTTCTTATAAAAATAAAGTTATATTTCATTTTTATAACTTACAAAAGACGTTTATGCCAACTCGTTTTTTATCAATTACAACTTATATAAATAAAATGTACTCAGAATCACAGTTTGAGCATTGCACAAAAAAGGATGGACGGAAGGACGGCTCGTGGCTCCAACACTCATCGTATTAAATCGCCATTAGAATCCTAGACGTCCGTGATCAAATTGACGCCTGTGGCCAAAAAATATTATCATGTTTTTCAATCAAAAACTGACATGGTTAAGTCGGTATCTTAACGATTATGTCAACTGTAAACGGGAGTATCACGGGCGGACTTGGACGTGGGCACCGTCCTTCTGTGACCATGAACACTGTAAAGTGTTCAAAACGTCAGAAAATTAAAAACCAAATACAAACGCGATAGAATCCGTGAAGCTAGTTTTATTTCAAATGTAAACTCGTGTACTCGCGTAAACTTTGGAAATAATCATGTTTTAGTAAATCGGCACGAGCGTTTGGTGATAGTGCTCACTTGACTGGTGATAATTTGAACATGGAAGAGTATCTTGTTAATTCTAACTAATATTGTAATACCACGTGTATTGTGTTGAAGGGATAAAAATAGCTCATTTTTGCGTGTCTTAGTTGTTAGCCTCAGACGGCTACGACAACTTTACCCGGACTGTGGGTGGTAAAAATAGAATTGATGCCATCTTTTTACGTCGTAAAAATCAGCTAAGGGTCTTACTAAGAGAGTGGGCATCAGCACTCTTCTGGGAAACATGTGTATACTTATATACATACCTCATTGCATTCACCAACTGGCCTGAAAAATGTGGCGATTACGGCACTATACTTACATTTGTGGGGACGAGCTTGGTCCAGTAGTGGAGCGAGAAGTGGGAATATTATAAGTGGGATTGTAATTTTTTTGCCTGTTATGCTGCGGCATGCCTCAATTGATTTAATAATTGCGTTGGGAATACGAGGACAAAAATATAGTCTATGTTACGTCTTTGATAATATAGCTTCACATTGATGATTTTTTTTTATTAAAGATGCAAATATTTTTATAAATCTTTATGTGGTTTAGGCATGAAAGCATAACAAACAAAATTAATAAGCTCACATTCGCATTGATTAAGTTAGGATTAATGACAGTTAAGTAGTTCCAAATACATATACAAGCTACCAGGTTACTAGAAGTGAAAAGGTAAAATTTACAAGTATTTATATATCTATCAATAGTATGTACTAAGTAGGAATACTTTCACTCTCTTCTTGTATTGAACGCAAACAAATGTTATGCTTTGTGTTTCATCGGTTCTCTCAATCACGTTGTAGATAGATGTAAATAATGACATCAGCGAAGGAGAATGAATGACATCACAATGCAATACCGATATTGGCGTTTACCAAGCCGTTTGTACTAGGATATCAGAGTGCAGTAAGAGACAGGATAGCAATGAAAATTTAATTTTTAAAAAGCGTATAATTATAAAATAAAGTATTTCGTTTTGTATAATATACATGAGGTTAGAGAGTTTGCTATCCTCATTTATCTTGATGTCCTGGTAGTTGTGAAAGGCAGCTGGTGTACCGTTTTAAAAGGGGTGATTATGATCAAGGCCCATCCTATCCGAGTTATAAAGAGTAACGGAATGGCAGCGTAAAATACTGTAACCTGATACATTATTAAGCGTAAAAACTAAGCGTTAATAAAAAAAAAAAATGAAAACAAACCTTATATATACGTATATTTCACTCTTTTATATGTTTAACGTTATATTATACGTAATGCTATTATATGTTAATCGTATTTGTCCTCATGATTAGTGCAACCAGAAATCTATATACATACTAGCGGACCCGGCACACTTCGTTCCGCCTAACAGTTAATGAATGAGATAGCGGATTTCGATTAATTTAAAATTATTAAGTTATTTTTAGCTGTGTGGTGGCGGTACAAATACTACCAACCGTTACTTTGGTCGTGGATGTCATATAAGACGACTAAGAGCCTTATAACAACCTCGGCCAACTCCATGTGATGCCCTTTGGTCCACAATTACATTCCTAAGGAGGGTTGACGTCTGGTAGGCGGCCGGTCATAAAACTATTGCCAATAACTTTTACAATATGTACTATGAAAGAAGAGTACATATTGTATCGACCCCAAGTAATTGGGATAAGAGTCTCCTACTCTTATCCAACTATTATAATCAAGCATAAATATGAATAATATATAAATTCAAATAATCAAGTATTTTAATAACGTGCCAGCAAGACAAAGAATTACCTTATGTTATACGACATTTTCATTCATATGCGTTGAAAGTAAACTAATTGTTGATCTCTGAGATTTGTTCGATGATTTCGCATTGTCAACAGCACGGCCTGCCTCGCTTTACTCTTGTGATTAAGAAGCACGGAGTTGGGCCATATTAACGCGGCGGTCTTCCCATGCAATAAATTGTTCTTCTGCCGTGGTTACGTTCGTTATGTTTCGAATTCTAACTGCGTTACGGTTTTGTTGGTAACTATTTGATTTTATTGGTCGCGGCATTGTTGATGACAATATAGACATAATATGTTTTATTATAACAATATTCGTAAAAATTCGTAACACTCGCACAAAACGAATTCTGACCGGTCTTGCATGCCACGCGAAGCGTTGAGGTCTTGCTCTACTCTCGATATATGAAAATCAAGCACTTTTTTAAAAAGCAATTATTCTGTTTAAGGTAAGAAAATAGTTGATTAAAAAAACGTCGGATAAAATATGCCGGATCTGGCAAGAATACGACCGTAAAAATTAATGTATCAACATATTTCTCTTTTTAAAAACTTCATAATCGCAACGCGCGGTTTCCTTTCGAAAATGGCTTGATAATTCTTTGTCGTTTAATTGCAATTAATAAAAAACTAAACTGCTTAGTCTTTAGTGTATGTATACCTTATGAAAATTGGGTTTTGTTCGTCCATTCGGACAGGCAAAGGAAATAGATCCCATACAGCCTATTGTAAACAAACAGCTATGTTTAGTACTGCGTCGAGAATGGCACGAAATTATTTTTCTTTTTCATTTATGGCATTGACTAATAGTAAATGATAAATAAATTAATGAAAAATTGTCACATGTCTGTTAACTTTAGTATCTTAAAAATATTGCATTTTTTTTGTTTCTCTAATTTTTTGAAGTGAAACTTTTTTATCGACGTTTGGGAGAAATTTTATATTATAACGTTTTTCTGTTACGCGCCATATTTATTTTGAAGTGTAAAGTGTGTGGGAGGGTTATCGTTTGGTGATGGAGTAAGAATACAATTCGCCACCCCCTATCTTAAACGTGGGTGATCGTAAGAGATGACTAAGGTAAGGGATATAAAACGCATTTTTTTTTTGGGACTAATCCCACCACACATTCCCACCACAGTAACTCCTGTAAGCCAGGATCCATAATGGTCTCCATATAAGACACCGAGGTTTGACCCTCGGGAAGTCCCGGAAAACGCTTTTAACTGTCTTGGAACCCGCAACAAATTTAATTAGAGAAGAAAAACTGGAGGAGTTGAAAAAATTTGACTTCCCTCCTATGCAAAGCGGGAGACATGAAGCAAAAATTGGCTAATGGGCCAATAGATAAGAGGATGTACTGATACGTGAAGTGCAGCAGTACAGCACCACGGATATGGCAACGCTTATGTGGCCTATATGTGAGCCCTAACATTGATTGCAACAGTAGGTATGGCAGAAGCGCCTGAACGCACGGAAATTTTCTCTAGTTGATACTAGGTCTGTATAATATACTACCCCAGACGTGATTTTCAGACTGTCTAACATGAGATCGCGCTCGTTACGCCAAAGACTGCACTCCCAGAGGATGTGGTGAGCTGTTTGCTCAAACTCGCAATTAGATGTAGAACATTGACAAAATGGTGAAGCTACAATTTTTAAATAAAATAATTTAAAATTCCCATGACCAGTGAGAAATTGTGCTACAAAGTGGTTAATTTCCAACCATATTTTCTCTAAACGATCTCGAATAGATGGGAAGAAAAGATATAAATGACGACCCTTAGTTGATGAGTCCCACCTTTCCTGCCATTCGGTCAGGAGCTTTTTGTACACGACGGATTGCGGTGCGAAAAGTCTGGTAATTTTAATACGATCGCGTGGTAGAAGAAAATCGGTGCTCATGTTTTCCCTGGTAGAATAATACATTGACGCGCGCCTTTGTATCTCCAAGTCGACCAGAAGTAAACCTGCAAGCACTGGCAAGGCTTCGGTACTAACTGTTCTGTATGCCTTACATAAGAATATTAGTGCTAATCGTTGACGTTGAAGTAGTTTACGACGTGCTGCGCCTATCGTAGTTCTGTCGGCCCAGGCTGGCGCGCCATAACATATACACCCCAGATATGTGGCTGTATATATGATTTTAAGCGTATTAAAACGTAGGCCCCACGTGGACGTGGAGATTCTAGTGAGTGCGTAAAAATTCCGTTTCGCCTTTTCTCCTACAATCTTAATATGTTCAATGAACGAGAAGTTTTTTTCTAATACCAAGCTAAGGTAACACACTGATTCTTGATATATAACGCATATAACATCTTTGTAAGAGAAGGAAAACTTGAAACAAAACCCTATACCAACATGTCTGACCAGCGTAGTGTAGTAGGTCAATTTCCCTCCCATTATAGTGGAGGCGCGAGCCCAATAGTGGGACATATATGACCTGAGATTATAAGCGCACGAAAGTAGAGAGAGAGGTGGGGAGAGAAGGAGAGAGGCAGAGAGGGAGAGAGGCAGAAAGGGAGAGAGACAGAGAGAGAGAGAGAGAGGGAGAGAGACAGAGAGAGAGGGAGAGAGAGGGAGAGGGAGAGAGACAGAGAGAGACAGAGAGAGAGAGATAGAAGGAGAGAGACAGAGAGAGAGAGAGAGAGCGAGACAAAGAGCGAGAGAGAGGGATTGAGGGAAAGGGGTAGGGGTGAGAAGGAGAGGGAAGGAGAGGGGGGCAGGGGGAGGGAGAGAGAGAGAGAGAGTAGTTAGCCAAAGTGTCACTTCTGACACTACTACTCTCTCTCACACGTACGTACGTTATACGCACGCATAATTTTTTGTTTTTTTTAAAGTGCTATTTTATTTAATATCTGATCTTACTTAATAAAATAATTAAGGCGCTTTATTTATCGTGCATATTATAGCATTGACTAACAGTAAATGCTAAATAATATAAAAATTATAAGGAAAATCCAATAGTGCACCTATTGGATTTTCCAAATTATAATTTTAACAATTCGCGGTATTTTCTAAACAAACCATTAGACCACGTAATGACGTGAGCTGTCAGTTGCCATTGGTTACATCATCAACAAATGAACGTTTAGAATTTATGTTTTATTAATTTTCTTTTTTTTGTTTATTAATATCATATTTCAATATCCTATATCCTATTCCCGACGATAACAAACTCAAAAACATAAAAATCATAAAAATTGGTGCAGCCGTTCTCGAGTTATAAGTGTTGTAACTAACATAACTTTCTTTTATATATATAGATATATAAAAGAAAGTTGTGTTAGTTACAACACTTATAACTCGAGAACGGCTAAACCAATTTTTATGTTTTTGAGTTTGTTGTCGGGAATAGAATATAAGATATAAAAATATGATATTGATAAAAAAACATTAAAATAACATCAGTTCTAAACGTTTATTTGTTAATGATGTAATAAAACGCAACTGACAGCTCACGTCATTACGTGGTCTAATTAATGGTTTGTTTGGAAAATACTGCGAAAAGTTGAAATTAAAGATCGGCCAGTGTTCGTTTTGTGCGAATGTTACGAATTTTAACGAATATTGTTATAATAAATGAAACGAATATATATTGTCATCAACAATGCCGCGATCAATAAGATCAAATCTAGATAGATTATAGATTTCAAAACATCACGAATGTTCCTACAGCAAATATATATAAAGAAAATAAATTTATATAAAGAAAGAAAATAAACTGTCATTAATTTCTGGAGAAAATTCATAATATTGTTTTTCATCATGCCATATTTAATTCCTGCCATAATCTGTACTTTTATGCCTATTACTTGTACAAAATAATTTCGATGTTTTACATCTGCCAGCAGTCACGTGATTGCTTATTTTTTTCTGTATAACCAGATTTGGTAAATGCTCATTAAATTATCATAAAGATCGCTGGCCATCGGGCCAGCTGTAGCCAACGCAGTACAAAACATCCTAAGATTCTATTGTATAAGAGTTAGTTAGTTTCTATCAAGCCTGTATCCATATGGAATTTCCAGTTCTATTTGATTAGGATTGCAGAAAGCTTAGAAGCAGAAAGTGCAGCAAATATAGGAAACAAATCACGGATATATAGCAAGTATAAATGAGTGACGTTGTTATAGTTACGTCATCATTTTATCGCTCTCGTCTGCATTGCTAGGATCATAGCATTTGAAGAGCTTATTATGTAGCTAGTGTTACAAATGTTATTAAGCAAACATATATAATAGGAGCACTCCAAGTATATATAAATAGTAGTTGAGTGACGTCGAAATAATTACGTCATTTTTCTATCGCTTGAGTTTGCGGTACTAGGAGATCAGAGCACATGTGAACCTAATAGCTAACTAGTTTAACAACGTTATTTCTCTTGATTTTAAATATTAGAGAGAAATTAGAGAAAGAGCTCTATGTTTAATTCTACTTCATCTTCGTCAACCTATCATCAAAATCATCACGCTTGGCAGGTGTGGTAGTTATCGTATCTATTCTTATAATTTTCTTCTTAGCCAATATCGACCAAAGAAGGTGGTATTCTAATCTGCCACCATACATATTAATATGTATTACAAAATTCCAAGGTATATAGTCTTTGGTAATTTTTATTTGAAACTTGACTTATTAATGTATAATGAAATAGAACTTAAACTTGAGAATAATATCAACTTTAACTATAAACTTATATGAAACTGGTAATAGTAAAATAAAGCAAAACTGAAGTTAAAATGGGGTGTTCATAAGACTTTGTTTTGCTAATTTAATATTTAACAAGGCGTAATTTACCTACTTATATTGGATGCCATTAAAAATATGTAATGCCAAAAAATTCTAGGTATAGTGAAGACTGCAGAGATGGCGTAGTTATTAAGATAATATACCGTATCAGTGCTCTAACTTCGATTGCCACACGGGACAGTATTTTTTGCGATCCACAAATTATTGTCCACACACAAATTACACATAGACTCATTGAGTGTAATTTGTGTCCGTTTAATTATATGTTTATAAAGTATCCCGCAATATAAAGATTATATTGCTAGCGCCAGGATGTGGTCTTTAATTTTTTTAAAAAGAAAACTATTCAATATCTACATAAATGTGTTGAATTAATAAGATTAATTATAAAATAATTAATAGGACGGGAGACAGCTAGTCATTTATATATATATATATATATATATATATCTTATATCTTTAAACGAGCAATTCTTGTATATATATATATATATATGTGTATATATATATATATATATATATATATATATATATATATATATATATATATCTATATATATATATATATATATATATATATATATATATATATATATATATATATATAGATATATATATATATATATATATATATATATATATATATATATATATATATATGTATATAATCTGGATCTCGGAAACGGCACCAACAATTTTCATGCAATTTGGCATATAGAGGGTTTCGGGGGCGATTAATCGATCTAGCTAGGTTTTATTTCTAGAAAATATTGTTTTGTCTGTATTTTCAGGCAATAAAAAATATAATTTTACATTGGCGGAAAATTATTGACATATGAAGGCAAATTTTGACGCTGTCATTAAGAACAGACATAGCTCAGTTAGAACATAAAGTAGTCTAATCCCAACAAAACAGAGCACGGTTCGGTTTCCCTTTTTTCATTTTTTGCCTTTTTTATTTTTTATTTTATTTTATTAATTACTAACATTTGCCCGCGTCTTCGTCCGCGTAGAAGACGAAAATGGTTCTAATATTTTTTTTTTGGTTTTTTACATTATTTATTTTATTATAATTTATATTTAAACATAATAATTTATTATTATGTTTAAATGTTTGTGTACTTATAATATATCTTTATTATAGTGCAGGGTATTAAAAAGTCTAATAAACATGACAATAAAATGAAATTTTGGTATATATTATGGACACGAGGCTTTTTTCTTAGGAGGCTACGTTTTGAACAGCTGCGCTCATTGACCGACGACCGGTAACGAAAAGGCAGTGTGTAGCCCCATAACCCACCGTGTTTTGCTTCGAAATTAGGTCGACTTCTGGTACCGCTTCCTTGACATCTGTGGCCAGCCCGACGGGTTATCCTTTCGGGTATCATCACCATAGACGCCCCGGCAACAAACAACTGTGATGCCGAAGCGTCGCCCTCACGAGGCTGACCTTTCTACGGGTTACGGACTAATACCCGGTCCATGCACCCGCGACACTACACCAACTACAGTACTTCTTTGTGAACAATATGTTTTGTTTTTCTTTCGGATTGAAATGATAATTACCAGGCTACTCTCTGAGTTTACTCTGAAGTATGTCACATACAACTGCCCATGGGAGAAGCAGCTTTCTCTCAAGTCTACTCCCGCTACCTTAAGAATTTAACCTCGACCTTTGTTTACGGTCATTGCGAAGTAGACTTTGATGGCAAACTGCTCTCTCTGAAATTCGAAGAGGTATTTGGAGAATCTTAGAATGTTTTTTCTTGCAAACGTTGTATAATTTTGGCGCGTCAGCTCTCAATTTTAAGATGTGAGCTGGGATACCGGGAGGCTTTGGTGTATTCAGGAACTCGACCGGTTGTTTAAGGCGGGGTTTATCACTTATTCAAAGGATTTACTTTGATATTTGACCCTTTCGAATGTTTTCAAATATTTGCAAGTAAATGGTTTAAAGAAATCGAAACGACCGTAGTAGCGCACATAGGTACGTCATGGCGTCTCACGACCCATCTGATCAGCATCAATATGCTGTCTCTGTGCCGTATCTTATTGATTGTTCCTAATATAACTCATCCTTTCCGTCTCGATTTTTGCAAATATAATAAACAAAACTTCGCTGTCCGTCCGTCCGTCTCTCTGTCACCAGGCTGTATCCCATGAACCATGATAGTTGGACAGTTGCAATTTTCACAAATGATGTATTTCTGTTGCCGCTATAATGACAAGTACTAACAAACAAAGTAAAATAAATATTTAAAGGGCTACAATACAACAAACGTGATTTTTGCTCCTTTTTGCTTGATATTTTTTTAGTTTCTATTTTTATTTTTTGCCTTTTTGATTTGTTTTTTCATTATTTTATTATATTTAAATATATCTTCAAAAAGCACATTAAAAAGAAAATACCGAGCATGGCTCGGTTATCCAGATATTATATACTTATATAGTTTATTAGTGATAGAGCCACACTGTTAACTGTTTTCTATATACACCCATGGGCGGTCCGTCTGGGGTTACCACACTCTCGTAGAAAATCAACGTCTGAATCACTGGCAATATGCTGTTGCGCTTCCTCCCTCCGGTATTGATAGCACTATTTCAAGGGAGTATTAATCGTAGATGCACCAGGCTGTTATACAAACGAGGAGTTATTTATTGCACGTCCGTTCATTGACAAGTATTATCTATTATACTTGCGTACGAAGAATCGATTGCATTTAACCCTTACAGTTAACATCTGAGGATAAGAAACATACCAACAGATTATATTTTAAATGATTGTGATTTTTTTTTTATATATTATATTAAATAAAGACCAGTTAAGACAGTACGGAATATGATCTGCACGTGCTTCATAAATATTCTATGTATTATACTAATTTGTTACCTGTTTAGATTAATATGATTTTAATTAAACGAGCAGAAGCGGAACAAAAATGTTGCTATTCTAAAAATAAATTTTAGTTTCTACATAGATACCTTTTCATTGATTAATAAAGTCATTTTAGTCTCCCAATTGTTTATCATGACAAAATCATCAACTGCTTGCTCTGTGGTCTATACTATTACGTTTTCTTTTGGGTGAGTTACGGTCGGCGCACTCCTCGCACCACTCCGTCCGGGGCGATAGAGGGGCGTAAGCATGCACACCCGTAACCCACCCGTGGTACGTCGCCTTCGTCGTTGGGGCGACCACCGGAGCAGAGTGACTTGACGTCAGTAGTCAGCTCGATGAAATACCCTCTGAGGAGTATCCTCTCCTCGACCGACGGCGACGTCCCCCGACCGACGTATATTATTACGTATAAAATGTCTGGTGCTACGCATGCGCTACGAGATTGCTACGTCATTTGTGCGTAGCAGTGTCGTAGCTACTAGGATTTTGTTACTAGGGTTTTGTTACTAGGGTTTAATGTGGAAAATGCAAACTGTGATACCTATTTGCGAACTGATTCGTGATTTTAGTTTGAATATACCACCCACACACGTTTTATTTGGAGCCTTATACTTGGCCGTATGACCTCTGCCCGACTATTGAGCAGAATTGTTTGCTTGACATGAAAGTATATCATAATACTTGTTTGAAATTAAAAAGCCTCTTGATATATTATGGTCTCCTAATAACTAGAACTTGTGCAAAGGTATGATGATGTTATTATTTTGACGTCACACAATGCGACTCGCAGATTGTAAGAGCAATTCATCGCTGCGTACTAGGAGCGCATATTCTTGTCTTGTGTCGCATGTCTTGTGTTGTGCAAATTCCAAGAAATATTGAAAGGTTTCTTTAGTAATGTTTCTTTTTGTTTCTCCATCCCACATAGGGATTGGGTATTGGCATCGCCTCATTTGCCAGTGTCAAGTTCTTTTCGGTAATCTTAATACAATTTTTGTATATTTTGCTTAAAAAGGATTTACATTACACTATTGTCACATTACACATTAGTCTAGAATCTTTGTACTTTCTATCAACATAGTTACTTTTCAATAATTTAATTTTAAAAATATTAAATATTGAACTTCACTAAAATTCTAAAATTAAAGAATTAATTTATTGTAATTATTACAGTATTGTACATACATACATATCATCACGCCATATCCCTTGCAGGGTAGGCAGAGAGAACAGAGTGCCAGAGAACTCTATCTCTGCATACTTCACTCGCTTCCTCAACATTCATAATTCTCTTCATACACGCTCGCCGGTTTCGGAGACTCTTGACTCCACCTTCCTTCAGTACATGACCGATCTGGTCTAGGTAGGTTAGTCTCGGTCTCCCTCGGTACCTACATCCTTCCACTTTCGCATTGTATATCTTCTTAACCAGGCGTTCGTTCGGCATTCTTTCCACATGTCCGAACCATCGGAGCATTCCCTTTCACATCTTTACACCAATACTCTCTTTCATACCTACTCGCTCTCTTACGTCGTCGTTACGAATGCGGTCGGTCAGCCTAACTCCACAGATTTTCCGCAGAGATCGCATTTCGACCGCATTAATTTTACTATCATACTCTTTTCTGCATACCCAACTCTCGCTTCCATACAGTAATGTTGGGACAAGCACTGCGTTATGTATTGCTACACGTGCCTTCTGGCTGAGGTGGTGGCTGCCGAGAAGTTGCCCCAACGCTCCGTTCACTCTATTTCCCGCATTCACTCTTCGCTCTATACAGTATTGTATTATACAGTATACATTTTATATGGTCAATTCAAAAATCTTGGTTTCTAAATATATTAACAAATTCATTATTAACATATATTTATATTTGACAATTTACGCATGTATGCTTAAAATATAATTAAAATAATATCATATAAAAATAAAATAATTAAATTAAGATTTTCTGTTAATTAGATTTATATTTCAGAAAAATAAGATGTCATAAATATTATATATAATAAATATAAAACTGAGTTCCATAAAAGCTCTATATATTAAAATATCGTTACCATATATTTACTAATAAGGGGAGGCTTTCATTTCATTCACCTATCGCTGTCTCGTTTTTACCCATTGCCTATTGTTCAGTGTGTACATCTATCCCGTTTTCTCTTATCGACCACATATTTTAGGTACAGTAACTGCGATTCTATTCAAACTTATATCTTTTCTCGGCTGTTTTCCTGGTACATGAACTCTGTAACCACCCCCAACACGCTGTCATTTCGTGATTTTATAAAATTATGAAACCCAATCGTCAATAACGACGATTCTTCTTTTATCAAATTCTCTTCTTTTATCAAATTTACCAATGTAAATTTGATAAAAGAAGTTATATTTTTACCATGTTATGGTATTTTATGGCATGATTATATAGATTTTTAATGACTACATTTAGCATTTGTTTTATTTTATACATTAAATAAAATAAATGTATTAAATATTTTTCGGGCAACGTTGGAAAGCGTTCGGGAAACTGAAGAGGATCTTCACGGCGAATAGTCCGCAGTGTCTAAAACAAAGGTCTATAATAGAGATGGGCGTTTTCAGATTTTTACGCAAACCAAATTTGATTTCTGATATTGAAATCGATTTCAAAAACCGCGATTTCTGATATCGAAATCAATTTCAAAAAGCGGAGCTTATTTACCTTAGTTTCGATCGATATTCGATGGTTTTAGTTATTTTAGCGTAGCAAACGAAAAGCGCAAACGAACGAACGCATTCACAATATTTTTCTATAATTTCTTTGTTGATTGGATTTAAGTGTACGATTTTCCTTCATGCTTAATCTAGGCTTAACTAGAGTAGGTACTAGACTAGCAAAAATGTTTTGTTTTGGATATGATACAAAACTTTCTGGCGTATTTAAAAATCGTCATATTTACAATGATTTCATGATTATATTATATAATGTACATTTTTTTGTATGGTTTTTTTCTTACCATTTTACATTTAATAGTTATTTCTTATTTATCATCAAATCGTATGTATGATACTAACATACGTTAGTATAGCATTGAAACATAAAATACCTACCTAATTATATAGTTCACGAGAACACAAAAATAACATTACGCGCACACCGCACGCGATGCACACTTGACCTTGGTGACAACCAAGGTCAAGTGTGCATCAAAAATCTCCAATAATTCAAAAAAACTATTTAACAAACACAAAACTTAAACTATCATTAAGTATTGTGTAATATTATCATGGAAGTAGTTGCATTCTGATATAGATCTTATTCTCTGACCCTTGTAATTCTGTTTCGTTTCAATCTGCCATTCTTAGTTTCTTAGAAACCACAAAAATCTAAAACTTATGGCAATTCGCTTCATCTCTTTCACTGCACTAAACGATCGCTTAGTTAGAATGAAAGGAGGCGAATTTTAATGAAATTCGCTTTCTCTCATTCTAACTAAGCGATCGCTTAGCGGAGTGAAAGAGTTAGTAAGTTTTCAAATATTGGTTTGGTTTGCAAAACTAGCAATAGAAAACGATTGCGCGATGATTAGATTTATATTAGTTTGTGTTTTCGTCGTTTTGTTTTGATATGTCGTGTTGATTTAGTTTCTGTCGAGATACGTTTTCTAAAATCAGTTTGTATAGTGTAGAATATCGATACGATACGATTTCTGACTGAAATCCGATTTCAGATTCGTTTTGATATATCGGACGCATACCTAGTCTATAACCAGTGTGTGTTACCAGCGATGACATACGGCACTGAAATGTGGTCTCTAAATGTTGGCCTCATCAAAAGACTCAAAGCTGCTCAGCGTGCTATGGAAAGGGCTATGCTCGGTATTTCTCTACGTGACAGAATCTGGAATACGGAAATCCGTAGAAGAATGGGTGTAACCGACATAGCCCGAAGAATTAGCACGTTGAAGTGGCAATGGGCAGCCCACATCGCTCGACGAACTGACAACCGTTGGGGAAGAAAGTTTCTCGAGTGGCGACCACGAATCGGACGGCGCAATGTAGGAAGACCCCCACTAAGTGGACTGACGACATTATCAAGATCAGAGGAAACCGCTGGATGGAGGTGGTGCGGGACCGTGTTGAATGGCATTCTCGTGGGGAGGCCTATGTCCAACAGTGGACGTTTACGGGCTGATAGATATATAGATTAAATATTTTTTAAAAACAAATATATTATTTTTTGCCTTTTAGTTAAAAATTAACCAAAAGGCAAAAATAATCTACTACCAAAATAATAAGCGTGTTTAGACTCTCGGTTTGCGGGCTGTTAAATTTAAGACGCTTTGGTTTCGGTACCAGATTTTATTCAGGTGATTTTTGATAAAAGACAACACATGTGTGTACTAAGGAAATAAGTCCTTGTATTGCCGGGGCCTCAGTAATTAGGAGCAGGTAGATGGTAGTAAAAAGTAAAAAAGCTTTTATGTTACTTGAATTTTACATTTTATATTTAATTTCGCCTTATTTTTGCTAGAAAAGTTGAGAGGTGAATGTAATCTGCCGTTTTCAAGAGACGGTCATATTGAATTTAATGTCATGTAACTAACTTTATCATTTTCTACTTTTTGAGACATTTCATTTCATACCCGAATTATTTAAAAATAAAAATGAAAAGCCACCAACTCGGAATAGTGGTCATATCTAATTTAGTGTTATGTTTATTAATTATTGTTTTCTACTAGTATATATTTAGTTAATTATTACACGTAGAACAGAAACAAAAAGATGTCTTTCTTATAATTTTAGGATACAAAATAAGTAGGTTACGGTCAAAGTGGGGGTTTTTTGGCGGGAATCTAAAACGTCATATGGTGCTCTTGTATTATATTCGTTATCTTAGTGTTTTAACGTGTTATATTACATAATTTTGATAGCATTTTATGTACTATGAAGCAGCGGAACTACTGGGATGTAGTGAATATCATATAAAAGTGCTTTACAACGTTTTCGTTTTTCATCAAAATTCTCACAAGATACCATTAACAGTGTGGCCATAGCACTGTTGATGGCGACAATTTAACTTACTGACGGACAATGACTAATCTGAATACACTAAAAACTTGAAGATAATTATAACTCGACACTGGCAACAATGGCTCATTTAAGTAGCTGATTGCCAATACATAAAAATAAGAACAAGAAGTAGGTTAACTACGGTAGTACGAGAACATTTTAGAAATAGTGTATTATTTAAGGCTCTAGATATATTATGAATTCCTAGTTACGTCGACTCATGAAACTATACGTTGACGTTACTTACTGTTTTATCGTCAAACTCTTTCGCTTTTTTATAGTAGTTAGTTATTAATAAGTACTTAAAACGTATAATTTTGTTTTTGTGTCATTGCACTTTCTTTCTACTACTACTCGATGTTTTGAATAGAGCTTCCTAGGTGGTAAGACCTAGGAATATCATATATTGTAGTATATACTTGTTGTACCTGGCTCTAGGTCAGAGGGTTTTCTGCAGTTTTGTGGATCTGGAGAGAGCATTTGACACGGTTGTACGAAAGGAACTTTGGGACATTTTACCGGAGTATGGTATTAGCGGTAAACTGCTACAGGCTGTGCAGTCCAGTTACATGGGCTGTAGAGCCTGTGTGCAGCTGGATGATGGAATGTCGCCTTGGTTTGATGTCAATATCGGCGTTAAGCAGGGGTGCGTTCTGTCAGCCAGGCTGTTTATCATATATCTGGATAAATGTCTCCAAAGGTTGAACGATATGAATGTGGGAGTCCAGATGGGTGACTCAGTGGTCACTGCTCTGCTTTATGCAGATGATGCAGTCCTGCTGGCACAGTCAGCGACTGACCTGCAGACCCTAGTCGACACAATGACAGAAGATTGTAAGAAAAGGGGTCTACGTGTGAATGTGAGCAAAACCAAAATAATGGTCTTTGAAAGAGATAAAACCAGAACAGATGTAAGAGTAACAATAGGTAATGATGTACTAGAGCAAGTGGATGAATTTGTATATCTTGGATGTGGATTTAGGCGAGATGGAAGGTACACCACTGATATAGAGCGAAGAGTGAATGCGGGAAATAGAGTGAACGGAGCGTTGGGGCAACTTCTCGGCAGCCACCACCTCAGCCAGAAGGCACGTGTAGCAATACATAACGCAGTGCTTGTCCCAACATTACTGTATGGAAGCGAGAGTTGGGTATGCAGAAAAGAGTATGATAGTAAAATTAATGCGGTCGAAATGCGATCTCTGCGGAAAATCTGTGGAGTTAGGCTGACCGCATTCGTAACGACGACGTAAGAGAGCGAGTAGGTATGAAAGAGAGTATTGGTGTAAAGATGCGAAAGGGAATGCTCCGATGGTTCGGACATGTGGAAAGAATGCCGAACGAACGCCTGGTTAAGAAGATATAAAATGCGAAAGTGGAAGGATGTAGGTACCGAGGGAGACCGAGACTAACCTACCTAGATCAGATCGGTCATGTACTGAAGGAAGGTGGAGTCAAGAGTCTCCGAAACCGGCGAGCGTGTATGAAGAGAATTATGAATGTTGAGGAAGCGAGTGAAGTATGCAGAGATAGGGTTCTCTGGCACTCTGTTCTCTCTGCCTACCCTGCAAGGGATATGGCGTGATGATATATATGTATGTATGTACTTGTTGTACCTGTGTTTCACCCGCATTAGTCACTGTTCATTACCGTCCCCCACTGACCTAGGATGCGCAGTGGAAGGGAACACCGGGCCAGTGAGGGTAACAAATGGGTAATAACAATGGCTTGCGATTACCCAAGGCTATTTAAAGTTCTGTTAAATAATAGTACAAAACCCGATAATTGTAAAACTTACAAGTAGGTAGCGCGGAGATAGCTATAACGTAACCTAACTCAGCGTTCGGTCTGGCCAGACAAATAGAACCTAACTGAGGGGTCACTTAGCTTTGTATCCAAAGGCGCGGCGACGACAGCAGCCTCACATACTACTTGCATACACAACTTATTATAAATGTTCACGAATATATAGTTCTAATCAACTCGCGTACATTAACGGCACACAAAACAAAAGGTGGCGCGCGATATTATAAATACTAAGAATTCACGGCTTTAGTTAACAAAAGGCGTAGCAACTACAAAAATATATGCATACGCGACCGTTACTTCCAACGCAAGTTTTTGCCGGCTCCGAGCCAACCGCGAACCAAAAAATTGTGAACTACCCTACATGTTATTAATTAAACTCTAATAAAAATGTTTGGTACCGAACATCTACCCGCCTCGGACAGGTCTACCTGGCCGCTAATCAATTGGTAAACGGGACAATGTTGCTAGCGCTCTCTTTAGTACCGAACCGTCCACCTGAACCTCAGCAAAACGAGGCACACCATCTGCGCCATATACTAAATTTAAAATTCGCCCTCTACGCCAGCACAGTGGCGGCAAATTGGTATCTTTTACCAAAACGAGGTCACCAACACGAGGTGGATTCGTCTTGTCAGTCCACTTAACACGCTGCTGGAGAATATGAAGATATTCTAAGCTCCAACGCTTCCAAAAGCTTTGAGTAAGCTGTTGGACCAACTCAAATCGCGAGAGACGACTTGGTCTCACATCAACAAAGGGGTACTCAGGCAAAGCATTAAGTGGCTGACCGATCAAAAAATGACCCGGTGTGAGAACCTCCAAGTCATTCGGGTCTGAAGAGATCGGACACAACGGACGCGAGTTCATTACAGCCTCAATCTTACAAAACACAGTTGCGAGTTCTTCAAATGTGAGTACGGACTCACCAATAACTCGTCGCAAGTGTGTTTTAGCAATCTTAACTGCGGCTTCAAAAATACCGCCCCAATGTGGACACGCTGCCGGACTAAATTTCCATGTTATACTACGACTGGCTAGTTTATTACCAATATTTGTGTGATTGCTGGCTAAAAATTCATGTACATCTTTCAAATAATTATTAGTTCCTTTAAAATTCGTGCCACAGTCCGAACGTATCAAAGAAGGCAGTCCTCTCCTTGAAACAAATCTATCGAGTGTCGCAACAAATGCCTCGGTGGAGAGGGATGACACTAATTCAAGGTGCACCGCCTTGGTCGACAGACATACGAAGACACACAAATAGGCTTTGACCGTTTTACTATTTCGCAGGGTTGAGGTCTTAACTAAAAAAGGACCTGCAAAGTCGGTGCCTACACCGGCGAACGGCCTCGATTCTCTGACACGATCAGAAGGGAGGTCACCCATCAAAGGTTGCATGGTACTGGCCTTAAGCCTGTAACACGGCATGCAACGAAATACCACACTGCGAATCGTTCTTCGAGCAGACAAAATCCAAAATTCTCGCTGCAATATGGCTAATAAGGCGTTACAGCCAGCGTGAGAATTTTTTATGTGACGGTCCGTCACCAACAATTGCACCACATGACCTTGCTTGGGTAGCAATATAGGGTGCCGACTACCGTAGGGCAGACCAGAGTTTCTGAGGCGACCTCCAACACGTAAGACACCCGTGTCGTCCAAAAAGGGGCTCAACATACGCAAGGTTCCTGTTAGTTTAGCCTTACCAGCTTTCAAAATTTCAATTTCCCTTTCAAAATGTGTATTCTGTACCACATGTATCCAATGGAAAAAAGCCTCCTGTCGCTCTTGTGGTGATAGAAAAGCCTCTAATTTTTTGTTCTGTGAGTGCTTACAATTGTAATAGAAGCGCTTAATCCAAGCTGTTACACTTACTAATTTATCGAGGGAGCTATACCGATTCAATAAGACATTAGGATCAAATTCACAATCGCGCCTCTCAACAGCAAGCAATCGCAATCCAGGTAATGGGCCTATGTCCAAAACCGGCGTCAGTGGCCATTCAGACTCTGAGCGTAATAACCATTCCGGCCCCCACCAAAGGGAGTGCTTCACCAAGTCGGGGGCTGTACAACCCCGTGATGCACAATCAGCTGGGTTGAGCTCACCAGACACATGCCTCCAAATCAAGGGAGTCTCAGATTTCTGAATTTGGGAGACTCGATTCGCTACAAATACCTCTAAGGTGTGAACTGAAGCCCTTAACCAGCACAAAACAATTTGGCTGTCAGTCCATGCGTAGGTGGTGCTAATGTTCACAGTATGACGCAACAAATTCGACACGTGATTAAGAAGAAGAGTGGCCCCTGACAATTCAAGTTTAGGGATTGTCAAAGCAGTCCGTAGGGGTGCCACCTTGCTCTTCGCCATGACCAATGAGATCTTCACGTGGCTGTGAGAACCCACAGTACGCAAAAATACACAAGCGGCGTAACCCCGTTCAGAGGCGTCCGAGAAACCATGCAGAGTTGCCTGGTACTTGCCTGGAGGAAGCATAGAACGAGGGATCGATACCTCATTGATCGCAGGAAGTGAAGACACAAATTTGGTCCAGTCTGCCGCCAAAGCTCCCCGAAGAGGTTCGTCCCAGCCTAGTCCTGCCATCCAAAGCCTTTGTAAAAAGCATTTAGCCCAAAATATGACGGGACATATCCAACCATTTGGATCAAATGTCCTTGCAACCGTAGAAAGCACCAAACGCTTAGTCCAAATTCGCGGCAACTCTAAGTCGACATTGTAAGTGAATATGTCTGGGACTGGTTTATACTGAATGCCGAGTACAGTCATCATAGCAGGGTTCTCGATATTCTCAAACAGATGCGGATCCTGTTGATATTCATCCGGAAGCCCATTCAAAAGCGCAGGTGAGTTGGATATCCACTTCCGTAACTCATAACCTGCGGTGGCTAAGATGCTTATCAATTCATCCCTTAAAAGGATAGCCTCTTTCTCAGAGGGTGCACCATTACAAATGTCATCGACATACAAATCCTCTTTCAAAATCGCGGCTGCGCGAGGATACTTTAAGCGCTCCAGGTCCGCGAGCTGCCACAAGGACCGTATAGCCAAATAGGGGCTTGACTTTAACCCGTACGTGTTTGTATTGAGCTCATAAACAACCATGGGATCCTGGGGGCTTTCACGCCATAGAATCAGCTGATACCGACGGTCATCCGGGTGAATAACCGTCTGCCTGAACATCATCTTTATGTCGGCCACAAATACGATCTGATGTCGACAAAATCGAGTGATGACGTCACAGAGCTCCTTGATCAGTTTAGGACCAGCATGCAAACAATTGTTCAACGATACACGCGTTGAAGTTTGTGCAGAACCATCGAATACTGTACGCAATTTACCATTTGATGCCTTAATTACAGCATGATGCGGCAGAAAGAAGTGATCTATTGTTCGCCAATCTAATTTCGATACAGACATGTGTCCCAACTCCTCATATTCACGCATAAAATCAATGTATTTCTCCTTTAGAAGAGCATCACGAGCCATTCGGCGCTCCATAGCCAACAATCGTTTCTCAGCAGCAGGCCGCGAGATGCCAAGTGGTGGTCGTACGGCTAGAAACGGCAATCGAGTCATAATCTGACCAGAACGTAGACGACTCGTATTTTTTCGATAAAACAATTCGCACTCCTCATGCTCCGGATCAGTGCGCGGAGCTTGTGGTGGTTCCTCCACTTCCCAAAATCTCTGAACCGCATCAGAGAGAGCAGAGCCTACCATCAAGCCAATGTCAAGACGAGTATCCATGAGGACTGGTCCCATCAGTGCAGAGCCAAATATGGTTGGGATGGCTACCATGCCACCTGGTTGCAAGACCCGAATGCTACCCAAGAATATGCTTCCCAGAACATCGGCGCCTAGCAACAAATCGACCGATCCAGGTATATCAAATTTGGGGTCTGCCAAGTCCAAACCCGACGCTAAACCAATAGCATACGGAGACAACTGCTTCTCCGGATGGGTGCCCAAAATATTTTTCATAACAATGGCTGAACACTCAAACAACGGGCTTGACGAGTGTGCAGGAGAGAATGCACATAAAACTTGGCCTTCAACATTGGCCACAACTGCGTTGCCAACACCTCTAGTGACGTGAGGAAAATCACGCATATCTAGGCGTACCTGCCCCACTAACCAAGAAGACGCTATACACCCCTGAGAGCCTGTGTCCAGAATTGCCCGGACCACAACAGAGGCACCTGTCCGTCCCCAGACCCTTACAGAAGCAGTGGGTAGGAGTACGGTTTCAAACGGGGGTGGTGCATAACGGGGGCAGGCGCCGTGTTCCTAATGTCGCCTAGGTAGTGGGTGATTCTCGCGTTCATGTGAAGCGTCATCAATGGTAGGTACCCGCCCGTGACGATACGGGCGCGAATCGCGGTTATCACTCTTACCACGGGCTTCCGATGACGGCGAGCGTTGACCTTGTGGGCGCCTCACTGCGACAGAATCTACGACACGCGGGGGTGAGCGACTAGGTCTCAAACTGCGGTTTTCATACCGGTGCCTTCGCTCATAACTACCCGTAGGTGAACCTTGACGGTCAAGTTCACGACCAATCCCATTATTATTCGCACAAAGAAGTTTCAAATGCTGGCCTCCGCAGCACGTACATGGGCGAGGATTAGGGCAATCGCGCTGGAAATGGTTGCCCAAACAAGAGAAGCACCAACCTCGAGCCTTAGCCAAACGCCTACGTGAGGCAACGTGCAGCGCAGTGAAGTCTGAGCAACTGGCGACTTTATGACTCGGGGACTTGCAATAGGTGCACTCAGATCGCGACTGTATAGCAGCAAAACGTGGTGGGCGGCGAACCTCTGACCTTCCAAAGGCGTGATTACGGGTCGGAGCCGATGACCGCGGAAACTGTAGACTAGATGACCTGTCAACGACCGTCATGTCTACCATCCGGCACTCATCTTCCAAAAATTTCTTGAGGTCATCAAAAGCAGGCAAGTGAGTTGCATCATCACCTCCATATTTTTGCTCGAAACGAGCCCTAAGTTCCGCAGGAAGCTTCTTCAAAACAATGTGCACCAGCATATATGACCAAGTGCTCACTGGAAGGTCTAACCTTTCTAGTGCGTTGATCGCAATCATCAATGGGTTCAATAAGTCGGACCTTAAAGCCGAGACCCTAGATACCATTGGCAGACCCAAGAGCTGACCAATGTGTGTGTCTGCCAGGCAACGCTTATTTTGGTAACGCTTCATGAGAAGGTTACGTGCCACTAGATAGTTTCCATCATTGATCTCCAGGTGCTGAACTAAACCTCTCGCCTCACCTTCCAACACGGAGAACAGGTAGGCCAATTTCTGAGCGGAACCTAAGTCAGAACGCGCGTGGACTAGACTCTCAAACAAATTTATGAAACCTAGCCATTGGTCCAAACGACCATCAAAACGCGGCAAGTCCAAAGTGGGCAGTTTACTCAATAAGCCCGAAGTAGAAGGTTTCACATCCCTAGACGCGGGAGACTCACCCCTTTTCAGCGCCGAAATTTCCCTAGCACGCTGTGAGATTCGATCAGCATAATCCATAATCTGGTCATAATCCGCGTGTACCAAGTCACGATACGTCTGTGGGTAATCTTCATCAGAAATATCTAAAATTTTTGTATTGAAGTTACGGTACACATCATCAACAAATTGTAACCGCGTATCTAATTTGCTGTACCTATCCAAGAGAGACTCATTTCGATCAGGTCTATCAACCAAGGCGGTTGCAGTCGAGAACCATCTCAACTCAGAGCGCAGCTTACCTGCCGAGTCCTTGGCACTAGCAAAAGCAGCCATAATAATCAAAATAAAATTAACAAAATAATAATAAAACAACAAAATAATATAATATAATTTCAACAAAATAATAAATCAATCAATTGAAAACAAAAAATATACATATTACAAAATTGAACAATGTTTATATAATTTTAATATTCGTCGTTCAACTTTAAAACTTGGCGCAAAACGAAACGTACTGATTTATATTTTACTCTATACGTAGCATAAACAAAACACAAATAATATTAAAAATAATTGTCTATGGTAGTTCAATTCATTCATTCAATCAAGACTACACTACTCTGTGGCACGGTGTACGATGCAAATTATCTTGTTACTCTGTGGCACATTTAGCAGGTAAACAATGATGAGCAAAAACGACTACAAATTTCAAATTTTGCAGTGATCTAATTTATAATATATTTTTAATAATCAATAGGTACACAAATGATCAATCACAAAAATATTTATTCTATGTGTCTTTATACACCAGACTTTTTATTAAACTGGGCCGTAATACGTAAAATTCAAGCAATTAAACTAGCGATATTTTTATTTCAACACGGGCAGTTATAGATATTAATACCAAACTAAATTACTAGATACAATAGAACCACGCTCTGCTACCAGCAAATATGTTCATTACCGTCCCCCACTGACCTAGGATGCGCAGTGGAAGGGAACACCGGGCCAGTGAGGGTAACAAATGGGTAATAACAATGGCTTGCGATTACACAAGGCTATTTAAAGTTCTGTTAAATATAATAGTACAAAACCCGATAATTGTAAAACTTACAAGTAGGTAGCGCGGAGATAGCTATAACGTAACCTAACTCAGCGTTCGGTCTGGCCAGACAAATAGAACCTAACTGAGGGGTCACTTAGCTTTGTATCCAAAGGCGCGGCGACGACAGCAGCCTCACATACTACTTGCATACACAACTTATTATAAATGTTCACGAATATATAGTTCTAATCAACTCGCGTACATTAACGGCACACAAAACAAAAGGTGGCGCGCGATATTATAAATACTAAGAATTCACGGCTTTAGTTAACAAAAGGCGTAGCAACTACAAAAATATATGCATACGCGACCGTTACTTCCAACGCAAGTTTTTGCCGGCTCCGAGCCAACCGCGAACCAAAAAATTGTGAACTACCCTACATGTTATTAATTAAACTCTAATAAAAATGTTTGGTACCGAACAGTCACTATTAGAGGTTTCTAAAATCCTGGTACATTAGATTAGATTTGAAATATGAATTCAGTTAGACATACTGCCTCTTATATCAAATGCAGTGATGGAGTAAGGATACAATAGTTAATACCTGGCCTTTATGACTAAGGGACTTATTAGATAAAATCATAATGATTTCTAATGTTTACGCGAGTATAACACATTTGAAATAAAACTACATTTCGGGTTCTATCGCGTTTGTATTTGATTTTTAATTTCCCGACCTTTCGAACACCTTACAGTGATCATAGTCACGGGTGGACTAAGGTGTCTCACGTACAATAAGTCACCGTTATTACAGAAATTTATATCCGCCCACTAGAGTATCAGTTATTTAACTTTGACCCACATCTATAATGTAAAAATGAATCACTGAATGTGTTGCTAACAGCTGAACCGATTTCGCTAATGCTTATTTTAGAATATTCCTTGAAGTACAAAGGTGGTTCTTATGCTGCGAAAAAATTAAAAAAAATACCTGAAAAAGTCTAAAAACAACATTTTCTATACTCCCATACAAACGATTCGTAATAATACTTAAAAGTCAATTTGAACTCTAATAACATACCATAAAGTTCAAGTGTTAGTGGAGAGGTGCCAGGTAGGCAAAACAATGAGCGACGTTGGTATCGTATTGGTTCTGTTCATCCATTCGGACAGGCAAAGGGATCAAATCCTATACAGCCAAATATTATTGAATTTTTTTGATGTAGTATTTATCATGGATATGGATCAGGATGGATATGGATCAGGATGGATATTTATCAGGATGAAGAATGTAGGTATCGGGGGCGACCGAGACTAACCTTCTTAGACCAGATCGGTCATGTACTGAAGGAAGCTGGAGTCAAGAGTCTCCGAAACCGGCGAGCGTGTATGAAGAGAATTATGAATGTTGAGGAAGCGAGTGAAGTATGCATGGATAGAGTTCTCTGGCACTCTGTTCTCTCTGCCTACCCTGCAAGGGATATGCCGTGATGATATGTATGTATGTATTATTTATCATTTCTTTATATTGTGTAGCCTTAATAGTCATTGTCTGTCAGTAACTCAAGTCATGCCCATTAATCGGGCGCTGATAACCTAATCAATTTTTTTTTTATTTAACCCGTATTAAGCATATTAAAATGCTGAATTTCAGTAATTTAAACTAATCAATTTTTTTTTGAAACTACCCTTAAAGCACTATTATACCATATTCACTATAGTTTAGCACTTTAAGTTGAATAAGTAAAAAATATTAAGTAGGTATCATAATAAAAAATGTGAAATTGTAATTTATTATTGACTATTAAAAGAATTTTAGGTGTTTTGTAATTTTTATTTTTTTCAAAATGTAATTGTTAGCTTATTAACTATCTTTTTCTTATTTTATCTTAATAGCTGACCCGGCGCGGCGTCCCGAATAACAAAATAAGTGTTAAAAAAAAACTAAAAAAATAAATAATCGACTGTTAGGCCATACGAAGTTCTCAGGGTCAGCTACTTTTAATACAAATTCCATTTATTTATATTTATAATAAACCAACAGGTTTTTCTAACATAATATTCCTCTAATTAGGATCTCGTAATTCAGAATTTAATTATTTATTTAGAAATTAGGAAAGTTCAATAAAGTCTAGCTAGCGCCAAAACATTTGCATTTGAAGACAAATTACTAGGTTGGCATAAGTACTGAGAAGTGACTTATTTGAAACTTATGATAGCTATGCAAGGTAGATAGATGCATACATACGGAACTACATGATTGCAGTTTGATCGCTCGCTCTCGACCGTGCTTCAGGCGAGTGTGAGTGGGTTGAATATTGAAAATAAGGATGCACGTATACACCTGCACTTGCATTTTCGTCTCATTCTTGCACTACCACATTTCATTTATACACATAGGCAAGGAAAATACATACAACTCTGCAGATACGTATTTGATGCTATAGAAATGCGTCAAACAATCATGGACTAATATTATATTCCTTTCTAAAGAGGGGCAATGCCATCAATCGCCTCGCTTAGCAAAATTAGAAATAGATTGTTAACGGATGGGGTACCAGGGCATTAGATGACCTAGAGATGTAGATATGTGATCTAGGTGGATATATTTTGTTGCTATATAAACAATTCAAAACAAAAGTTACGTATGAATGAAACGTAAAATGAATTTTAATAAATAGAGCGCTATGAGTTTTTAAAAAATATTAATGGATCCTGAAGATTGCAACTTCCGACTTCTAACATGCTCGTCGACCAGAAATAAAATGTAATTTATAAATATAATTTTTTTTATTTGATGCACCATTTTTAAGTTTATTTTAACCTATAATGACGAATAAATCAAATCAAATCAAATCAAATCATTTATTATGCATAAGCCCTAAAATGGCACTTACATATTGTCAATATTACATTTTTTTTTTAAATTAATCTACCACCGGATCGGAAAGCCGCCACAAACTGAGAAGATCCGGCAAGAAACTCAGTGGGCTCGTCATTTTTTTTTAAATTGTATGTTTTCTAATATTATTAGATACATATTTAATCCCCATTAGCTCCAGTGAGATGCCCTTCGAGTAAAGATTTATTTTTTAAAAGTTAAATACACCATTAACAAAAAACACAAAAAAGAACAGAAATGGTTGGACCAGATTCCACAAATAGAATAGTAAGTAAATATTTCAAAACTAATATTTTCATTAAATAACCACAGTAAAATTTTTTGTCTAACACAACATATGATGGTAAGTGATTTGTTGTGAATCTGGTGACAATTTGCTACCCAACCGACCCTCGTATTGCTCGTAAGTATCGTAAAAACAGCTAAGAGCTTTACGTTAACCTCAGTCAATTCCACCTTTGCCGTTACAATTCTAAGAATGACCGACGTCAGGTAACAGAAAGGGTATAAAATTATAGTCAAAACTTTTGGAATATGTACGATGGAAGGTAAATACATATTAGGTCAAACCCAAATATTTGGAATAAAAGCAGGATGATGATTGGTATGATCTGGAGGCAAAGATCTTGATAGTGGTAGGACCATGCTGTACATAATTATCTGTCTACAGTCGCGGGCCGGTCCGTACGGGGTGGTACCACACTCTCGCAGTAGATCGACGTCTGAGTAATGGCAATGTGCTATTGCGCTTCGTTTGGTGAGAGAGAGAGCCGGAAGACCAACTGGGTGGGTTTGGGGTTTGTATTGGTAGGCAGCGGCCTAGGTATACCATTGGTATAGCAAAGATCCATCGGTGTCCATTGATTCTGGTTGTATTATTTATTGACTTTTAAGAATTATATAAATTATATCCAAAATTATATAAATTATATCGTTACCAAGTTATAGTTACGTAATAAATTCTGTATTAACATTGCTAAGGATTATGTATCATCACTGCTCTTTTAGTATTTCTTTATTGTGTAATTATAAAGATGGTATCGGCTACAGCCTACAATGTTTCAGCGTTATATTAATTAGGATAGGTTAGGAATAAAGTTGTACCCAAACCTTACTCCTTGGGCGCTCGCCTGGGAAACGTAAACGTATAACTGCAATTGTTCACCTGGTTGCAACACTTGGCGATTATGATTATAAGACTTTCAATGACTGACTGCGCCATAATATCGGCGTTATATGGAGGAAGCCTATGCCAACGGAGGTTGGCAAAGGTCTGAATGATAAGTATCGGCAATAATATACGTGTGTTATACAAGTAGTTGTAAAGTTAGTCTAGAAGAGGATTAGAAGGTTATTTAATTAAGTAAAAAAAAAATATTGATAAAAATTAATAAAATTATGGAGGGAATGGAATCCCTTATCTCCCGTTAACCTTCATTTATGGAAAATACCATTTCCTTCGAGTAGCAATAGTAGATGCACCAGGCTGTTATAAAAGCGAGGAGTAATATATTGCACATCCGTTCATTCATAACTACACTTGTGTGTGGACAATCGATTGTATTTGACCTTCACACTACCATGACGTATGTATACGTACATACCCTATAGGTCAGAACATATGTATGCAATAATCGAGGTATCTTTCTATAATTTTTAATTTCAATTTAATGTAACATAAACAAAAATTTAACTGTATGTGCTATTAAAATCAATAACGTAGTAAAAGTAACAATAACGAGTAATACTTTGATTTCTATTTATGTAACATATTTGAAATTAAACTATTTTTACACATTCTCTCGCGTTTGTATTCAATTTTCAATTTCTCGACGTTTCGAACATTTTAAGAAAACAAAAAATATTAAAGTAAAAATGATTTTATTTTAAATACCTATTTATATAAAATAAATGTAGTTTTCATCTCTTTCAAAGACCATTATTTTGGTTTTGCTCACATTCATGCGTAGATCCCTTTTCTTACAATCTTCTGTCATTGTATCGACTAGCGTCTGCAGGTCAGTCACTGACTGCGCCAGTAGGACTGCATCATCAGCATAGAACAAAGCACTGACCACTGAGTCGCCTATCTGGACTCCCACATTCATATCGTTCAACCTATGGAGAAATTTATCCAGATATATGATAAACAGCCTGACTGATAAAACGCATCCCTGTTTAACGCCGATATTGACGTCAAACCAAGGCGTAATTCCATCATCCAGCCGCATACAAGCTCTACAGCTCATGTAACTGGATTGCACAGCTTGCAGCAGTTTACCGTTAATGCCATACTCCGGTAAAATGTCCCAAAGTTGCTTTCGTACAACCGTGTCAAATGCTCTCTCCAGATCCACAAAACTGAAAAAAACTCTTTGACCTAGAGCCAGATGCTTTTCCACAATGTTGCGCAGAGAGAACACTTGATCCATGTATCCCCTTCCACTCCTGAAACCTCCTTACCTTATCTTTATAATGATAATTCAGAAAAGAAAAGCTTGACGGCATTTAAGAAAAGCTTGACGACATTTAAAAAAAGCTTGAAGGAATTTAAGAAGAAAAGAATAAATTATACTAACCTTTTTTTTTTTTTTTTTGGGGTAGGTTATGGTCGGCGCTCTTTTCGCACCACTCCGTCCGGGGCGACAGAGGGGCGTAAGCACGCATACCCGTAACCCACCCACGAACCTCGCCTACGTCGTTGGACCGGCCACTGGAGCAGCGTGAACTTGTCGTCAGTGGCCGGCCCGATGGAATACCCCCTGAGAGGTACCCTCCCCTTGAGCGACGTCCCCCTCCCCCCCGGGGCGGACGTCGTTCCCTCCTCGCGCGGTCAGCCTCTCGGCGGGTGACGGACTAATTCCCCGGTCCAGTCACCCGCGGCCTCGGCTAGGGCGGCATCAGGCGCAGGTAATCGCGCCTACGCCGCCCCAGTCGCCGGCGGCGGTTCGCGTCGTCGAGGAGACGCTCCTCGCGCACGCGCTCCGCCGCCTCCTTCCGCGAGACTACTGCCTCGCAGAAGGCTGCGACCGCGTCCCAGTTCCTGACGCTGTCGAGCATCGCCCTGGCGATGGTCGGCAGCGTCAGGTCGGCACCGATGATTGCGACGAGTTCACGGCGCTGCTCTGCCCAAGCGGCACACGCCTCGAGCGTATGCTGCGCTGTATCCTCGTCGCAATCGCAGTGGTGGCAGGACGGTGTACTCTCCCTCCTGACGACCGTGTACAGGTATTTGGCGAAGCATCCATGCCCCGTCAAAACCTGCACCAGTCGGAAGGAGAGCACCCCGTGCCGCCGTTCCAACCACTGCATCAGCACCGGCCGGAAGGCCTCCACAGTCCGCACACCGAACCGAGGCCTCTCCAGCCGGACTGCCCAACGAGCAATGACGTCTCGGCGGGCGTCGACACGCCAGGCGGTGAGCTCCCTCAGTGAGACCACACCGCCCCCCGTTCGCACCCCCGACACCCGCCGATACAAATCGGCGAGCATTTCCGCCTCCAGGTCCCACGGGGGAGTCCCGGCTAACAGGCACGCTGCTTCCGTCGCCACCGTGCGGTACCCGCGTACGGCCCTGACCGCCATGGCCCTCTGTGGTCGCCACAGAAGAGCCCTGAGTCGGACGGTCAGGGATCCCGCCCACACCAGTGCGCCGTACAGGGCCATCGACCGGACGACCCCCGAGTACAGCTTTCAAATTATACTAACCTAAAATATGGTTGTACGATGACTTCGCACTATTATAAAATTTGTATTATTTCATTTACTTGCTAGTTATTTGTTCATTTTACAATTAATACGAACTTTATGTGAAAATCATAATATTAGTAGGAGTGGCTAATTAATTGCGATATTTATTCTTTTACTTCATATTACTGACGGTAGCAGAGTATCAAACGGTAGTAGAGCAGTAGACTATAGTATAGTAGTAGACTATAGTAGAGTAATAGACGGTAGTAGAGTAGTATACTATAGTAAAATAGTAGAAGATAGTAGAGTAATAGACGCCAGCAGAGTAGTGGACTATAGTAAAGTAGTAGACGATAGTGGAGTAATAGCCGTCTATTACTCTTGCAGAGCAGGAGAGAGACAATTTGTACACTTTAGCATTAATTGTCATTATATCATTTTGAAATGAAAATATAAAACTGTATTTTCCTTTAATGGAAGTGTTCATATTAATATGTCTTCAGAGGAGAAGATAAAGTTAAAAAGGTGTTGGGTCTCGAATATTAACGCTACTGAAGTATGGGAATAAACTTATTTAAAAAATACTATGAAGAGGCTTGCTGATCCAACAGATGCTGTTTATAAAAATAAAAAAAGAAATAAAAATGGAATTCCTGAAATCGATTGAAGCGCACACAAATATTTAACTAAGTTGGTTCAGCCCTTTAGGTGGAATTCAATCATACATACATAAATATAAAAGAATTAGATGATATATAGAGTTGTGCAGTGTGCTACGCGCGGTCTACGAGAGTGCTACGACTGTCGTTCGTAGCGCATGTAGTTAGTAAAATAACAACATTCATAGTTTATCGGACTTCGTGAGATAAAATAGCTATAGCGCTTAAGCTAGAAAGCATATAAGATTGCATTAATATACCGAATCATGTAAGTTTGATTTATCTTACCAAAAATACATAAAACGTATATAACATCTATGCAAGAGAAGGAAAACTCGAAACGAAACCCTATACCAACACGTCTGATCAGCGTGGTATAGTAGGTTAATTTCCCTCCCATTATAGAGGAGGCCTGAGCCCAACAGTGAGACATATATAGTCTGTGATGATGATGCTTGTGAATGTAATGTTACTTATTCACCATACTTTATAACAGACAATAAAAGAAAGAAAATATTGTTCTATATAAGTTCTTTCATTCAAGAATCATATAGCTTTAACTAAAGCTCTTGATACACAATGATCTCCTGGTAACGACGACTCGTAAAACCAGCATGATGACGTTTCTATTTTGACGTCATTCTTACAGGTTGCGGCGTGAGGCCGCGCTGGCATATATTTACGTACCTACTTAGTAAATGTAAATAAATATATTTTAATATTTGTTAGTGTAGTGCGCTGGCTATTGTAGGATAAAATTAAATAAGGTATCATAACTGATAGACATCTCACAAGGTTACACAATATTTTATGTAACCAAAATAATAGATCTTGTTGTCTCTATCTATATTTGAAATCCAGAAAAGGATAACACGCTTTGTTTAGTGTGTAATTTAGTTGTTAGTCGCAGATGGCTCTATAGCAACTTTACCCAGACTGACGGGAGAGCGCTGAAGGTTCTCAACTGAGATAAAACTGTGCACTGGTGGATCTATTTATTATTAAAGCTCTTCGTACACTATGATTTCCCACTACTAAAGACTCAAACGATGGTTTGATGACGTAACTATTTCACGTTACTCATGTGCAAAGTTCTATTTCTTGAAAATTTCTGCATTCCTAGTCAAAGTTAGATCAAAAACTATATGTGTCCGATGTTATCCCTCAAATGGTTTTGACACGTCAGAAAGGAAATTAATGTATAGCTTATTAGGTAGGAAAATATTGTATTGTATTCATTAGATATGTTTCGGTACATAGGATGCGGTTATTATTCGAATAAAATATACTGGTTTCAAAAACTATATTAAGTTATTTCGAATTATCAGATAGTTTCGCATTGCTTCTATTATGTTCACTAATTTGTCAAGAAATTTGAAATATAGGTAACTATTTTTACGGATTTCATCGTCCTTGTCCTTGATTTTTAACTGTCCGACATTTAGAACATTTTTTAGCGCTCATGGTCACGGCAGGTTTGCAATAAAATCATTAAAAGTGGCTTTATTTCAAATGTACAATATTTTATTTCAGAAATCAGACAATTTCGGTTACGGTTACAAAGTTCTATAACATTTCTGGTCTTATTGGCCTGTCATATATACTTTATTTTCTTAAAATTTTTATTTTTCGTCTTTACTATATCGTTTTATTCTTTTCTGTTTCGCTAGTCCATAATCCATCAAATCTTGGAACTAATAAATATAACATAGTAAGCTATTATATTCGTACAATAATGTCATATTGTATTCACTTTTTAATTCATATTATTTTCACTTTTTTGTAATTGTAATTCTTAAGAGATTTTCAATAAGAGATCTTCCGTGAAGATTAATTCACCATAACGATAATTATCAAAATACATAAAGGTATAATAACGCTTTGTATAGTTTCAGTGTTCATTTATATCCTATCTCTTAGCGTATTCTGATGTCCTAGTACAAAAGATTGTATAAACGCCAAGACCATGTCAGTGTTGTGATGTCATTCCGTTTCGGTGACATTATATATATTATACATAGTGGTGGACATATAATTAGAAACACCTACTATGACTTTACTTTTTAATGCTAATACGGTTAATAATAAATGTTTTATATATTATCGTGGGCCAAAAACTTATTAAACTATAACGTATTTATATTAAAAAGTATTATTATTTGAGATTTTTAAATAACATACAATCGTTTATGTATAAATTGATATATTTAATAAAATAAAATGAGTGATACGAAGTACTAAGATGGACAACTCTCAATCTTTCTTACTGGACCAACTCCGTATCCAGAAAAACATCCCCATACCTTAATGTTCCCACTGCCATGCTTGACCATCTTTTTTGTAAACTTGTTATTTAATGCTTCGTTAATTGGATAGCGCACGTATCGTTTGCCATCAGAATTTATTAAATTTATTTTGGTTTCGTCAGAAAGTATAACTTTTTTCCATTGGTAGACTGTCCAATGATAATACTTTCTAGCAAAGCTTACGCGTTTTTCTATGTTTCTTAGTAAGAAGTTGTACTTTTCTCGAAACCCTCCCAAACAAAGTTGCTGCAACTAATCGCCTGTGGACTAGTCTTGCGGTTATGTATCCTGGGTCGCCTTGCGAAAATACTTCTTTTCTAATTTCATTGGAGCCTTTAAAAGGATACGCTTTAGCCAAACGAATAAACAGCCTGTCCTCCCAGGTTGTGGTTTTCCGTGGTCGAACTTTTCTGGGAATCTTATCCGTTGTATTGTGTTGTTTAAAATATGCTGTAGCGTTATACACCTTTTTCAAGGAAAATTCTAAATGATTTGCAATGTTCCGGTAGCTCCAATTTTGATAGAAATGCAAATTTACGCTAATATTTCTTGTTGATGTATCACAACTTTTATTTTTATCCATTTTTAACAATAAAAATAAACAAAAATGATCAAAACTTCAGAAAATAGCGGGAAAATATACAAATAAAAAAATAGGCATGTTGTTTTTTTTTAATTTCAAATATAGAACATGCGAACCTTGCTGTTTCTAATTAGTTGTCCATGGTGCCAGTACTGAAGTCGAAGTAGTAATTTTTTAATGTCATGGTTTTTTAATAGTTATAATTTTACATACATATCATCACGCCATATCCCTTGCAGGGTAGGCAGAGAGAACAGAGTGCCAGAGAACTCTACCCTTGCATACTTCACTCGCTTCCTCAACATTCATAACGCTCGCCGGTTTCGGAGACTCTTGACTCCACCTTCCTTCAGTACATGACCAATCTGGTCTAGGTAAGTGAATCTCGGTCTCCCCCGGTACCTACATCCTTCCACTTTCGCATTGTATATCTTCTTAACCAGACGTTCGATCGCATTCTTTCCACATGTCCGAACCATCGGAGCATTCCCTTTCGCATCTTTACACCAATACTCTCTTTCATACCTACTCGCTCTCTTACGTCGTCGTTACGAATGCGATCGGTCAGCCTAACTCCACAGATTTTCCGTAGAGATCGCATTTCGACCGCATTAATTTTACTTTCATACTCTTTTCTGCATACTCAACTCTGGCTTCCATACAGTAATGTTGGGACAAGCACTGCGTTATGTATTGCTACACGTGTCTTCTGGCTGAGGTGGTGGCTGCCGAGAAGTTGTCCCAACGCTCCGTTCACTCTATTTCCCGCATTCACTCTTCGCTCTATATCAGTGGTGTACCTTCCATCTCGGCTAAATCCACATCCAAGATATACAAATTCATCCACTTGCTCCAGTACATCATTACCTATTGTTACTCTTACATCTGTTCTGGCTTCATCTCTTTCGTTATAATTTTCATTGGTATAATATTGTTTGTTTGAAAACTAGATAGTCGCAGTCAAGTTGTGAAGTAACATTAATGGCTGATCCCTGGTATATTGCAGTAGGAATATTGTTTGTACGTTATGAACTACTAGGTGAAAGTAGGTGTTTCTAATTATACGTCCACCACTGCATATATTTTTATAAATGGCGTTCACAAGATTTCGCAATTAGATTAACAGTTAGGGAACCAAATACCATGAAAATTAACGAGTTAAATTTTGTTGTTGGCTTTCGAATTTTCGGTCATGTTGGTTAGTTGGATTATCCTAGAAAACTATTAGATGGAATGATTTACTCTTTGAAACTACTAAACATTTAGCTACAATCAAGTGGATGACTAGTAGCTATTTACATATGTTTTCGTTGTCCACCAAAATTGCCAGAAGAGACCATTAACAGTGTAGCCATAGCTAGCGCACCTGCGTGTATCGTCCCGAAGTAATGTGTGTCGAAGTTTCGTACGTTTTGTACACTAGAAAGTTATCGCGATAATACTATGGTCATATAAGCGACTTCGGTAATTTACACGAAGTATCGTGCAATAATTAAACATGGCCGAAATAATTTTCATGCGTTTAACTATGGATGACGAGTTGCTTTACTTTTACAGCTATATTATGCTAATAAATAATTACATAATGATTTTTTTGGATACCTGCGGAACCCATGACCGCTTCATAATGGTGTAAAAATTCTAACACCATTTCATCACTCCACTCCATATTTATTGATTAACTGGAGATCCTTGAACGCGTCTAAACACATCGAATATTTCCGCCAAAATGAAAAACGCTGGTGTGACCACAGAGCGCGATATATTGGCGCGCTAAAATCCTTTGACTTATCGCCACCCAAGCGATAACGCACACGAAGCCCGAATGTTCGCGACGATAGCCAATAATGACCGGTTACATCTGCGTGTATCGTCTCATTGCTCGAAGCTTCGTGACAATACACGCAGGTGCGGCCCTAGCATAAGAGTATTAAGAAGTCGATTTGATTTATTGACAAATTGTCTGTCATTGAGTTTAAAAAAAATATCAATTTATAAATAAAGACTTGTCTTAAAAAACTCGACCCTGGAAATAATAGATAGATATTAGTAGCTGATTGTCTTTACAAGAAAAGAAGAAGAAATAGCAGTCACACATCTGTCAATGCACGTGTGTTTGTGTTATGTGTGTATATGTATACAGTGACAGTGACATGTGTCACTAATGTGCACTAGTATTGTATTAACCCTATACGGATACGGGGTAGATTCGCCCGTGATTTGCAATTGTTTACCTCTTTACTTTTCTGATATCCTAGTACAATGATTGTGGTTAGCTAGTATTTGGGTTCATTGCTGCCAACATACAAATTACTTTTCATAACAATTTTTCTATTTAATTCATCACCCGTTGATTTAAGAAATAAATCTTATGCATAGTTAAGTTCTGCAATTGTCAAAGGTATATATATCCTTTGACAATTGCAGAGTACGGATTGCAGAGTACGGATATTTTGATTATAATCATATTTGTAAATCTCGTTTCAAATTTTTGAAACTTATGGCTATATATTATTATTAAAGACTTTTTCTTTTTGTGTATTGGCAATCGGCTACTTATACGTGCCATTATTGCAAGTATCGAGTTATAGTTTCCTTCACGTCTGTTTTTTTTTTTTTTTTTAAAGACACCACCCTGCACTAAGGAAATCCTTGTATCGCGGGGGACTTTCCAAACATGCAATTAACGCAGACAAATTACACCCAGACTCAGAACAATACTTTGTGTATCGCACAAAGTATTGTCCTGCGTGGGAATCGAACCCACGGCACTGGCACGGAAGGTCGGTATCTTAACCACTACGCCATCAGTACAGTCAAGTCTTTAGTCTTTTCAGATTGGTCACTGTCACTCAATAAGTCAAATCGTCAGTGCTATGGCTACACTGTTAATGGTATCTTCTGGGAATTAACTTTTATATCATATTCACTACATCCCAACAATTCCGTTACATCACATTACATAAAATACATCAAAATTATCTAATGTAAACACGTAAAAACGCTATGATATCGAATATAATACAAGATCACCATATGATTTTTCAGATTCCCGCCAAAATCCCCAAAAGACTTATACATATTTATATAAACGATCTGTGACATAGCATACAAAGTATTTTAAAAATAGTACCCGACTCTTATTAGAGTAGTAGGTATTTGATTTTTAAAAGCACTTGACTCTTTTAAAACAGTGCTTGAATTTTTTAGCCGAATTATAGTTAAAAATCCAAAGGTATATTAATTATATCACTGGATCAGCGACATCTAGTGTTCGTGGTGGATTAACAATCATTGGGATGATGGCATAATTATTGACAAAGCAGTAAGTAATTATTGTCAAAGCAGTAAGTAATTACTGTCAAAGAAGTAAGATATATAATACGGGTAAGGTAAGGTAAGGTAAACTTCGGGAAATTAAGAAACAAATACAAATACAATAAAATCCTTAAAAATTGTTTTATTTAAAGGTTGTGTTGATTTTTAATTCGTACTACACACCATGAACTAATTACTGCTTTTCCGTAGCACTATCGTAACGCTGTGTAGACAGCACATTTTAATTGTGTTGGTAAAATTGTAAACAATTTATGTAATTAATAATTACATGATTTATAAAAAATACTTTCATGCTCTCGTGTTAATAATAAAACCAAGTAAGTAAAGTATAAGTAATTCGTACGAAATAGTAATTTGACATGACGTCAAAACAGGCATCATTCTGTTTCACGAGTCGAAGTTACTAGGAGATCATAGAGATATATATATAGCATAGCCTACCTAAACTCCATTTTTCTTATTAGTTAACTTAAAGAACATGTTTTAAGATAAGGTAATACTAGGACTTCAAATACCCGTAGTAGTAATAAGTGCAGTAAACATACAACATACAAGTTTAATAAACTAGTAGGTGAGGGTGACGTCAAATCTATTCCTATGACGTCAAAATGGTAACGTCATCGTCTCGTTTCATGAGTCTATGGTATCAGTTAATCAGAATCTAACAAGAGCTTTATATCATAAACTGAGGGGTAACTGCGATCAACAACAATATGCTTGGCAAGCGTGTTGATCGTAAATAACATTATTAAAAAAATATGGATGCTAAAAAGCAACGGACTTCAGTTATAGTAGTTCGGGATTTCCATGGACTTATCTTGGTAGCGGGCTCAGTGATGGTCGGGGTAGGGGTTCTAAGTATCTACGGCCACGATCTGGCTACCAAAAAAATCGACCTTTGGTCATACTAATATTCGGACATTTAGAACTGAGATGAACATCATCGAGCAGGAAGCAAAAGCAAAGAGATTGAGCAAAATCCAATGGGACATTTTAGGATTATCAAAAGTGCGAAAAGAGAGCGGGGATAAATCCTGCGATTTGGAAACTTACTTTATACCAGTAGGGAGATTCTTGAAATTGTCGATCACTATATTTACCTAGAACAAACAGTCCGATTATGTAGATTTTGATAAGGATTATCATCCGACGAATCCAACACAGCTGTGCAATGTTCGGGTACTTAAGAGGATCCTTTTGTCCAATTTTCAACACTGTTTGAAAACAAAGATTTTAATAACTAGTATGTGTTACCAGCGATGACTTATGTACTGAAATGTGATCTCTGAATGTGACATCATAAAAAAGCTCAAAGTCGCTCAGCGTGCGAGTATTAAGATAGAATAAGGAAAATATAGATTTAAGGATAGAACATGTTTATAATCTGAATGATACTAGGAGTTCAGAAACAACCAATAGTAAATAGAAAGTATAATAGAACAGTACGAATTAATTTTAAATACTATGTAGTGCGTAATACTAAAGTAAGAAGGCACAATATAATAACTGAAAAGCGGCGTGTGATCTTGATACGCAGTTTCCAGACAACGATTCACAACAATTGATTTTGAGTAGGGGAGGGGGACTTCGTCTTAAATCAAACTATGTAGTTGATTTTACTACTAGTAATTTCTCAGCAGATTGTTACGAGTTCCACGCGCAAGGTAGGGATGTCAACAATTGTATTGGTAGCTCGTCATCATTTTATTTTTCTTTTTTGAAGTTATACTTCTTTTGGCGCGTTACCGAAAAATGATGAGAGTAAATTTTTACGATGCGCGCGCACACCGTCACGGAAAACCGACACCCTGAAGTTAGCTATAGTCAACATTTTAGTTTTTTTGTGATATTTAAATAAACTTTATTTAACTAGATAATGCGTTATAATAAAACTTTCAATGTATTAAATACCTTTTTTTTATTGTTAGTGTCATTTTTTTTTACAAACGTAGAATAAGGCAAAAGATAAAATTTTTGATAATATTTTTTATCTTGTTACGCTAAAGAAGTATAACTTGTAACGCGTGTACATAAGTACACACACACACTTTTATGACGTGACAACGTCTTATAAATTGGTTTGCCGGGTGACACTTCAAGAAACTGCGTTACGCTCCGCTCACGTTATGCGCTCATAATGAGAGCGAGTGAGAGGCACGCGTCCCTTCCACTCGGGCATGGTTAGCCCGCCTAAGAGCGAGAGAGACAGACATAAAAAGTTATGTTGTTAATGTATTGCAAGTTATTGTATGTATATTTGTATATAAATACGTATGTATGTGTAAAGGTAAAAATAAAATTTTGTTAATATGAAATTCAGTGCGAGATTCTTTGTATAAATTAATGTTTTAAATATAATTCTTTGTATAAATAAATGTTTTAAATTGTTACTATTATTTCATCCTTCTTCCTACTATACGAATGAATATTCACATTAAAATTATTTTACCACTCAAAGTCGTTGTCACGTAAAACTTTCGCCCGTATACCGACTTTACAGGCAACCAATTTTATTTTTATTTTTTTTGTGGTGGACTATGATTAGGTAACACCCCGGTAAATCCATCCGGAGCCACAGAAGAGGCGGTGCGCGTCCCCATAGACCCGCCCTACAATGTATTTCTCTTCGCCGAGCAGCGAGCCACCGGAACTGCGAGATGACTGTCTTGCAGAAGGCGGTAACCACGTCCCAGTTCCTGACACTGTCGACCATCGCTTTCACGACGGCTGGCAGCGTCAGGTCGGCACTGATGGCAGCGACAAGGTCACGGCGTTGCCGAGCTCATCATCATACGAGATATTATATTTTTTAATATAAAAAAAACTTTAGAACATTTACTTGGAACCAGTGACCCACCCGCACGGCGAAGAGAGGTATATTGTAGGGCGGGTCTACGGGGTCTTGCGCCGCTTTTCCTGTCGCCCCGGACGGATTAGCGCGGTTTGAAGTGACGTAGCCAGCCGCCAAAAAAAAAATTGGAACTCGTGTTTTAAGTTATCTACAGCAATACACTAGAATTTCAGAACATTCAGGAGATCTCTGAAGCAACGCCGACGTTACTGCCAGTCCAGTGACGTCAAAACAGCAACGTCATCATTCCATTTCGAGAGGTTTTGTTACTAGTAAATCAGAAGCTAGCAGGAAGTTTAACACTAACTTCATAACAAAAAAATGTTGGTATTTTAGTGAGCATTTCTCTATTTCAAACTAATCTTATTTTTAGTATATCGTCGCTTTTAATATAATAAATTAAAATAAAAAGTGAATGAGATCTTTGTAGGACCTTAATGTATTTTTGTCATTAGGTTCCTTTTGAAGGACTTATGCACGTTTTTACCAACAACCCCTAAATTTCAGGGGACACATAAGTTATATAAGTGACAAATAGCATTAGTGTTAATTATTTTTTTTTATGGTAATTGACTGAAATTCATCATTCTCCTACTCTTATCCCAATTATTTGGGGTCGATACAATATGTACTCGTGTTTCATAGTACATATTGTAAAAGTAATTGGCAATAGTTTTATGACCGGCCGCCTGCCAGACGTCAACCCTACTTGGGAATGTAATTGTTGAACGGCATCAGATGGAGTTGGCCAGGTCGTTATAAGGCTCTTAGTCGTCTTTTTCGACATTCACGAGCAAAGTAAGGCTTGTTAAGTATTAGTAGCCACTACCCCACAGATGTTTACTGCTGCATAATTGATTGAAATTAAATATAATTAAAATTTAAGTTATACTTAAAACGTAGAATGACATGTAATATTTATGTTATTTTGACAGTACTATTAGCCTTAGGTGTTACTCAAAATTTAGGAGCCGTTAGAGAAAATAGATATTAGAACCAAGGTTCCCGTGGGTAGTCTCACAGGTTCGGTAATAGTTTATAGTAGGGACCGACTTCAAAATGTTACTAATATTTAAAATAATAAAGAAATGGTAATATTTATAAAAAATCCGATTACGAGCGAAAAATTGTGTGTCACAAGTGGGATTCGAACCCACACCTATTGGAAATCCGTTCCAATCGTACTGCCACTTACACCACCGTGAATTATTGTAGGACACTCAATTCTCGCATCGTATTATATTTTCGTCTTTAAGAAAACGTGTGCCATCTACCCGAGAATGTTTACACTTTGTACAGGCTTAAAGGCAGGCAAGAGCAATAAATAAAAAGAAAAGTGTATGTTTGTATAAGACTAAGCTACTAGTGTGAAACTCAGTGTGCACATGCCCTAGAAAATAAGTCTACAGAGAGTAAGAGTGTTGAAGTAATCGATTCTTCGCACACAAGTGTAGGTATTAGTATGAATGAACCGATTTGCAATAAATTACTCCTCGTCTGTCTAACAGCCTGGTGCATCTACGGTTGATACTCGCATGACGTGATACTTTCATAGTGACATATGTCATATAAGCATAGAATGAATGAATAAAATAAGCCTTGATAAAATATTTTTTTATTCATTTAAAAAAAAATATTTGGCTGACTTAATTCTATTTTAGGGGGGGTTATTTTCACTAATGGATATAGTATGCAAGAAGGAAAACTTGAAAAAAAATCCTATACTAAATTGTATGATCAACGTGGTATGTATTGTCTCCTTTCTATTAAGAAGGAGGTTTAAACCTAGTATGAGCTGAGGTAATGATGATGATGAGGTTATCTATAAAATTTATTAATTTAACAGATTTTTTAGACACGAATATTTTAAGTATGTCCCACTGTCGTTCTTTCTTCTGCTAAACTTATTATAGGGCATTCCAGATAAATAAAGTTTTAGATACTTCTCATGTATTTACCAGTTGGATTGACATACTTTTTTACGTTAACTACTCTTTATCTTGTAGACATTACTATTTTAAATAAAATATAAAGTAAAATATTTGTACTTTTTGAGCGTGCGATTTTGGTGTTAAAACAGTTTTTTAGGCTATTTTGAAAAAATCGAACAGCCAGCCAGAACAACAGTCAATGACAGAACGAGACGGGGTCTATTATTTTTGTTAGTGTGCATTGTGTGTATATAAATATACCCTCACTTGCTTATTTATGCAAGTGTTTCACAACCCTCTATAATATTATCTCCTCAGTTATATGTGAGCCTAGTAATTTGTCCTGTACCGCAAGTATGGTGGCGCTTTTCATCATTGTCCTCAACATATCTTATCTATCTATTTTTTATAAGTATTCATATGAAATGATAAATATTTATTTTTACTCACGAACGTATGAATGCTCTTTTAATAAACAAAAAAATAAATAAAAAAGACAGTACATAAAACCTACAAATAAATTACTTGCAAGCTTGCTATTTTAAATATGCAGTTTTATGTTTTTTTACTGTTTAATTTTAATCAATCTTACGTCATGACGTATATTTTTTGTCAGAAATTAATACTAAATCGGGTATTTATAATAATTAATGTAATTTTAATTATTAATGCTTAAATCGCTTTTAATTTTCATTGTTTTTTTTTATCTGCAGCTTCGCGCTATTTGTACGGCAGCCATTTTAAAATCCGACATTTTGATGTTGCTTTCCTTTAAAGTGTGTTGCCAAAGAGTGTGAGAGGCCCAAGGACCTATCGCTCTGCACAGAGCCGCCTTCATGCGTGCTGTGCGGAGAGATGGGCCACCCGGCCAACTACCGCGGCTGCCCTAGAGCGCCGCGCAGAATGGTCCCGCAAAGCAGGGCCAAATATTACAACAAGGCCTTTGTGCCCGCCCCTCTCCCCACCCATAATGCATGGAATCGCCCCTTATTAAATAATAAGGAGGCCTTCCCTGCCCTGCCGCAAAGGCAGCACTACGTGTCCCCCCCTACCAGGCAGGTGACACCCTCAGCCCCCCCGCCAACCGTCGGGCAAACGATGCCTACCGGAGGCCAACCCAAGCCCCTTATGGGCATCAAGATCAAGATAAACAAACCCGCGACACCGCCGGTTAGGGCAGCACACAACGCGCCCCCTAAGACTCCACAGGGCGTAGACCCGGAGCTAGCCCTTGTGCTAAACCTCGCGGCACAAATTAACTTCGCGGAGATCCGCGAAATAGCAGCGGAGATGAGGAGGAACGAGGGAGATGCCCTCGCCCTCCTCAACATCGCCATCAGATTCGCTCCCACGCTCGAAAGGCTGGGCTCCCTAAAAATAAATTAAAAATGGATTCACATCCTAGCGGCAGAGTCAAACCACGACACCTAAAGTTAGGCACATTCAATGCAAATAGCCTATTCAAACAGAGGGATGAAGTAGGTACATTCCTTAAGGGACATCAGCTCGATATCCTTATGGTACAGGAGACGTTCCTTAAACCTTCCATCCGGGACCCTAAAATTGCGAATTATAACATAGTTCGCAATGACAGGACCACCGGACGACTGGGGGAAACACTCATCTACTATAAGAAATCGTTGCATTGCACGCCTGTGGATCCGCCCCCTCTGGCACACATTGAAGCATCCGTATGCTGTCTAGCCCTCACTGGCCATCAGCCAATTATACTAGTTTCAGCTTATCTAACCCCTAGGGGAACAGATAACCTCATAGAAAGCGATCTCAAGGCCTTGCTTGACTTGGGCGGCGCCGTCATCATTGGCGGTGACCTTAACGCCAAGAATACCTCTTGGAACTGTCTCAGTTCCAACAAGAGGGGCAAGGACCTGGAGCTGTACTCAGACAGATTGGGTTTTGACGTCATAGCGCCATTAGAGCCGACGCATTTCCCTTACATCGTCTCGAGAAATCCAGACATCTTAGACATAGTACTACTCAAAAACATAAATTTACGTTTATGTTTAGTAGAAGTACATCACAAATTAGACTCAGATCACCGTCCGGTGACTCTGGATTTTGCCTCCCCCACCCCAGGCCCCTCAGGCCGAAACCACGAAACGACAAGGATGATAACCGACTGGGGTCAACTGAAGAGAAATCTAAAGACGACCACATCGGTTCACCTTGATCAAATTCCAAAAGACATTAAGTCTAAGGAAGATACCTCCCAGGCAATCGATTCGTTCACAGAACACGTGCAGTCGTTAATTAACGGCTGCTCGCGGCGAGTACCCGATACGAGAAATCGTAGAGGGCCCCTGCCGGCCGACGTACGTGAACTGTTACGACAAAAGAACGCCGCGACCCGCGCGTACGACCGATATCCCACGGAGGACAACCGCAAACGCCTGCGGACTCTCCAAAGGAAGGTCAAATCCGAAATTAGTAATTTTAGGCAGAGCAAATGGGCCACACTAGAAGAGCTAGTGCCTTCGCACACAGCCTTCTGGCAGATTTCCCGCTCTCTCAAAAAGGATATAGTGTCCACACTCCCTCCCCTAAATCGACCCAACCAACCGCCGGCATTCATGGACGACGACAAGTCGGAATGTCTGGCCGACAGTCTAGAACTTCAATGTGCGCCGAGCACACTATACGACCAAGACGCGGCACACCACCACCACATCAACACCGAAGTGGTTCGTCGTATCAATCTTTCGCGATCGCACGAAAACGAAAACCACGATCAAACTATTCCAGCAGTGTCCACCGACGAGGTCGGGTCACTGATCAAGGGTCTAGGAGCCAGGAAAGCCCCAGGTTCGGACGGAATAAATAACAAAGTCATTAAACTATTCCCCGGCCACTTAATATTAATACTGTGTAGTATTTTTAACGCAGCCCTCACTTATAACATCTTTCCTTCACAGTGGAAAGAGGCCGTGGTAATCGGAATCCACAAACCCGGCAAAAAACGTACCGAACCTAATAGTTATCGCCCTATCAGCCTACTGAGCAGCATAGGCAAATTATACGAACGGATAGTACTCAGTAGGCTACGCACCTTCGCTGAGGCAAACGCCTTAATACCCGACGCGCAGTTTGGCTTTCGTCCACAGCACAGCTGTGTCCAACAAGTTTACAGATTAGTCGAGTACACCAGCAGTCAGTTCGTCAGAGGCAGGTACGCTGGTGTACTATTCCTAGACGTAGCGAAGGCGTTCGACAAAGTTTGGCATGAGGGCCTAATTTATAAACTATATAGCTTCAAAGTCCCAGAATATTTAATTCTAGTCATACATGACTACCTAAGTCATCGCAGCTTTCGCTACAGGGTGGACGGGACGTTGTCGACCGCCCACCCTATCAAGGCCGGTGTCCCTCAGGGATCGGTCCTCTCTCCGTTCCTCTTCACGCTATACACTAGCGATATACCCAAATTCACTCGTGTACACACGGCACTCTATGCCGATGATACCGCACTCTTCTGTGCAGGTTATTCCCCGACAACCGTAGCTAAGACACTCCAGAAAGCGGTCACCGCCCTTGCCAATTGGTATAGGAAATGGAGAATAGAAATAAATGCCGAGAAGAGTCAAGCGGTTATGTTCACTAAACGAACTGCCCGCATCTGCTCTCCGGATGACATCCCCCCACTTACCTTATTCAATAAGCCTGTCACATGGTGCAGGCAAGCCAAATATCTAGGAGTGACCCTTGACAGTCGACTCACGTTCATTCCACACATAAGGCAGGTAGGCGCGCGCGCAGCCTTTGTGATGGGACGTCTTCATTGCTTACTAAACGCCAGATCCAAACTATCCTTGAAGAACAAGGTCAGATTATACACCGCCTGCATACGGCCTATCATGACCTATGCCAGCGTAGTGTTCGCACACATTAACCCACCAAGGATCCGCAGGTTACAATCACTACAAAACCGGTTCATGCGACGAGCCACGGGGGCACCGTGGTTCATTCGAAATGTCGACCTTCACGTTGACCTAGAATTGCCGACCATCAGGCAATACATGAAGCGGTGCTCCCAGAGGTTCATTGACTCTGCCATGATTCACCCCAACCAACTAGTGGTTGAGGCGGCTAACTATACCCCATTAAAAATATCCGCCATCCGACGTCCTCGACACGCACTGACCGACGTTGACGACGAAATTATAGTAATTTCGTCGTCAACGCTCAAGAAAGAGCCAACACGGCCCGCGCGGCCATAACACATCACTCGCGCTTTCGCCTCCGCCGCCAGGGAAGGAAGACGCGACGCGTAAAAATCAATATTCCAAACGTGGGCACACCCACTTTGCCACCAGCGACGCCCCGAGCCGAGGTCCGTTCTCCACAGGGAGAGCCCTCGGGCGTAGTCGCTTAAAAGCTATTCCGGGTTGAGAGCCTTCAGCGCTCACCCATAGTCCGGTTAAGCTGTCAAAGCCCTCTCGGCTAACAGCGGTCGCAGTGGAAAGAGTTTAGTGGGTATTCTAGTCACGGGGCTAGCGAGTCCCACACTCCTCGTCTGTTTTTCCGACAGGCGGGGGTTAGTGCGCAAATAGCATTCTTGAACCACTGCGTTAACAAAAAAAAAAAAAAACAAAAAAAAAAAATTGAATTGTCTTACTGTAATTTGCAGAAATGTGTATGTACGAGTATAGGTCTACAGGAACTGGATGAAAATGTTAAAAGCTAATTTTGAAACGGATTGCTTTCATAGAAATTTTTAAGAAACTAAAACCTTTAAAATAAAAAAGAAGTATTTTCAAATGTAGATATTATCTTATAATTACATTTTATTACTTTTTGGTTCTAAATTTTAAACTATTTCAATAATTAGCCTGAGGGCCGCTGATAACATTGCTCCAGCGAAAGCTGTGGCAAATGTATTGCAGGACTTTGAAATATTAGCATTTGGAATCTTTAAATGCTCTGTAACATTGTCTACAGTTGTGGCTTCATTCGTCTCTTCATTGAACCTAACCAGACTAAAGCATCCTGATGACGTTTGAAAATCCAAAAGCTCGTTTATCCATGAACGTCGTAGAAATTGAGCATGTCCATGCAGACTGCACAATGTAGCTGAAATAATTTATTAAATCATTAATATTAGAAATTTAACAAAACATTTAGTATTTCAGAATTTTCAGACTAAGAACATTAAAACACTATTTTTCTTCAAACTGCATAAATATAAGTTCAATTATAACTTTTTTTTTTTTTTTTTTTTTTTTGACAGGCTATGGTTCTGTCACATACTTCCTAAGCAGCTCGGCCACAGGAACGCCGTATAAACCCATAACCTGCCGTACCTAGTACAGAAAAACCTTTCGATCGCTGTTTGGGCTCACCAGTCCCGGGGAACTTGGACTAGGATAACTTAAACAAAATTTATATGTATAAGCTATTTGATTTTTAGCGTAACCCTTATCGAACTAATAAATGACCAATATAAGGCCCCCTTTTGGACAAATTAGTTTTACTGTATTGTAGTGGTAGGACCACGCTGTTGACAGTTTTCTGTCTACAATCGCGGGCCGGTCCGTCCGGGGTAGTACCACACTCTCGCAGAAGATCCACGTCTGAGTAATGGCAATGTGCTATTGCGCTGCAGATGCGAAAGGGCATGCTCCGATGGTTCGGACATGTGGAACGAACGAACGTCTGGTTAAGAAGATAAATAATGCGAAAGTGGAAGGATGTAGGTACCGAGGGAGACCGAGACTAACCTACCTAGACCAGATCGGTCAGGTACTAAAGGATGGTGGAGTCAAGAGTCTCCGAAAACGGCGAGCGTGTATGAAGAGAATTATGAATGTTGAGGAAGCGAGTGAAGTATGCAGGGATAGAGTTCTTTGGCACTCTGTTCTCTCTGCCTACCCTGCAAGGGATATGCCGTGATGATATGTATGTATGTATGTATGCTATTACGCTTCGTTCGATGAGCGAGAGAGCTGAAAGTCCAACTGGGTGGGTTTGGGGTTTGTATTGGTAGGCAACGGCCTAGGTATACCCTTGGTATTGCAAAGGTCCATGAGCGGCATTAGCACTTACCATCAGATGTGCTGCTTGTTCGTTTGCCACCATAAGCAATAAAAAAAACTGTATTGATCAAAATGTTGGCATATATTATGAAAATGTTGGCTCCCGCAACACAGTTTGTAACTAGCGTAGGAGCCAGAGATTCCCATATATTTTTGTAATGTTCATATGGTAATAAATAAATAATTATTATATTTAAAAAAAAATATATGAATAATTTACCTTGTTCCATTAGTATATGAGGTAACATGAAGTTATGGTAAGCTATGAACTCCGCCTCGTTATACATGTTCGCACATAATGCATCAATCCATTGTATATCATCACTGGCAGATACAAACGTACATCGAAACGATAGACGTGCCATTGATAATAATAATACTCTGTAAATCAAAATATCATCATCATTCTCCTACTCTTATCCCAATAACTTGGGGTTGATACAATATGTACTATTCTTTAACAGTAGATATTGTAAAAGTTATTGCAATAGTTTTATGACCGTCCGCCTGCCAGACATCAACCTGCCTTTTTTTTTATTTATGCGGCGGGTATGGATACGTCTCGCCCTGCCAAATCGGACGGAAGAGGCAGCGCGTGGCCGCATAGACCCACCATGCAACTCCTCTCCTCACCGTGCGAGCGGGCCACCGGTACCCGATCTTTGTCTTCGGTGGCGACATCAACCTGCCTTGGGAATGTAATTGTTGACCAAATAGCATCAGATGGAGTCGGCCCAGGTCGTTATAAGGCTTTCAGTTGCCTTTTACGACATCCACGAGCAAAGTAAGGGTTGGTAGTATTCGTAGCCGCTACCACACAGCACTGTAAATTAAAATATATTATATTTTAAATTGAAACATTTCCGTGTGGTGACGGAGTGAGTGCTCGTAAGAGACGACTAAGAAATATAAAACGCATATAGCATCTATGCAAGAGAAGGAAAATTCGAAACAAAACTTTATACCAACACGTCTGACCAGCGTGGTATGGTAGGTCCATTTCCCTTCCGTTGTGGAGGAGGTACGTACATGCAGTCGAGATAACAAATAGTAAACCCTACTGTCCTAGGTGACGTGACAATATGCATCACATTCGTCAATGTCTTGCTCCTTGTGACATTATTGTCGTATGTATGAGCTGAGATTATCACGATATTCTAAACATGTAATAAGCTTTAAAAAGAATTGGTTGGTAATTCTGTAGAGGTGGGGCCAGCTAAGATGTCATTGCCCGTTGGGCATCTCGGCTGGAGAGACCTCAGTTCTTTCGTTCAAGCTTTGTTGAGTGCTGATGGAGTAGCTGGGGCGGTGGCACGGGGTCCTCTCTTTCCGACTAGTGCAGATCTTGACGGAGCAATTATGCTACCACTGCGATTGCGACGAGGACACGACACAGCACACGCTTGAGGTCATGGTCAGGATATAGTAGCGCTGTGAATTTGTTGCAATCATCTGAAGTTGTCGATCATAGCTAAGTCGGTGCTCTAAGGAACTAGGAAGCGGTCGCCACCTTCCTGGGGCATTAACAGAGAATGGTATTCACATTGCGTCACTACATCAGTAGAAGAATTACTATAATATTTACCTTTGTGTAATGCCGTAGCCGAAATCAGTGCCATTTTGTAGAATATCGATGCAATTATTGGATATATTACATTTTATTAGTTCTTCATTATTATTAATTGGATTCTGAGCTAGTTCACTTAAACACGTATCTAAAATATAAAAAAAAACGAATTCATTTAAGTATTACAAGTAGAAGTTTCTAGAATAGCACTTGAATTACAAATAGAAGTTTCCAGAATGGTACTTGAATTACAAATAGCAATTTCTAGAATGGTACTTGAGACAAATACACAAAAAGCGATATTCTAAAGGGAAACCAGTATAACATAGAGTTCTTAGGATAACAGAATTTTTGGGTTGAATTTGTGAATCTCTGAATTTTTGAACTTATATATATATATATATATATATACACAAAATTATACATAGTTAATTATTTGCTTGCTGTAAAGGTGAATGAAGACATCGTGAAGGACAGAAGACATAGCAGTTGGTTAAAAGCAGTGCTGAAAATGTATGAAATACGTGCCCCAGAGAACAGGTTGGGCCATCTTTTTGTGCTCTTTGGACGTCGCTTGGCATGGCTTAGCTCATTATCCGCCCAATTAAGAAAGCAAATTGAATAGAGAATGTCTATTTTGATGGTTGAATTTATTATCGATCTCTACGGAAAATCTGTGGAGTTAGGCTGACAGACGGCATTCGCAACGATGACGTAAGGGAGCGAGTAGGTATGAGAGAGAGTATTGGTATAAAGATGCGAAAGAGAATGCTCCGATAGTTCGGATATGTGGAAATAATGCCGAACGGACGTCTGGTTAAGAAAATGTACAACGCGAAAGTGGAAGAATGTAGATACCGGGGTAGACCGAGACTCACCTACCTAGACCAGATTGGTCACGTACTGAAGGAAGGTGGAGTCAAGAGTCTCCGAAACCAGCGAGCGTGTATGAAGAGAATTATGAAACATTATGTTTTTAACTTAATAAAAATTTTAATGGCTCAATGGTTTTCAATTAAAAGTAAACAGAATTTAGTTAAATCTTGCTAATAAAATACCTGATTCCTCTGGTTTCGGAGAGCAATCGTTAATATTATAAACCATTCTTTCATATTTTGGCCATTTGAAATACATCTTATTCAATTGTTGTCTCGTATAAAACTTAGTTTTATTCAGCAGATTCATGTTAAAGCTTTGTAGACTGGTAGGCCATGCCGAGTTGTTTACGAAATTAAAAAACAATCGTTCCACTGAAAAAAGAAACATCGTCATGCTTTTATCTCAATTATCTGGAGTAAACAATAGTTCTAATCCATCTGACTGACGTCAAACCTTGGAAATATAATGATTTCTGATGTTTACGCGAAAATTTGCGCAAGTGTATAATTGAAATAAAACTACTTTTACGGATTCAAGACAGCTCGCTAGTCTTCGACCTCTCTTGACTGTGAGCGCTGTAAAGTGTTCGAAACGTCGGGCAATTAATAAATTAAATGCAAACGTGATAAAATCCTTTTGGGAATGTTGATGTTGATAGTGTTGATTCAGATCGATGTAAAACTCTTAGACGATTAGTAGACGAATAATCGTTTATCTAATCGTTTCCGTGTGGTGACGGCGTAAGAATACAATTCATCACCCCATATCTTACCCGTGGGTGATCGTACGAGACAACTAAGGGCTATATAACGCATATAACATCTATGCAAGAGAAGGAAAACTCTAAACAAAACTTTGCACCAACACGACTGACCAGCATGGTGTAGTAGGTCAATTTCCTTCTCATTATGGAGGAGGCTCGAGCCCAACCGTGGGGGCATATATGAACTGAGATGATGATGAATCGTCTATAATGACATCCTCAAGCAATTTAAGGATTGATAATATACCCTCACAGTAAAAATTATATTATATTGATATATCAAAGCTGGAGAGATGATGAATTTTCTCAACTGCTAAACTAATGCAGAAAAAAATCGTTTTTTAAAATGAATAGACTATTATACTCATGCAATAAACTAAAACCTATGACGAAATATGTCTTAAATCAGCTAATGTGATAATATTATTATTTTAAAGAACAATTGCAATTCTATTATTATCCTAAACTACAATATTCAATAACATAACAATTGAAAAAATAGGTTAAATATTATTATTGTCTTGGGTTTCAAACACAATTATGGCATTCGCATTGCCCAATTTATCAAATAAGATTTTTTGTAAATAAGACGAGTGTTTCATCTTTTCTTTTATTGGTAATTAGCTACTAATATTATCCACTATTATATCAAATAATATCTTCAACAGTAGTATTCCTACTTTTAATGATATATTCTGGAAATCTTGGTGCAAAAGAAAGCATTTATAAAGCACTTCTTCATATATTCACTGCACCCCAGCACTTCTTACACATCAAATTAAAATTATACAATATAACACGTTAAAATACTATACATATAATACAAGACCATCATATGACACTTCCAAATCTCTACCAAAAGTCCGTATTTCATCTCATGATAATTTGTTATGTAGAGAATACTCTAATCAACCTTTCGCCGTTTACTTCTGTGCATAGGTCAAGGTAGGTCAAGTAATGCCTCAAATACATGTCACAGCCATACAATAGAGGAGTACTTCAAAACATATAATTAAATTAATGGAAATAAATTAGACCCAAACTCGGAACAATCAGTCAAGAATCAAGATCCACAATCTTACAAGGAATTGTTTTACATGTGGATTGCACCCTTGAAACTAGGTACGAGATGTTCATACTGAGACCACTCAGTAATCTGTGCAATAATTAGATTATCATTACTTTCATTTTTTAACGGTTATTATATAATAATATTTAGGTTTTATCATCATTCAGCTTTTCATCATATACTACTAAACGTGGAATGCCATCATATAAGGCTGATATGCATAACCTTGTGCCGTACGCACCTGTTAAGACTTCAAGACTATTCCTGAAGGTTTTTTCTGTCCTAAGCTCCTATTCTACCATTCAAACACGCAAATACTCGTATTAATCATGTGAGAGTAACCTTTGAATCCTAATCTAATTCCAAATTAAGAGCTGAAACAGGATCCAACAACTCCTAACGGCTGAGTGAACTTAGCCAAATATCACCTAGTATTCGATTAAAGAAAGAGAATAGACTAATAATATTACTCACAGCTTAATGAAAATTTATCATATTTATCAAGTTGAGTCGTTTTAGCAAAATATGTCATGATATCATCAGTGATCGCCACCAGCCGGAGGAAACGTCTTCGTTTCTGTAAACGTAAGCGCCGACCATTTCCTTGCAATGCATTTATTAAATTGACTACAAAACATAAAAGGAAAAATATTATGTGCAAAAAGAAATTAATTTTAATGGCTTTTTAATACGCTAAAGAATTGGATTCTTTGGCGGATACCATGCGTATATATAATAAATATTATATAAAATACTAGCTACTGCCCGTGGTTTTACCCGCGTAAAAGTTTACTTTCCTAAAGTTTTTCATCCCCTATTTTTATTTTACCCCTTAAGGGTAAATTTTTACAACATGTTAATGTCATATTTAATTATATCTAATCAATAGCCTAAAAATAAGTTTCAAGCTTCTGGCTTTAAAAATGACGATACTTCCTTACAACGTTACATCCCACTTTACAACCCTTTTGAATGTAAAAAAAAAGTAGCCTATGTCCTTTATCTCCTATGCTCTAGACTATCTTTGTACCAAATTTCATTTAGATCGGTTTAGTAGTTTTGGCGTGAAAGAGCGACAGACAAACTGAGCTACTTTCGCATTTATAATATTAGTAAGGATTAAAATACAAATAAAAAAAATACATGCACAATGATGCTTAAAATCATATGTGAAATTAATATAAACTTCAAAGGAATATGTATCTATTAAATATAAAAAAATCAAATAACATATTTAGGGGTGTAATTTGTCTGCGTTAATTGCATGTTTGTAAAGTCCCCCGCGATACAAGGATTATTTTCCTTAGTGCAGGGCACCTCCCTGGCACCTCCCCTCTAAAAAAAAAAAAAAAATTTAAAAATTCACAAAAATAAACATTTTTATCATTTTTGCCATTAAAGCACATTATGGCAGTGAGATAATTTGGTCTTCTCATTCCTATGACCTCTAGAACAGTTACAAACTGCAATGGTGTGCCTCTTTTGTGTTTACTTTGAAGAGAAGAACGTTTAGAACAAAACTATAGTTTTGTGGCTGTTCCAATTGCCCATAAGTCCGTCTAAATACAATAGCATAGTTTTGTAAAACTCGTGTTATAATACAGCAGTAACATTAACGTAACTTTCCGTGTGGTGACGGAGTAAGAATATAATTCACTACCACTTATCTTACCCGTGGGTGATCGTACAAGACGACTATGGGATATAAAACGCATATAACATTTATGTAAGAGAAGAAAAACTCGGAACAAAACCCTATAACAATGCGCCTGACCAGCGTGGTATAGTAGGTCTATTTCCCTCCCATTATGAAGGAGGCTCGAGCCCAACAGTAGGACATATATGAGCTGAGATGATGATGATGATAAACATTATCGTGACTCCACCCTCTACCACAGCATCTTTTAACTGTTTAAGCTAACCTCACATTAGATTTTACCCTTAAAAAAATATTCAACAATCTAAATAAGTTAAATTTAAATATAAAATATAATTTATGTCTTACCGTTTATTAAAAAAATGCCCGTAAATAAAGTGGCATCAACATAAGGCTTATTTAAATTAACAAATTTTACGATCTTCACCAATTTTGTTAAATATTTTTTCATATCATTTATGCCTGGCATATCTTCAGCGATTAATATTTCCTTGTGTTCTAAACTTTTTTCAGATGATTTCACATTTCCCAGCATAGTTAATATTAAAAAAATACCAGTACAGCATAAATATGTATGAAGTATTACTGGACACAACATTATATGTTCTTATAGATTATAAGAGATGTTATTTGTTTAATATGTCGTTTATTTAGTGAATATGAATGATACTGAGCACTTCGTTATAGCTGTGTAGATATTTATTAGACAGGAGTAGTTGAGGAGACGTATGCTTTTACATGAATGCCCATGAAAAGAGTAATGTTTTTAGATTTTATATTAATACTAGAACAGATTTAGATATGTATTATGGGAATAATCATAGCATGTCGAGTGACATACACTAAGAACTAAGATAGATCACAAAGATTAACTCTGACGGCTCTATGGTGTCGCCAAGTACGTTTTGGCAGGATAGTTCTATTTTCTGCTATACCATTTGCACTATAAGGGCTGGCGTAAAAATTTTTCGACAATTCTTTCTGTTTTAATTATGTTTACGCCTTGTATTGATTAGTCGTACGTACGATATCTGTTGAAAACGAAGGAGTCGTTATATTTATGAGAAGTTCTCGAATATAATTCTGGGTGGGTTAAAAAAATACATATTGTTTGCAACTTTGGTAGAGTTTCAAGAATTATCTCGGGCAATAGTAAGCTAGAATTTTAGAATGATATCCAGTTAATCGGTTAATACGTTGGACAAAAGTAACGTATTGGTATTTAGGAATATTACTTACGTATACAAGAAATAAATACTCACATAAAAATTAGCGCTCTTTGTGCTACCATGTTTTCTTCAGCGGATTGTTTATAGATTTGTGAGGACCATTAACCATAGTTACCACTCATATAACTACTTATACCGTTTGATTACAGGTAATCAAATATCCGCGTGTGTCATTACGAATAAAATTTTGGTAATTTTATTTTGCAGTTCAATTATTTTAGATATATTTCAAGCTACAATAAATAGATGAGGCAAATATAACACATGACTAGCTCTTTACCTAGGTCATCAACGGACTCGTATAGTACAATACGCATATCTGTCTATTGTGTTTAAGTTATCAAACATTTTTTTTAAATCAAATTTTTGAATGCGTTATTATATACAGAACCATAATGATGACAGCTCCGTAAATCTAATAGGATAAGTATTCGACTAATATTAAATCCTCAATATTAGCATGTAGATAGAGAGACCAAACCTGTATCGAGTATTATCACTATTCTTTTATATCGACCTCCATAAGCTATATATTTTTATAATTTAAAAAAATAATAGAAAGACCTACATTACATCATCATTCTCCTACTCCAATTATTTGGGTTCGATATAATATGTACTCTTCTTTCATAGTACATATTGTAGAAGTTATTGGCAATAGTTTTATGACCGGCCGCCTGCCAGACGTCACCCACCTTGGGAATGTAATTGTTGACTAAACGGCATCAGATGGAGTTTTAGGTCATTTTAAGGCTCTTAGACGTCTTTTACGACATCCACAAGCAAAGTAAGGGTTGGTAGTATTCGTAGCCGCTACCACACAGTTAAAGAAAATCACACAGCTAAAAAACCCACCTTACACTAAGGAAATAATTCTTGCATTGCGAGGGACAAAGATATAATTAACGCAGCTAAATTACACGCAGACTCAGAACAACACTTTATGGATCACACAAGGTATTGTCCTGCGTATGAATCGAATCCACGACACTGGCACGGGAAGTCTTAACCACTGCGCCATCTGCGCAGTCAGTCAATCAGTCAATACGTGTGAAATTTGTTATATAACTGTGGTTAAAAGTTTTGATCTGAACTATGAACGTATATAAATATATTAATTTTGTTTCCATTAACCTATCATAGATGGCGTTATTTTGTTAAAAGGTTATGTTTAGCAAAGTTATAGCTGCTAGAACCAGAGTAGCCCAACTGCATTTTTGCAATTTTTAACCTAATCGTAATTTCGTAATCTAAAATGTTAATCTACAAAACTACAGCGGTCTAAAATTGTTTACAAGCTCTTAATAATAGATGGCAGTACAAATACATTTTTGGCTTATGTTCAAATCGAATAAATTGAATTTAATTTAATTTTAATTCTCTCCATATTGTAAAACATGGTTCTTGTAGTTAGGCCACTCTGGTTCAAGCAGCCTCAATCGTGCTAGTAATTCATTCTCGATTAAGGATTCTTTAGTTCTTATTAATTAATAAATAGAGGGTTTAATAACGATTTATTAATAAGAAATTTTGTATGAAAAGGTATTGTATTCTAAGCTAGATTTAATATGAGTCTGGTAAATGCTAAGAAGCTATTAAAATTTTAAATATTTTGAGTTATCCTTAAATTTATTTAAGAAAATAAATGACAGGCATGTTTTATTTGCAAACAGATTGGGTTGTGCTTTAAAATCTTACTTTGATTAATTTGAGAGAGTGCGTTTACGGTATAAACTACTAGGCTTTCAGAGAAATTAGAAACTATCCTCAATAGAAGATGTCAGAGAAGTATATAAAGGAATAAATAGATTTTTTCTTATAAAAATATCTATAACATTCATGTGTCGCGGGTGATTTTATATACGTGCAATTAACGAACAAAGAATTAAATAGGCATCTAACCTACGACTTAACAGCATTCCAGATTCTTAATTAGACACCCACCATCGATATCTGCACAATATTTATGCAATGGCGATTGCTTTATAGGTGGTTCTGATAGAAAACTCATAACGCAAATTGCGGTCGACAACCAGCTTACAAAGTAAAGCAATGACGTCATTTTGCCCCCTTCGTATTAAGGCCTAAGTCCTGAATAAAAGAGCGTAGATAGTATACATTTTGAAAGAGAGATTTCCTTCTAAAAATGATAGCTTAGACTTACTTAGCGATCATGGCATACATACTTTGAAGATGTTTAAAAAAAATTATTAGCGAAATTACCATAGATTTAATTCCCAGAAGAATATTTAAATATTTGGCATTAATGCAACAAATATTCTTTCTTCTACATACTATTTATTGTTTTTTTTTTTTTTAGTTTTCATCATTTTTTTTAAATTTATATCTTAAATATAATCTTCTTAACTTGCAATATTGGGGGAGGTTTTGGTATTAAGCTACCAGGCTTTCAGCTAAGCGAGGAGTATTCATCACATAGCTACGCTTTTTCAGTCGTGTGCAAGTGTGACTGTGTGTTCATTCAGTTTCCCCTACCTTACACTGTATTTGTATTAGTTATGCAACCAGTAATTTTTTTTATGAATCGAATGGTAAGGGGCGGAGTTTAACTATAACTTGTTACTATATGTAGTTATAGATTCGTTATTCTGTTATATCTTTAGTCGCCTGTTCTCCTAGTAGTGTTTTCCTCATAATGTCATTTTACCTATGCAGATGGCGGCTTAACAAGAAAACTTTAAGAGAGGTTTCAAATTAGAAATTTTAAATATGTATATTATTTATTATCATTTCCATCGCTAGCTCCTTTGATACATTTTTATCGCATTATGTATTTAAAATTAGACGCTGATTTACTTAAAAACCATTATTTTAGTTAAGGTTCATTGTTCTAATGTAATTGTTACAATAGTAGATTGATTGAAGAAATTATCTTTTTGTTTAGAATAGTCGTGACTTGGACTATGGGTGAGCGATGAGGGCTCTTAACTCAGAGGGGTAGAAATGGTCAAGCCGTGCGCTTGTTTTTTTTTATTGCTTATGGTGGCAAACGAGCATGCAGCACACCTGATGGTAAGTGTCATTGCCACCCATGAACCTTTGCAATACTAAGGGTATAGTTAGACCGCTGCCTATCAATAAAAAAAATTATGCGTGCATATAAAGTACACATATCAGAAGTGAAACTTTGGCAAATAATTTTTTATATCTATTTTACATACATCAACCAATAGCGTGTACGCTGTCTCTCTATCTCCCTCTCTCTCCCTCTCTCTCTCTCTCCCTCTCCCTCCCTCTCAAAATCTGTGCCACTCCGTATGACCAGCATTGTATAAGTAAGCCAATTTTCGATCTTTTGTAGACGAGGCACGTATTTTTGCTGTGAATTATATGAGCTTAGAAATTAGTACCTACTTATAATCCTCCGGTTAAGATTTTACGGTAATTGATTATGGATATTACCTTACAGCTGCGGACTTAGAATATAATTGGCACTACCTTTCACTTGCTCCTACGTATTGTACAATCGGCTACGGATTTCGCCGTGAAAGTGAGCAGTAGCTGGAATAGGTAGCAGTTCCTAGAGAATGTATAAAGCACCTTACTTTCGTCGCCAATCCATTTGTTAAGCGTGGCGATTACGTTATTCCCAAAAATATATGACACACTAAAGGTGAGGATTATATCTGGATGTTCAAAGGCAATTATTTAACGATAGTGATGCCTATGAATAATGACTTATTTTTTTTATTTCTGCTATCTTGAAAGCTCCATTTTATATAGTTTTCGTAGTAGATACACTAGGCTAGTAGGAGAGCAGGGGTACTATCCCAGAAACCTCCACGCGGTGTACCCTGGGTGCGGGCGGCGGTCCCCAGTTCTTCTGTTGTACTGTCGTCCGTAGCGAATATCTGCGCGATTTCGCTCCTTACTCTACTACAGTCGTAGTAGAGGTTATAGGACGCGAAATATCGGGACGGGCTCAGTCACTCATTCATTTGAGGGCTGGGCAGGCACTTGCCACCGCCCACACATCGTAAACCTGATTCTTTGCTTGTCTTAGTTTCAGGAGCGAGGGTCTTGGCTTAACCGCCCGGACCGCGAGGAAGACAACCTCTATAAAGAGTTCGAAGTAACATTCGGACTCGGAAATCACCCAGAATCTTAAGTTCTGGCGTGCGGCGAGAAGATGCATGGCAGATGGGTTGTTCTTTCGTTAGCACGCTCCAGCCAGGGCACCGGCTGACCCCCTGGTTGGTAAATGTAGGCTTGCCCGGGTATAGGGATCTCTGCCCGGGTCGACGTAATGTATCTCCCATTCTCGTGGGATTCACAATGGATACGCAAACTTTAAAACATTTAAAAACCGACGGGAATCCTTGTGATTCTCACACCACGGCCTTGTCAAGCCAAAGAAAAACTGACAACGACGCCTCGTCCTCAGGACTTGAGGCGTCCGCCAAGGGCCCGGCACAAATCGTGGAGGCCCAAAAAGTGAAGCGGAAGTCGCCCAGGAAGAGCCGGGGGCAGGCTTCCAGCTACAAGAGGAGGATGGAGGAGCGGCGTGCGCGGAGAGAGGCTGCTGCCGCTGAAAAGGAGGACGGTGGCAGAAATGCTGCAGAGCCGTCTACGGACGAGGGCGACAGTGACGTCGCAGAGCCGTCCGTGGATGAGGGCAGCAGATCTGCCGCTAAGATGGACGAGGGCGGTATATCCGCAGGGCCGTCCAGAGGAGATAGCGGGTCGGACGCTAAAGCCCCCGCTAAGTCGTCGCCGCGTCCTGTGGCGGCGGCTGAGAAGATCAGGGAGGAGGCCCTCCCCTCGCAGGTGCGAAAGCGCCCCCTGAGCAAGGGAGGCAGCTCGGGCGCCGACTCCGAGGGGAGCGGGACCATCATGCCTCCACCGAAGGTGCCGGCTTCTCGCAGGGGGCGAGGGGCCGCAGTAGCAGGAAGAAGGTCGGTGACTCCTCGGCGTGAGGCGGCGCCTGCTGCGAGCGACGGCCCCCTGGACCTGCAGGCTGAAAATGCCCGCCTTAGTGGCGAGGTCTCAGGCCTGCGGGACCTGAACCGCCAGTTGGGGTCCGAGCTGGAGTCGCTGCGTCAGGTAAACCGCATGTTGGCCAAAGACATGGCCGACCTGCGGGCCCAGATGGCGCAGTTCCTACCGCCTGCGCCAAAGCCGTCAGCCAAGGCGCGCAAAACAGCTGCCGCGGTGAAACCCGTCCCTGCGGCAAGGAGGACGCCCCCCGCTGCGGAGGGCACGCCGCCGGCTGAAGCCGTCACGGCCACCGAGCCGACACCTGTCCCGGTAGCGAGGAGGACGACTCGCGCCGCGGCGAAAAAGTCGCCAAGCGTCTCGGAGCGGGCCCCGGTGGAGGCTCAACCGGAGGCGCCGACCCCGCTGCCGACCCCGATGCCAACCCCGCTGCCTGCGGTGGGGGGATTGCCGGATGAGTCCCTGCGCGCGATAATCGACGCAGTGGGCAAAATTGTCGATGCGCGCTTCGCCGTTCTGGAGGCAAGGCTGCCTCCAGAACCACGTGTCCGGCCACCTCTTGCCGCAGATAAGCGGCCACATACGGCACCAGCCCCCGCCCCGCTGCCTTGTCAGGGTGGCCGCGTGGGGAGCTACGCCGCGGCCGCGGCCGGGCCTAAGCCCAAAGGCCCCGGCCCCGCTCCGAAGGGACCTGCCCTGAGGAGGAAGACGGCGCTGGCTCCTGCCGGACCGCTGAAGCCGCCCGCAACGAAACCGCCGGCGACGACCAGCGAGGCTGCGACAAGGCCTTCCGCGTCTGGCACGACTGCCGTACCCGAAGAGGGTTGGCAGGTGGCCGAGCGCGATAGAAGGAGTCGCGGCCAAAGAAGGAGAGCGGAGGCCAAGCGCGCCGCTGAGGTCTCCGCTCCCAAGGCAGGAGCTGGCGACAAGAAGAAGAGGTCGCGCAAGGGGCTCAAGCCGCCAAAGACGGCCGCAGTGGTGATCACTGTGCTGCCTGAGGCGGCCGAGAAGGGCCTCAGCTACGAGGCCGTCTTGAGGAAGGCCCGGCGGGAGCTAGACGTCTCCGATATTGGAGGCGTCGAAGCCAGGACCCGCAAGGCCCGGACGGGGGCTCGAATCCTCGAGTTCCCAGGGGCCGAGGGCGCCAAGACGGCTGATAGCGTAGCTGAGAAGCTGCGAGGTCTGTTCGCCGAGGAGGGTGGCATCAGGATCGCCAGGCCCGTCAAGTGCGCCGAAATGCGCATTTCGGGTCTGGACGACTCCGTGACGGTGGAAGACATCCGGGAGGCTATTGCCTCGAAAACCGGGTGTCCCATAGACACCGTCCGGGTCGGTGCCATTCGTCCCGGTCCGGGTGGCGTAGGTGCTGCCTGGGCGCAGTGCCCGGTGGAGTCGGTCAGGCAACTGGCTGGCTCAGGCAGGCTCCTCGTGGGCTGGAGCTCGGCGCGGGTAACCGTGCTTGAGCACCGGCCTGCGAGGTGCTATAAGTGCATGGCAGTCGGACACACTCGACCGACGTGCACCAATTGCTTCGACTGCGGCGGATTGTGTTTCCGCTGCGGTCAGACCGGGCACGTGGCGGCATCTTGCGCCGCCCCGCCCCACTGCCCCGCGTGTGCGGCGGGCAATAAGCCCGCCAAGCACCGCATGGGTTCTGGGGCGTGCAGACCTCCTGCTTCGGCCCCAAAGGGGCGGGGCGGCCTTTCGACCACGGCCGCTCCCGCTCCTAGCGCGGCCCGATCGCCCACTGGCGAGGCGGAGGTGATGGATACGGCCCACTAATGGCTGCAGAATCCATTCACCTCCTGCAGGCCAACACCAACCACTCCGCCGGAGCGCAGGATCTCCTCCTGCAATCCATGGCGGAGTGGTCGATTGGTGCAGCCGTAGTCGCGGAACCGTACGTCGTGCCTGATCGCCCCAATTGGGTGGTCAGCCGAAACGGAACTGCGGCAATCGTCGTCTCAACGCGGCGGCACTTCCCGTCCTTATCCCTTTTGGATAGGGGCGAAGAATTTGTCGCTGCGGAATGGGGAGGGGTCACACTCTACAGCGTTTACCTCTCCCCTAACAGGAGAATGGACGATTTCAGGGCCTCCCTCACCACCTTGGAGGCTTCGATACGGCGACTGGCACCGGGCCTCGTCCTGGTCCTGGGGGACTTCAACGCCAAATCCACGGCATGGGGGTCCCCTATGACGGACGACCGCGGACGGGCGGTCGTTGAGTGGGCGGCTTCACTGGGCCTCTGTGTTGTTAACAGGGGCTCAGTGAACACGTGTGTCCGACACTTGGAGGAGGTGGGGCCCGATCTGTCGGACGCTCAATATGGGTTTAGGAGGGGGCGTTCGACCATCGGGGCCCTGCTACGCCTGAGGCAGACGGCCGCGGAGGCTGTCGCCGGCAAGGGAGTGCTGTTGGCGGTGTCGCTGGACATCGCCAACGCATTCAATAGTCTGCCATTCAGCTGCATCAAGGAGGCGCTCCGGTTCCATGGAGTGCCCCTGTACCTCAGGCGGCTGGTGGCAGACTATTTGGAGGGGCGCAGTATCCTCTGCGCGGGTCCCGCAGGGGACATTGTGCGGACGCCCATGTCGTGCGGTGTTCCACAGGGGTCGGTTCTGGGGCCGACTCTGTGGGACATCGGGTACGACTGGGCGTTGAGAGGGAGTCTCCCCCCCGGGCTGAGCTTGGTGTGCTATGCTGACGACACGCTCGTCACAGCCCGGGGCAGGACACTCGAAGAGGCGGCGAGCCTGGCCACTCTCGGCACCGAGGAGATGGTCAGGCGAATCGAGGCGCTGGGGCTCAGGGTGGCCTTAAATAAGACGGAGGCCCTATTATTCCATGGGCCACGCGTAAGGCTGCCAACCGGCGCCTCGTTAGTCGTCAACTCCATCCAGATCAACATCCAGGCCCATATGAAGTACTTGGGTCTGGTGCTCGACGGGCGATGGTGGTTCCGGGAGCATTTCCGACAGATTGCTCCCCGGCTGGTCGGCGCGGCGTCCGCCCTTTCTCGGCTCATGCCGAATGTGGGCGGACCCAGTTTCGAGGGCCGACGGCTGTATGCGGGGGTCATCCGCTCGATGGCCATGTACGGCGCACCCGTGTGGGCGAGGGCTCTGAACGCCCAGCTCAGGGCGGTTCTGTGGAGGCCACAGCGAGCCATGGCGGTCAGAGCCATTCGCGGGTACCGCACGGTGTCGACAGAGGCGGCGTGCCTATTGGCCGGGACACCCCCGTGGGACCTAGAGGCAGAGATGCTCTCCGACCTCTACCGGCGGGTTACCTCAGTGCGCGAGGAGGGTGGCTCCCCATCGTTGAGCGAGATAGCCACCTGGCGCGAGGACGCCCGCCGAGACGTCATCGCCCGTTGGGTTACGCGGCTGGAGAGGCCTAGACACGGTATCGTGACCGTCGAAGCCTTCCGGCCCGTATTGATGAAATGGATGGAGCGGCGGCACGGGGTCCTCACCTTCCGACTGGTGCAGGTGTTGACGGGGCACGGGTGCTTCGGGAAATACCTGCACACGGTCGTGTACAGGGAGTGGACTCCGGGCTGCCATCATTGCAGTAGTGACGAGGACACGGCGCAACATACGCTCGAGGAATGCTCGGGCTGGGACGGGCAGCGCCGCGACCTCGTCGCTATTATCGGTGCCGACCTGGCACTGCCGGCTGTCGCGAGGGCGATGGTCGACAGCGTCAGGAATTGGGACGCGGTCGCCGCCTTCTGCGAGGCTGTCATCTCGCGGAAGGAGGCGGCGGAACGAGTCAGGGAGGACTCCCGCGACCCGGGCCGCCGCCAGCGGCCGGGGCGGCGCAGGCGCGAATACCTGCGCCTGATGCCGCCCTAACCCAGGCCTCGGGTGATCGGACCGGGGAATTGTCCGGTCACCCGACGCGAGGCCACCGCGTGAGGGCGACGCCCCGACGGCGAAATCTGTCGGGGCGTCGACGAGAGGAACCTGCGAGGGTAAACCGCCGAGCGGACAACCGAAGACAAAGATCGGGTACCGGTGGTACGCTCGCACGGCGAAGAGAGAGGATTTTACGGTGGGTCTATGGGATCACGCGCCGCCTTCTCCGTCACCCCGGGCCGATTTGGCGGGGCGATACGCACCCATAGCCCACCAATAAAAATAAAATAAAAAATAAACAGGCTAGTAGGAGAGCAAAGAGATTTAACAGATCAGTCAAAAATGCAGACGTGTGCAAAGAGACTAAAGTACATATGTTACCTACCCACACACACAAATATTCACCCAACATTTGTCAATAAGTACTGCTTATATTCGTATTTATATTTAAGATTTCCTTGTATCAGTCCTGCTGGCAAGTCTATAAAAAGAAAAGTTATTATTAGCGGATAGATTCAAGAAGAGAAGGACCGATTGTTTGTAAAGCAAAGAAAGTAAATGAGCATGGAGTAGGTACCTAATAAGTGGGTGTGGATCGAAAATATTTCAGGTGGAAGCTTATCTTCTAAACATCCTTAGCCCTTAACTCCAAAAGATTCTTCTCCAGATTAAATCTATTTCAATTAAATCTATCATTTAAAAGTATAGTGACCAGGCTATATGTATTCCACAGTCATAGAATTATGATCAATAGTATATATTGCAAAAAGTTTTGGCAATAGTTTTATGACCGGCCGCTTGAGGGCAACCCTATGTACTTGGGAATATGACTGTTGACTAGACAATATCAGATGGAGTGTCTTATAACACCCACGAGCAATGTAAGGGTTGGTACTATTTGTAGCTGCCAACAGCGCAGAAGTATGTTATAATTATATTAAACTAACTGTCCTTATACGTTTCGCCTGGCATTTTGTATATTTATTTATTTATATAAGGCTCATCTACGACATAAACACTAATATATGCTAAAATCATTCCAGTGACTTAAAACTAGTGATTATATAAATTACAGATATGTACAACATTAAGGAATATATTACAGTGCGTAAATTAATGTTAGAGATAAAAAGAAAAGTATTAATTAATTATCTAATAAATAAAATAACGAGTAGAAATAATTAGAAGGTAAGTAAAATTCTAAGATAAGTAGTTAGTTATATAGAAAAATAATTTATAATATAAGTAAGATGTAATGGGTGAAATTAGCGACTAGAATTTGTAAAACATGTATAATATTATAAAATGAGATAAACCATATTTCCTAACTAACTAATGAAGTCGATATTTAACTTATAAGAGATATAGCAATAGTAGGTACTAATGATAAAAAATTATGAATTAAGTAACTTTTTTTAAATCTTGTAGGCTGATCGTGGAAAATATTAAGCCCTAAGATTTTCCACCAATTATTATACATACATACATACATACATATCATCACGCCATATCCCTTGCAGGGTAGGCAGAGAGAACAGAGTGCCACAGAACTCTATCTCTGCATACTTCACTCGCTTCCTCAACATTCATAATTCTCTTCATACACGCTCGCCGGTTTCGGAGACTTTTGACTCCACCTTCCTTCAGTATATGACCGATCTGGTTAGTCTCGGTCTTCCCCGGTACCTACATCCTTCCACTTTCGCATTGCATATCTTCTTAACCAGACGTTCGTTCGGCATTCTTTCCACATGTCCGAACCATCAGAGCATTCCCTTTCGCATCTTTACACCAATACTCTCTTTCATACCTACTCGCTCTCTTACGTCGTCGTTACGAATGCGGTCGGTCAGTCTAATTCCACAGATTTTCCGCAGAGATCGCATTTCGACCGCATTAATTTTACTTTCATACTCTTTTCTGCATACCCAACTCTCGCTTCCATACAGTAATGTTGGGACAAGCACTGGGTTATGTATTGCTACACGTGCTTTCTGGCTAAGGTGGTGGCTGCCGAGAAAATGCCCCAACGCTCCGTTCACTCTATTTCCCGCATTCACTCTTCGCTCTATATCAGTGGTGTACCTTCCATCTCGGCTAAATCCACATCCAAGATATACAAATTCATCCACTTGCTCTAGTACATCATTACCTATTGTTACTCTTACATCTGTTCTGGCTTCGTCTCTTTCTAAGACCATTATTTTGGTTTTGCTCACATTCACGCGTACAATCTTCTGTCATTGTGTCGACTAGGGTCTGCAAGTCAGTCAATTATTATAAGTAGACATTAATCTTGAGATAGGAGAGTTCATGCCAAGATTAGTCTTATAACTAGGAATATAGAGAAAAGGAATATTCCTTTGTTGAGAACTAAGCTTTGGAACATATATTGATATGCGGTCAAGAAGGTCTGGATATGTGAAAGAGCCTTTGATTACATTCTGAAGAAACATTAAATCTTGACATACGTCGACATCGTTTCAAGTTACACATTTTTAAGAAAGGTTGCCTTTCACTATAAGAGCATCTGGATCTAATGCCCTTAGTATGAAACGCTAAATATCTTGTAAACGACCTTTGTATAGATTCTAATCTGTCCGAGTGAACTGTATAATTGGGATTCCATATAACGTTTCCGAATTCAAGTACACTTCTTACTAACGCATATATAGTATTATATTGCCGAGGCGTCTATTACGATGGGTAACCTATCAAGCCGGCCTCGGATGTCTAGCAATCGATACCAGTGGTAGGCTCAATGACGATGGAAAGGAAATATAGTGCGTTATGAGGCTGTTCGCCTCCCTAACGTCGTCTCAGATTTGTTTGGAGATTATAACTTTACTTCGAGTTTTCTTTCTTGTATAGATTTTATATGCGTATTATAATTTCTTAGCCGTCTTTTACAATACCCATGCCTAAGAAGGGGGATATGGAATTGTATCTTTAATTCGTCACCATAAGGAACCATGACATACTAATAATTTAAAAGTGATAAGAAAATGATAGCAAAACTCTTTCCATGCTATGTGTTCCTTGCAATGTATAACACATTTCGATATCTTCGCTTGTCTCACGCCCTAGTACTCTCATGAAAATTTGCCGCCATTTTCAGTGTTGGCGATCTCTCATCGGATTATATAAATGTTAGTTAGTGGATATGGCATGTGCAGTCTATTTTTTTATTTTCACCAACTCGTTCCCTATAAGACTATTTTTAGGTTAGATCCTTTCCAATGGGAACCAAATTGATCTTCTCTAAGCTGGTTAGATTCCGGGCTGGCCACGGAGGTCAAGGAAGCGATACCAGTGGCCAGACCAATGGCGATAGGTTATGGGGCCACGCACCGCCCTTTCGTCGGCCCGGACAGAATCGTCGGCGCTTGTCCCGACGATAGCCTGCCAAAAAAAGCTGGTTAGATGGGTTGGTACCTATATTATTCCATGGCGAGTACGTATTCCTTCTCTTGCATTGATTGGTGTTATTTATATATTCGCTTAATTGTTTTTTAAAACACCCACGAGCAAGAATGGTTGGTGCTGAATTCTATTCCTGCTTTATCGTCACAAAGGAAATTCTTTGTTTTAAGAAATAATAATATGTCAATATTTCTTTATTTTATACAGAATTTTCTTAGGAAACTGATGAACAGTTTTTTGATACAGGTTTTTGTAAGCGGATAATGATCTTTTTCTAAACGCCAAGCACCATTAAATAAAAAAAAAAGGTTTTCCTCTTACACTTAAGTCGTTGAAACTTAAAATGTGATTCTAGTAACATTGCGTTGGCAGCTATTTATCATTATTAAATAACTTGCCTCTATTAGCAACAAATAATAAGAATATATTAATCAGAAACAAACAAATATAAACAAAGAAATAAATATAAAATACGTGAAGCGTGTGGAAATTAAAAAAAAAAATATTAGCAGTCACGTGACTGCTGAGAGATGTGAAACGTCGAAATTATTTTGTACAAGTAATAGGTATACAGCACAGACTAGTTGAACGTCTCCCTGCAGTCCTACCTTATGTAAAAGGAGTCACTGACAAGATTGGCTATATCCTAAAACATGCTTCTATAAAAACCTATTTTAAGCCACTCTGCAGGAGATCCCTCTGCAGGATGCAGGAGTTTATAAATTAGACTGTGACTGTGGTCTCTCTTATATAGGCCAATCAAAGAGATCTGTAAGAACTCGGATCAAGGAACATATAGCTGATGTGAAACACCGCCATCACACTAAGTGTGCAGTCTGTGAGCATAGTCAGGACCGCGCCCGCCATTACATCAGGTTTGATAAACCACAAATCCTCGCAAAAGAACACCGATACCTACCTAGAATGGTTCGCGAGGCTATTGAAATCAAAAAACATAGAAATTTCAATAGGCAGGATGGCTGGGTATTATCATCAAGCTGGGATCCTGTTATTCACTTAATTAAAAATAAAACTAAGAAAACCACCACAAGACTGCAAGACACTGTGAGCACTTATTGTATAGATTTGACGCACAATAATAGTTCAATTTTAATTTAATTAATTTTAGTAAGATAAAGTAGGCCGCCACTCAAAAATTCAATAATAAAATTAGTATCATGCCTCCTGAGTTTTCTCGCCGGATCTTTCTCAGAGTGGCCGCGTTCCGATCCGGTAGTAGCTGAATAATTTTTGTTAGTTTTGTAAAAATTGTAAAATTGCCACAATAATAATTATCATAAATTAAATACTTTAATAATAACAAATCATAAACAACATAAATTTTATATATAGAATCATTCTCTTTTTGTACTGGCAATGAATTGTATTAATTTTTTATAGAAATGTGGGTCAAAATTTAATATCTTATAGGGTAGATATAAATAAATTTCTGTAATAACAATGACATATTGGACGTAAGACACCTCAGTCTTCCCGTGACCATGATCACTGTAAAGTGTTCGAAACGTCGAGAAATTATAAATCAAATACAAGCGCGATAGAATCCGTAAAAGTAGTTTTATTTCAAATGTGTAATACTCGCGTAAACATTAGAAGTCATAAAATCAAAAATTTCTTTAAAATCACTACAGCTCAATTATTTTCATTAGTGACTTCGGTAATAGTTGGTTCTGAATGACTTCGGTAATATTCAATCTTGCGTCTGACGGTATTATTGTGACAATTAGTTGATGATAACTGAAGTATGTTACAAAAGTATTAAGCAACAGATTAATTGATTAAAATTAATATAAATGATATCACTAAGATAAAATAAATCTAAATTATTAATATTAAGACAATTAATAAATAATAACAATATTTTAATACAAAAATAATAATTAATTTCAATATTAATTATACTATTATTTATGTCTGGTTGTATTAATCATGAGCAGGACAAATATGAGTAATATTAAATAGTATTACAATAAAATATTTAATATACCGTTAACATATAAAATGGTAAAATATACGTATTATTATCAATCTCGGCATTATTAATCTCGGCAATGTACAATTATAACATGTTTATTAAGATTAAATTAATATATAATAAATAACATGCATATAAAATAAATAATATATACCGACGGCGGAAAGCGAAAACGTCGTAGTCCACAAAGTATGAAAATTTTATTTTGTCCGGGTTACATAATTCTGTGATGAATAGTTATGAAATTAACATTTAAACAAAACGGGTTTAAACTTAAATGCCTGCATTCAAAAAACGATACGTTACAGAAAAAAGTAGTAATAACTTATACTATGTCGGTTTTTTTTTTTTTTTTTTTTTTATTATGAGTATGTTATGCCACAGACTTTTTGTCCGTGCTCTTTTTATATTTAATTTAATTGTTATGGTGGTTTGTTTATAAAATTAATGTTCTTGAAGTGGCTTTATTGCAATTGGATAAAGCTTGAAGAGCGCAATTAATGTGTCATAGATGGTGAGCGACAACATGTCTTTTAGGGTTTCTTCTTGGCGCTGGTGGTCTTATTGTTGGTGAAACCCTTCTATTTGTAGATGTTTCTGTCCTCTGTGATGTTGTGATGATGATAATAATGTCTGTGACGTTTTATTTTGTGTGACTTTGGAAGTCTATGTCTAGGTTGATGGTAATTGACTCCACGCTTGTGTTGACTTTAGTTTAATGGGGTAGTAGACCAAGCTCTTTCATTACCCTTTCGTCTCTATGTTACAAGACAGACATACTATGTCGGTTACAGCAATTCGCTTTCCGTAAAAAAAGATTTTTGTTCATTAACGACGTTTTAGCGGGCAGTGGTACAAGGAATCGAGTCTATTACTACCCTTGGTAAGGTTTCTATACCATGCACTCTGGAATTTGTGACATTTATATTATCGTATTTAAAGTAAGTACACAGCTATACACCGTTTTAATAGTGATGTTGATTTAAACTTCATCGATTTACCGCCCTTAAACAAAGCCGCAGTGGCATCGTTTGTTGATTGCGTCGTCGCTCTATTTGCTGCTCAGTAGGCATCGAGCATCTAAGTGGGTGGAACTAAATGTTGTCAGTTATTTTATAATTGCAAACAGTGGGTGCAATTACGTAAAACTAAAGTATGTACTTTATATTCTTATTTTTTGTTGTAATGTATAATAAGATGGCAATATTTTCGTAAATAGGTACTTATCTTCGTAAGCCATTCCAATAAATACTACGTATTTATGGGAGCAAGAACACCTGTTTTTGCTTGTATTACTGGTAGTATGAGTACGATGTTGTCAGTGTATTATGATGATAATAAAAATACTATTAATATTTTTATGACACATTTTTTATTGCCTATGGTGGCAAATAAGCAAGCAGCACATTGATGGTAAGTGATACTGCTGCACATGAACCTTCGTAACACCAGGGGTACAGCCAGACCGTTGTCTATTTTGAAGAAAATGCTCTTAAAACTCAATTGAAGAAGGACATGTCATAACGCTCTGGAAACACGGCAGCAGGTAATTCATTCCAGATCCTGCACGTACGTGGGAGAAATGATCTCTGAAAACGTACAGTCTAGGAACAGGGTAAGTTCAGGTGAAATGAGTGAACACTGCTACGGTGACGAGTGGTACGGTGGTAAAATGGTGACGATGGTACCAAGTCAAACAGTTCTTTAGAGCACTCACCGTAAAAGAGCCGGTAGAGTACAAAGAGAGACCCAAAGTCTCTCCATTGCTCCCGTAAACTCCAATCTGTCCGTGAGATTGGGATACCCGACGATTCGAACAGCACGCCTTTGCGGGGAGTCAAGTGGGTCTAGCTGATATTTAGACGCGCCAGCACAGAGATGAGAGCAGTGCACCACGTGAGGACGAACTAGTGCTTTGTATAGCAAAAGACGTTGTCTCGGCGTGAAGGACTGCCTAGTTCTGTTTATCACGTCTAACTTTTTGCTTGCCAATTTGGCTTTGTCCTCCAAATTACTACCAAACTGGCCTTTGCTCTATAGGTCGACGTCGAGGATCCCAATACGCTAGGCAATTTAGAGAGTTACTCCTTAGACCTAAGGCGTAACTCTTTAAACTTGCCCTCCAAGGCCTATGGCCAACGATGTATGAGGTATACAAATAGATCGCCAGCTGATCGAACATGACGAAAAAGTCTCGCAATAGGGGCACTGCTACGGAACAAGCAATGGTCAAACGACCCAAGAGGGGCTTCAACCACTACCTGTTATCCGTGCTGGTGTGTAGTCAGCAGAAGATATGACATCTGTTATGGTTAAAGACAAAGTAATTAAGTAAATTACTTATTCATATATTTTTAACTTTATTTTTTTAAGCTTTTGTATGTTTTTAATGTTTTTACATTTGTAATATAATTTGTAGTGTATTCATCATCATCATCACAGCCCATAAATGTCCCACTATTGGGCTCGAGCCTCCTCCGTAATGGGAGGGAAATTAACCTACTATACTGCGCTAGTCAGACGTGTTGGTATAGGGTTTTGTTTCGAGTTTTCCTTCTCTCGCACAGATGTTATGTGCGTTATATATCCCTTAGTCATCTCGTACGATCACCCACGGGTATGTCATGGGGTGGTGAATAGTATTCTTACTCCGTCACCACACGGATTAGGATTGTAGTGTATTATTTATTGAAATTTCAATATTCTGTCAAATTTAAATCGCTTTACGTGTAGGTAATACATTTTGTCTTACCCTAAATAAGCAATTATTTTAGTTTACACCTATTCTAAGATATTAGTTTCATGGAATAACTACGTTTACAACATACAGTTGGGCAGCCTTAGTTCAAATAATGTTCCTTACCACGTTTTCGTTTTCCTTAAAAAAATGTATTTGACCCCGCTCCATACAACTCAATAGTGCAATTACAGCGTTTTAGCATTCTGTAAAAATAGTTCAAAATGTCGTAGTCAACAAAATTTTGATAAATAATTGTTAGAATGAGATTTAAGAATAAAAATTATATTTAGAAAAAAAATAATAAATCTAATATTCAAAAATCGTGGGTCTACGTTAAAAAATACGCTAGTTATGATTTTTTGAAAAAAAGTGAAACAGTTTTTTGGCTCTGATGAACATTTTCGTTTTTGTGGACTACTACGTTTTCGCTTTCCGCCGTCGATATATATAATAAATCTAGAGAAAAATAAAATATTTAAATTAAAAAAGTAATTAAATATGTATTTTAATTAATTTATATTATTACGCGAGCTCAGTGCGCACAGTGGCTTGCGCATGACATCGCGTCGTTGCTACGTCTCACACACTACTACGTAGCGCGTCGCGCGTCGATGCGTCGCTCGCCACGGTCTTTTTCGCTATGCCAACAATCAGTTTACCCCTCGCCTATAGATGTTTCACATCAATAATGGTTAACTATCCCTCCGCTCTTATCAATGTCGAAATATATGTTTTTTGAAGTAAAACTTCTTTGCGCACGTGAGGGTAAAATGTTTACAAATGAAACGCGACACGAAAATGTGGGACGTTTTTGTCGAAGAAGAGGGACAGAGCCATTGAACAGATTGAGAGAGAGAGAAAGGGCGAACGTAGCATGAAGCACATAGAGCGAGAGTAGGGAGCAAGCGACTGAGAAAGATCGAGAGGGAGAGAGACAGAGGGAGAGAGTGAGACAGTGAGACGATGAGTGACGTCGCATCACGCACAGTGTCATTGAGCGAAAGGTTGGAGAGAGCTAGTGAGAAAGATTGAGAGAGAGAGTAAGATCGGGTGAACGTCGCATAGCGCACATAGCCATGGAGCGAGAGGAGGGAGAGAGTGTGTGAGAGAGAGCGAGAGAGAAAGGGAGATCGACAAAAATACACGCTATTGGTTGATGTATATAAACGACATTTAAAAGTTTGTTTGCCAAAGAAGTTTCACTTCTGAAATGTGTACTTTGTAAGCACGCACTTTAAATTTAAAAAAGCCAACACTCGCCATTAGTGAAATAATCCTTATATTACGGGGATTTTAAAAATACAATAAACGTGGAAAAATTACATCCAGACTGAGAATAACAATTTGTAGAACGTACAAATCGTCCTACACGGGAATTGAAGTCATGAAATGCGCGCGGTAAGTTGGTGTAGTAAACACCATGTCAATTTAAAATTACAATTTTTTTTAAGTTTGAGTAAATAATAATACTGTAAAAAAAGGAAACATGAAGTAAAATCCTATGTCAGCACTTTTTTTGCTGTTATCGCTGTGGGAACGCATTTACGCGCTATCCCCTGTCGGTGACAGATGGGGAGGAGAATGGGACTCACCAGCCCAGCAGCAGCCCCTTCCGAAGAGATCGTCTACTGACATTCGAGCCCCGGCCCCCCAAATTCTATGTCAACCTGCCCTCCTCTATAAAGGAATACCTTTGTAGAGGAGGATGGTGGAAAATAGTGTGAACTATGTGTCTATGGTCCTAATTGTAAGAGAGAACATAAGTAAGTTAATTTACTTTTAGAATTTTCATTGAAATTAACAGAATTTCCTTTATTTATTTTAATTTAAAAAAATTAACACATCCAAAAATATAGGTTTATTGTAGGTCCGTAATCAAACACACAATACAAGCTGTCTCTTTTTGTTGTAAGATAGTCTGTATTAGTCATCTCTTTCAGGCTGCATTAGGGGTGCGTATTAGCTGCGTCACCGAAAGTACTTAAACACTGCTCATATCTCTATAAATATAGACTTTATTTATTACAGTTAAGGTAGAAATTAATACAACAAGTACTTATACTGCTAAGGGTTGAATAAAATGAAATAGGGCGACCAGTTGAGCAGCTGTTTGAATAAAATATGCTGTAAGTCCACTTCTTAAAGTTACATTTTCTATGACTTTCATGAGATCCGCCTTAGTGATACTAAGACATTTCTAAAAATAGACCTTGTCATAAAAATTAAAGGATGTATTTTGCTTTGATGGGTGGAACGCGATTTCCTAATATCTTCTGATGTCCTGGTATAATTTGGCCGTTTACGTCACTACTATGACGTCATACATTGAAAATATTGACGCTGATGAAGTAATAACTTAAATATTGAACTCATTTCTCATTGTGTATACACGATACTCTATTAATAAGCTATACTCCATTAATATAACTCTGTTCGATTGAGGTTACAATTGGGTACCAAAACATTGATCAAGTACCTACGTCGTAAAAGTTGAATAAGAGTAACTTTACCTAGTGTTACCCAAATGCAAAACCAAGACTTGCAGCAAGTCGCAGTCGCAGTTACTCACTTAGACAGTATTGTACGACTCCTTTGGCAATGGAAGTGTTGTCAACATTTTGTATTCTTAATACCCGGGTGTACCCGTACACGGGTTTGATGTTATTTTAAACACTCTCATAATATATAGGTGTGATTATAGCCCGGTAAGGGAAATTACCTAATTATATATTTGTTATAGATCAATGAAATTTCATTTATTTAATTGGATTTTTCATTTCTATGACATGTACTCAAAAAAAAGACTCTGTGTTATTATAAAAGCGAGACTCCTGCTGCAGGTCTTGGTCTTGCATTTGGGCGACACTACCAATTATTATATATATTACCTAAAATGCTTGACATCAGGACATTTTAGTTACAATTTACTTCACAAATTATCAATTTCTTCAACTCTTTAGTTTCTTTATATGGTCAGTCAAATAATCAACGCCTGTAATAGTAGTATGGCAACACCGTTAATGGAAACTTCTGGAAATTTTAGTGGAAAACGAAAACATTTTAAAGTGCCTTTATCCTATTCAATATATATATTATATATACCAGCAGTTCCTCCGCATCACATTACATAATATACTAACATAACACATTAAAACAGAATGAACACTATATGATGCTTTCACATTCCCGCCAAAAGTCCCGAGTCATATTTCATTTTATCTCTTTTCTTATACTTATTTTATCTCTCTTCTTCTGCCCGCGGCTTCGCCCGCGTAAAAGGTTACTTTCCTAAAGTTTTTCATAAATAGGGATATTTTTATTTTACCCCTTAAGAGTTTTTACAAAATGTTAATATATGTGTGTTATCACGTTTATTTAAATCTAATCAAATAGCCTGAAATAAGTTTTTAAGCTTCTGGTTTTAAAAATGACGATACTTCCTTACAACTTTTCATCCCCTTTACAACCGTTTTTTTTGCATTACAAAGTAGCCTATGTCCTTTATCAGGCTCTAGACTATCTGTGTACCAAATTTCACTTAGATCAGTTCAGTAGTTTTGGCGTGAAAGAGCGACAGACAGACAGAGTTACTTTCGCATTTATAATATTAATAAGGATAATAGATTTTTATATACCTATCATGTGTATATTATGTGTATATATAAGAGACGCAAACTTTCATTATCTCCATCATCTAAGTCTACCGCACGTTCACTGACAGACATAGCGCAATAGTCGTCATATCATTCTCTTGAAGCATTACTGGTTTTTACGACCACAAGTAAGTAAAGAGAAATAACCATACCCACACGGTAAAAATGTATATTAGTGACAATAAAAAAGAAAACGGTAAATATATATTATACTAGCTTCTGCCCGCGGCTTCGCCCGCGTAAAAGGTTACTTTCCTAAAGTTTTTGATCCCATATTTTTATTTTTGACCGTCGGTAATACAGTGCAACGGTATTACAATACTCAGGGTTGGAACTTCATTACTGGACTGCTAGATGGCGTTGAAGAAGCTAGATTTTGAGATTTTTTGACAAACAATTTTTGTATTTTTCATATAAAAATTTTGATTTTTTTTTATATAAAAGATCATATAATAAAAAGTATCCTATGTTACTTTTAATACCTCCAAGAATATGTGTACAATGTTTCATGATGATCGGTTGAGTAGTTTTAGCGTGAAAGCGTAACAAACAAACTTACATTCACATTTATATATTAGTAGGGATTTCAGTTATACCAAATCGGTGATTTGATATTACCGTATATATTACAGATATTACAGACCGACACTCAGACCATTTGAGTCTGTGTGTGTTTGAGAGTCTCTATCGTTATTCCGAAGGCATATATGTTATGAATGAGAGTGATGTCACAGTATAAATGTGACGTCATAACCGCGACGTCATCGTTCCGTCGGCCAAGCAATTGATACTGGGACATCATAAATTACCAAGAGAGTAACGAAACATACTTAGCCTCCTACCATTTGTTATATTTTCGATCGTGTACTTCTATCGAGGAAATAGTACACCTATTTCGTAATATAAATTTTTGTTACTCGCAATAAACCTCAAGGTCCTTGTCATCAAAAAGGCATAGTTTTCTAAAATGTCTTTGGTGACAGACGAGTAAACAGCCAGCCCGCAGTATAGGATAACTGTCGTTTATGCCTGCAATTCCTATATGAAGTACTTCGGCCTGGTGCTCGACGGGAATTGGCGGTTCCAAGAGCATTTCCGTTGACTTTCTTCGCGGGTTATCGGCGTGGCGTCTGCCCTCTCCTGGATTATGCCGAACCAGGGCTGCGTAACGACGGCTGTATGCGTTGGTGGTTCGATTGATGGCCCTGTATGGCGCACCCGTGTGGATAAGGTCGCTGACAGTTTGACTTAGGGCTCTCTTCTGGCGATCACAGAGGTGGCGGTCAGGGACATACGCGGATACCACACAGGGGTGACGTAGGTAGCGTGCCTGTGGGCAGGAACTACCCCGTGGCACCGGAATCGTCGGCGTGTGTCCAGATCACATATCCTGCCAAAAAGGAAAAAAAAAGCCTCCTATACCAGGAGCACTGCCAAGTTGTTACCTACCTGAATGATATGAACTTTCAGCTCTTTCACTCACTGAATAAAACTCAGTGTTTTCTATACCGACAAAGCAGACAACTTTATGCTTCGTAAGCTTCATGCTGGCGGGTTAAGATTGACAGATTTGTGCTGATGCTATTAGATCAACAAGCTATGTATTATTTATATTTTTATATTACTGTTATGAATTATTTACATTTAGATTAAAAGTGTTCTACATCTGTCTCTAGAATAGAAGCCACTAAGTTTGTGGCTTAGCGAGATGGAAGGTATACTTTATTTAGAATTTTCCTTGTCTAGTAATGACGGTGGCTGCTATCTTTTACTCGATTCATACACTCACTGTATAAGGGTTGGTAACATTTTGTAATTTTCTTAGTTTATCATCACAAGAAAGCCTTATATCGCCTACATTTGTCTGACTAGCGTGATATAGTTAGTCAATTACTGTTCAAATATAAAGACGCTTAATCCCAACAAGGGCACGTCTATGTGCAGAGAAAAGAAGAAAATTTGACAAAACAAATAACTATTAAGTTGTTGGAACATTAGTAGGGCCTTCGTCCCCGCTAGCGCGTCTAGGGGTGCGTCAACAATATTTAGTAAAATAAAGGTTTATTGACCACCCTCAACATTGAAAATTGCACTCTTTTGCTTTGCTATTAAGTCGAAAGTATGTAATCAGAGATATATAGAACGGCAAAGGGGATGCATGAAATGGAGAAGCACTCCGTTATTTGTTATGTTAAAATATGTTGTAACCTCTATGCATTTTAGTTACATTTTGTGTAAAGTTTGTTTATTTAAGAATTTATCTGTTATCCTCTGATGTCCTAGTAACATTTGGCATTTGCCACGTGATGTCCATGCGGAGATCATGCGCAGAATTACTTATCGATATAAAATACATAGCTTAAATAAAGGAATACGTGTGTCCCTTTACACACGCACACAGGGCGTATGATGGTAATGGGAATAATATTTACCCATTTATTATAGTGGATATCCACTATTGGGGTGACTGCTACTACTCTTTTGGTACTCTATTCACAGGATTTTTAAGATTCGCATGGAAAATTAAGGAATAGTAATATAATTATTCTTTTGCCATCAACATAGGCGGATTTGCACTTTTAAAATATGTTTACTTATTGTTATAAAAAGAACAGTTTAGTAAAGACACATGATAGAAGGGAAACTTTTTAGCTGCAACGATAATATATATTATAATATATATTATAATATATATTATAATATATATTATAATATATATTATAATATATATTATAATATTCTGGTTATCTGAAGTATTAGTACATTTTCAGGACACCATTTTTTATAGACACTCGTCACATTAATTAAGAGATACCTTAATTAATATCTGTAATATCTTTATTACAACGCTTATACAATTTACAATTTTCTGTCTACAGCCGCGGGCCGGTTCATCCGGGGTGGTACCATACTCTCGCAGAAGATCCACGTCTGAGTAATGGCAATGTGTTATTTTTGCGCTTCGTTCGGTGAGCGAGAGTTTGGGGTTTGTATTGGTGGCAACAGCCTAACTATATATACTAATATAATATACCCTTAGTATTGCAAAGGTCTATGGCCGACAGTAACACTTAGCATCAGATGTGCTGCTTTCTCGTTTGCCACGATAAGCAATAAAAAAAAGTACCCTTCAAAAAAAGATGGCGCGTAACGAAAAAATGTGACGGTAAATTTTTTTCCAACGCCGATAAAGAAGTTTCACTTCAAAAAGGCCTGTGTTATTAATAAGAAAAAAAAAGATGAGTGTGGTAATAAAATAGGGACTTTATTTTTTTACCCATGTGTGAAGGGAGACAGACACGTGTTAAGTAAGGTACGATGAGTTACCAGGCTGTTATATAAGCAAAGAGTTAGTATATGTTTAATAAGTTGTCGTATGTGGGTGCATTGTCACAAAAAATGGAAAGGTGTGTATTATGCGGTATCATCTGTCCTGGTAGATTCACCTTGAATAGCCGGTCAAAGTGTGAACAGGGAGAGGATGCTAAGAAAAATGCATGGGTATTTCAATGGGTGGATAGAAAATGTGTGGTCGGATAATTGAATGGGTGGTTTGATTGTTGCATGATCGGATGGAAAGATTTTTCATGTGCTTATAAGCTAATTAAAACAATAAATAAAAATTAGCTAAAACTTGAGAATAAATTCTGAATTTCCATCAAAACATAACTTAACCCTTCTTATTTTCTACAACCACAACTACCAGGATTTCAGAACTCGGCAAGATTCATAACCCGATGTTCCAGTGAATGATTAAAATGACAGACATTATTTGTAGTTACGTGAGAGAGAACGCTATTACGCCGGTATGATGATACGTCACATCATAGTCCTCGAAGTTCACAGATTGTGCTTTATACATACATCAATCATACGACACCCCTGGACTGGACCTGACACAACAAACAAGGGGTTAAATCAATAAGTTTCACGTCCTTTACAACTTACGATACCAGGATATCAGAATATACTAAGAGATGCAGATTAGATCGCTAAAAATGGAGTGTAATTTTTGTGATAGTTTTTAATTTATTAAATAAACACATGTTTTATATGAATAATATTTTGAAATTTAGTGTTATGTTTTATTCTATGTTTTAAATAAATAAATTAGTGAATATTAAATTATATAGTTTTTGTGTAGAGGAAATGAAAAACAAGAGAGGCACAAAGAGAAGAGTCTCTCTCACTTTATTTATTCTTTAATATTTATAATGTATTGGACTGTTACGATTGTTTTATTTTTAAGACAACATTTACACTATGGAAATAATCCTTGTATTGCCTATACAAACACATAATTAATGGGCACAAATTACACCCAGACTCAGAACAACAATTTGTGTGTCGCACAAATTATTGTCCTGTGTGGGAATCGAACCCACGGCGCCTGGCACTGTAGGTTGTTATTTTAACCACTAAGCCAGCGCTGGGTGCGCTCACACTCAACATGAGCTAAGATTGGACGCTGTGAAGTGCGGAGAGAGAAACATCCTACTCGGTTGGTCTCTCTGTCAGTTGCGGACTTACACTTAAGTCTCAATAACTGCATCTGTCATACTCTATACAAATACTGAATCACTCATACACACAATTGATATATATGTTATGCTTGTATAGTACGTTAGTCGTGACGTCACTACTAGGATATTCGGATCAATAAATAATACTCACGCTTACGTTTTCTACAACTCTGTATACCAGGACATCAGAATATATGAAGAGCCATTGATGGAGGTGCACTGTATTATTAAAGTTTATCGGGACGCGTATCTTGTATTTATATTTTCATCATCGCGTATATATATTTGATTATTATTATCAATTTAATTCAATAATAGTAATAAAGATATTTGAAAGTATTCCCAAAGATTTTATTTCTATAGATATCTGTAGCATAGCAGTACATAAATCAAATAAGCTATTAAAACTACGCCCTGGTATAAATATTATAAAAATGTATATAACTGCGAGAATGCAGTTTCATATAATTATTATTATAATCAAATCTATACATATAATAAAAATGTAACGGATCGCTGTCTGTAGATAGAAGATATATAAGAAAAAATATTACTGGGACCTTTATCAACACAAACAGAACCCAAAACCATGATTGTTAAAATTTTTGTCTGTGTATCTGTTTGTCAGTTTGTCTGTGCGTTTATGCACGCTAATCTCAGAAACGGCTTATCCGATTTAGACGTGGTTTTCGCTAATATATTGTGGTAAGCTTTACTCAACATTTTTAAGCTTTACTTTAACTTTATTTCATGTCAATTGGTTTATAAATAAAAAAGTTATTTTAATTTAAAAAATGTTCGGAGAAAAATCTTTATTGATTCTTTTCAAATTACGTACAAATTATCTTCAGTAAAAATAAATAAACAAGTGTTTCAGCATTTGTTAATTTTCACCCTCTGGAGGTGTAAATTAGGCCTGCGAAGCGGGTTAGACGGCTCATTAAGTCATTAGCGCCAAGCCGATACTATTAAAGCTGGCAACTTGAAATTTTGACAGTAGTTTCTTTCTATGACGTAGAGATTTACTAAAAAAGGATTTTACGAAATTACTCCCCTAAAGGGGTAAAACAGAGTGGCAACGTTTGTATGGGGAGAAAAACATCTTTATTGATTCTTTTTAAATTACGAGTCGAATCAAATATTCTATGGTAATATCCGGCATTTGTCAATTTTCACGCTCTGCTTGTGTAAATTAGACCTGTGAAGCGGGTTGAACGACTCATTACCGCCAAACCGAAACTATTAAAACTAGAAACATGAAATTTTGACTCACGTTTCTTTTTATGACATAGAGATTCAATATGAAAGGATTTTATGAATTCCGCCCCTAAGGGGGTGTAACAAGTAGCAAAGTGTGTATGGGGAGAATTTTATTTTATCGATTCTTTTCAAATTACGAACCAATATTCTTCGGTAAAAATAAATAAACACGTGTTTCTCCCTCTCCATCAACCCTGCACCAGTGCCAACGTGGCGACCAGTGCTGGCGTTAGAGCTCACACGATACACATAGTAGACGGCAATAGATTCTTGCCTAAGGGTTTAAGATTCAGGTTAAGTTTAGCTTCAAAAATGTTCACTCTATAACTCAAATAATAAATCGTATCTAACGAGGTCACAATTCTGCTGGTGAAACAAAACAGTCAAATAAAGGGTGGCGATAATTATATTTTTATCCCATGGTCATACCCTAAATAGTATATTAAAGGCAATATAATTTGTAGAATAATTAGAACTTTGAACAACCTTTTTCTTTAGTGACCGGCTATGGTATATAGACACACCGCACTCACGCGTGACCCCATAGCGCGCCGTACAAGTACATCTACGTTATGCGGGCGGGCCACCGCAACCGAGTATCATCTCGAGTCGAAGTTCTCATGGAGTGAACCTCAATACAGGTACTCACGCTTGCGCCGTCCAAAACACCGATGGTAGAGCGTGTCAACCTAGAGTATTTTCTCTCGGACCCACCCTATTGCCTAATTCCGTTAGACAATTAACTCGCAGAAGGCGGCGACCGCATCCCAGTTTCTGACGCTGTTAATCATTGTCCTAGCGATAAACCTTCAACACCTTGCATTGCTTTTTCTATTTAACTGTCAGAGATGACTTCTGCGTGGACGAAGTCGCGGGCGAAAGCTAGTTTTAATAATAAAACCAATGCTTCTATTTAGCTTCTGTCTCTTTATGGATTCTTGTATCCTGGTAAGGACATTTGTAAAATACGTAAGCGTGAAGTATTACTTATTGATCAAATATCCTAGTAGTGACGTCATTATCTACTACTCTCACTACACGCACACAAGTAAACTTTTAAATTCTTTGAAGGCGATTCGCACTTTTTCATAGAACACATGTATACAACAAACTTATTTTCGAATGTAACAAGATGAAAATAGTTATACTGAAAATAATAAATTTAATTTTTGTATTTTAATTATTTAAATTTTTTTTTTTTCGGTATAAATACCTGTCATAATATGGCGTATCTAACATTAATAATGATACACAATATTAATGTTAGATACATCATATTGAAATTTACCTTTCGCTCTAAAAAAGAAAACAATTAAAGGTTTTAATAAAAAAATATTATATAGAAATCATTTGTTTTTCCTATGTTATAAGCACACAGGTGTAAAAATATACAGCCATTATACCTCACACCATCATAGGAAAACATCAAAACACACATAAATACGATTTATTAATAGACTCTTGAACAACTCTCTGTTGGTTCTGAGATCCTAGTATGGCGAGTTGTAGAAAATGTGCATGTGCGTAAACTTATTGATTAACCTTGTACTCAGTAAGGTGTGGTCATACTATTGATCAATAATTGATAGTATTTAAATCTATATGACCTATAATAACCTCACAAAACATAATGGTGTGTATATTTTATATACATGAGTGATGGTAATGCACACATCGAATTTATTTTATTGAATGGAACGCCCAGTATCTTATGGAGTTCTGATGCCCTGGTATTTCTGGTTTTAGAAAATTAGAACAGTATTAGTCGGATGGGAACGGCGGTAGTGTCATGTTAATGTTCTATGAAGAAAATTCTTCTTGAGAAGACTCAAGTCAATCATTGCTTACGACTGTCGCAGACCTCGGAATACAGTCTCGAAAGAGTATTCCAAGTTTTGCGGCATTCGCTGACTTTTAAAGGTATCCGCCACTTTTTATATTTGTTTATATTGGAAGGGAATGGGGGGGACTTTTGACGGGAATTTGGGAACGTCATGTGGTGCTCTTGTATTATATTCGATATCTTAGTGTTTTAACGTGTATAACACGTTAAGTTAGATAGAGTTAGATTAGATAATGTTAAGTTAGATTATTTTGATGGCATTTTATGTAATATGAAGCGGCGGAACTACTGGGGTATAGTGAATATCATATAAAAGTGCTTTACAACGTTTTCGTTTTCTATCAAAATTCCCACAAGATACCATTAACAGTGTGGCCATTGCACTGTTAATGGCAACAATTTACTTGAAAGACTAAAAACGTGAAAATATTTATAACTTGACACTGCTTGCTCCACCAATAGCTTGTATAAGTAGCTGATTACCAATATATAAGAAGAAGAAGAAGGGAATGGGGGATACACAAGTTACTAATGCGGAAGATTCTTGAAGTTCTAGTATTTATATAGCTTCGTAACTCATTTTTTTTTTGAAAACCCCATTATCTTGTCCAAGGATCTCGTTACTACAGTTGCGGCACGCTATGATGGCCGTTTTGACATATTACAATAATGATGTGAAATGTCGATTTATTCTCGAAAAAAATATAGGTAATGAAATCTATAAGTTTTTATTGCAAGTAGTACCTGATTAAAAAGGTTTAATAAAACAAAAATATAAATGCTATATAATAAAACAAAAATATAAATGATCCTATGTGACGATCGTATTAAATTTAGTTTTTTTTAAATTTTGAATTTCGAAAAACAGATGTCGAGTTATGTGGTAAATAAGTACACCAATAATTGTAATCTTATAAAAATAAAAAATAAATGTTCACGGGACCTTAATACATATAGGTTAGAAATCAATGTAATAAATATTTTGTGTCCTAATATAATATATTCGATAAATTTTATGACTAACTGCACGTCACTATTGACAATAAAGAACAGCAATTTGCTCCTTCAAATGTAATTACTATAAATACGAAACTTCATGAGTGGACAAACGTCAAAACGGCCATCATAGCGTGCCGCTAGTATGTATTATATTACTCTATGGCCGCTAGTATAAGAGGAGTGTTAAACCAGAATTTACTTCTAAATATAGAGAGTGTTTATTAGAAAGACAACACCGCTGCGAAAACATCTCAGTAGATATCTAGGTTTTATTACGAAAATAATTTGTACATTATTTGTAATTAACAATTTAATATGTGCAATATTATCATAGAAAGTGAAGTGAAAGGAAATTTATGTGTTCGTAAGAAAAATTAAACAACAATAATTTGACAGATAGCGACATCTATTTTTATTTAGTTTCAGACAAGTGTTTGACGTGTTTGTTACTAGCGTCATCTATCCAGCCGGTACTAAATTAGTAGCATTTTTGGGAAAATTCAAGATTTAAGAGGATTTTGTTTATGTTGGCCGCTGATCCAGAAGGTATACCAGTCAGCCATCCGGTGAGATTAGGCAGCATGAGGTCTACTACTGCACCAGTCGATCGTCTTTTGTGAGCGGCTTTAATTACATATTTAAAATTCTATGTTTTGTTATTGGTACGTGAAAATTGCAAGATGGTGTTTGCTTTTAGTCTGAATTTTATTTTAACCCAATAGGTATAGGTAAACTATATATATTATTTAGTCCGAATATGTTTAAATTAATTATATGTTTAAAGTAATTAAATAGGTATGTTGTATTTTTAAAAAGTTGACTTTGATGTTTGATGGATGCAAAAGAATCGCAATAATGAATTTACACAATTTGAGCAATTATGCTTAACATGTATTAATAAGGTATAAACGAAGTTTCTGTTATTTATAAATACCCGATTACGAAACGAAAAATGATGTCACAAGCGGGGTTCGAACCCGCACCTATTGGGAATCCACCATCACACACGTGACACACCATCGTGAACTATTTTAAGATCTTTGCCTCACATGATATTCGAGATTAGAACTCTTAGTAGAAGATTGGAACGCTTATTATAAGATTTAAGCCTCTTGGTGGATTCTGATATCCTAGTATGGAATGGCACTAAAAGGTAGCTATGACGTCGTAGTTTCAACGTCACTAGTTGTTAGCTAAGCTTCATAGACAGTTCACTTATTTACTACGATGAGCAGCCGCGCCAGCTGTACACTCGCCCTGATGATGAGCATCGGATATGCTCGAAACCCGGGTCGACATAATCGACTCTAACGTGTGAGTATTGCCGAAAAATACAATTGTGTAATATATGTCAAACTCACGATAATTTCAACACTACTCTGTGCTAATGCTAAGTGCTCATCATCACTTAGTAATTACGGTAGTATAATAAATATAAGATCAGAAGTTCTTCTTAAAGCACAACACAATGTGATTCATCTAAAACAGAGTTTTATTTATTAAATACAAATCAGTTTTACATAAAATATGACAAATGAGAAAGTACTGAAAAAGTAACTAACCTAAAACAGAGAATCGACAATTAAATGTTCGTGCCTTTCTCCATTTACTACAAAACTTTAATCGTCTTTTGCACAATAAATCTAAGCAAATTCACAATTATAACTTAAAAATAACAAACATAAATATTAAAGAAAAAACCACGTTTATTTTTGTAAGTAATTTTAACTCGGTATAATGTTCCTTCTCTGTTACTAGTAGCTCCATCTTACTTATGGCTGTACTAATGCAAACTCAATTTAATGTCAATGTCATTGTCAACGTCACAAAGCTTACATCACCCCCCTTCGAAATGCAAATTTTTTCAACTTAAATTGAGTAAAATTTGACTGCAAAATTTAATAATCAACAAGCACAGGAATGAGCTTTGTGACATGATATAGTCCAAGCGATCTTGAACCACGACCAGTATTTATCTTAAAAACAGAATCTGATATTTTTTCTTCAATTAAACAGGGACCCATTCTGATTTCATCCATCTTTTTCTTGTTTAATTTGTTTCCATAATCAACATATACCTTATCTCCTTTTTTAAAATCATGTAATCTATTCTTGGCAAATAAAGTTTTATTATATTCATGCGATTTTATTGACCTTTGGAGTGCTATTTTCCTGTCTTCTTCCAAACTTTTTGTTAATAACTGTTTTCCTTTCAATTCCTTTGGTAGCAAGTCTGTGGACTCACCAGATAGCAAGTATTTAGGAGTGAATCCTGTTACAGAATGGTTCGTTTCATTGTATTTATTTCTACATTCTTCCGCTAATTTTGACCAATTTGCTTTTCCTTCTGATTCATTCATTTTGCATCTTATTTTGTTCACAATAGTCTGATTTAACCTCTCGTTTAAACCGTTTGAGAATGGTGCATCTACTGCAGTAAGTATTAATTGAATATTTCGGTTCTTAAGGTAATTCTTGAATTCAATCGAGTTAAAAGCTGGATATTGATCAGAGAGTAAGATTTCTATTGTTTCTTCTTGAGGAATTTTTTCTATAAGTTTGATAAAGTCTCGAGCATGTTGATTCTTAGAACATAGGATATATGCATACCTCGTGAAGTGGTCTACTAGTAGATGTAAGTATCTTTTTGTTGATCTTTGACCCCCAAATCCTCCTATTGTGTCCAGTGATATTATTTGAAAAGGTTTAGTCGCTGGACCTAAGTGCGACATAAAGCCATATTTTCTATTTAACCTTGTTTTATTTTTTATGCATATTTCACAGTTTTTGCATATATATTTAATATTTTCTGATAGATTAGGTGCAGTATAAAATGGTTTTATTTTAGATTCTGTTTGATTTATTCCAGTATGACAATATTTTTCATGGGTCTTTTTTATTATAGTTTTGCTGTAATCTTCACTTAGTACTATTTTTTTTCTATTATTATTACTTCTTTTATAATAAATTCCATCTTCTAAAATATTTTTTTTTTCAAGTTCTTTTATTTGCAAATTTTGTGCTTGATCATACTTTATGTCTTGAATATCTTATATATACTTATAATATATAGAACGGTAAATATTATATATTTACCGTTCTTAAGTTATCTTCATTATTTGCATCAATGTCCATTACTGGGTTTCTGCTAAGACAATCTGCTTCTGTATTATTTTTTCCTGGAAAATATTTTATTTCGCAATTATACTGCGACAGGTAAAGTGACATATCGCCCAATTCATCGTCAGGTCTGTTTTTTATGTTTAACTTTTCTAGAGGCTTGTGATCTGTGTAGACAGTAAAATGATTTCCAATTAACCAATGTTGCCAAAATTTTATGCTCTCTTTTATGGCTAAACATTCCAAAAATATAGCCTTTTTATTTTTTTGTGATACATTTAATTTTTTTGAAAAATATGCTACTGGCTTTTCTTCACCAGTGTGCTGAATTTGTTTCAAAACTGCTCCTATTCCTACGCCACTGGCGTCTGTATAAATTACTATTGGTGCTTGTGGATCATAAATAGCTAGTATTGGTTTGGAACATAAATAGTCTTTAACTTTTTGGAATGCATCCTCACACTGTTTTGTCCAAGTAAATCTCTGATCTTTTCTGAGCAAATTATGTAAAGGATCAAGAACCATAGAGACATTTGGGATGTACTTTCCATAAAAATTAATTTTCCCTAAAAATTGGCGTATTTGTTTTCTATTTTGAGGAGCAGGAAAATCTTTTATTGATTTCACATTGTCTTTTAGAGGTGTAATCGTATTCTTTTGTAATATGTGACCTAAGTACTTGACAGAATCACATGCGAACTTACATTTTGTTAATTTTAGCCTAAAACCTTCTTCCTGAATAGCCTCCAGCAATTGCTTTAAATGTGTTATATGTTCATCAAATGTCTTAGAGAAAATTAATATATCATCAATAAAATTCACTGCAAATCCTGACAGACCGTTTTTCCTTATAATATTTCCCAAAATCCGTTGAAATATGGCTGGTGATGTCTTAAGGCCAAAGGGTAAACAAGTCCATTGGTAATGACCTTCTTGAGTTACAAAACCAGTTTTGTGTCGGTCAGTAATTTTTAAAGGGATGGACCAAAAAGCTGAATTTATATCAAGAGTTGTAAAATACTTACAATTTATTGTTCTTGTTATTAAATCTTCTATGAGAGGAAATGGTTGTGATTGTGGTATTATTATTTTATTTAAATCTCTGAAGTCTATGCATAGTCTGCTTTTTTTTTCTTCGTCCCTTTTAAAAGCTAAAGTAACCGGTGCTGCAAACGGACTGTAAGATTCCTCAATTAATTCATGTTTTAATAGTTGAGAGATTTGATTTTCTATTTCTATCTTGTCTTGGAGTGAACATTTATATGGTCTTTTATAGCAATATTTTTCCACTTGAAAGTCTACACAGGCTTCATGCTTCTTCACTTTTCCAGTGTCATATTTATTTTTAGCAAAAATTTCTGTGTAACTATTCAATAATAACTTTATCTGTTTTCTTTGGTCAGTGTTTAAGTATTCTGTATCTATACTAAATTTGTTTGTATCTATCCCTTCATTAAAGTTTACTTCATATTCTTTATCTTCTATATTTATTTCCATATTTTTAATCTCTTTATTTTCAATTTTACTATTCGTTTTGAAATTGTGTATTTTCTGTATTTGGATATTTAAATTCTCATCATGAGTCAACCCAAATTTATGTATTGAATCTAATCCTAGTATTAGATCATACTCAAAATTTTCATTTTCAAAGATAAACGCATTTATTTTAGCCTTCTTATGTAATAATTCTACATCCAGTGTAATGAAACCTTTAGTTTTACCCCCTCCACTTATTGTTTTTATTTTGTTATGACAATAATTTGGCTTCATATCCGTCACCTGAACTAATTTTGAATTTATTAATGTTATGCGTGAACCGGGGTCATACAGCCCCTTAACTTTTAATGTATTATTTAACATCACCGTAATCTCAATTAGTGGAGGGAATTTAAGTTTTTTGGATCTTCATTACTTAGTTCAACTTGTAATATTGAATTAGAATTAAGGTTTTTGTCATTGGTCGCTTTTCTCTCATAGTTATACCAGCAAACATTCTCTGGGTGAAATCTATTTAATTTTCCTTTATTCTCACAAATCCTGCATGACGTTTTGTCAGTTCTTTTAATTTCTTGTTTATAATATTTTTTTTCTGCATTTAAGTTTTTCTTTGTCTCAATTTTCCTTGTTAAACTTTCTAGTCCTCTTATGCAGTTAAATAAGTCATTTACTTCTTTAAGACCTTCTCTGTCTATTCTATCCATAATGAAGTTTGGTAGACCAGTGATAATCAAATAAATCAGGGTTTGTGTATCTATTAATTTGTTCATTTCTAGTAACAGTCTCTCTTTTTTAAGAGCGTATTCTAACATTGATCCTTGTATATATTTAAAATTCATAGCATACCTTATTGGTAACCAGCTTTTATCAACGAATGTTTCAATTAAACTTTTCTTCCATACAGACCAATCTGAATCTATAGTATGTTTGATAATCATTGAGGTGTACCAATCGATACAAGTATCTTCCAAAAGTAATCTTAAAATTTCTACTTTTTGTAAATCTGTATCTATTTGTAAACGTGTACATTCACTTTCAAAAGTATCTAACCATTGTTTGACATTTGTTGTATTTCTTGAAAACTTCTCTATTGAAAATTCTGTTACCAATCTTGTCTTATTTTCTGTTTTTCTTAACAATGTTGGTTCCGTTGACGACGACTCATGACTTTGTTCTAATTTTTCAAGTAAAAACCCGTCAAATTGTAAGTTGTCATCATCTAAATATGTTGATTTCATTTCCTCGGTTAATGTTATCCAAACCTGTCTCTTATCATGCCTTTTCTGGAGAGATTTTTTTATTTTGTTAAATATTTCATGCTTTATTATTTCTTTGTGTAAATGCACTGGTTGATACTCTCTAGGCACCGCAAAGGTTTGGTTTTGTGTATCCGTAATAGAGGTTATAGCATAAGTATTTGTCTTATTATCATTTGGTTTGGCTTTTATAATAAACTCAAATCGTAATTTTTCCATTGTATAGGTTACCAATGTTTTTGTTCCTGCACGTGTATATAATAATTGTCGATTTATAAGATCAGAAGTTCTTCTTAAAGCACAACACAATGTGATTCATCTAAAACAGAGTTTTATTTATTAAATACAAATCAGTTTTACATAAAATATGACAAATGAGAAAGTACTGAAAAAGTAACTAACCTAAAACAGAGAATCGACAATTAAATGTTCATGCCTTTCTCCATTTACTACAAAACTTTAATCGTCTTTTGCACAATAAATCTAAGCAAATTCACAATTATAACTTGAAAATAACAAACATAAATATTAAAGAAAAAACCACGTTTATTTTTGTAAGTAATTTTAACTCGGTATAATGTTCCTTCTCTGTTACTAGTAGCTCCATCTTACTTATGGCTGTACTAATGCAAACTCAATTTAATGTCAATGTCATTGTCAACGTCACAAAGCTTACATAAATAATGGATACTGCTATACTATCGTATTCTATTATCAGTATCTATTACCGTCTATCTATTATCTAGTATACGGTAATAGATATTATTTATTAGATATATATAGTATATTTGTTATTTATTAGTTGTGTGGTAGCGGCTACGAATACTACCAATCCTTACTTTGCTCGTGGATGTCGTACAAGCCGACTAAGAGCCATTTAACGACCTGGGTCAACTCCATCTGATGCCATTTGGTCAACAATTACATTCCCAAGGAGGGTTGATGTCTGGCAGGCGGCCGGTCATAAAATTATTGCCAATAACTTTTACAATATGTGCTATAAAAGAAGAGTACATATTGTATCGACCCCAAGTAATTGGGATAAGAGAAGGAGAATGATGATGTTATTTATTAGATATAACATTTTACCGTTATCAACATCATTACAGTGCATACCGTGTATATACCGTCCCATAAGTGGGCTCGTGCCGGTCAGACGACTTGGTACAGGGTTCGTTTCGAATTATCCTTCTTTTGCAGAGACGCTATATGTATATTACATCCCTTTTTTTTTGGTAGGCTATTGCCCGGACACGCGTCGCCTGCTCCGTCCGGGGCGACGGAAGGACAGCGTGTGGTCCCATAACGCACCGTATTCCCTCCCCATCGCCATTGGGCCGGCCACTAGTACCGCTTCCTTGCCACCCATGGCCAGCCCATATTATAAATCGCTAAATCGCGTTTTACAACACCTACGGTCAAAATAGAGGGTTAAAAATTATATTCTTACTTCGCCACAAGTATGTGAATGCTACTATAAGATTCTAAAGAATAATCTGTTGGCTTAAGCTACATTACAAAATGACGGTATGTGGTTTATCATTAAAACTTAGAGATTAAATTTGTTATACTGTAAATCGAAAATCAATCACTCTGCCAATTTTCGAAAATAAAACACATAGTAGGTGCTAGCTGCTTTAACTCTTGTCATATTCTGATGTCGTAGTGTCCAATGCTTCTAATATCTGAATACAACGTTGTAGTTTTGACGTCACTGTTCATTGTAGAACTCTTGCAGAATATGCGTATGTGTGAGTGCAGGTCACTCAGGACTGCATTGCTCTATCTGTTTCGGAAGTCCTAGTACGATTCTAACCCTGATGCATGTGACGCCATCGATGTGCAAATTCGTCACACTTACATGCCACCCCTTTATGTCTCACCCCTCCCAAATTGCCCGTAGCGACGAAAGGGCAGACAACCTGCTGTATTACTTTTCCGTCACCACCATCGGCGTTGATACAAAGTAATCGATTATGAATATATGTAATCGTTTATAGAATATAGTATTTTAACAATAAACCAGGTCATCATCATTATTTTCTGGTTCTTATCCTAACTACTTGGAGTCGACGTCCTCGTCCTCTTTTTCCATACAGTCCTATCAGACGTTATTTCTGTAGTCACTCTCTATCTATCCATATCGTGCTTCACACCCCATAACCTAATTCTTTGGATATAGAATTAAAAACTGTGTTCTAACCCGCACAAGCTTCACTTAATGGTAATAGAACTCCATTTTGGCCGTTATTATATAGTCTACGAATTGGAAAAACTCTCTTGTTATATGGTTTTTTCCTAAAAGATGAAAACGGAACCATATCCAAGATTGTGCTATCGGTCAATCTGAATCATTTTTAGCGGAATATTTTAGATTAAATTAATATAAAAGAAATGCTTTTTCACGTATTTTCTTTGCCATCCAACCATCGGCCACTTTTAGAAACCTTTCCTCCCTACGAGAACGCGACTCAGAACGGTCCTGCACCATAAACACCTAACGGTTTCCCTTATAAAAAAAATATCTATCCACATTCATCGTTAGACATAAGCACACTAAGATTCTTTTCTTGCCGTTATCGCCACATTCCACAGGTGAGATAGCGATCAGAGTGTATGTGATAATTTACCCAGGAGATGTTTTATACCTTACTTAATTGTTACAACGGATTTCAGCTCAGATAACATGTCCCACTGTAGGGCTCGAGCCTACTTCATAATGGGAGGGAAATTGACCTACTAATACTGCGCTGTTCAGACGTGTCGGTATAGGGTTTTATTTCGAGTTTTTCTTCTGTTCCATAGATGTTATATGCGTTTTTATATCCCTTGGTCGTCTCTTACGATCACTTACGGTAAGATAGGGGGTGGTGAGTTGTATTTTTACACGTTTCCGCGTGGTGACGGAGTGTAAAGAGTACGTGTTGGTGGAACGTTACGACATCTATTGAAGGGTAAAGAGGTGATGACACATTGTAAATGAGAAAAAGTAAATTTAAAAAAAGTATTAATTTATATAGGGTCTCACTCGTTCAACAAACTGCAGTAGCAAGTTTTGTGGTGGTAAGGCAATACTGTTGACAGCGTTCTGTCTACAGTCGCGGATCAGTCCGTTTGGGGTAGTAGCACACTCTCATAAAAATTATGCGTGTGTACAAAGTACACATATCAGGAGTGAAACTGTAACAAACTATTGTTTAAATCTATTTTACATTCATCAACCAATAGCGTGTACTCTCTCTCTCTCTCTCTCTCGCGCTCTCTCTCTCTTTCTCTCTTCTCGTGTCGCCTAAAAATTTTACCCTCATGCGCGCAAAAAGTTTCTCTTCAAAAAAAGATGGCGCGTAACGGAAAAATGTGACGGTAAATTTTTTTTCAACGCCGATAAAGAAGTATCACTTCAAAAAATCGACATTTTAGCAATGACAATTGTGCTGTTGCGCTTCGTTCGGCGAGCAAGAGAGCCGGTGGCCCAAATTTCTGGGTTGTTAGGCAAGAGGCTAGCTGTATAGCTAGCCTCTTGCCTAACAACCCAGAAATTGCTGTATAGCTGTATAGCTAGCCTCTTGCCAACTGTATAGTTGATGTTGCAAAGGTCTAAGGGCGGTGGTAATACTTACCATCAGGTGTACTCCTTGCTCGTTAGCCACCATAAACAATAAAAAAAAGCGAATTGTTAGTATTTCGACGTGGACTTTATGTACGAATGTGGTTCTGCAGACAGAAAACTGTCCTTTCGTGTCGGTAATTGGACTTGGTTTTCTTACTTTGTCTTCATTGCTTCTTGCCAAAATCCCTAAAGATAAGTAGTTTATTGTACAATCAATTTTGTAATAAATGCATAGATAAATTTAGCTCTTATTACATTCTGATATCCTAGTATCGAGGGCTTCGGAAAGGCGATGATGACGTCTTAGATTTGACGTCATATGCTTCGCGACTAACTTCCAGTACTTCACAGTCTCATTGCATATCTTCGTATATGCAAATGTTACCCACCCTGATATAGTATGATGTTACTACTAAAGCATTCTGAAAACCTAGTACAGTTAGCAGCAACAGTAATGCTGTACCTGTAACCACTTGAGGCTGGAATTCAATACAGTGCAGTACTTACTGAGACTAAATGTAGAGTAACGGCGGCATTAGGGGCTGCAAAAATGATTAGGAATGATACCTTCTCTATAATGGAAGGACATTCCGCTTATTTGCACTGCAATTGTTATAAACATTTATATTAAATTGTTAATATACTACATAATATTAAAATTCATTCAATATTTTCATACCGAAAATATATTCAAGTATAAACGCCATCTATGAGCGAATAGCCGAATGCCCTACCATTTCATATGCAGTATGTGTGCTTCTATATTGTTTCTGATATCCTAGTGCCCAACGTAGTGAAAATCCTACTGACCAAGCTTAACACAGTTCATAAATCATTCTGTATATCCTTATTTCTGTAATCCGTAACGCACACAAAGATTAGCTTCCTCTATAGAGTACTAAACCTAGCACTTTGATCTTAAAAGCAGCTACATACAAAGAAGTTGGTGTTAACATTTTCCCTGGGGAGTGTGGCTATCCATTGTTCCTAATGATCCTCAACTGATATTTAAGATTCCTAAGGAATATCAGTGAAGGTGAGAGTGGTTTCTTCTTCTTAATCCGTCACCACCCGAAGATAGAAATCTTTGCGATAGTCCGGTCTTATTCCTACTTGTTGGCTCTTAAAAAATCTTTAGACCACAAAATAAATCTTGTTGAATAACAAAGTCGTGTTCACAGCTCTATAGCAATAACCTAACTCTACGCTGCTTCTGTTATACCAGTAGCATCAGTAGTAGTAAACGCTTCACCAGTACGTTGTTTTGTCCATGTTCGTACAGAAAGGGACTTAAATGGTAAAAGGGTAAAAAAAAAATTACAAATAATTTAAAGAATTTTAAGTAATGGTAGAACCATACTATTGACAGTTTTATGTCTACAGCCGGGCCGGTCCGTCCAGGGTAGTACCACACTCTCGCAGAAGATCGACGTCTGAGTAATGGCAAAGTGCTATTGTGCTTCGTTCGGTGAGCGAGAGAGCCCGAAGCTCAACTGGGAGGGTTTGGGGTTTCTATTGGCAGGCAACGGTCTAGCTATACCTTTGGTATTGTGAAGCTCCATAGGCGGCAATAACACTTACCATCAGGTGTGTTGCTTTCTCGTTTGCCACCAAATGCAATAAAAAAAAGAATAAGAATTTTAAAATTATTCTGCAAGTGTTAATAAGACAAAATTTATAAAAAATAATTCAGGCTTGTTTGAGCTCCTTTCTTTTCTTACTCCTTTTCCTCTATTTATGAAATATAAACTTTCTGATAATTTCTGAATAGATAAATAAATACAGAGCTCGATAAAAATTATGTTAAGTGAAATCGTTTATCAACGTATGCAAATCTATGTCTCTACAAAGTATGAAATAAAGTCGTCATCTTTGTCTATACGCTTAGATTTTCTACGCAATGGTTTTTAATGGGGTTTCAATAGACAAGGTATTCAAGAGGAAGGATTATGTGTTATGTATATTGTATCAAAAAAAACTAGTAGTAGTAGTCCCACACTTGCAGAAAATCGACGTCCGAACAATGGAAAACCGGTGTTGTGCTTCGTTCGGCGAGCGAGAGAGCCTGCAGGCCAACTTCTTTCTGGGTAGATTTGGGGTTTTTATTGGCACAACATTTTTTCTGTGACAAAAGTAGGTGACTTCGAGTCGAGTGAGACTTACTCTCTTCGCGTTTCAATAATGTTCATGTAAATGAATGAATGATAATTTTTTGACCTAATGTTTATGTAATATTTAACTCTGTCTATTTTCAATACATAAATACGCTGTTATTGGCACCACTACATTTTATAATAACAATATACAAAGATATGCAAAGTGATAATTACCACATTATAAATAAAGATTTTGACTGCACAGACGGCGTAGTGGTTAAGATACTGACCTTCCGTGCCAGTGCCGGGGGTTCGATTCCCACGCAGGACAATACTTGGTGCGATCCACAAAGTGTTGTTCTGAGTCTGGGTGTAATTTGTCTACGTTAATTGCATGTTTATAAAGTCCCACGCAATACAAGGATTATTTCCTTAGTGCATAGTGGTGTCTTTTTTTAATTAAAAAAAAGGGTTAGTTTCTAATTTATGCTTAAATAAAGGTTGATTTCTAGTTTATCCTTTTATCAGAATAATTCTAACTACTACTATTTCTTTACTACTAATTTTTCTATTTTCTCCATATTATACATTGAAACTTGTATTTTTTTGTCTGTATTCATAAATGGACAAGCTCGACCGGGGTAGTACCATACTCGTATACTTTTGCAGAAAATTGACATAGCATTTGTATATTAATGTCACTAAAAAATTCAATATGTTCACTAAAATAGCTAAAAATACCGGACAGGTCGAAGTTTTTTGTAATCGGACCAATAATGTACAATTCGATATCACATTAAAAATAAAATAAATTCTCGCCTGAAAAAAAGAGAGAATTCCTCCCTGTATTCTTAGTATGTGTGAGTGAATCTTACTCACACCGGTTTCTTGGCAACCCGCAGTGTGTTTATGCTGTCTCGTGTGTCTTTCATTCATAATTATTTTCTAGTATTCTTAGGGTGTTTATACATTGCAACATTTGGTAACAATAGAAATATTTAATTTTCGTGGGGTGACAAAGTAATAATGTATTGCTAAGCCTTCCAATCCCGTGGATACTTTATAACTATGGGATACAGAAGGGTAAGAAAATTGGAAATAAAGCCCCTTATCAACCTATCAGACTAGCGTGGAATTCGTATATTAGACCATTTTTTTTTGGATAAGGACGACCCTTATCCATCCCGGCTCCATTGTGAGACGCATATAAAGTGAAATAATGATCAATATCGTTACATATAGTGTTTATAGCTGTGTGGTAGCGGCTACGAATACTACCCAACCCTTACTTTGCTCGTGGATGTCGTAAAAGGCCTCATAACGACCTGGGCCAACTCCATCTGATGGCGTTTGGTCAACAATTACATTCTCAAGGAGGGTTGACGTCAGGTAGGCGGCCGGTCATAAAACTATTGCCAATAAATTTTACAATATGTACTATGAAAGAAGAGTACATATTGTATCGACCCCAAGTAATTGCCTTAAGAGTAGGAGGATGATGATTGTTAGGTATAGTTTTTACCTTTAAGAAAATATCCTCAAAATAGTTTTGATGTATCATATCTGTGAGGCTTTTAGCGACCGTTTCATTGAAAAGAAAATAGCCCATATTTTTCGCTTTCTCTTTACTTTGTAAAGGTAACGTAGCTATAGGAGTCTCATTAACGCAGAAATGTCACAGGCTATGATATTGATAGCATAGGTTATATCCTCAGGCAGCACGAGTTGATATGGCGATGATGACGAGAAATATTAGTAATTAAAACAGGTGACACGTTGCACAACACTATTTACTCTTTATATTTATGTAATATACTCCACAAAATTACTTAGCTTATGTATTTACGAAGATTTTCATAGTACCTAATCTTTATTTTTTTTTAACGACTCGATGCAACAATTATTTCCGTAATTGTCACTGAAATCATTGGTTAACAAGTGATATAATTAAAATATTGTTAAATTTGATTGTTAAGCCGTTAAAGATTTTTAAGCCGTTTATCTGCCTACCTTTTTATTATTCTTTTAATGCTATCCTACTAAAGTACAGTACACCGTAGGCATAGTAATATATTACAGGGCCGCGTGCTACCCTTCCATCGCACTGGATGGATTGGATAGGGTGTTTCCAGACATACATAACCTGCCAAAAATGGTAGCTATTCTATAGTTAGTATAAAGTATAATGTCTATAATATCTACCCTAGGTATTTAGTAATCTTGTCAAAATTTGATTATGTGTAAAAAAAAGTAATAGTTCAACCTGCCGTTGCTACTTGTTCTTCAAATCAAATCAAATCAAATCAAAACATTTTATTTGCAATATAGGTTGTTGCTTTACTTGTGTTAATTACTTAGAGATTTATTATTTTGAGATTAATTATTATTATTTATTACCTATAGCTATACATCGTTGAAAAAATGCAATTATATGTAATATTTTTTGGTGCAGACAAAATTCTAAAAATGGTTTATTTTGACTTCCGTTGTTCTAGAAAAGGCACATTAATTTTCTTCAATACTTACATATTATATACAAACATACGCCTATTACAATTTTATTATATGTATATCTGTGTGTAGCTATCTTTATAGTTAGATTTCAGAAATCGAACACACACTCAGATTCATACTATCGAAGGCAGCGTCTCTCTCACACACCCTTGTGTGCCTTTGTCGTCTCATACATTCTCTTTGACGCTTCTGTTGTCCTAGTACAGAGAGATTTTTAACACGTGGCGTTGCTACAATTTTCACACGCTCCTAATTGCTGGGGGTCGACTTGAAAACCGTTTTACGATTCATTGTTAACCGCCATTCAGTCCACAAAAAGCTTATAATACTGTCAATTTGTGTCGGTTTTGTGCAATGAATAGGGAGTTTTTCAAACTTCCTCTTCTCTTAATAGGATAAGTTAGAGCTAACATTTTATTAGGTAACAACTTTTTCACGTAAGATAATGCTTATATCTAAAGTGTTAGTTTATAATAACATTATTGTAATTAAAAAGAAAACGAGTAAATATCTACCTTACTATAACAACCCATAAAGCGACGAGATACAATACGGAGTACTTGCAAGTAGGAGTCATATAAATTGGTTAAGAGTCTCACCGAGAGAGTGGGCAGAAATTTCCTTGTGGGAAAACTTATAAGACCTTACTGTGATCGCTAACCCGTCTCCCAGGCGTAGAGAAGGTCAGAAGACTGAATCATTGTAGCCAATTTTTCGAATCACTCGTGCAAGAAGCACATTAAGAAACAAGTGCAGAAGTATACAAGGATTTAATTAACATAGGTAAATAATAACAGATAAATTACAATCGAACTTAAAACAAACACTTGTGAATTACATAAAGAATGTTCTTAGACGACGGCAGTGCGTCGATCAAAACTAGTAATGATTAGAAAAAATTTAGGTACAAGAGTGTAACATTTAAAACTTACTGCAGTATAGTCACAGACATACAATCTGTGCAGATCATTAATAATGTTGGCATATTATGTCCTTCCTTTTTTATTTTGTATTCTATCTCTTTCTTAGCTATGCGGTAACCACAAAGCGTCCCCTGTCCTTGTGTAATGTGTGCGATAGAATATGCATGTACTGAAGTTCAAGCGCAGTGGTTGCGGACTCCTGGGATGTTCTGTTATCCTAGTAGCATGTGGCCTTACGCGCTACGTCACTGCGGTATTTATGTTTTGAAAAGTGATTTCCTTTTTTTTAACAATTCTAAGTAAGGATCTTTCTATATTACACTGTTATTACGTTGTCAAAGTTATGAAGATTGAAGTTGAAATACATGGATTATTTCGCTAAAGAATGTTTTGCAGAATAGTACCTAGAAAAAACCATGGTAAATAAAATTAAAGCAAAGGCTGGTTCGAAAATATGTGATTTGTCAATACCAATTCACTAGCACACACAGCCTTTTGATATAAATTTGCCCCTGGAGTTAGTGGGTTATTGCCATAATCATCATTTTCACGTATGCTCACGAGTTAAACTGGTTAGTGATAGCGATGAGACGAATGGTATTTTTTCAATTCGAATCAATCGAATTAAAATTATTATTGATTCGAATCACAATTCGAATTGATTCGAATCATCACGTGGGAGTCGTCAAATCGCGCGATGAATTCGCGAAAGCATTACAGTCGAATTCGTACTCGTATGTCGAGTCATCCGCCTGTTAAGCCGAGTTGGCGAGTTTGTAACTCGTTTACGTTATTATTCATTTTAAATTATTTATACTGTTTGTTGTATGACCAATATTTATAACTACAGGAACATAGTTTACACGAAACTGTTTCCATCTTCATTTTTATTAAAAAACTCCCAGTTCAAACTTTTATTTCCACTAGACGACTCTTTGCAAATGTAATAGGTACGTTAAACGAATGGAATTGTATCCAACCAATTCGTGATTCTTAGAACATTTCATGTATTTTCGTATTTTCTCACTCGTAGAATTCATTCGTTAGATTATTCGACTCCGTATTAGAACGAGAGAGCGAATCAACGAATGTCCAATTAAGCCGAGTCGACTGATCGCTGCGCCGCAGCGGTCGCCCGCGCTGCGAGTAGGTACGACACGAGTGATCGCTGCGCCGCAGCGGTCGCCCGCGCTGCGAGTAGGTACGACACGAGTTAACGAATTGATTCGGTTTCGGTCAAAGGCGATTCGAATGAAAGAGTCAATAGTCTTATTCGAGTTATTCGAATTAAACGATTCGAATTACCCATCGTTAGTTAGTGATGTACTGTTCTAACTAGATGACGATCTATCATGACGTAATTACTATAAAATAATAACAGAACATTTTCATTCATTCACCTACTATACGAGTATGTATCATTCTACTCTATATATTTAGTAATATAAAGATTTAACAAAATGAAAAAAAAAAGAACGACTTCAAAACAACTTAGTTGTGGTCAACCAAATATGCATTATTGAGGATAATTCTAAAACTACTGATGAGATCTTGTTTATATTCAAATCTGACCACATAGGGAAGTAACAGCTTACAAATAAAAATTAAATAACTTCTATAATATGTAAGACAGTCCTTTATTTTTTTTTAAGTTGATTAAAACGACTGTTACTACTAATTTCATAAAATTAAATAAAAGCTAAAATTATTATAATGATAAATACGTTCAAAATTAAAAACAACACCAAACATTTTTAACAAAAAATGTAAAATACAAAATATTAAGTACACTTTATGAATATTAGATATTACTCTGTTTAGGTTGTATTGTATTAAAAAAAGTACTATTGAAGCTCACAATAAAGGCATTGTATAATATTGTTTTATTTATATTTCAAAATAAAATACCAGCGCGCGAAGCTTATTCAGCGACGCACGATACGATACGAGACCGTTCAGCATCTCTTGCCAACTCGCACCCTTGGCGGATCGGATGGCCAGCCGAAAGGTAGTCTGCGCACTGCGGTACGCCTCGTACAGCTGGCCCTCCCGCTCAGCGTCGCGGTGACGCCGCCGGCTGCGGGTGTAGGACCTTCGGGCACTAATGCACGCCGCACGAAGGTCCGCCAGTCTTGGGGACCACCAGTAGATTCACTGCCTCGGAGGTAGACGCCGCACCCTGGGCATGATCTGGCATTGTCACGACCGTAAAAATTAATGTATCGAATTATTCTTTAATAAAAGCTTCATAATCGCAACGCGTTGTTTCCTTACGACAATGGCTTGGTAATTCTTTGTTGTTTAATTACAATTATTAAAAAACTAAACTGCTTAGTCTTTAGTGTATGTATACGTGTATACCTTATGAAAATTAGGTTCATTTACATTTTTTTGTTCGTCCATTCGGACAGGCAAAGGAGACAAATCTCATATAGCCATGGTTTATGGGTAAACGAACAGCTATGTTTAGCACTACGTCCAGAATGGCACGAAATTTCTTTTATTTTCATTTATGACATTGACTAATAGTAAATGATAAAAAATATAAAAATTATGAGGCGTGCACTTTTGAATTTCCAAATTATTATTATCCTTCTTTTACTTACGTAAAATATACGATAAATGGACACAAATCCGTCCGTATTAAGAACAATAATTTATTTGATTGTCTTGCCTGATTTCTATGTTCGAACCTCCACGTCCACACTATATCTATCGCTGCAATTTTTGCTCCCGACCGATAATAATGCAAAAATATTCAGCATAAGCGATTTTTTTTAATATTTGTGGCTCAAATTTTGAGTTGTCTCGATAGATGTCGCTATTCCTATTTTCTGCATTGCAATGTTTATTTAGTTCGGTCATCCACAAAAGCTTGTTTTTTGGTTTTTTAAACTATTTTATTATATATTATATAAGCCCCTTTGATAATTAGTTACGAATACATATGCCATCTCTTATTGTTGTCGCATAGCAGTCATAAAGCAGTTGAATGATCACAAGTAGTCCTGGCAATTTTTTATATAAACTGACATTGCCATTTTAGCTGACGGTATTATCATGACTAGAAGAGTCTTAGGTCCTACAGATCTTGATTGTCCGAAAAGAAACCTATTCACATTTAATGTTAGGCATAGACTTCAAAAGTGAATATTGGCTTAATAGTGTGACTATTCTTCAGGGCGTATTCGTCAGGGCGTTTGAAGACCACATTAGTTTTTATGTTCTGATGATTTTTTAAGATCAGACAATCACCATTGGAGCACTGTCTTAATGTGATGGAATGTAGAAAAACTAAAATATAGTTGTAAAAAAAAATATTATTCATCCGAATCGATTTTTTTCTAGCCTATCATTACAAGTAGGACTAGCAGGATCACTTGTTTTTGTTTTCGGGAGCGGTCTACTTCCACCCTGTATATCACAAAACTATATTCGAAAATAAGTAGAAAAACATAAACATATGAATTGAGAACCTACTCTTTTTTTAAAGTTGGTTTAAAATAAGTAAACTGGTGCCTAGATTACCTCTCCTTTTTTAGTATTTATAATATGGAGATTCCGTTTGATTCATTCGGAGTGACTGCAGGGCGGCGTGCGCGCTCCATAACCTACCTTATGTCTGACCATCGCTTATTTTTTATTTTTTTGGGATTGGGCTACAGTCGGCGCACTCCTCGCACCACTCCGTCCGGGACGACAGAGGGGCGTAAGCGCGCACACCCGTAACCCACGCATGAACCTCGCCTTCGTCGTTGGACCGGCCACCGGAGCAGCGTGAACTTGTCGTCAATGCCTGATCATCGCTGGCGTTTCTTTGAACTCGGTAGTTTTTCTTATGCTTATAGTGGCAAACTAATAAAGTCGCAGTACACTTGGTGGTAAGTGTTATTACCGCCCATGGATGTTTGCAATGCCAGAAGTATAGCGAAGCCGCTGGCTACCAACTCAAACTTATCCAAAATGTTGGGCTGCCGGCTCTCTCGCCAACAAACGAAGCGCAACATTGCCGCTACTGATATATGTAGGTTATCTACGAGAATATAGTACTACCCCGGATGGACTGGCCCGCGGCTGTAGACAGAAAACTTTCAACAGTATCGTCCTGCCACTACTAAGACATAAGTTATTCCTAGTTAAACTAGGATCTAATATCTATCTATTATTATATGAGGATTCGAAGGGTACTGGAGCTAATTATTACTAATCATATCATTGTACTATTTAATTTATTAAAAATATTTATATTTCCACCTATGTATTGACTGATTACGATATTTCTGGAACTATAAGGTCTTAATAAATGAATTTGAAAGATACAATTACATATCGCTTGCCCGGAAGAATAGTGTCACAACTCTAAAAATTACAATTTTCATACATACATACATACATACCATCACACCATGTCCCTTGCAGAGTAGGCAGAGAGAACAGAGTGCCAGAGAACTCTATCCTTGGATACTTCACTCGCTTCCTCAACATTCATAATTCTCTTCATACACGCTCGCCGGTTTCGGAGACTTTTCACTCCACCTTCCTTCAGTACTTGACTGATCGGGTCTAGGTAGGTTAGTCTCGGTCTCCCTCGGTACCTACATCCTTCCACTTTCGCATTGTATATCTTCTTAACCAGACGTTGGTTCGGCATTCTTTCCACATGTCTGTGTAAGGATATTATGCTGATATTCGTGCATTTGGAATCACTGCTGAACCGAGCTGAAAAAAAGGAAATACTTATTTTGATCCTCTTGAAAAATTTAGCTTTATTGAATTGTGTCACTATTCTTCTGGGCAAGCGATATGTAAAAAATATATGCGTATCATTACAAGGTTAAAAGATTTTCGCATCAAACTCATTTCATATTTAATCATTTTCAATAATCATACAAGCTATTTTAGTACATCAAAGGCGTTGGTTACTCTTTAATTCATAACCAAACAACAGCTGTATGTAAGTGTTTCTATATGTTATGTATATTATATACACGTATTTTGGATAATATATGTTCGTTTATATATTTTTTTACATTTTCTTATACACATCACATGTGCTTTTATTTACAAATAGTGTTGCCCAAACGCAAGAATCTTGCGAGTCAAAAAAAAAATAACTAAATTAATGAAACACTCATCACTAACTGTCCAACTATCAATAATTAGGTACATATTGCTTATTGAGAGTGGGGCTTTAATCACACCTATCTATCATGAGACTGTTTAAAATAACATTAAAATATAAAAACCCGATTACGAGCGAAAAATAATTGTCACAAATGGGATTCGAACCCACACTTACCTACCCACACCCTTAACCTTTAAGTATGGACGTCATTTTTTCTTAACACTACTGTGGACGTGTAGTCTCACAGGCTCCTACATGTACACACAGCTTTTTTTTGGGGAATTTGATATAAGATCGCTTAAAAACTGATTAAATATAAAAGTTATGGGATATAGCAATAAAATAACGTGTTTATATAATCAAATTTTATTGAATAAATTATAGAAATTTTTAAAAATTAAAGACAATTGCACTTTTCAGTCCAAATCTACTTAGGTTACATTATTAGGTATTAAAAAAATCGCTAAAATTATTCCTATAAAATGAGTCTTTGAAAATGAGTCTTTTTTCTTAAAATATAATATATAAGAAACCAAAAACACAAAACACCTACTTCAGGTAATAAATATAAAACATTTTGACAATAGTCTAATAATGTGAATTTATTGGCAGTCGGTGCACAAACGCTTAGAACATTGGAGACGTACAGGTTTGTTGCACCACACACAAACATGGATAATCATCCTAAGTTTTTTCACGGGACAGATTCTATATGTTCTTGTGGTTCCTGGACTAGTTTCATGATCCTGGACATCTTCTGTAACCATATCATTACCTAAAACTTGAGTCATGGTCAACCTTAGCTGTCTTGGCAATCGTGTATTTATAAATAAGTCTTTGCTTATGTGGCTCCATAAGCACACGTGCTTTTTCTTTTAAGAAATCTCTCTCCGCAGCTTTTGTTGGTGCATGTTATAAAAAATGTACGCATCCATGGCACTCAAGTTTTTCTCACTTCTTATTTTCTGAACTATCACTACCCAATTCTTCTTCTAGGTCCTGATCCTGGTCATCATCATTGTCACTTTTATGATTTTGTTTCAGTTCGGACTTCAAAATAAAAAAATCTTCAATAGTCTCTTCATTGTCAGATTGATCCGAAGCTAACAACAACTCACTCACTTTTTATTCGAAAGATGGACCTCCTGCACAATTTTTTTTTGCAGATCCCTGAACAGAACTAGTAGACGGTCGTTTTGATTTAGAACTACCGGCTTTATTGTTTTTTGACATGTTGTACTATAAAATTTATACAAACATAATCGCTCTCATAAAATATACCGTAGGGCAAAAATGGACGTGTAGCCTGACAGGCTCCGGTCAATATTTTGATGATCATTACTTACGTGATATTCATCGGAAGACGTAACATACTCCCTCGTTGGTGGTTTTACAACTAAAACAAAAGCTACAGAGCCGCTCAATCGCGGGGAGTGGGGGGAATTAGGTGAAACTAAGAAAACGAAAACATCGAGTAGCCTATGAGACTCCACGTCCATACTTAAAGGTTAAAGACGTAAATATAATACGATGCGAGAATTGAATGTCCTACAATAGTTCACAGTAGTGTAAGTGGCAGCACGATTGGGACGGATTTTCGTGTGTCCGAGTATGGGTTCGAATCTCATTTGTGACAAATATTTTTTCGCTCGTAATCGGGGTTTTATAAATAATCAAGCATATTAAATGCTAAATTTCAGTAATTTGAAGATTAAATTATTTCCCCGTGTACTGTTATTAAGAATACAAAATGTTGATAATTCTTTCTTTGCCAAAGGAATCGTAAAATGCTGTCTAAGGGAGCACTACGAGACTCTTGCATCAGTCTTGCATATGGGCAACACTATTTACAAACATATAATTCATCATTATCAATATTATCCTATTCTTATCTCTATTGCTTGGGTTCGACACTATAAGTAATTAGCAATAGTTGACAATAATTTTATGACTGGCTGCCGGACTGTTATAAACACTCCTCGAAAATGTAATTGTTATCCAATCGTCTTAGCAATTAAACGAATATGGCCATTATATATGCCAAACAAAAATGTCCTTTATTATCTACTAGCTTCTGCCCGCGGCTTCGCCCGCGTAAACTTTTATTTATATATATTTTTTTTCTTTCCTTAAGTTTTTCATCCCCTATTTTTATTTTACCCCTTAAGGGTAAATCTTTTACAAATTTTTAATGTCATATTTATTTATATCACTCAATAGCCTAAAAATAACTTTCAAGTTTCTGAATTTAAAAATGACGATACTTCCTTACAACTTTTCATCCCCCTTTACAACCCTTTTTTTGCATCAAAAAGTAACCTATGTCCTTTGTCAGGTTCTACACTATCTGTGTACCAAATTTCATTTAGATCGGTGCGGTAGTTTTGGCGTGAAAGAGCGACAGACAGACAGAGTTACTTTCGCATTTATAATATTATAGTAAGGATGATGGCAAACGAGCAAGCTGTATACCTGATGAAAAGTGATACCATCGCTCATAGATCTTAGTAATACTATGGGCAGAGCCAGGTCGCTGCCCGTCATGAAAAAAACTGCTCTCCTTAAAGCTTGTACTAGAAGGATATGTCATAGCGTTGGGAAAACACTGCAGCAGGTAATTTATTCCAGATTCCTGCATGCAAAAACATACAGTTGACAATCATAATCGCAGAACATCTCGCTTAAATAGTCAATTTTCTGATAGATGGGATGTGGAACGTTTGCCGTAAAGATGAAAAAAAAATCGGCCAAGTGCGAGTTGTACTCGCCAACGAAAGGTTCCGTAAAACTAAAAAAAAAGTCAAGTTTGTTGTATGGTAGCCCCCCTTTAAATATTTATTTTATTTTATTTTCAGTATTTGTTGTTATAGTGGCAATAGAAATACATCATCTGTGAAAGTTTCAACTGTCTATCTTATCTATCACCATTCTTGAGATACAGCCTGGTGACAGACGGACGAACGGACAGCGAAGTCTCAGTAATTGGGTCCCGTTTTTACCCTTTGGATACGGAACCCTAAAAAATTATTTATAGCATTTAAAAATAAAATAAAATTCTGTTTAATAGTTTTATTTATAAGTTTGATAGCAGTAGTTAAATAGTTTAATAGTAGAATGGTTACACTGTCGACAGTTTAGCGTTTACAGCCGTGCGAGGGCGTCTCCGGGGTAGTACCACACTCCTCAGAAAATCGACATTTAAGTAATGACAATGTGCAGTTGCGCCTCACTCGGTGACCGAGAGAGCCGGAAGTCCAACTTATTTTTGGTGGTGGGTTTGGGTTGGTAAGCAATCATCAGTGATGCTGGTTGCTCCTTTGCCACCATAAGCAATAAAAAATAAATATTTAACTACATCTTCCATAAAGTCATGTTGTGTAGTAAGTAGCCTGTGAAAGATTAAGAATTCGTGGCGAAAACTAATTCTTTAAAATTTATTATTCATCACGACGTCACATTTTCTATCTTCAAATCAGGGACACGATTCGGTTGTAAAATTGCACAAGGAACTAACTTTATCAAGCTTATTATCTTTGTGGAGAATATTATGCATTAGCATAATTTAGCTATGACTAAGTAGCAACAAGAGGGGACTGTCATATTGAGGGCTCAGATTTTTGACTGTGCAATAGTTACAATAAGTAAAGTAGTTAAAATAGGTAAAAGTACTGAAATTATTTCTTTCATATCTGCTCGTAAACACCTTATTTTTATTTTTTATTAGGCTCGAACATCTTTTATAATAGGAAGGCACCTCCACCATCACCTGTGAGTTATTTTGAATTTTCCTCGTCTTGGGAGAGCGAGTAGGTATAAAAGAGAGTATTGGTCTAAAGATGCGAAAGGGAATGCTCCGATGGTTCGGACATGTGGAAAGAATGTCAAACGAACGTCTGGTTAAGAAGATATACAATGCGAAAGTAAAAGGATGTAGGTACCGGGGGAGACCGAGACTAACCTACCTAGACCAGATTGGTCACGTACTGAAGGAAAGTGTAGTCAAGAGTCTCCGAAACCGGCGAGCGTGTTTGAAGAGAATTATGAATGTTGAGGAAGCGAGTGAAGCATGCAAGGATAGAGTTCTCTGGCACTCTGTTCTCTCTGCCTACCCTGCAAGGGATACGGCGTGATGATATGTGTGTATGTATGTACTCCTCTTATAGAGATATAATAGATTATTTATAAAAACTTATCTGCAATAGGTTATTTATAAAAACTTAATTACTACTACACATGATACTTGAACCCAATTGAAAATCCACCTGTCTACTTACCTACATTGGTGTAATTGGTAAGGCGGTTTGAACGAGCTTCCAATAGACCTGAGTTCAAATCCCTATTGCAGCAGTCATTTATCGATCGCAAATAAATTTTTGTAGCGGAATTAGTTGAAATAAACAGAAACAACGTGAAATAATGGTAGGACTGGAATTTTATTAGTTAAATTCAGAGAATGTGGATGTATACCTCGATAGGGTTGATTGGTTGCTTGCAAATTACTTTCACTACATATATCTAGTTTATAAAAATATATACATGGTGTATACAGAAGACGGAAATCCGTAGAAGAATTAACACGTTGATGTGATAATGAGCAGACCACATCACTCGTCGTAGCGACAACCGTTGGAGAAGAAAAATAATTTGGAAAATCCAAAAGTGCACGCCTCATGATTTTTATATTATTTATCATTTACTATAATATTAGTCAATGCCAGAAATAAAAATAATATTAAAGAAAAAATCCTTTTTTAAAAAACAAGCTTTTATTATTTGCTAATAAATTAAAATCAAAAGTTAAAAATAAATTAACTCTAATAAGACATATAACACTTTATAAGTTCATTGTAACCTTTAACGATAATTAAGCTTCTTCGTCTACTACAAAATAATTCCATATCGTACATAATTATATATTTTTAACACTAAAACTTTACACCATGATTATTAAATTTTCCCTTTTCTATCACAGTCCCAATTTTATAAATAAAAGCGTGTTACATTAGGATGGTACGATTTAGAACATTTAGCACCTTTAGCACCTTCTTATTCCTATGGCCAGCTTCCAGGTCCAACATCAGACCCTGGTTACCATATAGCATCAAAGTACTTGTCAAGACGAATCAAACAAGTCCAAACTCGATGGAGTTGCGTCGTTTAATTACGGAGTTCCTATGGCCCGCTTCCAGGTCGATCGTCAGACCCTAGTTACCATATAGTATCAAAGTACTCGACAAGACAAATCAAACGAGCCTAAACTCGATAAAGTTGCGTCGTTTAATTACGGAGTTCCTATGGCTAACTTCCAGGACCATGATCAGACTCTGGTTTCCATATAGTATTAAAGTACTCGCCAAGATGAATCAAATAAGCCCAATTTCGATGGGGTTGCGTCATTTAATTACGGAGTTCCTATGGCCAGCTTCTAAGTCCATCGTCAGACCCTAGTTACCATATAGTATCAAAGTACTCTACAAAACAAATCAAACGAGCCTGAACTCGATAAAGTTGCGTCGTTTAATTACGGAGTTCCTATGGCTAGCTTCCAGGTCCATGATCGGACCCTGGTTTCCATATGGTATTAAAGTGCTCACCAAGATGAATCAAATAAGCCCAATTTCGATGGGGTTGCGTCGTTTAATTATGGAGTTCCTATGGCCAGCTTCTAAGTCCATCGTTAGACCCTAGTTACCATATAGTCTCAAAGTACTCGACAAGACAAATCAAACGAGTCTAAACTTGATGGGGTTGCGTCGTTTAATTACGGAGTTCCTATGGCCAGCTTCCAGGTCCATCGTCAGACCGTGGTTAGCATATATTATCAAAGTACTCGTCAAGACGAATCCAACGAGCCCGAACTCTATGAGGTTTCATCGTTTAATTACGGAGTTTCTTTGGCCCGCTTCCAGGTCCATCGTCAGACCGTGGTTACCATATAGTAATAAAGTAATCGTCAAGACAAATCAAATGAGCCCAAACTCGAAAGGGTTGCGTTGTTTAATTACGGAGTTCCTATGGCCAGCTTCCAGGTCTATCATCAGATCAGCTCTATGTCACAATAATATTGCATTGTCATCCGATTTATATATGCATGCTAAATTTTAGCTCAATCGGAAACCGGGAAGTGGATCAAATTTAACTTGCAAGATTTGATAGAGACAACGGGACAAACGGGACGGGGTGAAACTAAATATAAGCTTGTAATGAAAGAAAAGAAATACATACATATCATCACGCCATATCCCTTGCAGGGTAGGCAGAGAGAACAGAGTGCCAGAGAACTCTATCTCTGCATACTTCACTCGCTTCCTCAACATTCATAATTCTCTTCATACACGCTCGCCGGTTTCGGAGACTCTTGACTCCACCTTCCTTCAGTACATGACCGATCTGGTCTAGGTAGGTTAGTCTCGGTCTCCCTCGGTACCTACATCCTTCCACTTTCGCATTGTATATCTTCTTAACCAGGCGTTCGTTCGGCATTCTTTCCACATGTCCGAACCATCGGAGCATTCCCTTTCGCATCTTTACACCAATACTCTCTTTCATACCTACTCGCTCTCTTACGTCGTCGTTACGAATGCGGTCGGTTAGCCTAACTCCACAGATTTTCCGCAGAGATCGCATTTCGACCGCATTAATTTTACTATCATACTCTTTTCTGCATACCCAACTCTCGCTTCCATACAGTAATGTTGGGACAAGCACTGCGTTATGTATTGCTACACGTGCCTTCTGGCTGAGGTGGTGGCTGCCGAGAAGTTGCCCCAACGCTCCGTTCACTCTATTTCCCGCATTCACTCTTCGCTCTATATCAGTGGTGTACCTTCCATCTCGGCTAAATCCACATCCAAGATATACAAATTCATCCACTTGCTCTAGTACATCATTACCTATTGTTACTCTTACATCTGTTCTGGTTTTATTTCTTTCAAAGACCATTATTTTGGTTTTGCTCACATTCACGCGTAGACCCCTTTTCTTAGAAAAGAAATACTTTTCGAAATTTCGTGCCATTCTCGACGTAGAGCTAAACATAGCTGTATAGGCTGAATGGGATTTATTTCCTTTGCCTGTCCGAATGAACGAACAAAAAAATGTAAACGAACCCAATTTTCATAAAGTATACATACACTAAAGAATAAGCAGTATAGTTTTTTATTAATTGCAATTAAACGACAAAGAATTACCAAGCCATTTTCGAAAGAAAACAGCGCGTTGCGATTATGAAGCTTTTAATAAAAGAAAAACTTTGATACATTCATTTTTACGGTCGTGATCCTGCCAGATACAAAAAATATTTTATCCGACGTCCTCGAATATTTTTTTTAATCAACTATTTTCTTACTTTAAACAAAATAATTGCTTTTTGAAAATATCAAACACGTTTAAACGAATGTTTTTTCTTGACATATGTATTATACTATTATCCTATAAGTGCAATGTGAGAAAATTACAATCATTTTTATGTTTGAAAAGTGCTTGATTTTCATATGTCGAGAATAGAGCAAGACCTCAACGCTTCTCTTATGAGGCGTGCAATATTCGAGTGATGGTGAGTGACATGCTGTATTGCTTTATATTAATTGAAAGAATTGTCTTCCAAGAAAATAAATTCAGATCAGAAGAGATTTATTTGCTAAAAGAATGGCGTGAGATTTAAAAACTTGAGATTATACTTTTTTTATATAGAATTCTGTGTAGAGTTTTATATTACATTTTTTTTCTTGTAATTACGTATACTAGTTACTACATAAAAATACCTGCCGCCTTAACTTTATCGATAACCATGTATGGTATAATACATAATAATCATCATTGTTATCATAATCACGGTAAATTAATTGGAGTTGACGCAATATTTACTCCTCTTCTATCGTACGTATTGCAAAAGTTATTGGCAATAGTTTTAGGACTGACCCTGATCTTTAGTGTAAGAAATATGATAAGGAATAATAAGGATAAATCATCTCATCTCAGCCCATATATGTCTCACTGTTGGGCTCGGGCCTCCTCCACAATGGGAGGGTAATTGACCTACTATACCACGCTGGACAGAAGTGTTGGTATAGAGTATTGATTCCAGGTTTCCTTCTCTTGCATAGATGTTATATGCGTTTTTATATCCCTTAGTCGTCTCGTACAATCACCCATGGGTAAGATAGGGGGTGGTGAATTGTATTTTTACTCCGTCACCACACGGAAAAAAGGATAAATAAAAGAAAAATAAGGATAAATAGAATAAAACATATTAGCACCGTTCAATTCGTAAAGACGATTTCGAGTTAAATCATTAATTAAAAACTGAAAAGCACAGTAATACAATGTTTGCACCTGAATCGTTAGCACACACAACAAATGGCTCAACTCAAATTTTACGGCTGGTTCTGCCTTTATGGCTACCTTTTATGGCTACAAATACGGTTTGCTTGCGTATATAATTTTTGTAGTTATACTTTTATATTATGTCATAACTATGTCGTGACCGATTTAAAATACGATATATTACTATTCCTTAATTTCTCGAAGATAGATATCCACCAGATCACCAGAAAAATCAGCTGCAACCATTTTCCAGGCAACATAGTATAGTCGTCATGACAATATTTTCCTTAGAAAGACCTTTTAGTCTAATACTGGACGTTGATAGGCTGTTGGATAGATATATACCAAAAAAAAAAGAAACAAAATATATAGAAATTTTATAATTTTAAATAATTTTATCGATAAGAAAACTGTACAATTCAATAGATGAGAACACAATATATACACAAAAACAATTTAAAAATAAAACAACAGAACAAACACCGTTTGTTCCCACCCGGTAATTCGCACGTATTTAAAACAGATATTCGTAGGGCTCATTAAAAATAGCACAGCGGTGTCCACAATATACGATAGGACACGATTGAGTGGGGAATAAATATGTAGTATAGAAAAATACGCGACCGCAGGCCCGGTGTCACAGTCCGCCGTACAACATTTCGCGGGCTGGTCGACAAATACGTGCACAGCCCTACCGATCCGCCGAGTCGCGGCAAAACGGCTAACATATATTTTCCACATACTTACATACATTTTTCTGTTAAAAAGTGATATCTTCGTCCCGCGAGTGCTCCTCATATGACAATGATATGGATTTGTAAATGGCTCTAGATGAATGGCGCGCGTTTTGGCGGCAAACGACAGCCGCTCTTGACGAATGAGTTTCCCGCGCTTTCAATCCAGGTGCGTTCATGTAACATAGATAACATAATTAATGACATCGACAATATCGATTTTTATAAACTAAAAAGTTCTTGGTGAAGAAATAAGGTTGTGAGTATTACCGTAAATCAAATGCTAAAAGCCATGCTGTACTGAATCGTGTCATTTACAAAATAAACTGCTTTAACCTAGTTTTAAACTTATTTGAATTAAAGTAGGCGACGTAAGACCGAAGATCAAAGACGTTCTGATTCATTGATTTCGTATTAATTCCCTTACAAATCATTCTTTAAAAAATAGACGATAATCTTTGCGTTTTTGTGTGAAAATTAAGTTTATAAATATGTTTTTTTAACATATTCTTGTAATTAGGTAAGTTATGCAGTCAGATATGATCGGTGAGTGGCTTGAGACGCACGTGGTTTGTGTGTGGACACAAACAAACGGTTTCTATTTTAGTTTTGACGAGTCGTAACTCTGGTAACAAATGTCCCCGGTTGTGTTATGATAAATTGAATTATTCTGATAAATCTGCTGCCGCCATGGGCAGACGGGGTGGTTTCTTGTGTTTGTTTTGTGTTGTTCGTTCATTTTGTGACTGACAAGTTCTCCCATTACTAATGTGTAAGTTTCTTTACTTTATAAAATATTATATTTTTGAATCGTAATCATCTGTATTTTGTAGTATCGATATATCTATGTATGTAATGAAATTAACAAACATTTTACGTGTTTAATTTGCTACACAATTCTAAATTAGTTTTATTTTAAATAAAATGAAAGTAAAATATGATTTTTACGTAAATATTCACTAAAAGATTTGTGTCGGCCAGTATAGATTTAAACGACCAAACTTTTTTGTTTTTTTTAATTATCAAGATATAATATTAAGCAATAGAAATTCTGACTTCTGAGGTTTTGTATTAAAAGTATAAAATGAAACAGTTTTTACGGCATTTTCAAACCGTAATAAAATGCGTAATAATAGTTTTATTTTAATAGAGGTTGTGTCTTTTATGTTATTATTATACAATAAAAATTATACCTAAAACTGTAGTAATCTACATAAAGGTTTAGGTAAGTGTAGGTTTAGTTATTGTCAGTAAAAACATTTTATCGTGCTAATTTTTAATTAAAAATAATAAACCTCGAAATAAGTTTTATAACTCTTTAAAATTATTTAAGTAATTACAATATTTATAATATTTACGCAAACAGTACATCATAATGTTTTAAATTATACCCATTTTCATTAACCTACATACCCATTATCATGTGGGTGAACGCAATTGGTGTTGGTTATAAGTCTCCCAGGTGAGTGCTGATCCCTTAGTCGGTTTCTACAACTCCCTCGAGACTATAAAGCGTGGTGATAAATACTGCATAAGAGCGTTCTCCACACACAAGGAAAATTGACCTTTATTTTTGTTCACCCTGTGGAAATGCATTTACGCACTATCCCCCGCCGGTGACAGACGAGGGGGTGTGTGGGACTCGCCAGCCGGCTTCTCGACCGAATAACCCACTAAAACCACAGCGGTGCCTTTCACGGGGTGCTGGAGAGATCATCTATTGACATTCTAACTCCGACATCCCAACGCTAGGCCATCAGGCCACGTCCAGTCAAAAGGTAAATTGATCTGTGACCACGTAGTCAGATGGATTTAGAGGTTTATTTCGAGTGTTCTTTCTCTTACGTAGATGTTATCTGTATATATACTTTAGTCGTCTATAACGCCACGCATGGACAAGAAAGGGGGAAGGTTGTGAGTTGTTATGATGCCACACAGATAACTCGTATATGGTAGCGGCTACGTTTACTATCAATCCTTACTTTGCTCATGGATATCGATAAAGGCAACTTTATATCAACCTGGGCTAACTCTACCAGATGCCGTTAGGTCAACAATTACGTTGCCAAAGAGGGTTGACGTCAGGCAGGCGGTCGGTCATAAATCTAATGTCAATAACTTTTGCAATGTGATTTGGAAGAGGAGTACGTACCGCCTCGATAAACTGCTATTATGCCAAAAAAATAAAATTTTAATCTACACCATTCTTGAATCCATCTGAACACGCAAAAGAATTCATCATAATCGATCCAGCCATTTAGGAGAAGCTCAGTCACGTAGATATGTTAAGAATTGCATATATATAAAGCTGGTAGAAAACAACATACTATGTTACAAAAACATATTATAGGTCATGTAAATATTAGTATATTTTTTTTTTTTTTTTTTTTTTAGACACCACCCTGCACTAAGGAAATAAACCTTGTATTGCGGGGGACTTTACAAACATGCAATTAACGTAGACAAATTACACCCAGACTCAGAACAACACTTCGTGGATCACACAAAGTAATGTCCTGCGTGGGAATCGAACCCACGGCACTGGCACGGAAGGTCGGTATCTTAACCACTACGCCATCTGTACAGTCTAGCAATTAGTTTAAGTCAGCAATTAGTTTAAGTGGCTATGGAGAGAACATACGGTAGGTTATGGGCTGTATATCTCTCTTACGTAACCCCAGACAGATTGGAAGGGATGTGACAATTTGCTCAAAAAATTAAATCTTTTACGTGAATGATTTTCTCATTTTATCCCTTCACACATGCATCTATCAAGGGACTTTGGCATTATTCTCACATGGGAAAACTTACATCGTTGGCTCATGGGTGCGTGGATAGATAGTAATGGTTTGCGAAAATAACACGTCCCTATTACTTCCTTTTCCATGAGTATAGACAGATAAACTAGCTGTGTAACAGATAAACTAGTAGCTAAGAAAACTATCAACCCTTACTTTGGGATGTGGGTACTCGGGGATGTCGTAAAAGACGACTAAGAGCCTTTTTAGGACCTGGGCCAACTCCATCTGATGCCATTTGGTCAATAATTACATTCCCAAAGAGGGTTGACGTGTGGCAGGCGGCTGGTCATAATACTATTGTCAATAACTTTTACAATATGTACTATGAAAGAAGAGAACATATTGTATTGACCCCAAGTAATTGGGATAAGAGTAGGAGATTGATGAATGGATAGCATAATGGCCTTTTTTGCGGTGGGCTATGGTTTGGTCATACCTCGTTAAATCCGTACCGGGCGACCCTGTAGACCCGCCCCGCAATGTACCTTTCCATATCGTGTGAGTGGGCCACGAGAACCTGGAGTTTATCGTCGATGGCTAGCGTAATGGCCTAAGCTTAACCATATATATAACATATTATGCCAAGTGTCCAAGAGGATCTACAATGGATTGTTCTATGTCAGTGTGTATTAACTCTGTGTATTATTTGTATATAAATACCGATGACAAAGACCGGGTATCGGTGGCGCGCTCGCTCGGCGAAAATAGGTACATTTAGGGCGGGTCTATGGGTTCGTGCGCCGTTCTTTATGTCACCCCAGGCGAAATTTAATTTTACATTTAGTTAATACCACTCCGGCTATGGTGTAACATAGCCCATCGCCAAATATTTTGGCCGCTGGCTATGGAGTGTTCATAGCCCGCTAATTCTGTCCAGGGCGACAGAAGAAGCGGTGCGCGCACCCCATAGACCTACCCTGCATGTACCCCTCGGCGCCGTGCGAGTGGACTTCCCTAACCTCGTCTTTGTAGTCGGTGATCCACTCGGTAGTCTACCCTCACGTGTATCTTCTCGAGTCGATGCCCCGACGAAGAAAGGCATCGTCCTCACGCGGTGGCCCCGCTCTTGTCGACCAGATTAATCCAAGGTCCGGTCACACGCTGCCTCAACTAGAGTGGCATCAGGCGCAGGTACTTGCACCTGCACCGCCCAAGGCACCGGCGGCCGAGTCTCCGTAGAGGACGTCCTCCCAGACTCGTACCACCGTCTCCATGGGGTCTGATTACCTTAAAAGAAATTACAGTTTCACTATCATTATCATCATCTTAGCTCATATATGTTCCACTGCTGGGCTCTAACATCCTCCATAATAAGAGAGATATTAACTTACTATACCATGCTGGTCCGATGGGCTGGTAATTAAAATTTTTTAGATTCAAAATACTAATACAGAGAATATTTTCTTTTTAAATTAATGACTCTTTTTCTCCTTTTCAAATTATTGACTTAATTTTATTGACTCTATAATAACTGCAAAACAATGAACGCATATAGCCAACATGGTACAACAGCCCATTTTACCATTCAAACTAAAGTAAGACATTGTCCCATAGTCTAAATAAGAAGAAATTTAATAAGAAATATAGTTTTAGATTTTCGTTCGAATATAAAAATTGATTCAAACTTCACAATAAATGCATAAACATGACAGGAACATTTAAATTACTGAAATTTAGCATTTAATATGCTTAATTATTTATAAAACCCGATTACGAAGCGAAAAATGATGTCACAAGCGGGATTCGAATCCGCGCCTATTGGGACTCCGGCCCAATCATGCTGTCACTACACCACCGTGACTTATTGTAGGACATGCAAATTTCGCTTCGTATCATATTTACGTCTTAAGGTGACGGTATGTCATCTACCCGACAATGTTTACACATTGTTATAGGTTTAATACTTCAAACTTTACAGTTAGAATTGTATTAAACGATGACACAACCTTGTTAGTTAAATTACTGAAATTTAGCATTTAATATGCTTAATTATTTATAAAACCCGATTACGAAGCGAAAAATGATGTCACAAGCGGGATTCGAACCCGCGCCTATTGGGATTCCGGCCCAATCGTGTTGCCCCTACACCACCGTGACTTATTGTAGGACATGCAAATTTCGCTTCGTATCATATTTACGTCTTAAGGTGACGGTACGGTTTTTAAGTCGGGTTAGCTGTCATCAGCTCATATGTGTGAAGTAAATACTTCACACATATGAGCTGATGACAGCTAACCAAATCAAACGGCTCACATAATTGATAGCGGACATTTCCGGAGCAACCCTCATAAACCAAAACATGTACATACATAATGTATAGTACAAGTTTTTACAACACTTGAAGGAAGGTTTCTTGCCTCGAGTCAAAACACTTCGAGGCAAAGACCTCGGTCTGACGCTTGGTGGCGTTAATGCGAGCGCTCATTAAAGGCTTCGTTAGCTTTATCAGTCTCGTTTGGTGTCTATCGCATTTTTATAGATGTTTGAATTTGTTTTAATTAACTGTACGTAGTCGTTTATAGAGGCATTTGGAGTTCCTTGTTGATTGGCATTTATCTCGTCGAAGTATCGCTTGTGTCGATCTATACTTGTATAGAAGACTGATTTTTTTTTACACGTAATTACTGCCAAGGTTGTATATATACGGCCTCGTCTTTGAATTTTTATTATTCTAAACTACTAGTTCACATCCAGGTACTTTAAAGTTTTATGTAATTACTATTTTAACAATAATTCCATTCACATGAAAGGAAGTTGTATATTTTCGGGTATAAACTGGTTTTAAAGTTGTTTATGAAGTAAAATAATTTCACCATATGTTGTTTTAATGTAACTTTAATAGTTTATAGATGAGTCCAACACGGCTGGGTAGCGTTCGGATAACTTAGGAGGATTTTCTCGTTCAATAATCAGCAGTATCTGAAAACAAAAGTTTATAAACAGTAGGTGTGTCTTACCGGCGATGCCATATAGCATTTAAATATGGTGTTTGAGTGTCAGCCTCATAAAAATTTTCAAAGTCGCAGTCAGCATGCTATGAAAAGGCATGTGATCGATATTTTTCTACGTGATAATTGTATTCTTACTCCGTCACTACACGCATGGACATCACATTTAAATAATAAATATATATTTAACTAACCAAAAATCTTAGATTTCTTGTCCAATTTTAAGTAATAAAATGCACTCAATCTTTTTGAACTACCAACGCAATTTATTTTTCTTTGTGGTAGATGCCATTAGGCGTGACGAAAATCAAATCAAATTATCCGTTAAGTCTCGAACATTTTATAAAACATTCTTAAATTCTTTTCTTTGACGTTAATCTATATGCGACTGACTTTTGTTTGAACAGTTGCATAAAAAGATCAGTGTACCTTAATATAAGTTACACAATTACCTTTAATTACATCTAATTTCAAACAGTTACTTGCGATTTTTATAAATATAATTGTTGACAATAATATATTACATATCATCATCATCATCTCAGCTCATATATGTCCCACAGCTGGCCTTGAGCCTCTTCGACATTAGGAGTACAATTGACCTATTACACCATGCTAGTCAGACGTATTAGTTTAGGGTTTTATTCGGGTTTTCCTCTCTAAATGTTATATGCGTATTTTATTTCTTAATCATCTTTTACGATCTCCCGCGGATAAAATAGGGGGGTAGTGAATTGTATTCTTACTTCGTCACCACCAAATGATAATGATGTTGAAAGAAGAGTAAATGCTGGTAATAGGGTGAATGGGGCACTGTACACCTTTATGAGAAGCAGAAATGTGTCCAAAAAGGCACGTCTAGCTGTGAATAAGGGAGTATTAGTATCTACCCTCATGTATGGTAATGAAAGTTGGATTTGGCAGGGAAGACATGAAAGTAGAATAAATGCTGTAGAGATGAGAGCTCTTCGTAGTATGTGTGATGTGAGCCTGAAAGATAAAATTAGGAATAGTGTTATAAGAGAGCGCTGTGGTGTGAATGAAGAAGTAGTGACAAAGATCAAAAAGAGTATGCTGAGGTGATTTGGACACTTAGAAAGAATGAGTGAAGAGAGGTTGACGAAGAAAATATATAAAGCAAGCGTGAGTGGGACGAATACAAGGGGAAGACCTCGTCATAATTTTCTGGATCAAATTAGCGATGTATTGACGAGAGGTCATATTAAGAGTATGCGTAATCGTAGAGTATGCATGAAGACTGTTATGAGTGTGAATGAAGCCATGGAAGTATGCCAGGATCGTGGTTTGTGGCAATCCGTAGTCTCTGCCTACCCCTCTGCGAAAAAGGCGTGAAGCTATGTATGTATCTATGTATGTACTTCGTCACCACACGGAAAATATATTTTAGCATATAGATATATTTTAGCTTTAAATTTTATGTAAAGACTCGCATACTTCCATATGAGAAATATTGGTGAAATTGTATTCCAAAATCGCTTTATGTGTTAATATAGAACCAATCCATGTATGCTTTGAATATAAATAGAACTTATTCAAGCATAGATAGATCTAATGATAGACTAGAGCCCCCGCATGGTGACAGGTTAAAAATAAAATGTATAAATATCCTTTCTTTTGTCGTGAGTCGCCTAAACCTTGATGAAAGGAGCCCTAAGAGAATGAGTGACAGCATCTTTCTCGAAAAATGATTATACCAATTGTCATTATCAACAGTAAGCGAGACGATTATATCTTTTATTTTTTTTATTTTTTATTGGTGGGCTATGGATGCGTCTCGCCCCGCCGAATCGGTCTGGGGTGACGGAAAGGCGGTGCGTGACCCCATAGATCCACTGTAAAACCTTCTCTCTTCGCCGTGTGAGCGGGCCACCGGTACCCGATTTTTGACTTCGGTGGCGAGACGATTATATCTACCAGTTAGAATTTGATGTGCTTATAGATCTATGGATTTGTGAATCATTATCAATTACCTGCTCGCATCTCAATTATTTGGGGTCGATGCAATATATACCTCTCTTCCGTCGTGCATATTATATAAGTTATTGGCAATAGATTTCTGAACCTGCCTGACGTCAACCCTTCTTGGGAATGTAGTTGATGATCAAACAGCATCAGACGGAGTTGGCTCAGGTCGATATAAAACTTTTAATCGTCTTTTACAACCAATACTTTGTGCGATCCATAAGGTGTTGTTCTGCCCGACTAGAAAAAAGGTATGGTTCAACCAGATCATGTATCTGGACCGGATCAGGACAGAATGAGGCATGCCGGATCCGGCAAACTCTATCAGGACCCGGTCTGGTCCAGATCAGGATAGCCTGATGTGAAATAACATCAAGTATGGTAAGGCACACCGGATCAGGACAAGGTCAGGACCAAACAAGGATAGCCTAATGTGAAATGTCATCAAGTATGGTAAGGCATACCGGATCAGGACCAGATCAGGAACAAATAAGGATAGCCTGATGTGAAATATCATCAAATATGGTAAGGCATACCGGATCAGGACCAGATCAAGACCAAAAAGGATAGCCTGATATGAAATATCATCAAGTATGGTAAGGCCTACCGGATCAGGACCAGGTCTGGACCAAATAAGGACAGCTTAATGTAAAATATAATCAAGTATGGTAAGGCATACCGGATCAGGACCAGGTCAGGACCAAATAAGGACAGCCTGATGTAAAATATAATCAAGTATGGGGTAAGTAATATGTTTTGATCCGAAAAATAACGAAATGGAAGTGAAAAGAAGAATACAAAAAACTTGGAATAAATATTGGAGTTTAAAGAAAATCTTTAAAAGTGGCCTGCCTATTACCATCAAAACAAAAATTATGAATTCTCTTCTTCCAAGTCTGACTTATGGCTGCTAGACCTGGAAATTCACTTCAAAAGTAAAAAATCTAATCACCACCTGTCAAAGAGGACTGGAGCGCAGCATGCTTAAACTAAAGAAATCAGATAAAATACGACACACAGTAATAAGATCAAAAACCAAAGCAACAAATGCATTGAAATACGCACAAAAACTTAAATGGCGATGGGCTGGCCATGTCGCGAAGCTTAAAGACCGAAGATGGACCATAAAAGTGACGTTTTGGAATGGACCTCCATGTAAAAGAAACCGAGGAAGACCACAGACTCGCTGGGACGACGAAATCAAAAAAGTAGCCAGCCCAAACTGGAAACAGACTGCGCAAGACAGAGACAAATGGGCATCTTTGGAGAAGGCCTTCGCCCAATAATGGGGTTCCTACAAATTATATAATTTAGGTATCTAAAATCTAAATATAATATAGTATATTAATAATAGTAAATAAAATAGTAATAGGTAAATAATATGGAAATAAATAAGAATAAATATAAGTAGGTATTAAGATCAATTAGTTAAGCGTTTAAATAGTATATAGTGTCAAAACACGTATATTAATACTAGTAACTAAAACAGTAAATAGCTACATAATATAAGATATAAACAAAATAAGCAGGTATTAATTTCAATTAGTTAAGCGTTTAAAGATAAGTAAATGTAATAATTATGTTAAATGTAAAATTAATTTGTAGGAAATAAAAGGCTTTTTTATTTTATTTTATATGGGGCAAGGCATGTAGTATATCAGGACCAGAAACAGTTTTCGTAACACAATAAAAATATCAATCAAAATTTAAAAAAAAAGGATTATATCGTGATTGTCATATTTATGCCACGGTGTAAATTGTATTTGCATCAGAGGAAATTAATCTGAAATCTTTAATTAATCATATTTATTTAATAATAATAATAATGCTTAATTAATAATATAAAAATAATTTATATTTAAAGTAAAAACAAAATAAATAATAGGTACATTTGAAAACATAGATAGAAATAAATATAATAATATTGTAACAACCATTCTAACATTTAATGTTTTGGGTCATAATAAATTGTTGATGGCGTTAGTAAAACGACGTCATTATCTGAATCGTGGTGTTAAGATTCTCCGAAGCGTAATGACATCGCCTAATATTAAATTAATTGTTATCGAATCAGATCAAAACAGATCAATCCGGTTATGAATAAGAAATTCAGGCGACAGTAGAAGTCGTTAGCATCTGATGGTTGCGCCCTAATTGGAACAGCTCACTGGGACTCTACTCTCTATGATATGAATAAATCACTGCATTCGCTGCCTATGTCATATATTAATTTATATTTTCATTTATTAAACATGTTTTTAAGATATTCATGTTTTTTAAAAGGACCGGACTGGGCATACTCGTTTTCGATCAGGTAAGATATATAACGCAGTTGATTGATTTGGGTCCGATCAGTAAAATTTCATCCGGAACCGATCAGAAATGCCTAATCTGGACCCGATCAGGAATGCCTGATCTGGACCCGATAAGGTTTTTCTGATCGGGTCCAGATATATCTTCTGCGTTACATACCTTATTTGGTCCAGATCGGGCATGTCCGCTGCTAAGGAAGACGAAAAAATTTCTAGTCGGGTGAGTCAACGTGTAAATTGTCTGCGTTAATTGCAAGTATGTAAAGTCACCTGCAATGCAAGGATTATTTCCTTAGTGTAGGGTGGTGATCTTCATAAAGAGGGAAAAAAAATCTGAATTTCGATATGCATAAATTATTGTTTTTTTCCCTTTTTTTTATTTCAACGCCCTGTGCTAAGGAAATAATATTTATATTGCAAGAAAAAATTTACAAACGTGTCGTGGGATTATATTACTTAATCTTTATTCTATTTTTCATCTGAAATCCTGGAGATAATATTTAACTGCAGTTAAATTGAGATATATATGTTATATATATATATATATATATATATATATATATATATATATATATATATATATATATATATATGTATATATAAACAACTCCTCTCAAATATAACACATGTACATTTTCTTCATTGTATGTAAACTAGTATGTCCGCAACTGAAATAATTTAATTAGTAGTTTTTTTTATAACAAGATTAGCGTCTGATCCTCATTTTCGTCACCGCCCCGTACAGACTCGTTATAACACTGAAGGTGTTTATTACTGCTATCTTCATTCATTTATCTAGTATACGGCTCCAGGAAGACAACTATATGGTTGTCATAACCAGCCGCGAAGGTTGTCATAACCTAAATGGTTACAAATTAAAAATATAATAGGTTACCACTTCTTTATTAGCTGCATGTATTGTAAAAGATCACCTAAGGAATGTGGCTACTCTTCAAATCAAGTTAAACATTTTTGATATATAAATTTTAAGGGGTTACTTTGTAAATGTCAGTGATATAAGGATGTTTCATCACATATTGTCATCACCTAATTCTAAAGCAGCCTATAAGTTAATTAAGTTTTCCATGTTACGTTTTAAGTAGTATGTAATTTATTGATATACGATGGGACTGGCATGGCACATTTGTATAAAAGTCCCTAATAATAAATAAAGAGAAAAAAAAGGGGGGTTACTTATATATTGTTAGTTATCACTCATATACGTCCCATTACTTGACTGGAGCCTACTTTATAATAGGAGTGTAATTGATCTACTATACCACCGCTGCTCAGACGGGTTGGTATATTGTTTTATTTCAAGAGTTTCTTCTGTTACACGGTTATAGGCACATAATGGGATATTATTCGTCTATTACGATCCTATATAGAAATGAGTAATATCGTATCTTTCTTTTAGCCCGTTATGGTCTGAACACACGCCCTCTGTTCTGTCTGGGGTGACACAAGGGTGGCGTGCGCCCTCTTAACCCAGCATATTCCTTCTCTATCGTCATTGGGTCGACCATTGGTACCGAAACCTTGATGCACTTGTCGGTCCGGACTTTCTATTTTATCCTTCATTAATTTAATAATCTATTACCGGATTGGAACACTGCCGCCAATAAGAAGATCCGTAATACTAAACAGGCTTGACTTATTTTTTAAGTGAGTTTTTTTTAAATAATGTACAACAAGTAAGTATTAGCTTTAGTGGATGCGGTACTACCTAGTAGCCCGATTTTAATATAACATAATCATTCGCTTGCTCTTATCTCAATTACTTGGGGTTGACGCAATATATACAACGTACATATTGCAAAAGTTATTGGCAATAGTTTTATGACCGGCTGCCTGTCTGACGTCAAACCTCCTTGGGAATGTAATTGTTGACCAAACGGCATCAGGTGTAGTTCGCCCAGATCGTTATAAGGCTCTTAGTCATCTTTTACGACATCCACAAGCAAAGGGTTCGTAATATTCGTAGCCGCTACCATACACCATAATTTTACATGTAGTTTATTTATTTTTCCTTCTTTTTTCCATTTTAGTTTTGCTTTATTATCTCAAGTAATTCTTCTTTAATAGTGTTATCTACTTACATCCAGTAAACCTACAAAAAGGCGGTGTGGAGTGATATAAGCAAGTGTTTCTCTTTTTCGCCTATTGAGTGGGGTCACGGGAACTGATTACTTCATCTTCCTCTTTCGATATTTTTTCGCCAATGTGTCGAGACATCACCCCCACGTGTGCCTTCATACGGGTGGCGATTTAATCTGTACATCATCATTGTTTTTTACAACTCCTATGGGACATACAGTGATGGTAGAATTTTATAACAATTTCTTATCTTTACCCGAGTATTACACATTTGAAATAAAACTATTTTTACGGATTTGATTGCATTTGTATATGATTTTAAATTTCCTGTCATTTCGAACATATTACAGCGTTCATGGTCACGGGACGACTAAGGTGTCTTACATCCAATAAATCGTATCCATGTTGAATTTTGCTTACTCTGTGACCACAAAAATATGTCGGATATATGTTTGAAAAATGAGGTTAGTAAAAACAAGGTAGGAGTGATATAATATCATTAAAAATATTTATTGACTACGCAAATGGTTTAATGTTTAAAATACTGACTTATAACCTTGTGCTATCTACAAATTGTTTAATGGTGGGTGTAATTTACATCCTTTAATTGTATGTTTGTATAGTCTAATACAAGGTTTAGCTTCTTAATGCGAGACGTTATTTTTAAAAAAATAAATTAGGTCCTAATTGAATGTTGTTCAAAACGATTCGGTAGATACTAAGATTAGCACGATCTACTACTAAAGAAACGGTAGGTATTCAATTTTATTAAAAGATAAAGAAAATATCAATTTATTTTAATCCATAATTTAATATGTTAGGCATTTCTTGTAAGCTTTTTTCTTTTGACAGTTTAAGGTTTAGCTACATTTTATTTGAATAATCCGAGGTGCCGGCAGAGACAACCAGTAACCATATAAACTGCCGTATTGTACCCTGCTGTCGTCATTGCCTGACCTCCAGTAAGGGGCTGTCCATTAATCACGTGAGGTTTGAAAGGGGGGGGGGGGGAGCGTTGTTTGACAAAAATCACGAAGTCCTAAACCTTCATAGTCTTAAACCTCACAATGTATCACCAAGGTTGGTTAAAAATGCTAAAAAATAGATCACGTGATTAATGGACGTCCCCTAATGAGGTCTTGCCTTTGGTCGCAAATGCTTAAATTTTTACTGAATATCAATTAACTTAAACTATTTTATTCGAGTGTAACTATATCTTGTATGCTGTGATATATTAAGAAAACAATTACCCTTACTTATTTTACTTTGAAGTCGTAGAAGCCGGTAGAGGGATCACTAAAATTGGACGCCAACACTCTTCTATTAATATTATAATAATTGTGGTCCTCAATCCACCTATCAAGCATGTTAGCATTCTGTAATAAATTAATTCATAATAATAACTTGTGATCGGGTTACAAATGCCTACGGCGACTACGTCGTAGGGTCTCGTAGGCGTGTAAGCTACGTAACGTAGAGGACCTACATATTCCAAAGGTAGTCAAATTATATATTATAATAGTATTGCAGCATATATTTTCATCAACGAAGATCCTCTTACTGCCAATTCTATCACGAGTAAAATTGCTACAGATTTTAAGGATCATCCCTTACTAAGGAATAAATCTTTGTATCGTAGGAGACTTCTTAAAAATATTTAACAGATACCAATTATGGTTTAAGACATTTAATTGTCAAAAGAATAACAATTCACTTACACTAAGGATTACTGATAAGTAAAGCTTATATGAAACGAAAACAACAGAACATCTCGTTAATCACTGGTTTTACATGCAACTAAACATTAATAACCACAATATCTATAGGTGTATAGTTCACTAATACAATTATACAAATATCAAACACATTATCATCATCCTAGCCCACATATGTCCCACTCCTGGGCTCGGGCCTCCTCCATTATGGGAGGGAATTTGACCTACTATACTACGCTGGTCAGACGTGTTGGTATAGGGTTTTATTTCAAGTTTTCCTTCTCTTGGAACAAAACACATTATACTACTACTATTAACATACGAACATGATTACAATTCTTATTGTCCTCCAAGTGGGTATACAGAGAAAGAATGTACGTAAAATCAACATTAAAGAATGAATGAATATATGAGCCCTATATTATGTATCGAACTGCCACATTAATTGATTGACATCTCTGAAATAAAAAAAAAAGTGTGTGTATCAGCTCCGACGCACGACTGGAGTTTACTCCTTAAGTACGATTATTAAAACAGGCGCAAAAAAAGCTCATTTGACTAAAAATAATATATATATATTTATTTACATTTATTAAAACTGTTCAGTGAAGTGTATTATCTCACGTCACAAAGTGAAAGGTGCGCAGAATAGGTTGCGCACCAAAAACGTAACGAGGTCATTCGATCACTAGATTTTACTCCTCAAATTTTCTCATACCGGGCGCCTTATAAGAAAATCGATTCTTAAGGAGTAAACTCCAAAAAACAAATTACATTCAGTTTTAGAACAATTATTTGTGTATAGTAGGATTGTCCTACATAGGAATTGAATCGGCAACACACGGCACGAGAGGTCCAGTTGTTCCGTCATACATTACTACATATTTGTGTTTAGTTTTTTACACAGCACATATAAAACTCGGCAAAGTATGAATACAATTCACCACATCTTAAACTATACCCAAGGTGGTCATAAAATATTACTATAGGATATAATATGCATATAACATCTATGCAAGAGAAGGAAAACTTGAAATAAAACCTCACACATGTCTTAGTAAATCTATTAAGAAGTTTGAATCAATGTTTATATTTGAACGAAAATCTAAAATTACTTTTCTTATACTACATTTCTTCTTTTTGAAATAAAACTACTTTTACGGATTCTATCGCGTTTTTTTTTAAATTTGATTTTTAATTCCCCGACGTTTTGAATACTTTACAGTGATCATGGTCACGGAAGATCGGGAAACGTCGGGAAATTAAAAATCAAAAACAAACGTGATACATACATATCATCACGCTATATCCCTTGCAGGGTAGGCAGAGAGAACAGAGTGCCAGAGAACTCTATCCTTGCATACTTCACTCGCTTCCTCAATATTCATAATTCTCTTCATACACGCTCGTCGGTTTCGGAGACTTTTGACTCCACCTTCCTTCAGTACGTGACCAATCTGGTCTAGGTAGGTTAGTCTCGGTCTCCCCCGGTACCTACATCCTTCCACTTTCGCATTGTATATCTTCTTAACCAGACGTTCGTTCGGCATTCATTCCACATGTCCGAACCATCGGAGCATTCTCTTTGACAAACGTGATACAATCCGTAAAAGTAGTTTTATTTGAAATGTGTAATACTCGCGTAAACATTAGAAACCATTACATTTCTTCTTATTTCGACTATTGGATGAGGGCTTACTTCAGATTGAGTGGCAAAATAGCTTGCTCTACTATATTGGCTGGATGCGTTGACAAAAGGATTTGCCTTCCTTTGCAGTTATTTTCTTTGGCGTCTTTTACGTTGCGTAAAGAAAGTAGTAGTGGACTTTATTGTTACTGTGCCAACTAACGAAAAAAATATTTCTATGCTTTAATATTTTGGATTTATTAAACTGTAGTTACCTATACTAATCCGTTGGACCAGCGTGATATAATAGGTCAATTTCTGTCCTAATCTGGTGAAGACGCGTACCCACTAGAGGGACGTATATGATGGGTGACTCGTGGTGTATGTACATTTATCTCATTTACTCATAAAATCTTGCTAAGAGATCATTAATAAAATACTCAGCAGCATTCTTCTGAGGAAATTATAACATCCACTAGAATCGACAATTCGTGTGCAAATAACATCACCAATTCGTCTGCAAAAATAATGGCGGTTATCATTATCATAATTGAGACGACTGACTATGGACTTAGATAGATTGATGAATAACGGATATGGTTTTACAAGTGAACTACTAAAGTTAGTATCCTTCACTTTGTGATCTTATATGTTTCCTCGCTGACTCAATAGACGTGGATTTGAACACATCTAAATAAAATAAAACTCCTTTAAACTAATCGTAGCTCCATCTGCCGAGTCCAATTGTTAATTTTAACCATTACTGAATCTATCTGAACACATACAAAATTTCATTAAATTCGTTCCAGTTTTTTAGGAGGAGTTCAGTCTACTTCCAGAACCATTGTCTATTTAAAAATATAGATTCATCTCTATTTCTTAAGCGGGTAGACTAAGATTCATTTCCATTGCCACTGATCTTGTTATATATTTCTTATTCTTTACATAATCATCATGGTCTTCCTCAACATTCAGTGTATTCATTTCTTAATAAAGTTTTTCGGCCGTAGGTCACACTCATAATTTGTTCAAAGAACGTCAAGTCTTGCCTTGTAAAGTATAGTGAAATCAACTATACTTTATAATGACTTCGGCACACTTACTTCAGACAATTTTGTACACGTGTGTTTTCTGTATATCTAGTATATGCATATAATACGTTAATTACACGCTTTTTTTGTTTTTTTTTTGGTTCTGTTCGTCCGTTCGAACAGGCAAAGGGATCAAAGCCTATACAGCCAAGTCTTATTTATAATTACACGCTTAGCTTCTAGTGTTGCTATATAACTATTCACCACGACCCCCAACGTACAAGTGTCCCGCGACAAGTCTCTAGTGAACTCTTAAAGCTACATATTATTCGATGTAACCCATATTTAAATATTATATCAAACGTGCATAAACTACAGTATATATTTAAATTTTCTTAACTTTTATCATCTTTATTCAATATCACTTATTTTGAACATTATTTTCATCAAAAATCTTAGATTTATAAGAATATTTATTATTCGTTTACTTCTCTTCTTCGATGTCTGCTGCTAGACATAGTCCTATAGAATTAATTCAAGGGGTTTGTTTTGATTGTGACGATTGGCCAGTGGATTGGCGATCGCAGTAAACTGATATATTGGGAAGTGCTGTTGCCTATTCTCTTAGGGAATTTTTAACCCTACGGCTACAAAAATATTACGATATTATTTTTCAGGAGAAAATCTTTTTATAAATAGAAAGAAACATACAATTTTCTGATTTCGTTTACCCAATATTAGTAATTACTAATATCATCCAATATTGGTACATTATTTCAACTATATATTATTATGTGTCTTGCAATTGAGCTGGCGACCGAGCTGCGGCGCTTGTATCATTTTCATTACTTGCCGCAGTCCGCAGATGTTCTAATTAACTCATGTCGGGCTTCGTACGATTTTGTACAAGATGGAGGGTATTACTAAAAATAGAATGAAGGATGTTACGTTAAATTTTGATAAAATTATTTTTATTCTTTTGCTTCTGCCTGAGGTCTGAGTCGTTAAAACCAGGAGAATAAAGTTTTTATGTTGCATAAAAATATTAATAACTACTTTTGTATAATTGTATATTTAGACTTGAAGATTTTTAAAGCCAAGTTTTTTTTATATAATATGTCTTTTTAATGAAATGAAATGTGAAAATCACATAACTATTTTCAAATTATTGTTTTCTTGGACCATAACTTCCAAGACCTCGTAATTTAATATGTAAATAGCTAATTAAATGTATAAGTAATTTGTGTAATATGTTATTTATATTATTATAAAAATAAATAAATGTTTAATTTTATTAGAATGTTCATGTAACTAAATTAATATGTATCCCAGCTGTATACATAGTAAAAATAGATAATAAATAATAAAATAATTATAAATATATATATATTGATCAACATGTTAGACAAAAGTTTAATAAAATTAATGCTGCAATGCGTTAACAATGACATTTTGGAATTAAATTTCACTAAAAATGGTTGAAAATGCTGTCCTCACAACATATACAAAAAATAAACATTCCATTCTATTCTATCACCAAACTTTATTTTTATTTACACAAGATCGAAAACCCGCTATTTTTATATAAAACACAAAGAAACTACGTCCGCTTTTCAGAAGAGCGAACCGCGTTTACAATCTCAGCAAATTGGTGCCTACGTCTTGATTACGGCAGATTGTTGGATCAAAACCCGGCACTAACTTGGCAATGGACCCAATGCTGAAAGTATTACAATCTATCATTTAATTTAAAATTTAATGATAGATTTAATACTTTCAGTATTAATAGTGAGGTGTGGCAGCGGTTACTATCTAACCTTACTTTGTAAAAGACGGCTAAGAACTTTAGATCAAGCTGTACAAAATTGCCACTTACTATCCAGTGAAAGTTGTAAAAATAAACAAGATCTATTATGGAAGGACCACACTATTGACAGTTTTCTGTCGACAGCCACACTCTCGTAGAAAACTTACGTCTAAGCAACTGGCGGCTTTCCGTCTGGTGACGGAGTAAGAATACAATTCCTACCCGTAAGTGACTGTAAGAGACGGAGACTTAGGGATATAAAAGGCATATAACATGTATGCAAGAGAAAGAAAACTCGCAAAAAAAATCTGAACTAACACGTTTGACCAGCGTGGTATAGTAGGTCAATTTCCCTCCCACTGTGAAGGAGGCTTAAGTCCAAAAGTGGGAAATATATCAGCTGAGATGATGAGCAGCGACAATGTGCTGCTGCACTTTGTTTGGTGAGTGAGAGAGCCGGCAGCTTAGCTTTTTGGGTGGGTTTCAGGTTTTCATTGGTAGGCAGCGGCCTTGCTGTACGCCTGGTATAGCAAAGATCCATGGGTGGTAGTAATATTTACCATTTTTTTTTTTTTTTTTTTTATTGGTGGGCTATGGGTGCGTCTCGCCCCGCCGAATCGGTCCGGGGTGACGGAAAGGCGGCGCGTGACCCCATAGACCCACCGTAAAACCTTCTCTCTTCGCCGTGCGAGCGGACCACCGGGTAGTAATATTTACCATCAGATGTGCCACTAACGTTTGCCAACATAAGCAATTAAAAAAAAAAAAAAAAAAAAAAGAGATACCAACGCTTTTATGGGAAATTTATAAACTGCGTACGTTAACTAGTCTGCCAAGGTTGGCTGTGTAGCCGCGAAAGTCGTAGCTTCGATAAGTACCAGTAGTCAGCTCAATGGCTATGAGGAGGTAAAACGATGAGTTTTAGGGAATCTACGCCGTTCTTATGTCGCCCTAATATAGTCTTAACGGGTACCGTTTTGCATGCAATGATGCAATCTATCAGATAGTGTTTACACTTTGTTCTGATTTGATAACCTACTTTCGAATGGATTGCCTATATCATCATTCTCCTACTCTTATCACAATTACTTGGGGTCAATACAATATGTATTCTTCTTTCATAATACATATTGTAAATGTAGACCAGATCGGTCATGTACTGAAGGAAGGTGGAGTCAAGAGTCTCCGAAACCGGCGAGCGTGTATAAAGAGAATTATGGATGTTGAGGAAGCGAGTAAAGTATGCAAGGATAGAGTTCTCTGGCACTCTGTTCTCTCTGCCTACCCTACAAGGGATATGGCGTGATGATATGTATGTATGTATTGTAAAAGTTATTGGCAATCGTTTTATGACCGGCCGCCTGCCAGACGTCAAAAATGGGAATGTAATTGTTGACCAAACGGCGTCAGATGGAATTGGCCCAGGTCGTTACAAAGATTAAAATCACAAGCGTGGTTTTATTTTTCAGTCAGAAATAAGTTTTCATAATTTGCCTAACATATCAAAAGCAATATCAGTAATTTATGTAATGATATTAGCTTTCAAGCGCCGCTTCGCTTGCGTTGAAGCTTAAATAAATATCAAAGATCCGATTACGAAGCGAAAAATGATGTCACAAGCGGATTTCGAACCCGCGCCTATTGGAATTCCGGCCCAATCGTGCTGCCACTAGACCACCGTAAACTATTGTAGGACATGCAAATCTCGCTTTGTATCACATTTACGTTTTTAAGGTGACGTATGCCATCTACCCGACAATGTTTACACATTGTAGAGGCTAAATACTTCAAACTTTGGAGTTAGGATTGTATTAAACGATGACACAACCTTGTTATTCAAATTACTGAAATTTAGCATTTAATATGCTTAATTACTGAAATTTAGTATTTAATATGGTTCGATTCCCGCTTGTGACATCATTTTTCGCTTCGTAATCGGGTTTTTATAAATAATTAAGCATATTAAATGCTAAATTTCAGTAATTTGAAAATCAAAGATTATATATTCCAATAAAATTCTTTGTCAAAACATTTGAAAATCTAATCACTTCATCGCCAATAAAGTGCACCCTAGGTGTTGTATTAACAACACCTAGGGTGCACTTTATCGGCTAGTGGCAGACTATCTGGAGGGGCGCAGTGTCCTCTACACCAACCGAGTAGGGGACGTTGCGCGAACGCCCATGACGTGCGGTGTCCCACAGGGGTCGGTCCTCGGACCCACCCTGTGGAACATCGGCTACGACTGGGCGTTGAGAGGGAGCCTCCCACCCGGGCTGGGCGTAATCTGTTACGCCGACGACACGCTCGTCACAGCCCGCGGTGGGACGCTGGAGGAGGCGGCAAGCCTGGCGACTCTCGGCACCGAGGAGATCGTCAGGCGGATCGGGGCGCTGGGGTCGAGGGTGGCCCTGGACAAGACGGAGGCCCTCTTGTTCCATGGGCCCCGCATGAGTCCTCCCATCGGCGTCTCGATCACCGTCAATTCGGTTGACATCAGCATCCGGGCCCATATGAGGTATTTGGGCCTGGTGCTCGACGGGCATTGGTGGTTTCGGGAGCATTTCCGCAGGCTCGCTCCGCGGCTCGTCGGCGCGGTGTCCGCCCTTTCGTGGCTTATGCCGAACGTGGGCGGACCGAGCGCTACGTGCCGAAAGCTGTACTCGGGGGTCGTCCGGTCGATGGCCCTGTACGGCGCACCGGTGTGGGCGGGATCCCTGACCGTCCGACTCAGGGCTCTTCTGTGGCGACCACAGAGGGCCATGGCGGTCAGGGCCGTACGCGGGTACCGCACGGTGGCGACGGAGGCAGCGTGCCTGTTGGCCGGGACTCCCCCGTGGGACCTGGAGGCGGAAATGCTCGCCGATTTGTATCGGCGGGTATCGGGGGTGCGAACGGGGGGCGGTGTGGTCTTACTGAGGGAGCTCACCGCCTGGCGTGTCGACGCCCGCCGAGACGTCATTGCTCGTTGGGCAGTCCGGCTGGAGAGGCCTCGGTTCGGTGTGCGGACTGTGGAGGCCTTCCGGCCGGTGCTGATGCAGTGGTTGGAACGGCGGCACGGGGTGCTCTCCTTCCGACTGGTGCAGGTTTTGACGGGGCATGGATGCTTCGCCAAATACCTGTACACGGTCGTCAGGAGGGAGAGTACACCGTCCTGCCACCACTGCGATTGCGACGAGGATACGGCGCAGCATACGCTCGAGGCGTGTGCCGCTTGGGCAGAGCAGCGCCGTGAACTCGTCGCAATCATCGGTGCCGACCTGACGCTGCCGACCATCGCCAGGGCGATGCTCGACAGCGTCAGGAACTGGGACGCGGTCGCAGCCTTCTGCGAGGCAGTAGTCTCGCGGAAGGAGGCGGCGGAGCGCGTGCGCGAGGAGCGTCTCCTCGACGACGCGAACCGCCGCCGGCGACTGGGGCGGCGTAAGCGCGATTACCTGCGCCTGATGCCGCCCTAGCCGAGGCCGCGGGTGACTGGACCGGGGAATTAGTCCGTCACCCGCCGAGAGGCTGACCGCGCGAGGAGGGAACGACGTCCGCCCCGGGGGGGAGGACGTCGCTTAAGGGGGAGGGTACCTCTCAGGGGGTATTCCATCGGGCCGGCCACTGACGACAAGTTCACGCTGCGCCAGTGGCCGGTCCAACGACGTAGGCGAGGTTCGTGGGTGGGTTACGGGTATGCGTGCTTACGCCCCTCTGTCGACCCGGACGGAGTGGTGCGAGAAGAGCGCCGACCATAACCCACCCCAAAAAAAAAAAAAGGTGTTGTATTAACGACATATCTTATTGACTATAGCTTCAGCTATCATGCGTTTTATTTTTGGCGGTGGGCTATGGAGTGTTTACACCTCGCTAAAACCGTCAGGGGCGACAGAAGAAGCGGCGCGCGACCCCACAGACCCACCCTACATATACCTCTACGCCGAGCGAGCGGGTCACCGGAACACGGTCTTTGTATTCGGTGGCCTACCCGGCGGTTTACCCACGCGGATATCCTCTCGAGTCGATGTCCCGGCAGCTTTCGCCGTCGGGGCATCGTTTCCACGCGGTATGGCGACCAGACTAATCCCCGGTCCGATCACTTGTCAGCTATCTGCCTGCCAAATATTTATTTACCCTCCGTTTTTTTTTAATAATAAGTTTCCTATGTCCTTTCTAATATCTCCAAGACTATGTCATACGTGTACAAAGTTTCATCGCTTAAGTATTTATGGCTTGAAAGCGTAACAAACAAATTGACATTCACATTTCAGAGACATTTACATTCACATTTATAATATTAGTAGGAATAATCATGGGTTTGGAAATTATTCGTAAATTAATGAAGAGATCAAAATAAAAAAAGAATTAGGCACCGTGTAATCTGTAAAATTATTTCTTAATTAGTTGAGCCATAAAATCAGTCTTAACTATATGGATGATGGTTAAGACACTGACCTATCATTTTCACGGATTATATCAAGTTTGTATTTGATTTTTAATTGGGAATTCATGGTCACGGAAGGACATTCCATTGAACGCTGAAAAATTTTCGAAACGTCAAACAATTATTATTTTTTAGTTTATAAATAAAATGAGAGAAAATTACATGCCAAGTCGCTGCCGATATAAATATAACGACATTCATACAATGCACTTACTCTATAAAATTGATTACATTCAATCATACATTTACTTATACAAATCACTAGCCCGCCATTTTATACATCATACTTACCTGAGAACACCGTTCTACCGATACATTCGTATCAAAAAGTATCGGCCTAACATTTGTAGAATCTTATAAAACTCACAAAATTATGGTTAACGGGATTTATAACACGTATTTTATTACTTACGAATATCCGATATTCTCCGTGATTCTCAGTTCTTGCCATGATCATGGCGCTTGCAATAGTGCCGAAATATCAGAAACTCGTAAGTAATGAAATACATGACATAAGTTTGTAAGTACCAATGACTATGATAATTTGAAATCTTATAAAATATCCAAATATAATAAATATTTGGATATTTTATATATACAGGGTGGAAGTGGACCGCTCCCGAAAACAAAGACAGGTAACTTGTAATGATAGGCTAGGAAAATAATCAATTCGGATAAAAAAAAAAAAATTTTTGAAGTTTACTCCTTAAGAATCGATTTTCATATAAGGCGCCCGGTATGAGAAAAAATTGAGGAGTAAAATCTAGTGATCGAATGACCTCGTTACGTTTTTGGTGCGCAACTATTCTGCGCACCTTCACTTTCTGACGTGAGATAATAATTCACTGAACAATTTTAATAAATGTAAATAAAAATATATATATATATTATTTTTAGTCAAATGAGCTTTTTTTGCGCCTGTTTTGATAATCGTACTTAAGGAGTAAACTCCAGTCGTGCGTCGGAGCTGACACACACACTTTTTTTTCACCAAGCGAGGTCGTTGAACTCTTGAACATATGATCGTGAGTTTTGAATAGATTGCGTCTTTTGTCATTTGAGTAAAGTGACGTATTTTTATAGAATTATCGTTACATGGCACTGTCATAATACGATGGAATGTAAAAAAAACTTAAAATTCGTTGTGAAACTAAAAAAAATTTTTCATCCGAATCGATTTTTTCCTAGCCTATCATAACGCGGGGGTCACCTGTCTTTGTTTTCGGGAGCGGTCCACTTCCACCCTGTATATATAAAGATTTGCATATTTTTATTTCTTTTGTTCTCCATCGTGGACATGCCACATCTTTAGTTAAACAAATAAATTAAATATCAAATTATTTATTATTTAAATCATTTGTAATTAACTTTCGTGGCTTCGTTTACAATCACAACATCAGTGCTGTCTCATTTAAATACTAGAAGACTAGTTTAATTAAATTCTTGTGTCAGCAGTAAAGGATTCAGTTTTAAGCTCAGCTGGCCGAGCAAAGCTTAATTTAACAAATTAGCACAAGAGCTAGACTCAAATAAAACCTTAATTTAATAAACAAACAATTTTTTTTTGAGTTTATTAGTTAACGTAAAAATATTTCTATATAATTTTTGATCGTACTTATGACTCTTAAAATTATTATACTATTTTTGTGGTAGGTTATTATTTGGATGAAACACGTCCGTTCCGTTTGGTGCAATGAAAGATCGGCGTGTGACCCACAATTCATCGTATTCACTACCCATTCACATTGAACTCTTCACTGGTTTCGATACCTTGACTTCGGAGGCTAGCTTGGTGGGTTACCCTTTCCGTGAACACTGTAAAGTATTCGAAACTTTGGGAAATAAAAAATTAAATATAAACACGATAGATATTTACTGATTTTTTATAAAAGCTAGCTCTTCGAACCACGATATACTATAAAATTGAAATACAATATAAAATATTATGGTTGGACCGGATCCAACAAGCGATATCTCATCACGAATTAACTATTATTATGATTGTATTAGTATGTTTATTATAGTATTATTAATGCGGTCGAAATGCGATCTCTGCGGAAAATCTGTGGAGTTAGGTTGACCGACCGCATTCGTAACGACGACGTAAGAGAGCGAGTATGTATGAAAGAGAGTATTGGTGTAAAGATGCGAAAGGCGACGAACGCCTGGTTAAGAAGATATACAATGCGAAAGTGGAAGGATGTAGGTACCGAGGGAGACCGAGACTAACCTACCTAGACCAGATCGGTCATGTACTGAAGGAAGGTGGAGTCAAGAGTCTCCGAAACCGGCGAGCGTGTATGAAGAGAATTATGAATGTTGAGGAAGCGAGTGAAGTATGCAGAGATAGAGTTCTCTGGCACTCTGTTCTCTCTGCCTACCCTGCAAGGGATATGGCGTGATGATATGTATGTATGTATGTATGTATGATTGTTATTTATTCGATTTTGAAATTAAATTAAATTGATATTATGAATTGAAAAAACGTAGACGACGTTTCGCGGTATAGTTAGTTTTTCTTGTTTTTTATTGCTTATGGTGGCAAACGAGCAAGCAGCACACTTGATGGTAAGTGTCATCCACCCATGAACCTTTGCAATACCAAGGGTATAGCTTGGGCCGCTGCCTATCAATTAAATCCCCAAACCCACCCAGTCGGGCTTCCGGCTCTCTCGCTCACCTAACGAAGCGCAATAGCACATTGCCATTGCTCAGACGTCGATCTTCTGCAAAAGTGTGGTACTACCCCGGACGGACCGGCCCGCAGCTGTACACAGAAAACTGTCAACAGCGTGGTCCTACCACAATTAAGTTAGTAGTTTAAAATAAAAAAACCAAAAATATGTTGTGAATACCGTCCATTATGTTGGTACATACATTATATGGTCCCTTGTCCTTTAAGGTCATGATATACAAAGCTGTACGTTTACAATTGGAACATAAATTACCGATCCCCTGGTGTGCGGACCACATTCGCATTACGCAGAGTTGAGATCACGCCTAACCTGAGACCACCTGCTATGTAGCTTATCTCAATCGATGTACACCTTTTTGTTACAATATATTTTGCAATCCTACTAATATTATAAATATGAAAGTTTGTGAAGATGTTTGGAGGTTTGTTGCTCGATCACGCATAAACCATTAAGTGACGTATGCCATCTACCGGATAATGTTTACACATTGTATAGGCTTAATACTTCAAACTTTACAGTTATAATTGTATTAAAAATCAAATTCGAATCCGTGTGAATTCAATTTCAAATCCGTGATGTTGTCTGGTCAACAATTACGAGTACATTCTCAAGTAGTGTTGTCGTCAGGCAGATCATAAGGCCGGTCTATTGCCAATGATTTTTGCAATATATACCATGGAAGAAAAATATATATTGCGTCAACTCCAAACAATTGGGATTAGAGTAGGATAATGATGAAGTATCTTATTACAGACTGGCTAGAATAACTTTTTCTATTCTACGATACAACTATATTTTCACTTCAATATATTTTTAGTTTTCCGTGTGGTGACGTAGTAAGTAACTACTCGTATCTTACCCATGAGTTATCGTAAGAACTGACTAAGGGATATATCTCTTTTTATACAACGCATATAAAATCTATGCAAGAGAAGGCAATCTCAAAACAAAGCCCTATACCAACACGTCTGACCGGCGTGTTATAGTAGATCAATTGCCCTCCCATTATGGAGGAGGCTCGAGCCCAACAGTGGGACATATATGAACTGAAATGAATGTTTTTTAATTAATATAAAGTTATTTTTATAAATTATGTTAGAGATTCCCTTAAGAAATGTATTACTTATATGATTAATGAGGTGAAAAATTTCGATAAATTAAATGATATGTAATTTTTTTTATAGTTCCAAAAAATCCTCGTAGATAAACTTCCTACTTATTAATAATTACACCTGTCATATGGGCTCATATAGGTCTCATTGAGCTAGTATAGAGAACTCAATTGACGTAGATAGCACGCTGGTTAGATGGGTTATCGCAATGTCGTGTTGATTTTATTTTGAGTACTTCTTCTCTTACATTAAAGTTAACTGCTTGCGTCCCTTGTTAATCATTTACAATCATCAAACGGAAAGGAAGTGGTAGTAATAATGATTTCTAATGTTTACGCGAGTATTACACATTTGAAATAAGATAAATGGGGCCGCCATTCAAAAACTTAATAATAGAATTAGTATTATGCCTCCTGAGTTTTCTTGCCGGATCTTTCTCAGTGTGACCGCGTTCCGATCCAGTGGTAGCTAGGTAGATTTGTTACTTTTACTTAAATTGTAAATTGCCACAATAATAATTATCATAAATTAAATGTTTTAATAATAACAAATTATAAACAATATAAAATTTTATATATAGAATCATTTTCTTTTTGTACAGGCTATTAATTTGTATTAAAAATGAGGGTCAAAATTTAAATTTAATATCTTATAGGGTAGACAAAAATTTCTGTAATAACAATGACATATTATCACCTTAGTCTTCCCGTGACCATGATCACTGTAAAGTGTTCGAAACATCGGGAAATTAAAAATTAAATTACAAACGCGATAGAATCCGTAAAAGTAGTTTTATTTCAAAAGTGGTAGTAATCATTGTATTCCTTCTCCGTCACCACGTAAATAGGGTTCTTTTTTATTTGCACCTATATTTCGCCATAGCTAAGATTAAAATGTTATGTGTTAAATAGAACATAGTCATTAATATAATGTCGTGGCGAATCATCGTATTTATCTTGTCTAGAATCAAAGCGCGACTGTGAAATGTCTTCTGAGACGTTTGTTTTCGTCGAAGCGTGAATAATAAAATATATTATTTATTTTACTAGTTGATTTTAAGATTATCTTATACATATATATATATTAAACTAGCAAACCCAACTTGTGGATTTGCTTATAGAAGTTGTTATATCTCAGTGTCACCTCGTGCGAGTTGCATGAATTGGGATAGCATAATATATTAACACAATATAAATCTTCTCCGCAAAAAAAAATACATATACATACCAATTTACAAAATAATCGGTCAAATAGTTTCTGAGTTTAGCGATTTCATATATACAAACATCCTCTTTTATAGATTATAGACATGGATATTGTGGATTAAAGATTTTTGAATTTCATCATTATTCACGTCGTAATGCCGCCTTCAAATAATAGGTATACTTACGCTTGTCAAATCTGTTGGTATAGGATTTTCATTTCGAATTTTCTTTTTCTTGCATATATGTTATTTGCATATTATTTCCCCTCGTCTTCTTTTACTACACTTACGAATAAGAATGGGGATGGTGAATTGTGATATTTCAATATCCATATAGACACTAATATTTAGTTTTTGTAGTTATACTTCTTTTATTAATTATGAATTCTATTATTATTTTTAATTCTATTATTTTCTATTCTATTTTTATTATTCATTATTATTCTTTTTTTTTTTTTTTAATTATAAATGTTGAGGAAGCGAGTGAAGTATGCAAAGATAGAGTTCTCTGGCACTCTGTTCTCTGTGCCTACACTGCAAGGGATATGGCGTGATGATATGTGTGTATATATGTACTTCTTTTGGCGCGTTAGGGAAAAATGATGAGAGTAATTTTTTACGATGCGCGCGCACACCGTCACGACAGTTAGCTAAAGTAACATTTTAGTTTATCAAAAAAAGTAACTAACAAAGTAAAAGTAAGGACATCTACGTAGGTTTACGTGAGAACTGACAACTGTATTCACGATATTTATTTATTGCGATATTTAAATAAACTTTATATAACTAGATAATGCGTTATAATAAAACTTTTAATTTATTAAATACCTTTTTTCTATTGTTAGTGTCGTTTTTCCTACAAACGTTGAATAAGGTGAAAGATAACATTTTTGAAAAGATTTTTATCTTGTTACGCCAGAGAATTGTAACTTCTAACGCGTGTACATAAACTTTTTATTATTAGAGTTGTTTATTGATAAGTAATTTTTTACAGTAAAATTTTTGCCTTAAAGTACATTTTTTTTCGATTTGAAGGCATCATATTGAAAATGATATGTGTAATAGATATTTAATTATTATATAAAAAAAAAATTATGAATACAAATTATTGAAATTAATTAACATGATTATTGATGATTTATAAAAACTTGCTTACGAGTGAAAAATGATTGTATAATGTGTCTGTATAATGTGTCTGTATAATGTGTAAACATTGACGGGTCGATGGCACACGTCTCCATTAAAGACGAAAATATAATAAGAGATCAGAATTGAATGTCATACAATAGCTCACGCTCGTATAAGTGGGAGCACAATTGGAACGGATTCCCAATAGGTATGGGTTCGTATCCCATGTGTAACAATCATTTCTCGCTCGTAATCAAGTTTTATAAACATTAATTAATACTTGAAAGTTGTAATATGGATAGATATTTTGAATGCCTCGTTAGTGTTTATTTTTGTTAGGCAGGTTATGGTCTGGACATACGCCGTCCGTTCTGTCCGAGGCGATGGAAGGGCTGCGCGTAAACCCACTCCCGCCTCCCTCCTCATCGCCATCGGTCCGGTCACTGTTACCGAATCCTTAACGTCTGAGGCCAGCTCGGCGTGCCTCGTTAGTTTAGTAATTGTTTAGAAACTGTAGACTATGATGCGAATGTCATCTCATTCGTTAAACATGGCGATTATGTTATTAACCTACCTTGAGATAACGCCTATGTCTAACAGTGGACTTTGAAAGGCTGATGAATTTATTAATAATACACTCTTAAATTAATTTCCAGTTGAAAATTGCGAAATAAAAGAATAAGAGGTGATTGCTTGTAATAGATATGTGATATGTGTAGTGTGATGAGAATGGATGAACTTGTGCCAGTGACGGCAAAAATGAATAGTGAACTTTTGACATGGTTCTGTCGTGTGATGAGAAAGAATGAAAGTAATGTTGTGGACAAAATTTAAAGTCTCAATATTGAAGGATGAGAACAGAACCAAAGAAAAGATGGATGGACTGCGTAAATAATGATATAGATAGATAGGGAGTAAACACAAAAATGTTATCTGATGAGGTTGCGTGGAAAAAAGTCATATTGCATTAATCCCAAGTCATCAAAATTATCTTGTTTTTATCCCAATTACTTGTCGACGCAATATGTACTCCTCTTCCTACATATTGCAAAGGTTATTGGCAGGAGTTTTATGACTGATCGCCTGCCTGATGTCAACCCTCCTTGGGAATGTAATTGCTGACCTGACGGCATCAGGTACAATTAGCTCAGATCGATATAAAGCTCTTAGTCGTTTTTTAGGACATCCATGAACAAAGTAAGTGTTATTAGTATTCGTAGCCGCTACCACACAACGCTAATCTTCAGTACAATTACTTAATAAGAGTAAGATGATAATGAGCCAAATTTATTGATATATTATTACAACATTACAAGTAATCCAAGAGTGTGAAGCACAGCTGCAATAGTTCGTTCGACTCCCCAGTAGTAATAATTGAGTTAGAATAGTATTGAATGTTGCGAATTTAGGCAGTTTGTTCGACGAATAGCTGTTGTTTAGAACAAACTTTCAAGGCTATGTACATCTTGAGTAATGTGTTGATAGAAGTTTGCTGATTTTAATAACTTCCTGTTTTCTTCGACAAATAACTATTGATTGCTAAATTAGAATCGTGATTATTTATTTCGAAATTACTGTTGCACGTTTTCACTGATGATTTTTAAATTTTAAGATGATGTAGATGACAAGTAGTTTTATGTATTGCGTGTTGCAGAGATGAAGTTTGATTTTAATTTGGTCGAAGAAGACAAATGTTTAGCAATAGTTTCTAATAATTCTTATTTAAATAGAAAATGTTATGCTCATCATTCTCATACTCTTATCCCAATTACTTGGGGTCGATACAATATGTACTCTTCTTTCATAGTACATATTGTAAATGTTATTGGTAATAGTTGTATGACCGACCGCCTGCCAGACGTCAACCCTCCTTGGGAATGTAATTCTTGACCAAACGGCATAAGATAGAGTTGGCCCAGGTCGTTAAAAAGCTCTTAGTCGTCTTTTGCGACATCCACGGCCAAAGTAAGGGTTGGTAGTATTCGTAGCCGCTACCACACAGCTCATGGATAGAAAATGTTATGCTATTTTCCAAATATGAGAAATAAATTTATACATAAAAGTGCTTCCATAACTATATAGAATCTATTTGCTAGCTGTATACATATATCATCTAACTTATATAAAATCTCGCTACACAGAAGAACAGTTGTCTGCGACCACACTGGTAAGATGAGTATAGGCGTTTATTTCGAGCTTTCTTTCTCTTTTGAATGTTTCTTCTCTTGCACAGATATTTTATAACTTTACCCTTTTTTTTTTATTCGCCATGGTTACCCTGAGGCTGACCGCGGGAGGGCCACGCCTCGGCGCAGTTAGCTGGGGTGTCGAAGGGGGATGGTACTCGAAAGGGTAACCCGCCGGGCTGGCCACGGATGGCAAGGAAGCGGTAACAGTGGTCGGCCCAATGGCGATGGGGAGGGAATACGGTGGGTTATGGGGCCACGCGCTGCCGGAGCGCGCGACGTGTGTCTGGGCAATAGCCTACCAAAAAAAAAAATGGTCACCCTTCCTAAGCAATCCGGGATGAAGGATGCTTGAAACGGCTTACATTCCCAAAACCTGAAGTATTAATCTATGTTCTAATAGTCGTTGTTTCATCAAGCAATGTGGTTTCTTCATTGAAAAATTTTGTACATTTGTATTATATTACTACTACCTAGACCAGATCGGTCAGGTACTGAAGGAAGGTGGAGTCAAGAGTCTCCGAAACCGGCGAGCGTGTATGAAGAGAATTATGAATGTTGAGGAAGCGAGTGAAGTATGCAGAGATAGAGTTCTCTGGCACTCTGTTCTCTCTGCCTACCCTGCAAGGGATATGGCGTGATGATATGTATGTATGTATGTATTATATTAGTTATTTCTTTTCTTTTACAAAATTTTTGTATTTTGGCTGTGCGAATGGAAATTTCATAGCACATTCCATAACTTTGAGTTTCATTAATAGATAAATATGACCACGTTTCTATATCGAGCCAAACTAAATATCACGATCAACTTTTACGATTTTCAATTTCAGTTTGATATCCAACTAAAGTAGTAGCAGACATTTCATTTTTAAAATCAATTCCAGCGTATCAGTAGTGAACATAAAAAGTGACGCAAACTTCGTAGAGTGGACAAGAAATGTTATTTCTATATATAATATACAATTTCCTATTTATTTCCGTGAGACCAGTCGAAGACGTAATATTGATAAGTGTTTGCAATGACCAAACATTCTCTAACTATATGAATGTATATAGTAGTACTATATACATTCATATAGTTAGCGTTAGCGTTTAAGATTATAATGACGAATTTATTACGAGTATATAGAGAATTTATTACGAGGCTTTATTTTGCATTTTATCTGAAACAGAAACGGCAAAATAAAACATAAAATTTACAGATGTCTATTTTATTCACAAATTAATTTAAATTTAAAGAATTTTAGTGAAAGTTCGGGCGTAAATGTATAAAATTATCAAAAAAAATATTTAAGATTTTAAATTAAATTGATATTAATTGATATATTCGAATTTCTGTATGGGTATAAAGATAATAGAATGGGAATCGAAATCACTATAATCGGCACGGGATTTCAGTACATAGACCACCAACTATACCGTTCGCCAGTTTTATTTAAACAAAAACTTATTAAAAATAAAATAATTCAACTTATTCCTACGACGAAAGTACCAGTATACCATAAATCAAAATTGGTGGCATGCCACTTGCTGCAGTTAATACTGCATTGGTATCTACCGGATAGAGTTGACAGTTTGGTATATTCACAAAACTGTTATATCGAATACAATGGACTGCCTGATACAATGCAGAACATATGATGAAGTTTCCAACTTGCTTTGTCATTGTTATCCCTCGACTGGTATATTGGTTTAAGGTTTGAAGGAAAATACATTCTTTTGCTTATTATATTTGAAAAAAAAAACATTTAAAAAAGTTATAATATATTTTAACAGACTCTAGCTTCATATATAATAACGCTGATTTTATTATAGGCTATTTGATTGTATGGTGACCAAATAACATATAATACAGGATTATACCAGGCTTACAGTATTTGGAAAGAGGTTTCGGCTGACGGTTGCCCACTTAGTAAGTTACGGCCAATTGGCGTAAGTAGTACTCCGGTGTGATATTTGGGTGTAACCCATAACCCATAACTAATGTGCTTTAGAAGCACAAATGATCGCATTACCGTTTGCTGTTAGTTAGAATTTAGTCAAGCAATACATATTTAGCTAATTATTGGGAAAAAAGAATATTTCGTCGTAATCGATGAGACTGATAAGCTGACCTGTCATAAACCTCCATTATTCTTATTCATATTATATGAATAAGAATAATAAAGGTTTGCGATTCGAGTTACTTATTTCGAGATTTCCTTCCGTTGTGAGTGACATTATACTTATCTCTTTACTTTCATTTGTAGTTTTTTATGACAATTACGGACAAAGATTTGGTGCTGAATTTGTTTCTATCACCGAATGAAATTTAATCAAATGTTGTCTATTGATCCATACATCTTAAGTGGGCCTACGTGCAGAGGTGAACATTAGGCTGATGATTGAAAACTTTACAATAATTTTCCATCGTGGCAATAAAATTAGCAGGGGAATAGCCATGCGGCAGGGACAATTCACTGCATTTATTTTTTAATGCAAATATATTTTCTGCAATCCTAAACATTTTCTTAACTTCAGCCATTTAATTTACAAATACATGTCAGTAGGGATTATTCTTGTAATTTTATTGTTTAAATAGAACAATTTCCAAACCTTCAACTCTCAAACTCAGAGCTTTTTGTAAATTTTTATTGACCAGTAAAATTAAACTTGGTACAATGATATTTTATTTTTGTATAAATTTTATATTGCAATTATTATGTAATCATAGAAAAATGTTTTCATGTTTTAAGAATAATTTTAAGTATTCTTAACTATGAATATCTATTTACGTAATATCTAGTGGGAGCTTACGATCAGAGATATACATATCTTATAACTGTGTTCTTTTACAGTATTAAAGTCACAGACTGGATAGTTTATTGTCTACACTCATAAATTGGTCAGCTAGTCCGAAGTAACACCACAGTACCTCAGAAATCAACGCTTCACCTGTGGAAATTTGCTATTGCACTTTGTTTAATTACCAAGCGAGCCAAACGAAAGTTCCGTATTACGGCTTTTACCACGTAGAGAAATTCCAAGCATAGCCTTGCCCATATTAGCTGAGCGGCGTTTTATAAGATCGATATTTACATACCACGTTTCAGTACCATAAGCCATCGTGGCTATAGATCATATAAAAAGTGATTATACACCTGGTAGCTTTGTTATAATTCACATTAATTCCCTTGAACGTTGATCATAAAGTAATTACGTTAGTAGTTCATTACTACATTTATAACTGACTCTCTTGTGGATTCTACTATATTATACAAATTTATTAGTGTTAAATAAGCGCGTAATTAATTATGCAGGGTGTCTTTATGACGCCACCGAAGACAAAGACCGGGTAGGGTAGGTTGGGTCTATGGGGTTGCGCGCCGCCTCTTCCGTTGCCCCGGACCGATTTGGCGGGGCGCGATTACGTCCATAGCCCAGCGCAAAAAAAGAAAAAAAAATAGGGTGTCTTTATGACAGTTTTTATGTATATTGAGAAGATGCATTTTATTAATATTTTAATTATGTTTATCATTCATATATATATATATATATATATCTATATTAATACAATAAACCGCCGTCGGATCGGATCGTATCCGTTACTGAGAGGGTCCGGCGAGGAACTCAGTGGGTTTGTCTATTATTATTATTTCTTTACTGACTTTTTATAAAACTGCATGATGACTGCATGTAGCGGAGATGCGAATGTGTGGTATGACGAGAATGGATAAAATAAGAAATGAACATATAAAAGGAAGTTTGAAAGTTGCGCCAGTGACGGAAAAGTTAAGGAGTGAAAGATTGACATGGTATGGACATGTGATGAGACGGGATAAAAGTACTTTGCGAGGAAAGTTTTAAGTATGAATGTTGAAGGCTTTAAGGGTAAGGGAAGAACGAAGAAAAGATGGATGGACTGCGTGAAACATGCCATGGATAGACAACGAGTGACCACAGAGATGACGTCTGATAGGGTTGTATGGAAAGAGAAGACATATTGCGTCGATCCCAAATAAATTGGGATATGAGCAAGCTGATAATGATGAGTTTTTATAAAAATACTACATGGTGTATTAACAATTATGTTCAGTATGATGACCCTTCAAACTCCGATAATTTGTCAAATTCAAATACAAAGGTTATGGTTGAGATAGAATCACACAAGCAGTTACCGATGACGGGTTAATTACTAGGGTAGCTATCACTCTTCTCAACCACTTTTATTTTTGATCTAGAGAAAAGCAAATTAAGCCACGTCTATATCGCGTATAAACGTTTACTCTTTGAAAAGTGTATGACTACCAGTGAGTACACCAGCTTTTTATGATATTTTTTATTCTCATTTATTTGGATTTTTTTATGTTATTTTTTATTCTCATTTATTTGGGAATTTTTATTAAAATATAAATGATAGTCCCATTGTATATACAAAAAAAAAATAAAAATACAATAACTACCAAGTTAGAACTACCACAAAAAAGGAAAAGGATTTTTTTATTGTAACTGGCTCAAGTCTATGAAGACAGATGTGTAGCAGCGTGTGACCTGGACTCAGTCAGTATCAGACTATGCTAGCCGTGCAATACAGCTCATTTTATTGCGAACTTTTCGTCATATAAAAGTTAGTAGATCAAAGTTTCAAATCAATCCAATAAAAGATCCATTGTTTTTTAATAAGTCTATTTCTACCATTCTCGCCAGCATGATATAGTTAGTCAATATTTCTTACCTTTTTTTATATAAGATTTTATGGAGAATACAAGTGGAATGGATATCGACTGTATGGTGACTACAACGTCATTCCATACCCATGGACAGTTGAATGCAATGCGATCAACCCATAGCCAAAAACAAAAATTTAAGTGTGCTTAAGACTACACGACAGAAATGAAACCTTTATCAAAGCCTGGTTAATTGTCCAACATATTTTTATAGAGCATGTAGCGAGTGTAGGCATTCGACATAACCTACATACTGTGTAGGAACTACGACCGTTTACCGCGTTGCCCGCACCGACCATTCACCTTACAGCTGATCGGGACATCGTAACGGACCTAGCGTAGCGTAGGTACGTTTTGGGCTAGTAGTCCTAGCGGACTTCGTAACTATGATTGGCTAACGTAATTACGTTAGCCCATCATTATCATGCGGAATACATAGGTACATAGTTACATACCTACCTAGACCAGATCGGTCATGCACTAAAGGAAGGTGGAGTCAAGAGTCTCCGAAACCGGCGAGCGTGTATGAAGAGAATTATGAATGTTGAGGAAGCGAGTGAAGTATGCAGAGATAGAGTTCTCTGGCACTCTGTTCTCTCTGCCTACCCTACAAGGGATATGGCGTGATGATATGTATGTATGTAGTTACATAGGCAAATATTAGTATACAGAAATCATACATGGATCACACAAAGTTGGTTATCTGGTTAGCCCTACTGGTTAGACTATTGTCTTGGGTTCGTCGCCGGTGGCCACTAACCAGACAACACGTTGAATCATGTTTAGGTACACACACAAGTATACTATTGTCCGACCGAATCTGGTTTTTACGACCGAAACTGAAACCGAATTTCGGCAACGGTCTCAGTTTCGGCCGAAACCGAAACTTTTTTATAAAGATCATGTTTTCAGAGAAAAATAGAGAAAATGTAATATAATCAGTCAGTTTTATTTTTTTTCTTTAAATCACATAGGTAGCTTTAATACTTATTTATGTTGTTACCTAATGCACTGCAAACAAACAGGTTACGACATAATTACGCACGTGGACGCGGCCAAATGTCATCGTCGCTTGGATGTCATTTATCGCGCCGAATACACCCGAGCACAGCGCGGAAACTCCCGAATGCAGTTTCGGTTTCGGTCGTAATTTCGGCAGGTTTGCTGCCGAAACCGAAACATAACCGAAACTCGTTTTTTTGCCGAAACTCGACCGAAACCGGAACCGAAACCGAACATTCGGTCGGACACTAAAGTATACATTATTGTTTTAAATGGTGACGTACAAATTAAATATATTATTATTTTAAATGGTGACGTCATGCGTCGTTAACAAAGCATATGCATAAAGAAGGTTTCAATTCTAAAAAAAAATCTAGATCTATGCCAGCGCTCTATTAAACCATTTGATGAGGGATGGTAGCTCGTAGTCCTGGTTTTCATAATGCCAAGTGACTTAGTCAAAACAATAAATAAGTCTGACTCGAATTGTAGTCCTTGATCCGATGTAATTGTGTTTGGGCATCCAAATCTTGCTATCCAGGTGTTAACAAATACTTCCGCTACTGTCTTTGCCGTTATATCCGTTACTGGCACAGCCTCCGGCCATCTTGTGACTCTGTCTATCATGGAAACAATATATCTGTTGCCGTTGGATTCCGGCAAAGGTCCGACGATGTCTATGTGCACGTGATCTAAACGCTCTGTCGACCGAAAAGTTCCGATTGGCGATGAGTTGTGTCTGTATGTTTTACTTTTCTGGCATGACTCGCATACTCTCGCCCAATTTCCGATGTCTGTATTCATTGGTGGCCAGAAATAGTGTTCTGCGATCATTTTCTTTGATAATTGCACGCCGGGATGAGTGATGCTGTGCATAGTGTCGAATACTTGTTTTCGAAGTGACTTCGGCACATATGGTCGCATATTATTCTTCGAATTTTCGCAAAATATGTATTTGTTTCCAGATAGATATTTTTTTTTCCAATGCAGATTGTTTTTATTTAATAGCTGTTTAAGTTCGTAGTCATCGCATTGAGTGTCTGCTATCTCACTCCAATCCATGGGTGTCGGACAATCTATTTGGTTGACGCGTGATAAAGCGTCGGCTACAGGGTTCATGTTACCGGCGAGGTGCCGTATGTCTGTCGTGAACTGTGTAATATATTCTAGGTGACGTAATCACCTTGGGGTTTCCTTTTTATTTGTAGAGTTTTGTTTGTGTAGTAGTAGTTTATGTAGATTGCCAGTAGTTCTCGATCATATGTACTATAATTTGACTGTGCTTCACTTAATGCTTTTGAGAAAAATGCAAGTGGTTTCCACATGCCATTTTCAAACTGTTGTAGTACAGCGCCAACGCACGTTTGGCAAGCGTCTATCATGAGCGATAGTGGGGCGTGCGTCGTTGGTGACGTCAATGTAACAGCGTCGCTTAGACTTGCTTTATATCGATCAAATGCTACTAGTGCCTTTGGGGTCCATTGGATTTCGGTCTTGTCGTTTTTCTTAGAGTGAACCAAATACTTGTTCAATTGAGCTTGATGTTCACCTGCCTGTGGTATGCTGTTTCGGTAGAAATTAATCATCCCTAAAAATCGACGTAGTTCCTGCACGGTCTTTGGAATTGGGTATTTGTTTATTGCTTCGACCCTTTCAGGTAACGGTTTGATGCCATCTTGAGTAATTAAATGGCCAAGGAACTCTATCTGCGGCTGGCCAAACACACATTTGGCTCGATTTATTGCGATGCCATGCTCATCCAACCGTTTGAATACTTCACGGAGATGACGTCGGTGACTGGTAATTGATGATGACGTCACAAGAATATCATCTATACAGGGTGACTGGTAAAAGATTGTACATATTGAGGGAGGGTATTCAGTACTCGATTCTGATACCGAATATATAAAAAAAATTGATACTTAAATTTTGAACTAATTGTCCTATAAAAATGATTATTTACGTACACCTCCGCATAAATATTGAAATTGCATTAAAATAGTAATTAGCCGAGCGCGTGACCTTGACAACGGTGCTTACATATCTAGTAGCTCCCCGCCCGAACTGCCCTCACCCCCGATAGGTATCCCCGGGATTGCCTCGGCGTGATTCACGCTCAGTCAAAGCGCACGCGCCGCTTCGATTGTTTGATAACTTAAGTGTCTTTCGATCACCTGCGCTTTCATTTTGACCGTGACTATTTGTATGTAAAGTGTGATAAAATGTCTTATTCGCACGAAGAGTATTGGGAAATGGTTCGTGCTTATGCTCGAGCAAATGATAGTGTACGAGGTGCCATTGATTTGTATCGCGAGATGTTTCCAAACCGCCGAGTACCTACTTACTACACAATGCTGAGCGTAAATCAGTGTTTACGTGAATTTGGACAATTCACGGTTCCAGCGCATGCTCAAGCCCGAAGGAGAGAACCATACCCTCTACCAGAGCCGTTCATCTACAAGAGCAAATTCTAAAGTATTTCGAAGAGAACCGCCAAGCGAGCACTCGATATGCTGCCAGGCGCTTTGATGTATCGCAATGGACTGTGTGGAATGTTCTGCATCGAGAAGGTCTACATGCTTACCAGTTTCGGCCCGTTCAAGAACTTGGATTGAACGACCATGAGCCACGTGTGAATTTTTGTAGATGGTTTTTAGAAAATACAGACAGGAATATTTTGTTTACTGACGAGGCCACGTTTACAAAACTAGGCATATTTAATGTGCATAATGAACACTGGTGGAGTCATTCTAATCCACACGTTACGCGACAAAACGCTTACCAACATAGGTTTAGTGTTAATGTGTGGGCAGATGTTCTAAATAACTGTTTGCTGGGCCCATATTTTATTGAAGGCAGACTAGACAGTCAATCATACCTAAACCTTTTAGGTAATGTAGTAAATGATATGCTGGAAGATGTACCTGTCAGTTATTTACAAAACTTATACTACCAGCATGACGGAGCGCCCGCTCATTATCAGGTGCAAGTGCGCGAGTTTTTACACAATCACTTTGGCAGTAATTGGATAGGTCGCGGAGGGCCTGTGCCATGGCCAGCGCGCTCTCCCGACCTTACTCCGTTAGACTTTTATTTGTGGGGTGAGGTCAAACGCCTTGTGTACGCTACAGAGTACTCCAACAGGATAGAATTAAAGGCGAGGATAATGACTGCTTTTGATAAAGTTCGGAGTGATCAATTTGTATTAAACCATGTGAAAAACAATATGTGTAAATGTGCCGAACTGTGCATTACGCGAGGCGGTGAACATTTTGAACAATTATTATGATTAGTTTAATTTTTGAGTGCATATTCACTGAATCTTTGTAAATTAATAATGTTAGTAACTAAAGTTGACCATTTACGTACGCGAAAGGGTAAGCATTTATTTTATTAACTTTTGTTTGCCGGGATTAGCGTAATTGTTAATAGTTTTATTATTTAATCACTGTACGTAGGTATGATTCCCCTTTTTAAATACATCAGAAATACCAAGATGCCTCCTTATTTATTTCAAATGCCTCTAATACAACTTAAGTACCTACATCAAAAATTATTAATTTAATTTTTAAATTTAGTTATGAACGTTTATTATTACCTTCTACCTAGGTATTAAGCTTGTCCTAAGCTAGGATCAAAGTATGAAGGAAAAGTGGCTGATACCTTTATCAATGACTGTAACTCGATAGCGCGCCGATACCTATCGCTCGCGCGGTGACCATCTTTTTGAGAATCTTGCAACACTAATATTATTGAGGTTTAATGTGTAGTTAATTAATATTTCCTTGTTATTACATTTTTATTGGTTACATGTGACCATTATCTATCGTTTCCCAAAATATGTACATTCTTTTACCAGTCGTACTGTATATAGAAATACGAAGTCCAATCCGACCAAAACTTGATTTAGGAATCTGACGAACGTTTGACCTGCGTTTCGTAACCCAAAGGGCATTCTAGGGAACTCAAATAGGCCAAATGGCGTGATTACTGCGGTTTTTTCGATATCTTGGACTGGAATTTGGTTGCACGCTCTTTTTAGATCAATTTTAGAGTATATACTTCTTCCTAGTAATAGGTATGTAAAATCTAATACTCTTGGGATGGGATATCTGTCCGGTACTGTGATTGCATTAAGTTTTCTATAGTCGCCACATAGCCGTAACTCGCCGTTTTTCTTTGTTGTGACGTGTAAGGGGCTAGCCCACGGGCTCTTAGAAGATCTGCATATGCCGGTTTCTAACATCTGTTCAATCTCTTTTTTCACCCTTAAATACTTGTCAGCTGGTAACGGTCTTGATTTGGAGTGAACAGGATGTCCGTCAGTGATGATTTGATGAACCACGTTATGTTTCGGTTGTGATAAAGCGTTGAGTGGTTCCAAAATATTTGGGTAATCGGTCAAAATATCTTCGTAATTTTCAGTGAGGTTTACAGTACGAAGAGTAGATGTGCTTGACTTCATAAATTTTGCATTACTCTGAAGTCCAGTTGTGTTATCTATTAACCGGTTGTTTCGAATATCCACCAGAATATTATGTTTTTCTAAGAAATCGGCGCCTAGAATTGGTTGCGTAATGTCAGCGACGATGAAAGTCCAACGGTACGGTCATCTCATATTCAAATCTAATGTCAGCGTATTATCACCATATGTTTTTATTAGGGTTTCGTTTGCGGCGTATATTGTGTATGTATTATCTATATTTGATTTATTCCCTCTTTTTGGTATTGCAGAGATATTGGCGCCTGTATCAACTAAAAAGCGATACCCCCTTTTTCGGTCAGTAACACATAGGCGGTTTGATGGGGTAATAGCGCTGACGGCCGCCTCTGTCAACGCTGCATTTAGTTTTCCGATGGCTTTTTCCAATACGAGTTTTCACAATTTCGAGCTCGGTTTCTATAATGCAGGTGATATTTACATAGCCATTTGGGACTGTCGGCTGTAATTCTAGCTCTCGAATGGGACCTTGAGCGCGTCAAACTTCGGTTTCGCCTAAAATTACTGTATCCATATTTATTATGATGTGAGTTTGACTTTAAAGCTGCTATTTCCATCGTTAACTTACTCATTTGATTTAATATTTCCATCATGAGTTGTGGTTGACCGCTTGAAATTTCCGATACTTCACCCGATCTTCCTTCTAGAATTTTATCTGCTATGATGTCGAGGTTACCAAGTTTTTGATCTTGACTTACCATTAATACGGCTCGGACATGGTCAGGGAGTCTTGATAGCCACAGGCTGTGAAGAGTTTTGTAACTTACTTGACTGTTGCGTGCCAGTTCTCTCATACGTCTCAACAGGGACGACGGTTTTTGATCGCCTAACTCGGTTTCACCAACCAATTTTTGAAACGCCCGCTCTTCTGACTCTTAGTAAACAGACAGCAATCTTTCGTTGACCGCATCGTATTTCTTTGTTTCGGGTAGTGCCGTTATGATGTCTGTTATCTGCCTGACGACGTCTTTGCCAAGTTTGGACAGCACCATAGCGTACTTAGCCTCATCACCTTGTTTTTGAGGGACCATTATTGCCTCAAACTGAGCGAACCATATTCGGGGCATCTCGACCCAAAAATCCGGTATCTTCGATGATGTACTGAATGCTGCGATTTCTGTGCTTATATTGCTGGTGTTCGCTGCTCCGCAGCCAGGTAGTCCGGGTACACTATTTCCGTTTGAGTTCATTTCAATGATAACTATGTGCCTCTTGAAAATCGAAATCAGTGAGATTCGCTTGTGGAAGGCTGACCAGGTTGTGCAGTGCAGTTATCACAACACGGGGAATCACGTTGGGTAATCATGTCGGTTTTTATCACGTCGGGTTATCATGTCGGTTAATCACGTTGTTTGAAATCACGTCGGTTTTAATCACGTCGATTTTTATCACGTCTTTTTAAATCGCGTCGGGGTCACCAATGTAAGTGTTTATGTAGTTACGTGTAATGAGTCATATATTAAATAAAACAACCAGTTGACACAAGCGCGTATGTATGACTAATCTAATTTATTTCCAATCTGTACATTATAATAATTTGACCTAGATAAAGTGCATAGGTAATGCACCACACGTTTGTATTTGATTTTTAATTTCCCGACGTTTCGAACATTTTACAGTGATCATGGTCACGGGAGGATCTGAGAATCCGTAAAAGTAGTTTTATTTCAAATGTGTAAAACTCGCGTAAACATCAGAAATTATTAAGTTTTAATTTATTTAATTAAATTGGAGGCTTTACAAGAATGTTGTAACAAGAAAATTGGCATGAACATGTTGTTGGATGAATGTCAATTCGACTGCCAAATGTGTCAACTGTGCCAAACTAATTTGTCTTTTTGGAAAGACTCATTGCAATTAACTGTAGTAGCAGTTCGCGGCAATAAATATTGCACATCGATCCTTGGATAGAGACAATCGGTTATTTACGACTTCGTAGAACGTGGTCTATATCGCATATTCCCTATGTGACATTTATCAATTGTATAAATTCGAGAGAGCGCGTCCAGTAAAAGAAAATATATAGAGAGTAGTTAAAATCACAATAACTTAGAGAGAAAAACCAAATTCGTTGAATATGTGTATTTTATTTAGTAACAACAAGTCATAATTGTTTTAACAGCTCCTTATACATAACGGACGGTAGTGTTTCATGCGACTAGGTAGTGTGCGACAAGGACAACGCTATACAAAGTCGAAATTAGTCGATTGTCTCTTTCTAAGGGTCGACATGCCATATTTATTGCCGGGTACTGTACATAAATACCGATTTTAATACAATTATAATTATTAAAGATTAACTTTAAATATTCTCATGTATTTAGTTGAGTTGCAAAATTAGAGTTTTAGCGGGCACATGAAAATATTACGTTCTTACCTTAAATTATATTTAAAATTTAGTTACCACAAATCTATGCATAGTGTGACTTATCAATAGGAACTCTATTTTTATTTTTTATTGGTCATGATGGGTGACTTATCAATAAGAACTCAATTTTTTTAATTGCTTATGGTGGCAAACGAGCAAACAGCACACCTGATGGTAAGTGTTACTGCCGCCTATGGACCTTTGCAATACCAAGTATACTCTTAGGCCGCTGCCTACCAGTATGAACACCAAACCCTCCCAGTTGGGCTTCCGGCTCTCTCGCTCATCGAATGAAGCGCAACAACACATTGCCAATCTCCTGCGAGAGTGTGGTACTACCCGCAGCTGTTAACAAAAAACTATCAACAGCATGGTCTAACCACTACTATTTTGAATTCCTTTTATAATATGTAACTTATATAAAATCAATAATTTGCAAATATACTCTGTAAGTATAATCATTATATCAACTCCAATACGTCAAATTTTATTTCATTGTTCTCCTAGGTATTTTTTTTTATTGCATATGATGGCAAACGAGCAAGCAGCACACCTGATGGTAAGTGTCACTGTTGCCCATAGACTTTTGCAATACCAAGGGTATAACGAGGCTGCTGTGAACCATTACAATCCTCAAACCCACTCAGTTGGGCTTCTGGCCTAACGCTGCTATGCTATATCAATATTATAATCCTTAACCACTTTAACGGCATCCAGAGTAAAGGCAGAGTGTGGTGAACTGTATTCTTACTCAGTACACCACATGGTAACTTTAGTATAAATGCTCTCTGCAATTTCATTGCAGAAAATAACTAAATTACAATTATTTTGTAATATTAAGAGATCTTGTTTTATGAGATTGTAGCCAGGCATTATACTGAAAATTGTGGATCGAGGAGACATTTTTCAATATACTTTATAAGCCCGTTGCAGAAGGGAAGTGCGTTATCCAGCCTCATCCCGAGCTGAGTGGAGTCGGCATAACATGTTCTTACTTCCCATAAGTTAGTCGTCATATCTACATTCGCCCTTTCTCTAAATCCCTAATCCATGGGAAAGAGGATGTGGATATGAAAGGAATGAATAAAACGGCTCTTACTTTCCTGAAAATTCTTAATGAGATATTTTTTTATTGCTTATGGTGACAAACGAGCAGACAGCACACCTGATGGTAAGTGTCACTGCCGCCCATGGACCTTTGCAATATCAAGGATATATTAATACAAACCCCAAATCCACCCCAGTTCGGCTTTGGTACGAATGCTTTAATTTTTTTTTAACAGACAACACCACGCTACACTAATGTGTTTATCCTTGTGTTGTGGGGCATTTTCAAAATACAATTAATAGATAAAAATTACACCCTGACCCATACCAATAATTTGTGGATCATACAAAGGATTTTTTGAGCGGGAATCGAACCCACAACACTTGCAATTTTGGTTTGGTATCTCCACCACTAGGCCATCTGTGCAGTTAATAATAGAAGGTAGGTATATTATCATCTCATCTTATATATGTTCCACCGTTGGGCTCGAGTCTCCTCCATAATGGGAGGGAAATTGATCTACTATACTACACTGGTCAGACGTGTTGGTATAGGGTTTTGTTTAGAGTTGTTCTTTCTCTTGCATAGATGTTATAATTATGCATTTTATGTCCCTTAGTCGTTTCTTGCGATCACCCACGGGTAAGATAGGGGGTGGTGAATTGTATTCTTACTCCATCATCACACGGAAGGTAGGTATATTATCTAACGATAATACTCTGTCTTTCACTTCGCAAACAAACGTTACTTAATTCTTATCTACTAAATCCATAAAAAATGACTCTTTTTATTGCATATGATCTCTCATTTTTTTTTAAATTCGACACTTAGAGCGTATAAGCCATGATTTAATGTGGGGACACTTTTACCCAGGGTCATTTTGATCAGAATCTATCCCGCATTGGGACGCTCTAAGAGTATAAATCTTTTGAGTTTATTTGTTGGGGGAAAAATAGTCGGCTTTGTAGCAAAGTAGGCTCCGCATCGAAGGGTTAGAGCTGTAATTGATTTGCTAACGGTACTTACTTAACCCTTTGGGAGTCGTTTTGTGTTTCAGTTGTGTTTGATATTTTGGGGTTATGTTTTATATGACTCCACAGGGATTTGGTTTAAGTACAGTGTTGTAAAACCCGGTTTTTATATTAAAAGTTCCACCGCTGTAATATCTAACAGTTCGATACTCAATTACGATATAAAATATACAATTATTATTTTCTAGCTGATTTAATGAAATCCTTAATTTTTTTTTTTAATTTATAAGATAGAGAAATAAAAGAGTTTTATAGCTCTTTCCGTTTAGAAATGAAGGATGTAGATACTTTCATAGTGATAACAGAGACCAATGAATTAACAGCGATAATATTCTTGGATTTCGAAATTAATTATATATATTTTTTGATTGCTCTTGGTGGCAAACGAGCAAGCAGCACACCTGATGGTAAGTGTCACTGCTGCACATGAACCTTTGCAATCCCAGAAGTATAGCTAGGGATTATGGGAAAGCAGCACCTACCAATAATCCCAACCCACCCAGAAAGTTGGGCTTCCGGCTCTCTCACTCACCGAACAAAGCACATCAGCATATTGTCACTGCTCAGACGTCGATTTTCTACGAGAGTATGGTAATAATAATAACACTAATAATAACATTTGTAAAATTATAGTGTTAAGCAAAAATCATTATTATCATCGTCACTGTTCACTGCTGGGCGTATGCCTGTCATCTTGAAATACCACATGATGCGGTCATGTTTTGTTCAGGTTGTTGCTATAACCGCCATGCTTTGCCGAAACCGGTTAGCGATCGAAGAGAGCGTTGTTGCCCATTCTCCAGCAAACCTTGAGCCGATTTTACGACTGCAACGGGTAATCATGGGAATCGTAAAAACGGTGATAATTGTATTCTTATCCCGTCGCCACATACCTAGTAAGTATATTTACGTTTTGTGTGTGCATTCGATCTCCACACAAGACAGTACTTATAGCAATCAATAAATCAACACCTTTTGTTCCGAGTCTGGATGTTATTGTATTGAAACTGTAGATTTGTAGTTTGCCGAGGCAAAAGGATTTATTAATGAAGGATGTTGTTTTAAAATGTTAAGGCAGCACGTTTCCATTGTGGGCTCTTATAAGCTTTAAAAAGAAGACATCATATTTAATTTGTTTATATAGGTACGTCTTACAGAATGATAGAGAAAATCACCTAGTCTATCTCATGTTTACTCATCATAATTCATAGAATTTTATTTCGTGTTTATTGGCATAATCTTATTTTTTTATATGCATTAGATCGCATTTTTTTTTAACAACAGTATAAAAGGAAAGGGTGGTGTATTGTATTTTAGTCCATCATATGAAAAAAATAATATACGCTGCAAAAATTTACTACTTAATTACAATTATTATTTAATTTATGTGTTTTCATGTGCTCTTGTTATAGGAAAGATACCCGTTCTTTGGTAGGTTTATTTGGGGATATGGATTCAACACGCAGAGAATTTTAAAGAAATTTAATCTAAAAATGGAATAGGACATCTACTGCTGAAATTCTGTCTGCATATAGCACTCGTAAACTGCTAAGAGTAAGTGTAAAAATTGCGTTATAATTTAAGATATTGAATATAGAACTACATAAAACTTTCACGTTGCCGCCAAAAGTCTTACGTGGTAATCAATTGGTATTCCCACTATGCTATCCATATAATAAATAACAGTTACGTAACTGTATCAATGGCAAGGCAAACTCTAAAAATAAACACCAGCTAACACAGATAAAGGTACTGTGTATATTTCTCTTAACATTACTGCGGTCGTCATTAGGCGGATCAGCATTTACCATATGAGTGCACCCTCACCTTTATGTGATCGCCGCTTAGATTATAATTATGAGAATGAGGTTTTTTTTTTTTCTTTTTAACCGAGCTGATAATATTATAATTTCTTTACAAAATGGTGATTTATATTTTCTTTACAATACACTTAATACGCAGTCCGTGTGGTGACGGTGTAAGAATACAATTCACCATCCCTCTATCTTACCCGTGGGTGATCGTACGAGACGACTAAGCGATATAAAACGCATATAATATCTATGCGAGAGAAGAAAATCTCGAAATAAAACCCTATACCAACACATCTGACCAGCGTGGTATAGTAGGTCAATTACCCTCCCATTATGGAGGAGGCTCGAGCCCAACAGTGGGATATATATGAGCTGAGATGATGAGATGATGACACCTAATACGTGCATCAAAGGAAAGGACTTGAGGACAAGAAAACAATACAGTTAATGACACCACATTCAAATCAGTATGTTATTTAATAAAAAACTAAGTACTCTATAGTCTTGTAAATTAAACCATGACTATGATAATACCTAATTTTATTACAAAATTTACTATTACAATATTTTGTTACCATATTAAAAAGTAAAAGAAAATATGTGAAAAAATATTTTAAAATCTTTTATTTAGTTAAAGAAACAAATAAAACGTTAAATTTCATCTATTACGAAAATAAAATAATGTCTATATTTTGTTGCTATTAAGAGTAACACAGTTTTAATTAGACCATAGTGTTTATATTTCTTTACTAATTTCTTTTGGTAAATTGACAAACGTTATATACCTAATAATTTTTTTTATTACCAAACAATGACTCATATTTTAATATACATTTATGCGCATACCGCGGATACTTATAACGACCTGGGCCAACTCCATTTGATGCCGTTTGGTCAACAATTACATTCCCAGGTAGGGTTGACGTTTGGCAGGAGGCCGGTCATGAAATGATTGCCAATAACTTTTACAATATGTACTATGAAAGAAGAGTTACACATCGACCCCAAGTAATTGCGATAAGAGTGATGGAGAATGATGATATGCAGATACCGCGGATGGATGAAAGGCAGCCGGGCGGGCCATCGAAGACAAAAATCGGGTACCAGTGACCCGCATGCACCGCGAAGAGAGGAGTTTTGCAGGGTTGGTATAGACGACATTGCCAACGCATTCAATAGTCTGCCATTCAGCTGCATCAGGGAGGCGCTCCGATTTCATGGGGTGCCCTTGTACCTGAGGCGGCTGGTGGCGGACTATTTGGAGGGGCGCAGTGTCCCCTGCGCGGGTCCCGCAGGGGACATTGTGCGGACGTCCATATCGTGCGGTGTTCCACAGGGGTTGGTTCTGGGGCCGACTCTGTGGGACATCGGGTACGACTGGGCGTTGAGAGGGAGTCTCACCCCCGGGCTGAGCTTGATATGCTATGCTGACGATACGCTCGTCACAGTCCGGGGCAGGACACTCGAAGAGGCGGTGAGCCTGGCTACTCTCGGCACCGAGGAGATGGTCAGGTGAATCGAGGGGCTGGGGCTCAGGATGGCCTTAAATAAGACGGAGGCCCTATTATTCCATGGGCCACGCGTAAGGCTGCGCCAATCGGCGCCTCGTTAGTCGTCAACTCCATCCAGATCAGTATCCAGGCCCATATGAAATACTTGGGTCTGGTGCTCGACGAGCGATGGTGGTTCCAGGAGTATTTCCGCCGAATTGCTTCCCAGCTGGTCGGCGCGGCGTCCGCCCTATCACGGCTCATGCCGAACATGGGCCGACCCAGCTTCAAGGGCCGATGGCTGTATGCGGGGGTGATCCGTTCGATGGCCATGTACGGCGCCACCCGTGTGGGCGAGGGCTCTGAATGCCCAGCTCAGGGCTGTTCTGTGGAGACCACAGAGATCCATGGCGGTCAGAGCCATTCGCGGGTACCGCACGGTATCGACCGAGGTGGCATGCCTACTGGCCTGGATACCCCTGTGGGACCTAGAGGCGGAGATGCTCTCCGACCTCTACCGGCGGGTTACATCAGCGCGCGACGAGGGTGGCTCCCCATCGTCCAGCGCGATAGCCACCTGGCACGAGGACGCCCGCCGAGACGTCATCACCCGTTGCGTTACGGCTGGAGAGGCCTAGACACGGTGTTGTTACCGTTGAGGCCCTCCGGTCCGTACTGGTGGAGTGGATGGAGCGGCGGCACGGAGTCCTCTCTTTCCGTCTGGTGCAAGTGTTGTCGGGGCACGGTTGCTTCGGCAAGTACCTGCACATGGTCTTGTGGTGGGAATGGACTCTGTCCTGCCACCATTGTGGTAGTGACGAGGACATGGCGCAACATACGCTCGAGGTGTGTTCGAGCAGGGACGGGCAGCGCCGCGACTTCGTCGCTGTCATCGGTGCCGACCTGACGCTGCCGGCTGTCACGAAAGCGATGATCGACAGCGTCAGGAACTGGGACGCGGTCACCGCCTTCTGCGAGGCTGTCACCTCGCAGAGGGAGGCGGCGGAACGAGTCCGGGAGGATTCACGTGACCCGGGCCGACGCCAGCGGCCGGGGCGGCGCAGGCGCGAATATCTGCGCCTGATGCCGCCCTAACTAAGGCTTCGGGTGATCGGACCGGGGAATTTTCCGATCACCCGACGTGAGGACACCGCGTGAGGGCGACGCCCCGACGGCGAAAGCTGTCGGGGCATCGACAAGAGAGGAACCCGCAAGGATATACCGCTGGGCTGGCCACCGAAGGCAAAGATCGGGTACCGGTGGCCTGCCTACACGGCGAAGAGAGGTGTTTGCAGGGTGGATCCATGGGGCTGCGCGCCTCTTCTGTCGCCCCGGGCCGAATTGCCGGGGCGCGACCACATCCATGGTCCACCTTGCGAAGAAAAATAAAAAAGGGTGGGTATAGACCGATAGACAACCTATAGACTATAGACAATCTATAGAGGTTGCGCGCCGCCTCTTCTGTCGCCCCGGGCCGATTTTCCGGGGCGCGACCACATCCATGGTCCACCTTGCGAAGAAAAAATAAAAAAGGGTGGGTATAGACCGATAGACAACTTATAGACTATAGACAACCTATAGAGGTTGCGCGTTGCCTCTTCCGTTGCCCCGGACTGATTTGGCGGGGCGTGACCACATCCATAGTCCACCGCAAGAAAAAAAAGAGGGTAGATGAAAGGTACATGACAAGGAGGGTTATCAATATGCTTGTGGATGGGCGTAAAAATCGTAGTTGATCTAAAATGAGATGGTAGGATTGTTTAAGAGGATATGTGTATGAAAGTTGTGAATGCAGATGTGACGGCTGGTAGAAGTTTGTGGAGGCAAGAACATGTTGTGCCGACCCCACTTAGCGTGGGATGAGGGCAGGTAAATGACCGCAGGCAACTGCTAATAATGTATAAATCTTCTTATGGGGCACATAAAAATGTGCTAAGTGTGATTAACACCAGCGTGGAAAGCAGTATATTTCTGGGGATATTATAATATCATCTGTAATAACTAATCTGCCTCCCAACCGTCGTGGTTATAGTATTGCTCCTACCATATGGTGAGGCCTATGTTCAACAGTAGACTATTACATGATGGTGATGGCACTTCATTTTCTTTTGTGTTCGACACACGCATTTAACGTTCAAATTTAATAGTAGATTTTGATTGTTGAGTAGGAATTTCTCAATGGGGTATATAGCGTACTAAACCTCGTTGGTCAGATGGATTGGCATAGCGTTTTAAATTTCAACCTCTTCCAGTATTTTACTACTAATAATAATCTATTTTTATAATATCCAAGAGAAAAGACAAGATGGCGACGTTGCATTATAACTTCATACGGCAAGCAAAAGTCAACATTATTATTACTTTTTTTATTGCTTATGATGGCAAACGAGTGATGCTGCAAACCTGATGGTAAGTGTCACTACCGCCCATGACGCTTTGCATTAAGAAAACTATAGCTAGGCTGCCATGTAGCAACCAAAATCCATCCAAGTTGTGTTACCAGCTCTCTCGCTCACTGAACGAAGCATAACAACATATTGCCACTGTTTAGACGTCGACTTTCTGCGAAATTGTGGTACTAACCCATGGACTGACCCGCGGCCGTAGACAGAAAACTGTCAACAGCCACACCACTACAAAAATGGTAAAATTTTCGAAGTATATTTTTATCATCACGGATAGTTCTTCATCTTCAGAAAGAGGTCTGTATTTTTCATCTTTATATATATAATTCTTCTGTACGTGTGTTGACAGTGAACTCCTCCTAAACGGCTAAACGGCTTGCCTTGAAATTTTTTGTGTGTGTTCGAGGGGATTCGATAATGGTTTAGATTCGTAATTGGACTCGGTAGATGGCGCCATTGTCGGTATGTCAAACAGATGGACCGATTGGGATGAAAATTTCTATGTATATTCCAATGGGTACCTGGATGATTTCAAAACACAATTGGACCCGGTAAGTGGCGTTGCTGTCGACATATCGCTTAAAACTTTTCCGGGCAAGACGACGTCTGCCGGGACAGCTAGTTTAAAATAAAATATCTTGATTAAACAATCTAGCATTAAGTTTTAAATAGTCAAATCAAAATTATCTAAATAGGATACCAGGTCACAATATATCAAGTCGAAAAGTAATAAATTCTGGCCCAATTTACGTAGTTACTAAATAGAATACGTAACCACAAATTCAAATGACATTATTTTTTTTTAAAGTAAAATAATATGTTTCAAAGTCCATTTTATTATCTTTTTTTATGTGAGATCAACTTGTAGAGAACGACAGGCGAGGAGTGACGTGTTTATGAATTTATTGTACCATATAGCTACTCGTAGAATATACCTATTATAAAATAGGGCACAGTGACGTCATAATAGCTACTTTTATCGACAGCGAGCGTGTTCCGGCGCTAATAAAATATGTTTTCTTTGAAATTATATTATTACACATATTTTTAAATTGTTTCATAATTATTTCCGTACCAACATTATAATAATGTATGCACTATTATTATTTTCACGTTATTATGACATAATTATCATCATCCTGCTCTTATCTCAACTACCTGGGGTCATCACAATGTGTAGTTTTCTCCTATAGTAAATATTCTAAAAGTTTTGACTATATTTTAATTTCGGACCGCCTGCCTGGCGTCAGCCATCATTATCCTGCTCTTATCTTAATTATTTGAGATTGACGTAATATGTACTTATCTTCCACTGTATATATTGCAAAAGTTATCGCCAGTACTATATATAATAAATTAGTAAAAATAATAAGTAAAAAAGTAGACAAACCTGATGAGTTACTTACTGGATGTTCTCAGTGGGGTTCCAATTCGGTGGTAGTTTATGGGATTAATTTAAGATAACAAGCTAAAACTAACAACACGTAGTCCCTCATGGAGTTTATTTAATATAAATGATTTTGAATTTGCATCTTAAAAGTGAACTAGGCTAGTCTAGACTTTTCTTCTGTAATAAAAAAATATTTTAAAAATATCTTATCACATAGTACCACGAGTCATCATTCTCCTACTCTTATCCTAATTACTTGAGGTCGATATAATATGTACTCCTCTTTTATAGTACATATAGTAAAAGTTATTGGCAATTGTTTTATGACCGATCGCTTGCCAGACGTCAACCCTCCTTGGGAATATAATTGTTGACCAAACGGCATCAGATGGAATTGGCCCAGGTCGTTATAAGGCTTTTACAACATCTACGAGCAAACTGACTAGATAAAACTAAGAAAACCACCACAAGACTGCAAGACACAGTGAGCACTTATTGTATAGATTTGACCCACAATAATAGTTAAATTTTAATTTAATTAATTTTAGTAAGATAAAATAAGCCGCCACTCAAAAATTCAATAATAAAATTAGTATCATGCCTCCTGAGTTTTCTCGCCGGATCTTTCTCAGTGTGGCCGTGTTCCGATCCGGTAGTAGCTGAATAGTTTTTGTTAGTTTTGTAAAAATTGTAAAATTGCCACAATAATAATTATCATAAATTAAATACCATAATAATAACAAATCATAAACAACATAAATTTTATATATAGAATCATTCTCTTTTTGTACTGGCAATGAATTTGTATTAATTTTGTATAAAAATGTGTGTCAAAATTTTATATCTTATAGGGTAGATATAAATAAATTTCTGTAATAACAATGACATATTGGACGTAAGACACCTCAGTCCTCCCGTGACCATGATCACTGTAAAGTGTTCGAAACGTCGGGAAATTATAAATCAAATACAAACGCGATAGAATCCGTAAAAGTAGTTTTATTTCAAATCTACGAGCAAATTAAGGGTTGGTAGTATTCGTAGTCGCTACCACACAACTTCACACATAGCACTACGAGTATGTGAATATAGAGTCAGTTTCTTTACACTATTTAAAAAAAAATATTTAAAAATATCTACATTCTGTCCCATTGATAACCAAAGTTTTTGTTATTATAATATTTATTATTGTTATTTTTTTTATACTAAAAGATATCATGAGTCAAGACCTCTGTGATGCGTGTAAAGACATATATATATATATAGGTAAACAAAAAAGTCTTAAAATTGTTATTTCACCTTCTATTGTTCTAATAAAAACTTATATCGCTTTTCTTCAATACTTATAACTTCGACATCGGATTATTTTTTGAAATGAATATCATCTTTAGACGTATTTTGTCTGGTTCTTACAGTAAAAATAAAAATTGTCTTTCTTTCTAGTTCTAATAATCCAGTTGAAATATCTAGAATGCCTCTATATGCCGGTATAGTAAATTCTATATTTAGTATATTTGTACCATTACTACATACAGCAATAAATCCATAAGTTGTCCAATAAAATTTACGATATGGTACATGGTGGTAGTGTATTGATGTTATTCATCTAAAAATAGTACAACGTAACTATATCTGTTGTTACGCATTTTGGAGATTTGGTAATGCTATTAATTTTAGAACTTTTTGTATATTGATTTGATTGCTTGAATTAATAGCATAGAATTATCGTCATCCTGCTCATATTCCAATTACTTGTGGTAAACGTAATTTCATAGTACATATTGCAATAGTTTTGTTAATAGTTTTATGACCGCGAAAGCTTGAAATGAAATAAAACAATTACAGTGATATTAGGTTTTATTGTTAATAATACTAAGCCAAGTCGAAGGGCAGGTATCTTTGAATGCTGGACTGTAATGCGCCAGGTGTATATCTAGCAATTCAGCAATTGGCAACAGCCTCGCCGCCAATGCCTTGAGCATTTCTATTACTTCTGGTCCTACCATCTGTGGCTTGGTTGATAAAATATCCACTGCCTTAGAACTGATGACAAAATTTATAGTGTTGCGCAAATGGTACTGAGGAAAAGATTAAAATTATTTATATTTAAAAATTAATTAACTAAATTTATAATAATTTTGATATATGCTTGGCATTTTCATTGTCGTTCTCATGAGGATATTAATAATTAATTAATTGTAAATTAATTAGTAATTGTCATGCTTGGCAGGCGGGTGGGCGACTGTAGTGAGGTATTATACAATTCCCAGGAGAGATCTTCAGCCCACTGTCCTGGTTTAACCTTAGCCTATTTTTACGACTATGACAGGCAACTATCAGGTCCCACCGAAGTTAAAAATCGGGCCCCGGTGACCCGCTCGCACGACGAAGAGAGAGGAGTTTTTACGGTGGGTCTATGGGGTCACGCGCCGCCTTCTCCGTCACCCCGGACCGATTTGGCGGGGCGAGACGAATCCATAGTCCACCAAAAAAAAAAAAAAAAGGCAACTATCAGGTAGTAAAATTATATTCTTACTCCATCATCATAAGGTAAATTTAAGAATATAGTCAAATCAAATCAAATCGTTTATTTTGCATAAGCCCCATAGGGGCACTTACATATTGTCAATTTTACATTGTGTTTTAAATTAAATTTAATTAATCTACCACCGGATCGGAAAGCAGCCACATACTGAGAAGATCCGGCAAGAAACTCATTGGGCTCGTCATTTTTTTTTATTATATTTTTTCACAAAAGAGTTTGGTTACATGGTTAATTTATGTTAGCTCCAGTGATATGCCCTTCGAGTAAAGATTCATTTTTTTAAATTTTGTATATAATACAAAATTAAACTAAGAATATTTATAAACAAAAAAGAAAGAAAAATGGCTGGACCAGATCCCACAAGCGGCACCCGATCACGAGTTAACTATTAGAGCAGCCATCACGCCCTCAACCACATTGGAGGGAAGGGAGAGACCCGCTCCACGTAGCTACCGCAAGCAGAGACCTTTTCAGTGAGCATGACCACACCATAATCTATAAATTTGAAACAGATAGCTTGGATAAATAAATACATAACTCGTTAGGCAAAACACGCTACACTGTACAATTAAGACAATACAAATAATACAAGAGTAAGAGATAAACATTAAAAGGGCAATTGCTGAGAGAGGAGCTGCTCATAACCATTCCGTATTATCATTTAGATAATCCGAAATGCTGTAATATCCTTTTCTGCACAGTCTGTTTTTGATAGCCTTTTTGAACTTATTCATTGGCATATCTCGGATATCTTTAGGCAGTTTATTGTAAAAGCGTATACATTGCCCCATGAAAGACCTACTAATTTTTTGTAGGCGAGTATGATAGATAACTAGATTATCCTTATTCCTAGTGTTCACACGGTGAATATCGAATATGAATTGTGATACAACGGTTAGAATGTCTATTTCCTTAAGTTTTTCTCTCAGTGAAGCTCTTGGCCCTAGATTATAAATCGCGCGGACAGCCCGTTTTTGAAGAACAAAGATGTTATTCAAATCTGCAGAGCAACCCCAAAGCAGTATGCCATAAGACATAAGACTATGGAAATAAGCGAAATAAACAATTCTAGCCGTTTCAATATCGGTTAACATTCGAATTTTTTTTACCGCATAAGCCGCTGAGCTTAGCCTACTTGATAATTTTTCAATCTGAGGACCCCAATGGAGTTTAGTATCGATGGTAATACCCAAAAATGCCGTGGACTCCACAAGCTCTAGGGCCACACCATTCATTTGAACATTGGTTTCCACTAGTCTCACATTAGGTGTGGCAAATTTAATACATTTGGTTTTCTTTTCATTAAGAACCAAGTTGTTTGTACTGAACCAATGAACAACATTTGACAGAGCGTTGTTCACATCGTCATAATTAATCTTTAGTCTTTTAATTTTAAACAATAAGGAGGTATCATCTGCGGACAACACTATGTTTTGGTTATCCCCTACATAATGAGGTAAGTCATTAATATATACAAGGAACAGAAATGGCCCCAGAATGGATCCTTGTGGAACGCCCATTTTTATAACAGAACTAGATGATCGTACACCATTAACATCGACCCTCTGAATTCTGTTGTACAAATATGATGTTAAAAGTTCGAGAGCCTTATTCCTGATCCCATAGTGGTATAATTTCTTGACGAGAATTTCGTGGTGTACACAATCAAACGCCTTGGATAAATCGCAAAATATACCTAAAGCATCATGCGATTTCTCCCAGGCTGTAAAGATATTTTTTAATAATTCTACACCCGCATCAGTAGTAGAGCAATTCTTAGTGAAGCCAAATTGCTGTTTGTGAAATATATCATGTCTCTTAAAATGATGCAACATTTGACTAAGCATAAGTCTTTCAAAAACTTTACTAAGTGTAGGTAATATGGAAATTGGTCGAAAATTATTAAGATCAGACATACTACTCGCTTTGAACAAAGGAATCATTCTACTAATTTTCATGAGATCAGGAAATACGCCTCGAGCAACACAACCATTAAACACAGATGCCAGGTGGGGGGCAATAATATCAATTATAGAATTAACTGTCTTTACAGAAAAGCCCCATAAATCAGCTGTCTTCTTAACATTAAGATTTTTAAAAGAGTTTATGGTATCATTCCTACTGACATCTGAGAACTCAAAGGATGTGTCGCATTTTACAATACACTGTTTCAAGAGTGACTCGGCTAAAATAGGAGAACACATCAATGATTTAGTTGTCAGTAAAGGAATATTACTGAAATATTTTTCAAATTCGGTTGCCACTTCTTCGTACGCACATATATTTTTATCATCAATAATTAAATTGAAGTCCTTCTTCCGTACAGTATTTCTACCAGTTTCACTATTTATCACGTTCCAAGTCATTTTAATTACCACTAGATCGTTTGATTTTATTTCTCAGATAAAGAGATATTTATTATCACTAGATCGTTTGATTTTATTTCTCAGATAAATTGCTTTAGCAGAGGAACAGGCACATTTGAATATTTTAGAATATTTTTTTACATATTCTAGGAACACTGGACTATGGTTATAAGACTTTTCGTCATAAAGATCATATAACCTTCGTCTGACAGACGTCAACCCTCCTTGGGAATGTAATTATTGACCAAACGGCATCAGACAGAGATGGTCCAGGTCGTTATAAGGCTCTCAGTCGTATTTTACGACACCCACGAACAAAGTAAGAGTTGGTAGTACTCGTAGCCGCTACCATACAGCAATAATATAACGATGTTAACAAACTACTAAATATCTTGACTGGTTATTTTTAGCGATGACTTTAAAGAAGATATATGTAGAGCTGGTTTTCAACATACTCCTTTCATTCGAATAAATAAACCAAACAATTGAAATACCTGAATTAATAATGCGATTCCCAAGTGTATCGGTTTGATCTCCATGTCTTTCAGTTTCTTAGCGAGGATCCTCGGAGTCAGATCATCTGATGGACCAAGTGTGGATAATATTCTAGGCATCTGAAAAATTTTTTTTTATTTAATAGTACTTTTATCAATTAGACATAATTTAAAAATGTTAATTATTATAAAATCTATAATATTGTAGTCTTTAATATCTCCGGATCACTGAGTCGGTATTTTTTTTTATTAAATTGTTGTTTTATGGCAAATTTTTGATGATTCAAAAATAATTGATGAAACAATGAAAAATAATATTAAAATAAATAAGGTAAAATAATAAAAAGGTTGAACCAAGAATCGAACCGTGGTATTTCACAATAGAGCTATTTTTTTTTCCGCAGGGTGGACCATGGATCTGTCGTTGTCGACCGTCGTCAACAAGATGCTTGACAGCGACAGTTACTGGACGTCGATGGCCTCTTTTTGCGAGGAAGTCATCTCTGCAAAGGAGGCCGCGGAGCGGGAACGCGAAGCACTCGCGTCTGCGAACTCGCTCCGCCGGCGGCGACCAGGGCGAGGGAGGGAGAGGGAGACCTCCTCCCACTGCCTTGACGGCTGACTGGTCGTGGCCAGATGGCTAAGCGTAGGGGTGTCGGGGATAGAATGTCAATAGATGATCTCTCCGGCATCCCGTAAAAGCACGGAAGAGACCGCTGTTAGATTTTAGTGGGTATTCCGGCCGTCAATCTCATGGCCGGCGAGTGCCCATAAACAGATAGATAGAAAGATAGATTGATAATTATAAATATAATTTATTATAACTTTTTTTAAATAAAATATTTTTTATAGTATTTTAGTATGTATTGGATAGTGTTACTGCCACCCACTGCCTTTTGTAATACCAGGAGAATAGCAAGGCCGCTACCTACCAACCAAAACCAACCCAAGTTTTTAGCTCTCTCGATATTTTAATATTCCTTCATCACCATCATCATCATAATCTCAGATCATATATATTCCACTGTTTGGCTCGAGCCGCTGACATAATGGAAGGGAGAAGTTGACCTGGTACCTGGTACCTGGTAAGTGGACCGTGGTATTATACCACGCTGATCAGACGTGTTGGTATATAGAGATTTGTTTCAAGCTTTTCTTCTCTTGCATAGATGTTATATGCGTTTTATAGTCATTACTCGTCTCTCTTACCCGTGAGTGATCATATCACTCACGGGTAAGATAGGGGGTGTTATATTGTATTCTTATTCCGTCACCCTACGGAATTATATAGATATGCCTTAACCATAAGAAAGAAAAAGCACAATAGTAACATAATTTATTTGTATCACTATAATTCCTAAGTCGGGTAACACGCATAAATACAAAACGTAGTCAGGTCAAACGATTGCGAGACCAATCTATTAACATACATAAATAATTACGTATTGTGTGTTACGAGTACGTACTGAAAGGCAACGTATAATTTCTCAACGTCACAGAGATTCTATTGTGAACCTAGGTCGTATATAGAATTACATGGTCACAAAACTAGATTGCATTCAAGGGTCTTATGTCGTATTCTTGTTGAAGGTTACCAAATAAATCTTAGTAAGGATTTGTTTTGTAAATTTGATGATACAAGAGGGTTTGATACTATCAAAAGGGATCACTGCTAGAAATAAAATCTATCGGACATCGTCTGTATTATTATTATAAAGTTTACTTTGAATACTTTAATTATAAGAGCTATTCATTGAATGACAATTATCTCTTATTACTTAGCGTATTCTATGTATTAATATACAGTTATTTTTAACATTTTTAAATTTACTCGTTCACCTTGCTCGTGGATGTCGTAAAAGATAACTAAAGGATAATATATAACATATATGCAAGAAAAGGAAAACTTGAAATAAAACCTTATACCAACACGTCTAACCAGCGTGATTCATCGTCATCTTATTTTATTCCAATTACTTGAGGTTGACGCAATATGTCATCATATACAATTCTATCAGACGCGAGGAGTGGCTACAGAGATACTGCAGCCACTCCCTGTATATCCATGTCATGCCTCACACCGTCATCTTTCTTTTATCTTCCTTTACCCATAAAGACTTCAACCTTCACACTTAAAATTACAACATTACTTTCATCCTGTCTCATGACATTAATCAACGTGATAATAGTAGGTCAATTTCTTTTTTTTATTTTTTTTTATTAAAAAGACACCTCCCTGCACTAAGGAAAATAATCCTTGTATTGCGGGGGACTTTACAAACATGCAATTAACGCAGACAAATTACACCCAGACTCAGAACAACACTTTGTGGATCGCACAAAGTATTGTCCTACGTGGGAATCGAACCCACGGCACTGGCACGGAAAGTCGGTATCTTAACCACTACGCCATCTGTGCCGTCAGTTCTTTATTATTATGAAGGAAGCTCGCATCCAGCAGTGGGATATATATGAGCTAAGATGATGATCCTGCATTAAAGAAATAATCATTGTATTGCGGCGGATTATACAAATACATAACTGACGGACACAAAGTGGTCAACCCAACGGCCATGGAAAGAACACTGTGGGTGTGCTTTCGACACGCCGCCCTTTTCGATCATATTCTGACAAAACAAATGGATGTTATTTGAAAAAGAAAAATAATATATATAACTCACTGTGAACATGATATCGTAGAGTCTGGAGCACATGTGGAAAACCTGAACATCTGCCATCACGTCGTGTATGTCGCGAATTTCTACTGTAAGATAATTACGATACGCTGTCTCGATGCGATTTTGATTGGTTATGTTGCGAGGCAAGTCCTGAATTCAAACATTTCATATTGATTTTTTTAAATCTAAGCTACGTATATTAAGTAATCTATAGTAATTTCTTCAACATTTCAAGCTATGAGGCATATACGGACTAGTGAAAATAAGTATATACCATGGCACCATTCCTTCCTTTCTCGTGGTTGATAGTAAGAAACGATTAAGTGACGCTCGCAAATAACATAATTTTAACGGAAGGAAAACTCGAAATAATCTAATCCGTCTGACTTTTACTCCTACTTTTTTTTTAAATGACAGACACTGCAGTATCATAATCTTTTTATTGTGGAAGATCAAATATATAATTAAGGGATATAAATTACAGCCAGACTCGGAACAACCAATGCGTGGATTCCACAATGTATAGCTCTTTTTTTTTTTGCGGCGGGCTATGGTTTGGTCACGCCCCGCCAGATACGTTCGGTGCAGCAGAAGAGGTGGCGCGCGACCCAAAGACCCGCCGCACAATGCGTCTCCCTTCGCCGGGCGAACGGGCCACCGGAGCCCGATCTTTGTCTTCGGTGCCCACAAAGTATAGTCCTACGTGGGAATCGACGAAACGTTACGATCATGGTACATATCTGACGATTCACCATCTGTGCAAGATTTTGGTCCAAACTGAAATACTAGAGTGCGTTTATGATGATTAATGATGACGATGATAAATTAGAAAAGTGTAATCATTTCTGATGTTTACGCGAATATTACACGTTTGAAATAAAAATATTTGTTAGTTTTCTAAACTTGTAAATTACCACATTACAATAATTATCATAAATTAAATGTATAATAATAACAGACTAAAACAATATAAAAAAATATATATAGAATAAATTTCTTTTTGTATTGGCAATTAATTTGTATGGAAGCGAGAGTTGGGTATGCAGAAAAGAGTATGAAAGTAAAATTAATGCGGTCGAAATGCGATCTCAGCGGAAAAACTGTGGAGTTAGGCTGACCGACCGCATTCGTAACGACGACGTAAGAGAGCGAGTAGGTATGAAAGAGAGTATTGGTGTAAAGATGCGAAAGGGAATGCTCCGATGGTTCAGACATGTGGAAAGAATGCCGAACGAACGTCTGGTTAAGAAGATATACAATGCGAAAGTGGAAGGATGTAGGTACCGAGGGAGATCGAGACTAACCTACCTAGACCAGATCGGTCATGTACTGAAGGAAGGTGGAGTCAAGAGTCTCCGAAACCGGCGAGCGTGTATGAAGAGAATTATGAATGTTGAGGAAGCGAGTGAAGTATGCAGAGATAGAGTTCTCTGGCACTCTGTTCTCTCTGCCTACCCTGCAAGGGATATGGCGTGATGATATGTATGTATTAATTTGTATTAAAAATATGGGTCAAAATTTAATAGCTGATACTGTAGTGGGTAGATATAAATCTCTGTAATAACGATGACTTATTGGACGTGATACACCTTAGTCCTCTCATGACTATAAACGCTGTAAAGTATTCGACAAATCGGGCAATTAAAAATCAAATACAATAATAGAATCCGTAAAACTAGTTTTCTTTCAAATGTGTGATAGTCGCGTAAACTTTAGAAATCATAATGAAATAAAACTATTTTTAATATGAAGACAGCCTTTCCGTGACCCAGTCCCATATGAACGCTATAAAATGTTCGAAATGTCGAGCAATTAAAAATCCAAAAGTGCACGCCTCATATAAATTATAGTCCTTAAAATATAGCTTGATCTCTGTGGCAGATAGATACAAAACCGATGAAATAATTTTGAATACGCGTCATGTTTACAATTTCATTTTGTAATTTTTTTATAGCTTATGATGGCAAACGAACAAGCAGCACACCTGATGGTAAGTGTCACTGCTACCCATGGACCTTTGCAATACCAAGGGTATAGCTTAGGCCGCTGCCTACCAATAAAATCCATAAACCCACCCAGTTGGTCTTACGGCTGTCTTACTCACCGAACGAAGCGCAATAGAACATTGCCATTACTCAGGCGTCGACCTTCTGCTCAGTGTGGTACTACCCCGGACGGATCGGCCTGCGGCTGTAGACACAGAACTGTCAACAGCGTGGTCCTACCACTATGGTGGCCTATATTTTCATTTTTTACGTGCCAGTTATATCTCAACTGAATTATGAATATAAAAATATGAATATTTACACCAAGACCTCATATATTTTAAAATACTTAGTAATCATTTTATAAAAATATGATACTTACGAAAATACAAGATCATACTGGACTGAGAATAAGATAGAGATGGGACAATCGATAAACGTAAATCGATAACATTCTTATTAATTATTTATAAAACAAGTAAAACCAAATCATTACCTATATAACCACTTGGTTACTCTATATAATAAGAAAATTGTATTAATTTAGTATTCTGACATCAGTTATAATATTAAATAAGATAATTTTTTTATATTATAAGTATAAATTCTTTTATAAAATAAACATGATTATTCATGAAATAATCAGTGACCAAGATCTCATCGTCAACCTACAGGAATGCTCTAGCGATGATGATAATAATGACGATAAACTTGTATGTACTCCTTTCGAATAATATAAATAATTAATTAACTGCTTTAGTTAAAATGAAATAAAATCCATTCGATTGAAATTCGATAAGATTTTCATACATTGTTTCTCAATTGCAGTAGCAAATAACTTTAGAAAATAAGGCATTACATCTACAAAAATACGGACTGCATCGTAAGCGTGCGGCACTAGTGATAACTGTCACAGAGATCATACTATATTTTATAGTCAATGCCATAAATAAAAGAAAAAGAAAGACTTGAAATTTCGCGCCATTGTCAACGTAACGCAAAATATAGCATCGTAAACGAACCCAATTTTCATAAGGTATACATACGCTAAAGACTAAGCAGTTTATGTTTTTATTAATTGCAATTAAACAACAAAGAATTACCAAGCCATTTCTGAAAGGAAACAGCGCGTTGCGATTATGCATCTTTAAAAAAAGAAATTTATATTTTAAAAAAGAAGTTGTGAGAATGCCAGATCCAAACGATCAGACATCCGGACGCCCTCGAATATTCTTTAATATTTTTTTTCTTACTATAAACAAAATAATTGCATTTTAAAAAGATCAAATATGTTTAAACGAATGATAATATTATCGCATAAGTGCAGTGTGAGAAAAATATAACCATTTTTAGTTTTGAAAAGTCCTTGATTTTCATATATCGCGAGTACAACCTCAACGCTTCGCGAGGCGTGCAATGAGAGCGGTGACATTTGTATTCTTATCTCGTCGCTACAAGAGGATATACTGTCTACTGATTATTAATATTTACTTAAAACAGATGTTGATTAGTTTGTAACCGCTTCATTTGTTTATGTATTAAAGCTTTTATCATATGTTTACTGACAGATATGTATATCAAAAGGCCTAATGCATTTTATTTCGTGTGATTTATGTTTAACGAGTAGATAAATTTATATTTATGTACTTTATGAGTAATGTACTTGTTTATATATAGCAATTGATTTATATACGAATGCACAGATGGCGTAGCGGTTAAGGTTACTTACAATGTCAAGTGTCGCTCGTTCGATATCCATACAAGATTATATTTTGTGCGAATCAAAAAATTGTTGTTCAGAATCTGGTTGTAATTTTTGTCCTTTAGTATATATGTTTGTAAAGTACCCAATAATACAAAGATAATATTATTTATGCATTCCGTGTGGTGACAGAGTAAGAATACAATTCACCACTCCTTATCTTAGCCGAGGGTGATCGTAAGAGACGATTAAGGGATATAAAACACATATAAAATTATGCGAGAGAAGGCAAACTCGAAACAAAACCTGTACCAACACGTCTGACCAGCACGGTATAGTCGGTTAATTTCCTTCCCATTATGGAGGAAGCTCGAACCCAACAGTGGGACATATACAGGCTGGAAGTGGACCGCTCCCGAAAACAAAGACAGGTAACCCTACTAGTCCTATTTGTAATGATAGGCTAGAAAAAAAAGATTCGGATGGAAAAAAAATTTTTCACCAAGCGAGGTCGTTGAACTCTTGAACATATGATCGTGAGTTTTGAATAGATTGCATCTTTTCACATCTGAGTAAAGTTACATATTTTTTATGGTATTATCGTTACATGGCACTGTCCTAATATGATGGAATGTGAAAAAAAACTTAAAATTAGTTGTGAATTTTTTTTTTTTTTCGATTTGTTTTTTTTCTAGCCTATCATTACAAGTAGGACTAGTAGGGCCCCCCGTCTTTGTTTTGGGGAGTGGTCCACTTCCACCTTGTATGAGCCGAGATGATGATGATGACGATTATTTGTACAGGTGTTTTTTAAAAGAAAATACATATAAATAAAAATACACATATCACATATAAAATTATTATAGAGAATAAAATGTAGGGAAATTAAAAATCAAATACAAACGTGTTAAAATCAGTAAAATGTAATTTTTCATCAAACGATTAATACACGTGTAAAGATCAGAAATCATTACAAATCTGTTTGAAATAAAACTATTTTTACGTTTCTGTCGCGTTTGTGTTTGGTTTTTAATTTCTCGATATTTCGAATACTCTACAGTGTTCATGGTCTCAGCAAAACTAAGATGTATCATGTCCAACATGGCATCGTTATTACAGTGATTTATATCTACCGGCTACAGTATTAGTTATTATTTTTTTTAGATAAAAATTTATGGTCCTACCACTATTAAAAGTAAGTGGAAAAGAATTGCCACGAATGAGAGAGTCGAAGAGCCAAACGCTTATGGTTAGCCGGCATCTGACAATTACTACTTACTTAACATTATATGAAATATATTCTAGACTCAATGTTATCTATTGAGAATTTATTATTGAAAAACAAAACCGGATAGTATTTCCACTCGATCTAGGACTTTAATATATAAACACATAATCTTCAATTTCCGTGTGGTGACGCAGTAAGAATACAATTCAACGTCCCCTATCTTATACGTGGGTAATTGTAAGAGACAACTAAGGAATATAAAACGCATATAACATCTATGCAAGAGAAGGAATACTCGAAATAAAACCCTATACCAATACGTCTGAACAGTGTGGTATATACTAACCTTTGCTATATCAATAAGTTTCATTATAAGCGACGAGTAAACACGTCGGCTGATTGCGTCCGTTCGTCTTGTACGATAATTATCTACTTCCCTGGAACAAAATCCATCTCGTCATCAGGATAATAATTTTAATTTTTGGACATAGGTCCCAGAAAATTCTTGCTTTCTTTGACTTTCACAGGAAAGTAATTTGTAAGTACATTATGAGTTCTAAAATTGTCATCGTATTAATGTGCAGAAAAATATACTCAGCTATTCTTATAACTTTGAGCCTTTTTGTCTTAGCGATTAGGGCAAACAATCTATCGTGTGAACTACCATTTTTTTTATTTTTTTTTTATTTTTTTTTATTGGTGGGCTATAGGTGCGTCTCGCCCCGCCAAATCGGTCCGGGGTGACGGAGATGGCGGCGCGTGATCCCATAGACCCACCGTAAAATCCTCTCTCTTCGCCGTGCGAGCGGACCACCGGTACCCGACCTTTGTCTTCGGTGGTATCGTGTGAACTACCAAAGATAAGAACTCAATGTTGATGGTCCATCTAAGTTGCGATACCAAGGTAGAGTACAACAAATTATGGATCTACGCTCTGTTTCTTCCAACCCCCTGGACGATTTGGGCGCAGTGTTCCTTTCCAAAAAATAATGTAGGGATCTAACATACACGTTTTATCCAACACCTATATATTTTTGCCTGCTTATACTATTACATTGACTTCGATGGCTCGTTCGGTGGTCTCCTTTTGGTACTTATTCCTCATCAATGTATTTGTAAGTCATGAGATCGCTACACTGCGGGTATGAGGGTCCCTCTACTTTTTTTATGAGTATCGAAAGAAATAACAAAGGAACATAAGCAGATAATATCTTGCTCGAATCTTATCTTAGCCATTAAGTATAGCTAAAATACATAAATAGGCGAGGTATACGGTTTAAAAATAGAAATGATATGGTTTGTAAAGAAATAAAAGGTTATTATAAAGACCAATACCAAAGAGAAAAAGAGAGAGAGAGAAATATTTTATATAACATTAATTTAAATTATGTCTAGACTAAAAAATAAATAAAAGTATTTGAATGCCTGAACTACGAAACTAATCACCGTGGAACCGAATTTTTACTTTACTTATTTGAGTTTGGCAATAGTACGGCCATTTGAAAAGGAAGTTAGAAAGAAACTGAACGTGGTCAACGTTTTTATTTTTAAGCTTAGTAGCATGTCAATGTGTGCTATTTTTAATTCTAGTATAGATTTTGTATATATTTTATTCAGAAGATTTAAATAAACGGCGTTGTGATTTAAGTAGGTAGGTATAACAAGAGATATTATTTTTAATGCTCTTGGTGGCAAACGAGCAAGCAGCATATGTATAGGTACAACTAGACCGCTACCTACTAATAAAAACCCAACCCAAGTTGAACTATTTCTTCAAAATGTGATAATTCTTTGTGCAGTACATAAATTCTGGTTCAAATTCTGTTTTATTTGTACGTTGTATATAGTCACTGATATCATCATCTTAGCTCATATGGATGCCACCTCTGGGATTAAATCTCCTTCAAACTGGGAGGGAAATTGACGTGTGGTATAGGGTTTTCTTTCCGAATTCTCCTTCTCTGGCACGGAGGTTTTATGCATATTATATTATTTAGGCGTTTTAGGACACATAGGTAGGTACAACAACCCCCCGGTATTACCCCCTACCTAGGTTTTAAGTGTCGTATAAGACGACTAAGGGATATAATATATAAAAGATATATACAAGAGAAGGAAAACTCGAAACTCGAAGGAAAACTGGAAAAAAAGTCTACTGAGATGATGAAATACAAAGAAAATATAAAAATATCAAATAGAATAATAAATAGATTATATTTTCCGTGTGGTACAAATACGGAGTAAGAATACAGTTCACCACCCCTGATTTTACCCGTGAGTGATCGTAAGAGACGACTAAAGGATATAAAAAGCATGTAACATTTATGCGAGAGATGGAAAACTCGAAACAAAAACCTATACCAACACGTCTGACCAGCGTGGTGTAGTAGGTTAATAACCCTCCCATTACGAAAGAGGCCCGAGCCCAACAGTGGGATATATATGGGCTGAAATGATGATGACAAAAATATGACTGCACAGATGGAAAATGGATAAAATAACAATTTACCGTGTCAGTGCCATGAGTTCGATTCCCATGCCGGACAATACTTTGTGTGATTCACAAATTTTTGTTCTGAGTTCGAGTGTAATTAGTGTCCGTTAATATATGTTTGTGATGTCCCCCACAATACAAGGATTATTTCCTTAGTGCCGAGTGTAATTTTTAAAAAAATACTAAGAATTCAATAACGACTCACCGTTTAACGATATATTTGATGATAAATGATATGGTTCTATTCAAATATTCTTGGTTCTCCTTCTTCATATCAAACATTAACTCATCATCAAACCTCTCGTCCTGCACAGCCTCCACTATCGCCTTAGCTAATCGACGGTTCTCATGAAAATGTTTCTAGATAAGAATAAAAAAATTAAAAAAATAAAACTCATTTGCGAGTGTAAAATTATCAATACACGTTGGCCTTAAAACCACATCTATTCGCAGTCCTTGTAACCAGTAAACCAGTGTGCGTGGTATATGTGGTAACCAAATTGTGACTCGTATTGTCATAATGCGAGTATTACACATTTGAAATAAAACTACTTTTACGGATTCTATCGCGTTTGTATTTGATTTATAATTTCCCGACGTTTCGAACACTTTACAGTGATCATGGTCACGGGAGGACTGAGGTGTCTTACGTCCAATATGTCATTGTTATTACAGAAAATTTATTTATATCTACCCTATAAGATATTAAATTTTGACCCACATTTTTATATAAAATTAATACAAATTCATTGCCAGTACAAAAAGAGAATGATTCTATATATAAAATTTATGTTGTTTATGATTTGTTATTATTAAGGTATTTAATTTATGATAATTATTATTGTGGCAATTTTACAATTTTTACAAAACTAACAAAATCTATTCAGCTACTACCGGATCGGCACACGGCCACACTGAGAAAGATCCGGCGAGAAAACTCAGGAGGCATGATACTAATTTTGTTATTGAATTTTTGAGTGGCGCCCTACTTTCTCTTACTAAAATTAATTAAATTAAAATTTAACTATATAAGTAACTTTTATAAATAATTTAGTAAGATAAAGTAGGCTGCCATTTAACAATATAAATGGGTGATACAGTATGAATATGATTCACCACCCCCTATCCTACCTGCCGGTAACACAAAGGATTGCTAAGGGATCTAATATACATATAAGCAAGAAAAAGAAATCTTGCAAGCAGGTAGGTCAATTTTTTTCTAATTGTGAAGAAGATTCGAACCCAGTAGCGAGGCAGATGTGAGCTTATATGAATTTCATTTATGAATTTTAAAAATCTTAAATATTGAATGCATTTATAGAATTTTCTTAAATTAAAAGCGGAATTGTTTACGTGTTTTAATTAAAGAACCACGTAACGACTTGAAGCATCCATTATCGGTCCGTGAAAATCCATAGAAGTCAGTTCAGTCGTTTTGTATATTAGCCGGCACAACAGACAGTTACAAAAAATGGATTTTAAATTTATAGTCTGTATACAGGGTGGAAGGGGACCGCTCCCGAAAACAAAGACAGGAACCCTACTAGTCCTACTTGTTATGATAGGCTAGAAAAAAAAGGATTCGGATGAAAAAAAAATTTTTTTTTCACTACGTGAGGTCGTTGGACTCTTGAACATATGATCGTAAGTTTTGAATACATTGCGTCTTTTCTCATCTGAGTAAAGTTACGTATTTTTTATGGCATTATCGTTACATGGCACTGTCCTAATACGACGGAATGTGAAAAAAAACTTAAAATTTGCTGTGAAAAAAAAAATTTTTCTAGTCTATCATTACAAGTAGGACTAGTAGGGTTACCTGTCTTTGTTTTCGGGAGCGGTCCCCTTCCACCCTGTATAATACCATGAACCTTTAATATAAAACTGTAATTTCGATATTATAAACACTCATTTCTTATTTTTTTTTCTAATATATTTATTAGATAAAAAGTAGCTGAAAGTTTTCACAAAAAAAATGGTGCTCTTATCTTAGTTTGTCTCTGCACTTGTGCCTGCCTTCCAATTGCACTATTTGGCAAATTTCTAGGCTATTTGCATTTGAGGTTACAAAACGATTACCTCGCTTGAATTGAAGCCGAGTGCCAGGACCCACAAGGATACAGATAGCGCGAACACAAGCATAATTCAATGTCAGAATTTAACTATTTCATTTTATTTCCATACTTCCGAACCATAGTAACAGAACAAAATATAATAAAACTTTTAAAAAGAAATAACTTTTATCGTCTATAAAATATGCAATTGTTAAATCTTGTTTTATTTTTAATAGTATCAAGTTTTATTGTATTGTACATACATACATATCATCATGCTATATCCCTTGCAGGGTAGGCAGAGAGAATAGAGTGCCAGAGAACTCTATCCTTGCATACTCTACTCGCTTCCTCAACATTCATAATTCTCTTAATACACGCTCGCCAGTTTCGGAGACTCTTGACTCCACCTTCCTTCAGTACGTGACCAATCTGGCCTAGGTAGGTGAGTCTCGGTCTCCCCCGGTACCTACATCCTTCCACTTTCGCATTGTATATTATTTATTGTATTGTATTATGTTCAACGTATACTTAACCATTTTGAGCCGGACTTTTTAAATATGTAATTTGTGTCTCATTATTATGTTTGTAAAGTCCCTCGCAAAACAAGGAATATTCCTTGTATCTTTCCTTGTATTCCCATATTCTATTAAAATAAAAGTAAATAATTCCTTAATCTATACTAATATTATAAAGAGGAAAGGTTTGTATGTATGTTTGTAATGAATTGGCTCAAAAAGTACTGGACCGATTTAAATAATTCTTTCACCATTTGAATGCAACATTATCACTGATTATTATAGGTTATTTTAATTGTAAGAAAAATATAAGGATTCCTACTAAAATTACAATAATGTTACCCAAGGTGTAAAAAAACGCCCATAAAATATCTTTCATCGCATGTGCTGCGAAAACTATTGATAATAGAAGCAAAAATATTCCACAATATTAAAGAACATATCAATATCTACAAAAAATGTCGCAATAGCATGTGTCTAACTATTGTAGTTATGTCACTCTAACTACTTTTAACATTTTAAAATTTAATAGAAATTTCGACCATAATCAGACCAAGTTATTTATACCTTTGCCTTAATCCTTACCTAAATAAATGATTTCACAAGCAAGGCTGTTTAAATACCTGTAAATAACTTTTTATTTTATTAAAATCGGACACTCCATTCGAAAGATATTACGAGTTTAATAAAATTGAAATAAAATTAATTCGCCGCCGTGACGCGCCGGTGCGGCGGGGGCGGAGTGCAGGAGAGGGGCACATCTATGAAATAGGTAGCCGCGCGGCTAGCTCTGAGAAATTTAAGCCCTCCCAATATGTGTAATGGAACAAGACTTTTGGTTATGGAATTGCGAGACAATGTGATTGTAGCTACTATCATCACCGGCCCCGCGGCCGGCCAGCTTGCTCACTTTCCGCTGATCCCAATGATACCGACGGATTGTCCTATATCTTTTAAAAGATTACAGTTTCCTGTAAAGATATCGTTTGCCCTTACAATAAATAAATCCCAGGGACAAACTTTTTCTATGGTTGGCATCGATCTAAGAAAAGAGTGCTTTTCTCATGGCCAACTATATGTTGCACTTTCTCGAGTAGGGTCTCCTGAAAATCAATATGTTTTACTGCCATCTACAAATGCCACTGCTAACATAGTGTATAGTGAAGCATTAAGGTAAAAATGGAAAATTAAAATAAAAATCTAATAAAATTTAAAAGTCTTTCAAATAAAAGATGTACTTGAATAAAGAAATGATACACAAACAAAAAAAAAACTACATTAAAATAAATAAAAAATATAAATCAAAAAGGAAAAATAAATGTAAAAAAAATCTTAACACATAAGTCGGGGTGCTATATTTTTTATTCTATGAAATATATGATAATCAGTACTTATACAGTAATAGTAGGTATATAATGTATCTAATTATTATTAGTATACCTATACTCTAAACCTCAGTGAAATGTTTTTAAAAACGACCAGTTGATGTCATTTATTCTGTTTACTCCTTTTGTTTTCAAACATCAACCCAAGGGAAGCCAGCGATACACTATTGCTAAATACATTATTATTTAGGTATGTCCTGCATTTACTGTACGTTAATGCGAAAATGTTTAGTAAATAAATGTTCACCCGTGCGAAGCCGGGTCGGGCCGCTAGTGTGTTATAAAAAAAAAACATACAAATAGCTAATTAATCGCTGCTTCACGTGATCAGAGGGCTGGCCTATATTTTGCAAAAAATGTTAGCATTATTGCCATTCCACGTGATAATGCTGCCAGCCTTCTGGGCATATTACCGATGGACAGTGACGCGGAGGAATTGTTCATTGCCTAATTACGCCTTTAGCTTTCTGTTCCTTATTCTATTTTTTTTTCTCTATTTTGTCTGTAAATATTTTAATAAATAGATTAGTATATTAAATTTTAAACATTTTATATACAAATTACATTATATTCTTATAAATTTTAAACATTTTATATACAAATTACATTATATTCTTATAAATTTTAAACATTTTATATACAAATTACATTACTTTGTTAGTTTTCTTGCTCTTCGTTCGTTCGTATACTAGTAATACGAGTGAGATAGGTATTTAATTATATAAAAAAACGCTGATACTAATCAGAGTGGCAGTTAATCACACAGTTTCTTTTTTTTTTGCAAATAGTATATTCAAATTATCATATTAAAAATGATGTAAAGTTAAATAAAACCTTTGTAGATATAATAGGGCCGTGTCATCGTTTCATAGAATTTTAACTGAAAAGTTAGAGCATTAAATCGGTACAATGTATAATCATTGTCAGATAGATGACGCACATCTGTCATAAAGATGATAAATTCGCCCTAACAGCGAAAACTACCTGGCTGTCGTTTCGCGATGGTACTCGAAAGGGTAATTCGCTGGACGGATCACTGGTGACAAACGAAAGGATTCGGTGGCTTGTCCACATGGCGTTCAAGGTATGTACATGAATGGATCGGGTGGGGTGTCACAATAAACAAGCAAAGGAACAAAAAAGGACGTTATCTTATCCGCTAGCAAGCTGCAATAGTCAAGACCATCATCATTCTCCTACTCTTATCCTAATTACTTGGGGTCGATACAATATGCACTCTTCTTTCATAGTATATATTGTAAAAGTTATTAGCAATAGTTTTATGACCAGCCACCTGCCAGACATCAACCCTTTTAGGTAATGTAATTGTGGACCAAACGGCATCAGATAGAGTTGGCCCACGTCATTATAAGGCTCTTAGTCGTCTTTTACGACATCCACAAGCAAAGTAAGGGTTGGTAGTATTCGTAGCCGCTATCACACAGCTACTGCAATAGTCGAGACCAAGTCCCATTTTATAGAGATATTCGTAATTAGCAAAGGAGCGTATGTAATTTATTAAAGGGGAATTAACATGACAAAAATATTAGGAAACAGAAAATTCACTCATTGCGCTGCATTTAAATAGTATATATTTTTGGAGTTTACTCCTTAAGAATCGATTTTCATATAAGGCGCCTGGTATGAGAAAATTTGAGGAGTAAAATCTAGTGATCGAATGACCTCGTTACGTTTTTGGTGCGCTATTTATTCTGCGCACCTTTCACTTTCTGACGCGAGATAATACTTCACTGAACAATTTTAATAAATGTAAATAAAAATATATGTATTATTTTTAGTCAAATGAGCTTTTTTGCGCCTGTTTTGATAATCATACTTAAGGAGTAAACTCCAGTCGTGCGTCGGAGCTGACACACACACTTTTTTTTATATTTATTATCTGGGCTTATATACATCCCACTGCTGGGCTCGAGCTTCCTGCGTAGGAAGCTAGAAGCTGCGTAGGAAGCTATAGAAGAGAAATTGTCCTACTATATCACGGTGGTCAGACACGTTGATCTATATCTATATATTTATATGTTGATTTTTCTCTCTCTCACATATATTTTATATGCATATTATAGCCCTTAGTCAGTTTTTATGACACCATGAACAAGATAGGGGATGGTGAATACTATTTTTACTTCGACACTACAAGGAAAAAATTGCGTAGGTTTTTTTTTTACTTTAGACAGCAGACGAAGAAGCTGTTCACTTGGTCATCATCATACGTGGTAGCAATGAGGTCACAGCCTACTGCAAAGATGATTTGGATCTGTAATTCTTTTGCTCATTAAACCTAGCTCAGTAGTAAATTGCTGAGTCGGCCTATATATCTCTGCATGCAAACAAATAAATATACTAATTGTATTATTTAAGGGTGGAAAACAAAAAAACAATGTAAGCTTAAATTAAATGAAAAATTTCCTACACAGTGCAAAGAATATCTAAGTAAAACAATTTAATATTCATAAGTGAAGGAAATTTAAAAATTAACGAGCGTAGCGGCCCCACACAAATCATTCTGAAACTGCACTTACATAACTCAGGCTTAATAAAACTGTATGAGATGTAAAGTAGGTTTTTTTTATACTATTTGCTTGTTATTATGTCCTTTATATATAATCTGAATGCACAGATAGGGTATTTATAAGAGAATGTTTGAAAGTAGCGCCAGTGATGGATAAGTTAAGGAGTGAACGTTTGAGCTGGTATGGACATGTGATGAGACGGGATGAAAGTAATGTTGCGAGGAAGGTTTTAATAGCTCTAGGGGTAAAGGGAGACCAAAGAAAAGATGGATGGACTGCGTGTGATATGAATAATGATGCACAGATAGGGTATTTGTTCATATCGTTTCAAGTTTCACCAATTCGATTTCCATACAGGACAATATTTTGTGTGATCCATAAATTTTGGCTCCGAGTTTAATTTAAGTTTTAGTAGTGGTAGGGCCACAGTGTTAATAGTTGTCTGTCTACTATGGTAGTAACACATTGTCGCAGAATATCGACGTCTGGGCTGTGGCAATGACCTGTTACGCTTTGTTCGGTGCGTGAGAGAGCCGAATGCTCATCTTGGGTGAGTTTTTGTTGCAGGGAAGCGGCACAGCTATACTCCTGGTATTGCAAACGATCATGGGAAGCAGTAACATTTACCATTGGGCTCTCTCTCGTGCCGCGTTTCTAGTGTAACGTTTTATCTGTAAAAAAATTACCATCATGCGCGCAAAGAAGTTTCTATTATAAAAAAAATATGCGTGCGTACAAAGTACACATATTAGAAGTGAAACTTTGGCAAACTATTTTTTAAATCTCGTTTACATATATCAACCAATAACGTGTACTCTCTCTCTCTCTCTTTCTCTCCTGGCGCGTTCCTCGTGTAGTGTTTCATCTGTAAAAATTTCACTCTTGTGCGCGCAAAAAAGGTTCCCTTCAAAAAAAATGGCGCGTAACCGAAAAATGTAACGGCAAATTTTTTTCCAACGCCGATAAAGAATTTTCACTTCAATAAATATGGCGCGTAACGGAAAAATGTGACTTAGAAATAAAGATGGCGCGCAACAGAAAAACGTTACATTTTTTTTCTCCCTTACATCGATAAAGAAGGATCACTTCAAAAATGTTCATTGTATGTTTATAAAATTGTAATATAAACATTAATTCGTCATCGCGAGGTATTTTTATTTAAAAACAAAAACTGTACTTATAATGAAACCTAGAGATAACTCTTTTCTAAGTACTCTTTTTGTACACCAAAAATATTTAAGAAAATTGTACTAGTGGGTTTTAAAATCCCGAACACAATTATTTAGGGCGATTTGGATAGCCAGGAATAAGTCAGTAGAGATAAAATTTGTCCATACATTGCACCAAAAAGGTATCTCTCCGTGCTAAGTATTTTTTTTTAAATCTTAATAATTTTCGAAACTTTATTAAACATAATTTAATATTTTATTTCTTCCAAATATAAATCTCATTAATCAAATATATACAATACTTAATCAAAGAATTATATTGTTTTTAAATTAGATATGAACATTTTAGATATGAACATTTTTTACTAACTGAATTTCATACATACCGAGTGAAACTCATTTCCTTGATACGCAAAATGCAAAGTGAGTTGACAGAAATACGCTACATACGATAATATTGATGAATGCTGACGTATTACGATCTACTTGGACGGTACAAGTACGGTTTTCAATGGTTTACAGTAAGTAAACACTAACCCGCCAGCATCCTTCGGCGAGTGAAAGTTTCTGTTTAAATACAAACATTCTATTTAAACAGAAACATATACATTATACGGAAAAATTTAAAAGTAATCCTTACTAATATTACAAATACGAAAGTAACTCTGTGTGTCTGTCTGTCTGTCGCACTTTCACCCCAAAACTACTCAACTGATCTAAATGATATTTGGTACACAGGATGATAAAGGACATTGGCTAATTTTTAATGCAAAAAAAGGATTGTAAAGGTGGATGAAAAGTTGTAAGGAATTCGTCATTTTTAAAGCAAGAAGTTTGAAACTTATTTTTAGGCTATTGATTAGATATAAATAAATATGACATTAAAATTTCGTAAAAATTTACCCTTTAGGGGTAAAATAAAAATAGGAGATGAAAGTAACTTTTTACGCGGGTGAAGCCGCGGGCAGAAGCTAGTTTTATATATAACAAACAATACGTAACTTCACCGAGTTTTTTATCTTTGATTAACAAATAGAGTTAACTAATAAACTTTTTTTTTGTTTGGGAACATGTAGTGATCAAGTCAAACCTCAGTCAGTCCTTCCGTGCAGCTAAAGAGATGGCCTGCTATCACACAAACAGCCGTGCATGTGGCTCTCTGTCGCTATTTGGGTGGGCCACCAGTATTGACTTCAATTCTTTGACTTCAAATGTTTACGCGAGTATAACACATTTGAAATAAAACTACTTTTATGGATTCTATCGCGTTTGTATTTGATTTTTAATTTCCCGACGTTTCGAACACTTTACAGTGATCATGGTCACGGGAGAACAATTTCGATTCTTTGGTTGCCCGTTAGACAAAATAGACTAGCACTTTATAATTATGCCTGATCAACGGAATTTATCTAATACTATGTAAAATTATAGTTTAATTTACATTAGATACAATATACCTCTTTTAACCCCTTCGAAATGTATTGTAACCCAACCTATTATGATTCTTGTAAGTCAGGTCATACAATGATCTCTATAGGTGATACCCGAGGTTTTATCATCAGGCAGTCCCAGCACATACGTTTAATTGTAATAATTTCTGAAGTTTACGCGAGTATTACACATTCGAAATAATACTATTTTTAGGGAGTCTATCACATTTGTATTCGACTGTTAATTTGCCGGAATTTCAAACACTGCACTACAGCGTTCATGGTCCAGGACAGTCCTCCTGTGACTATGAATACAATGTAAAATGTTTGAAACGTCGGTAAATTAAAAATATAAACACAAAATAATTCTTAAAAATACTTTAAATTGTCTTGGGGCAAGCGATTTCTTTAGAAAAGTAAAAAAAAAAAATACTTCCGTAGGACGTAAAAATACTGAAGAGTTACATGTGCACAAATAAATTTTCTATTTATGTGGTTACATCGCCTTTAGTCCTTAGCGTGTAAAATTGTCATCTAGAGAATATATCTTAATATATTTAGCACTAGTTGTGCCAGTAGATTCGCTTGCGTGAATTGCGTACAAATTTAACATTAGTGTTTTATTTGAGTATTTACATCGCCCCATATGGTATTTATAATAATATCACCATAAGTAATATAGCTATGTGGTAGTGGCTACGAATACTACCAACCATTATTTCAATCGTGAATGTCGTAAAAGACAACTAAGACCTTATATCGACCTGGAGCAACTGATGTCCATTTGATGCCGTTTGGTCAATAAATACATTCACAAGAAGGATTGATGTCAGGCAAACGGCCGGTCATAAAACTACTGCCAATAACTTTTGGAATATGTACTACGTAAGAGGAGTACATATTGCATCCCCAAGTAATTATGATAAGAGCAGGATCATTAATTATGAATGAAATTATGAATGGATATTCCATTATAATCTCTATAATAATAATATAGATATATCATCATCATCATCTCAGCTCATATATGTCCTACTGTTGGGCTCGAGCCTCCTCCATAATGGGAGGGTAATTGACCTACTATAACACGCTGGTCAGACGTGTTGGTATAGGGTTTTGTTTCAAGGTTTCCTTCTCTCGCATAGAGGTTATATGCGTTTTATATCCCTTAGTCGTCTCGTATGATCAACCACGAGTAAGATAGGGGGTGGTGAATTGTACGTATTCTTACTCCGTCACCACACGAAAAAAAAATATAGATACATAATTATTTCTAATGTTTACACGAGTATTACACAATTGAGATAAATACTACTTTTAAGGATTCTATCGCGTTTGTATGTCAAACAAGTTTTATTTCGACAAATTTAGGTACAAATAAATCAAATACTGACATGAGTTGTATTCAAATTACTGAAATTTTTTAGCATTTAATATGCTTAATTATTTATAAATACCCGATTACGAAACGAAAAATGATGTCACAAGCGGGGTTCGAACCCGCACCTATTGGGAATCCGGCCCAAATGAGTTGTATGCTAAAGAGTTGATGTAATTCGATAGTTAAAGCAAGTATTTTACCTAAGACTTGTGTTGTCAGTTAAATCAATGTGTTTTTTTTTTGTTTTTTTTTTGGGGTGGGTTACGGTCGGCGCACTCCTCGCACCACTCTGGCCGGGGCGACAGAGGGGCGTAAGCATGTACACCCGTAACCCACCCGTGACGTCGCCTTCGTCGTTGGGCCGACCACCGGAGCAGAGTGACTTGACGTCAGTGGTCGGCCCGACAGAATACCCCAGTTAAATCAATGTTGGGCTTGGGTCGCATCTACAAAGGGAATTGACGTCCTGTATAGTAGTAGGTCTATTCTTCACGATAGTCAGACAAATTGGAATAGGCTTATGTTGAGTTTTTCTTCTGTTGTATCATCTATGTAAATCATGTCCCTCAGCTGTATTTTACGACACTCACGGGAAAAAAATGGAGCGATAAATTATATTTTTTGCAGAAATAATTTTATTTTTACAGTTTATTTAGAATTTCATAATCGTATTATGGATTCTTTTATTTAGTGAAATCAAAAATAAGGAATAATATTTACCTTCGACTCTACTTTACTAGTAATATAAAATATTCCCTCTTATGAGTATGGAACTCGTGAATAATCTCGAGACAGGCTTGTATTACTCGCATGGGATGCTAAGAATTTTGGGCCAACGGGAATAATTGAAAAGTATCGCTGTATACTCTCAGGCCACACGAGACAAAAGTTTGAAAGACTAACTAAACAAAGACTTTTCATACTAGTGCCCAAAATTTATTATTAATTTTTTATTTAAGTTTTGACTGAATAGACTTCGAGGAAGTGCGATAATTTTGAATTCAACTTCTGCAATTGTGTGAGGTTGAATACGGAAAGAAAGACAGAGAAAATGTAAGAAGTTGAATACGGTAGGAAAGATGCCATTCATTTTCATTTCGTTTTAGCTGATATATATCCCACTATTGGGCATAATGAGAGTGAAATTCACCTGCTCTGCCACGTTGGTCAGACGTGTTGGCATTGGATTTTGTTTCGAGTTTTCCTTCTCTTGCATAGATATTAAATATGTTTTATATCCCTTTATCGTATCTTACGATCATCCACGAGGAGGTGCATTGTATTCTTAATCCACACGGATGGGAAGGATACTCAAAATTAAAAAAAAAATGTATATTCTACGTAAAAGTATAATGATTAATATAATGATTTATTTTGTTATTTTAATGGTGTGTGGTACCAGCTACAAATACTACCAACCCTTACATTGTTCTTGGATGTCGTAAAAGACAACTAAAAGCTTTACATCAACTTGGGCCAACTTCACCTTATGCTGTTTGGTCAACGATTACATTACCAAGGAGGGTTGATGTCAAGTACGCGACTGATCAAAAAATTATTGATAATAACTTTTGCAATATATATGGAATACATATTGCATCGACCCCAAGTAATTGGGATAAGAGCAGGGTTATGATAACAGTGGTTTATTTTAGTAGGATATATATGACTGTTGTTTTCGTACTAACTGATAGATGATTGAAATGTATTTAAAGAGTGCGTAATTGCTGCATAGAAAATACTAATATATCTTACAGGAACAAACTGTAAGTGTTTAACAATAGTGTCTCAAGTGCTTAACAATATTTCAATCAGGCAGTTTTACATCCTTTATAATAGCAGTATTAAACTATTTAGTCTGCAAAGATTAACTGGTATCTAACACATATGAAAATAACTGCTCTATATTTTAGGAAGTTGTATAATAAAGAGACAGTACAGATGGTGTAGTGACTAAGATACATATAGTGCCAAGGATTGTGGGTTCTAATACATTAATACTTACAAGAAAATATTTCGTGTACTCGTCAAAATGGTTGTTTTGATTTTAGATGTAATTCATGTCGAATTATATGCTTGTAATATTCACCACAATACAAGTATTATTATATCTTTAGTGACGAAACTATTGTATAAAAAAATAAGTATATATAGACAATATGAAAAAAAAATCGTCTAATATGCCGACATTTGGTTTACTATAAAATAGTTTTATTCTTATATAGAATTCAAAAAAATTGAAAAAAATTAAAAATTCGAAAGTTGAAGAATGTAGGTACCGGGGGAGACCGAGACTAACCTACCTAGACCAGATCGGTCATGTACTGAAGGAAGGTGGAGTCAAGAGTCTCCGAAACTGGCGAGCGTGTATGAAGAGAATTACCTATGAATATTGAGGAAGCGAGTGAAGTATGCAAAGATAGAGTTCTCTGGCACTCTGTTCTCTCTGCCTACCCTGCAAGGGATATAGCGTGATGATATGTATGTATGTATAGAATTCAAGTAGCTATGGTTTCATGCCAGAATAATATTTTACCGATACTGTATGATTGAAAATCCAGCCTTAATTCTTCTTTTCCTTAACAGCCTGTATACGTTAAACCGTACCCTGTTGGACTCAAGGTTTCTTCACAGAGAAATTGATCTACTATAGCACCCTAGTTAAACAGGTTACTGTAGGATTTTATTTTGAGTTTTCATTCTCTTATATTATGTTTATCCTTCTCTTACATCATCAGTTTGCGATCCCTTGTTCATCCTTCATGATCATCATCAGGAAAAGAAGTGATAATGATCATTTATATTTTCACTCCATTACCATCCCAAACATTCAATTATAATTATGTTTCCCAAAATTATTAACTGAAAAAAATAGAGACCACTCGGAACATAATTCCACATACATTCTAGGATAATGTTTCCTGATGTTTACGCGAGTACTACACATTTGAAATAAAACTAGGTTTCAATTGAAATCAAATACAAACGTGATAGAAGCCAAAAAAATTTATTTATTTCAAATAAATTGTAGTTTTTATTTTAATCATCAAATGAAACTAGATGGTTCTACGATTTTGTTACTTTATTTTCAAAGCCGAGTAAAAGTAATTCGTGATAAAAATATAGTGATGAAATGACTATTCAAAAAGTGGCAGGAGACAAAATAACTATCATCATAACAGTATTTAAGAGAAGGAAAGGAAAAGAAAGGAATCTCGCAATAAAATCCTATGCCAAGCCATTGCTCTCTCATATCCTGGAAGAAGCTAGAGCCCAACAGCATATGAGCTCATGGTCACATACTCATGATGATGATGGTTTAGTTATATTACATTAATCGCGAGTTCGTGGATTCATTGAGAAAATAAGTATTTTCTAACCCTAAAAGCAAAAAAAGAGGAGTTTGACGTATCTGACTCCAGTTCCAAGTTTCCCATAAAAATACTGCTCTTTCCATTCTCTTAATAATATTTCAACCAATTTTACGACTCCCACGTAAAACGTAGAGGGTTGGTGAAATTATCATCATCTCAGCTCATATATGTCCCACTGTTGGGCTCAATCAAGCCTACTCCACGATAACAGGGAAAATTGACCTAATATATCATGCTGGTCAAACGTGTGGGTATAGGGCAGAGGAGAGGAGTCGGAAGAGCCAAAAATTAGAATTTATATAGGTTTAACGTTTTTAAAGAGCCACAATTATTTTTTGTCAACAATAATTTGTGTCTAATCCTTATTAATCAATTCAGAACCAGATTACGAAGCGAAAAATGATGTCACAAGCGGGATTCGAACCCGCGCCTATTGGGATTCCGGTCCAATCGTGCTGCCACACCACAATACAATAGTTCATACCACCGTGAACTATTGTAGGACATGCAAATTTCGCTTCGTATCATATTTACGTCTTTAAGGTGACATGTGCCATCTACCCGACAATGTTTACACATTGTTGTAGGCTTAATACTTCAAACTTTGCAGTTAGAATTATATTAAACGATGACACAATCTTGTTATTCAAATTACTGAAATTTAGCATTTAATATGCTTAATTATTTATAAAACCCGATTACGAAGCGAAAAATGATGTCATAAATATATATATATACTAGCGGACCCGGCACACTTCGTTCCGCCTAACAGTTAATGAATGAGATGAGCAGATTTCGATTAATTTAAATTTATTAAGTTATTGTTAGCTGTGTGGTAGCGGCTACAAATACTACCAACCCTTACTTTGCTCGTGGGTGTCGTAAAAGACGACTAAGAGCCTTATGTTGACCATGTGAAATCGTCAGCAAATCTCACAGATCAACAATTAGTTAATTTTCAACGCATATGAAGGAAAATGTCGTATAACACAAGGTAATTCTTCGTCCTGCTGGCACGCTATTAAAATACTTGATTTTTTGAATTTATATATTATTCATATTTATTCAACATTCTCCGACTCTTATCCCAATTAGGTACTTGGGGTTGATACAATATGTACTCTTCTTTCATAGTACATATTGTAAAAGTTATTGGCAATAGTTTTATGACCGGCCGCCTACCAGACGTTAACCCTCCTTAGGAATGTAATTATTAACCAAAGGGCATCAGATGGAGTTGGCCGAGGTCAGTGTAGAGCTCTAAGTCGTATTTTATAACACCCACGAGCAATTTAAGTATTAATAATATGCCACCATATAACAAAGATAGATACATTATTTAACAATATATCTAGCAAAAACTATACTTTCTACTATATAATATAAAGAAAGCAATGCCATAAATTGTATATGTACAGAGAGTATTGTAAAACACAATAAATCTCACGTTTTATGTGCGAAGTGAACATGTTGCGACATGTCCTCATATATTTGCCATACCCGATATCACAGCGGTATATCTATGCGATCTACTAGTACGAAATTCATTGGTAGGGCATGTAGCCTTGTACGTATATACGTACCTATGTACATATAGATATTTCAAACAATGTATCTATACTTGTACGTGATTGAAGAAGCTTGTTTCTATATTGCAATGTACTACGTATGTATATTATATGTTTTGTATATCATGTAATTATTAACTTGACCTCATCCCATGCCAATTGGGGTCGGTAATATAGGGTATGCGAATAATATTGTAAATGCTTAGCCTCTAGAGTTGCTAGATGATTATTCGCCACGACCGGCAGCGCGGAACTGTCCCATAATTTTTGTTTTATTTTTATTTTTTTTTGTTTTTGGCTAGGGATATTAGCCTCAGATTGCTGGCTCAAAACATTTAAGTAATGGGGCCTAAGGGCATCCTTTGTGAGCTATAAACCTCGGCTTGGGGCATAGTTAAGGACAATGTGGGAGTTCTAGAAGGGAGATTTCGTTTTCGGATGTGACCATGGTTTTTATTTCTTATGGCCTTGTTCGTTATTTTTTACTTTAGTGATCTCGTCGTAGGGCTCGTCGAGAACGAGTCTCATCGACGGAGATCTTCGAGATCATGGACATGCGACAAATTTCTACTAAGTCCTTATACCACACCATCACTTACACTTACATGTTATTCATATTATATTAAATGTGAATACATAATAGATACAAAATTTCTTTACTTTCCATAGAGTCTTGTAAGCGGCTACATCTGCATTCACTACTTTCGTACTCATATTTATTTACACAATCCATGCATTTCGTTTTGGGTCTCGGATGATTCTAAAGTCTATCCATACCTATTCACATTGGTAATCCTACTTAACACATCAACTCCTACTTAACACATGTCTTTCGTCCCTCATCATATGTCAAAGTAATCGCATATATAACTGAAACATCAAATCAGTAAGTAAAGTAAATATATTTTGTTACATGTAAGTCACCATAGTAACGTTTAATAACCGCATAGTTGTATGCAGCAGTTGAATGCAAGTCCCACAAGACCGTTCTGAGTGAGCACGGATGGATATGATGAGTTTATTAAAGTGAAACTTCTAATACGACTTCCCACAAGGTTGCGTTAAATGTTTAACGCAATTGCACTCGAACGCATGCGTGTAGTATACCTGTTACAGGCCAGCGCGAGCGTTAGCAACAAGTAGCGTTCAATATTCCAACGCAAGAGGGAGGGAAAAAAAATACACAAAGGTAGAAAGTAGGAGAGAGACAGAAAGTGAGTCGATAGATCACAAGCACATGCGCGTGGTATTCTTGTTATGCAGCGAAGTAAACAGTGTGAGCGTCGTGAAATTAGCTAAAATACGTACTTGTTGTTGTATTTGAATTTATAATATTCATTATTTTCATAGGTTTAAGGTTTCATTTCTGTCGGCAGTCCTCATGACTGCTTTTTTTTTTATTAATTTACTAACGATCCGCCCTCGCTTCGCTTTAGTATCGAGTCGTTCTGTGTCCGCATTATAAATCTCTCATAACTACTAGGATATTCATTTCGATAAAAGACGATTTTAATGTATTTTAAATGTAGGACGTATCTAATTTATTTATGTTGGATAAAGATACTGTATTCTTAAAAATAGCTTAATAAAAAACTTATTATTTTTTAGTAATGTGTAAAGAGAAACATGGTTACAGTAGGACATACTTAGAAGATAGATATATATCATCCACAACTTTTTTGTAGATCTTTTTAAGATATAAAATTTCGTAGTATATAATTTTGATATATCTCGTAAGGTGTAAAGCTAGTGTTTGCTATACAAGTGTATGATACGATCTCATATTACAGATCTTTGAATTTCTCTACTTTTTTCTGCTATAATATGCATGTCATCATTCTCCTACTCTTATCCCAATTACTTGGGGTCGATACAATATGTACTCTTCTTTCATAGTACATATTGTAAAAGTTATTGGCAATAGTTTTATGATCGGCCGCCTGCCAGACGTCAACCCTCTTTGGGTATGTAATTATTGACCAAACGGTATCAGATGGAGTTGGTCCAGGTCGTTATAAATCTCTTAGTCGTCTTTCACGACATCCACAAACAAAGTAAGGGATGGTATTAGTATAGTATTCGTAGCAGCTACTATAACATTCATGTATTGTACTTAAAAATCTTTCTCTTATGTCACTCTGTCTATTGACGGAAACTTTGTTAAAATCTGTTGCGTAGTTTAAAAGATCTAACTGTATACAACGGCGTGGACTTCATTTTACATTCCTAGTACACATTTTATTCACAAATATGTATATTTTCTTTCAAACTGAAAATAGTTTATCAGCAGTGTTTAAATTATAGTTTTTAATGTTTTTTTTTATGCAAGAGTATGTTGTTTGTTATAGCTAGTTTTAGTCAAAAGTGGTAGGACCACGCTGTTGATAGACAGTTCCCTGTCTACAGCCGCGGGCCAGTCCGTTCGGGGTAGTACCACACTCTCGTAGAAAATTGACGTCCGAGTAATGGCACATGGCAATGTGCTATAGCGCTTCGTTCGGTGAGCGAAGGAGCCGGGAGATCAACTGGGTGGGTTTGGGGTTTTTATTGGTAAGCAGCGGCCTTGGTTTTGCAAAGGTCCATGGGCGACAATGACACTTACCATCAGGTGTGCTGCACGCTCGTTTGCCACTGTAAGCAATAAAAAAAAAGCTAATATTTTAAAAATAATTTGATAAGTGTACAAAAAGCCCTTTAGTTGTTCGTTGGTTATAGTTTATATCAAAGTCTCAATAAATTCAAAATGGCGTCTTCTAGAGGGTGTGATATCCTGAATTAATAAAATCTAAACTGTACGATGTAAGGAAACAAATAAAAATGTGTAATTAAAGTAAGCTCTTAGAGATTGATTATTTATTGGCATCGTAACCAAAAACAACGATAACGATATTTTAACATAATAGTTTCTTATGTTTACGGGAATATTACCCATTTAAATAAAACTATTGTTAATTAAAAATGAAATACAAACGCGATAGAATCCGTAAAAATAGTTTTACTTCAGATATTTTAAGCTTTTGGAAATTACCATGATTGAGGGAATTAAAATTCATTGCTGGTCATAAGCTATAGGGCGGGGATCTACCATATGGCTTTTAAGGCTTCAGCCTAGGGCCCCGTGGATTCAAAGGCCCCCTCTAAGTCAAGTCAAAGTCAAAAATACGCAATAATAATTTAAAGAATTTGTGAAATGAAAATGCATAAAAGTTGGTTTATAATTTGTCAATTTATTTACGATAGGATTTAACCAACACTAAGGTTACTATAATATAAATCAAATATTTTGTTCTTTTTTTTTTTCCTGTAATTTGAGTAATTAGAAGCCCCTTTATTTTTGTTTTGTTTTGCTGTGGACTATGGACGTGGTCGCGCCTCGTCAAATCGGTCCGGGGCAACGGTAGAGGCGGGGCGTAACCCCATAGACCCACCCTGCAAATACCTCTCTTCGCCGTGCGAGCGGGCCACCGGCACCCGATCTTTGCCATCAGTGGCCCGCCCGGTGGTTTACCCTTGCAGGTTCCTCTCGTTTCGACACCCCGACAGCTTTCGCCTTCGGGGCGTCGTCCTCACTATTCTATATTACTACTCCACCGACTATTCCCCGGTCCGATCACCCGAAGCCTCGGTTAGGGTGGCATCAGGCGCAGATATTCGCTCCTGCGCCGCCCGAGGCGCCGGCGGTGGATCGAGTCTGCATGGAGGGAATCCTCCCGGACTCTCTCCGCCGCCTCCTTCTGCGAGATGACAGCCTCTCAGAAGGCGGTGACCGCGTCCCAGTTCCTGACACTGTGGACCATCGCTTTCATGACAGCCGGCAGTGGGGCTTATGGAATAGAAGGGCCTCCATCTTATTTAGGGCCACCCTGAGCCCCAGCACCTCGATTCGCCTGACCATCTCTTCGGTGCCGAGAGCGGCCAGGCTCGCCGCCTCTTTGAGTGTCCTGCCCCGGGCTGTGACGAGCGTATCATCAGCCTAGCATATCACGCTCAGCCCGGGGGGGAGACTCCCTCTCAACGCCCTGTCGTAACCGATGTCCCACAGAGTCAGCCCTAACACCGACCCCTGCGGAACACCGCACGACATGGGCGTCTGCACAATGTCCCCTGCGGGACTCGCGCAGAGGACACTGCGCCCCTCCAAATAGTCTGCCACCAGCCGCCTCAGGTACAAGGGCACTCCATAGAAATTAAAAATTAGGAGCCCCTAAGTAGTATTACCCTAGGGCCCCCTAAACTCACGATCCGGCCCTGCTATAGGGCAGATAATCCAACAATAATCTTGTTTGTTTGGTGGGCTGACCATAACTAATATTATGACTGCTTCAAGTGAGCACTGCGACTAATTTCCTTGGTGATTCAGCCACTTTCATGACTTCCAAAGTAAATAAGGAATGGTGAAATTGCTTCCTCAAAATATGATCACTTAAAATTACAGGAATTAGATTAAGTTTTTCACGTTAAATAAACTACATACAGCCATCTACAAACTTCAATCTTAAGACGCAGTGATAAGCCGCAAGTAACAAGCTCTCGGCACCAAAAAAAAAAACATTTCTGTCACACTCGCCGAGCTCGTAAAAATGAAAGATAAAATTTTACGTACAATGTCAAACACATGAGAGAATTCTAGACAAAACTTTAATATCGTACGAGGTGATAACTGAAACGTGAAAATTCAGCGATTCCCGGTATGCTATGAATTTATCCCGCGGTGGCAATCACACGGGAATTGTATTTTATTCAATTTCCGTACACTTTTCCGCAGCACTAGTTTTTCGCCAGAGGACACACGAGCGGGAAACGAGTGAGCGAGTGAAGGAACGAACTAATGAAAGATCGGTATCTATTAATTTGTTCACTGCTTTAATGGACATTACGTTCACGTTCAATTTTATCTTTAGAACTCAGATTCCTTTTTGCAACGCTAATAGAAATAAATTTGGGATATCGATTACTTTTTTATATAGAATATTATATATAAAAGTAATACCCGAGTATCGGTCGTAATCGGGTTTTTAAAAATAATCAAGCATAATATGCTTGATTATTGTAATCAAGCATAATGCTAAATTTCAGTAATTTGAATAACAGGGTAGTCAACGTTTAATACAATTCTAACTGCAAAGCTTGAGTATTAAGTCTGTACAATCTGTAAGCAATGTCGGGTAGATGGCACACGTCTCTTTAAAGTCGAAAATATAATACGATGCGAGAATTGAATGTCCTACAATAGTTCACGGTGTTGTAAGTGGTAACACGATTGGACACGATAGGTGTGGGTTCGAATTCCACTTGTGGCAATCAATTTTTTACTCGTAATTTGGTTTTTATAAATAATCAAGCGGTGGCGCGTAACCCCATGAACCCACCCTGTTAACACCTCTCTTCACCGTGCGAGCGGGCCACCGGTACCCGATCTTTGTCTTCGGTGGTGGTGGGTCTGACGTCTGGCAGCCGGCCGGCCGTAAAACTATTGCCAATAACTTTTTCAATTTGTACTATGAAATAAGAGTACATATTGTATCGACCCCAAGTAATTAGGATAATAGTAGGAGAATAATGATGTGTGATAATAAATAAAATATTAAAAAAAATATAACGAAAAAATTAAAATTTTGATTATTTCTTCAAATGAAAAATAATCAAAATTTCGTTAAGTGTATTATATTATGGATTAAATAAGCTCAGCGGTAGTACATATATGTATGATACTACCACTTTATCTAGTATTATGTTATTATAAATGAGTAAACTATTTTGCATTTAAAACTAGCAAATAAAATATAATAATGGTGACAATTATTTCGTGTAATTAGCATTGATTCATATTAGATTACAATGTGTGTAGCGGCTACGAATACTACAAACCCTTACTTTGTTCGTGGATGTCGTAAAAGACGACTAAGAGGTTTATATCGAGCTGGAGCACTTCCATTAGATACCATTCCGTCAATAATTCTTAAGGAGGGCTGACGTCACACAATCGGGCGGTTTTACAATTGTAAAAACTTTTGCAATATGTTGGAAGAGGAATATATATTGAAGTATACGAAGATCTGTGAGCTAGTGTTAGCGCGCATGTATTGTATCGGTGTGTAGGGTGTGTGTATATGTGCACTGTATGACGCGAAGTTAGTTATAAATACCCGATTACGAAACGAAAAATTATGTCACAAGCGAGGTTCGAACCCGCACCTATTGGGAATCCGGCCCAACCGTGCTGCCACTTACACATTAACACACACACATATTAAATGCTAAAAAATTCAGTAATTTGAATAACAAGGTTGTGTCATCGTTTAATACAATTCTAACTGTAAAGTTTGAAGTATTAAGTCTATACTATGTGTAAACATTGTCCGATAGATGGCATACGTCACCTTGAAGACGTAAGATATAATATGAATCGAAATCTGCATGTCCTAAAATAGTTCACGATGGTGTAAGTGGCAGCACGGTTGGGCCGGATTCCCAATAGGTGCGGGTTCGAACCCCGCTTGTGACATAATATTTCGTTTCGTATTCGGGTATTTATAAATAATTAAGCATTTTAAATGCTAAAAATTTCAGTAATGCGAAGTTAGTTATTGTCGCCTGCCGCGTTGAAATTTACTTGTATACATTTATAGATATAAACAGTGGATAAAGTGAACAGAACTTGTGTATTTATCTTTTCCCTTACAGTATATATATATATATATATATATACATATACATACATATTATCACGCCATATCCCTTGCAGGGTAGGCAGAGAGAACAGACCGCCAGAGTACTCTATCCTTGCATACTTCACTCGCTTCCTCAACATTCATAATTCTCTTCAGACACGCTCGCCGGTTTCGGAGACTCTTGACTCCACCTACCATCAGTAAGTGACCAATCTGGTCTAGGTAGGTGAGTCTCGGTTTCGCCCGGTACCTACATCCTTCCACTTTCGCATTGTATATCTTCTTAACCAGACGTTCGTTCGGCATTCTTTCCACATGTCCGAACCATCGGAGCATTCCCTTTCGCATCTTTACACCAATACCCTAAGTAATTGGGTAAGAGCAGGATAATGATGATGGTTATACATGCTAAAATTTCATGATATTGCAGTTCCATTTGTTCAATAATTCTTCGTCGTACAGGGCTGGATGTGGACTCGCTAGGTGTTATATTGGTTACACCTGATTTTATTTAGCTTGCCGTATGCAGAATATTTTCACGTGGCAAAATCCTTAAAGGCTTTGAAGCTTTGAGCTTAGATTTGCGGCTGATATTTACGAACTATGTTTTGTGCTAAAAGTCATCATAAATTACACTTACACTGGTTTTACATCATCCATATCGTGACGGTCTCTTCTTTTTCCTTGAAAGATCGTATAAGACGACTGAAGGATGAAAGCAGATAGCATTACTTTTAGAGAAGAAAACCTCGAGATATAACGCTACTACGTTTTACCAGAATAGTATATTAACAGGTCCATCTAACTCTCATAGGGGTAAATTAAATTAACTCAAGGTTCATTGTTAGAATTGACGATGTATAAGTGTTCCCGCGTGAATTATACATCCAAAATGATTTTGAATTTGTACTGCGGCAATCAGAAAAGTATTTGTGAATCAATTGCATCATACCTTAACTTTAGTATTCGATACTTTAAACAAGTTAATGGCACTCGAGCCATGAATCGTCTATCGCTAATAAATGTCCCGTTAACATTTTAAAAGCAATATATTTGTTTTATGTCTGGCTAAAAATGTATAAACGATACTTTGTTGCCGAAACATAAGCGCTTTTAAATTAATGATACTATCCAATCTGTAGTAGACAAGATATATATAAAATTTCCTTTTATTATTTAGTTCGTATCTGTTTTATTTTTTGTTAGTAGGATGGCAAGTAATTAACTTGCTTCTATTAATTGAAGCTTCTTTAAGTTATTCGTGAATACAACTATTGTTAGTAGGATGGCAAGTAATTAACTTGCTTCTATTAATTGAAGCTTCTTTAAGTTATTCGTGAATACAACTATTGTTAGTAGGATGGCAAGTAATTAACTTGCTTCTATTAATTGAAGCTTCTTTAAGTTATTCGTGAATACAACTATTGTTAGTAGGATGGCAAGTAATTAACTTGCTTCTATTAATTGAAGCTTCTTTAAGTTATTCGTGAATACAACTATTGTTAGTAGGATGGCAAGTAATTAACTTGCTTCTATTAATTGAAGCTTCTTTAAGTTATTCGTGAATACAACTATTGTTAGTAGGATGGCAAGTAATTAACTTGCTTCTATTAATTGAAGCTTCTTTAAGTTATTCGTGAATACAACTATTGTTAGTAGGATGGCAAGTAATTAACTTGCTTCTATTAATTGAAGCTTCTTTAAGTTATTCGTGAATACAACTATTGTTAGTAGGATGGCAAGTAATTAACTTGCTTCTATTAATTGAAGCTTCTTTAAGTTATTCGTGAATACAACTATTGTTAGTAGGATGGCAAGTAATTAACTTGCTTCTATTAATTGAAGCTTCTTTAAGTTATTCGTGAATACAACTATTGTTAGTAGGATGGCAAGTAATTAACTTGCTTCTATTAATTGAAGCTTCTTTAAGTTATTCGTGAATACAACTATTGTTAGTAGGATGGCAAGTAATTAACTTGCTTCTATTAATTGAAGCTTCTTTAAGTTATTCGTGAATACAACTATTGTTAGTAGGATGGCAAGTAATTAACTTGCTTCTATTAATTGAAGCTTCTTTAAGTTATTCGTGAATACAACTATTGTTAGTAGGATGGCAAGTAATTAACTTGCTTCTATTAATTGAAGCTTCTTTAAGTTATTCGTGAATACAACTATTGTTAGTAGGATGGCAAGTAATTAACTTGCTTCTATTAATTGAAGCTTCTTTAAGTTATTCGTGAATACAACTATTTTTAGTAGGATGGCAAGTAATTAACTTGCTTCTATTAATTGAAGCTTCTTTAAGTTATTCGTGAATACAACTATTGTTAGTAGGATGGCAAGTAATTAACTTGCTTCTATTAATTGAAGCTTCTTTAAGTTATTCGTGAATACAACTATTGTTAGTAGGATGGCAAGTAATTAACTTGCTTCTATTAATTGAAGCTTCTTTAAGTTATTCGTGAATACAACTATTGTTAGTAGGATGGCAAGTAATTAACTTGCTTCTATTAATTGAAGCTTCTTTAAGTTATTCGTGAATACAACTATTGTTAGTAGGATGGCAAGTAATTAACTTGCTTCTATTAATTGAAGCTTCTTTAAGTTATTCGTGAATACAACTATTGTTAGTAGGATGGCAAGTAATTAACTTGCTTCTATTAATTGAAGCTTCTTTAAGTTATTCGTGAATACAACTATTGTTAGTAGGATGGCAAGTAATTAACTTGCTTCTATTAATTGAAGCTTCTTTAAGTTATTCGTGAATACAACTATTGTTAGTAGGATGGCAAGTAATTAACTTGCTTCTATTAATTGAAGCTTCTTTAAGTTATTCGTGAATACAACTATTGTTAGTAGGATGGCAAGTAATTAACTTGCTTCTATTAATTGAAGCTTCTTTAAGTTATTCGTGAATACAACTATTGTTAGTAGGATGGCAAGTAATTAACTTGCTTCTATTAATTGAAGCTTCTTTAAGTTATTCGTGAATACAACTATTGTTAGTAGGATGGCAAGTAATTAACTTGCTTCTATTAATTGAAGCTTCTTTAAGTTATTCGTGAATACAACTATTGTTAGTAGGATGGCAAGTAATTAACTTGCTTCTATTAATTGAAGCTTCTTTAAGTTATTCGTGAATACAACTATTGTTAGTAGGATGGCAAGTAATTAACTTGCTTCTATTAATTGAAGCTTCTTTAAGTTATTCGTGAATACAACTATTGTTAGTAGGATGGCAAGTAATTAACTTGCTTCTATTAATTGAAGCTTCTTTAAGTTATTCGTGAATACAACTATTGTTAGTAGGATGGCAAGTAATTAACTTGCTTCTATTAATTGAAGCTTCTTTAAGTTATTCGTGAATACAACTATTTTTAGTAGGATGGCAAGTAATTAACTTGCTTCTATTAATTGAAGCTTCTTTAAGTTATTCGTGAATACAACTATTGTTAGTAGGATGGCAAGTAATTAACTTGCTTCTATTAATTGAAGCTTCTTTAAGTTATTCGTGAATACAACTATTGTTAGTAGGATGGCAAGTAATTAACTTGCTTCTATTAATTGAAGCTTCTTTAAGTTATTCGTGAATACAACTATTGTTAGTAGGATGGCAAGTAATTAACTTGCTTCTATTAATTGAAGCTTCTTTAAGTTATTCGTGAATACAACTATTGTTAGTAGGATGGCAAGTAATTAACTTGCTTCTATTAATTGAAGCTTCTTTAAGTTATTCGTGAATACAACTATTGTTAGTAGGATGGCAAGTAATTAACTTGCTTCTATTAATTGAAGCTTCTTTAAGTTATTCGTGAATACAACTATTGTTAGTAGGATGGCAAGTAATTAACTTGCTTCTATTAATTGAAGCTTCTTTAAGTTATTCGTGAATACAACTATTGTTAGTAGGATGGCAAGTAATTAACTTGCTTCTATTAATTGAAGCTTCTTTAAGTTATTCGTGAATACAACTATTGTTAGTAGGATGGCAAGTAATTAACTTGCTTCTATTAATTGAAGCTTCTTTAAGTTATTCGTGAATACAACTATTTTTACAGATTCTATTGTTTATAATTTTGATTTTTGTTAAGAATTTGAATCTAGAATATAACATTCGAATTATAACTATTTGCAAACGCCTTCATTGTAAACTTTCATTTTATTTCAGCCCATTTACGTTTCATTATTAAGTTGGGGGGGCTCCATCTCAGTGGCAAAGATATTGACCTACTATACAGCAGTAATCAGACGTGTTGGTATCGGGTTTTGTGGCGAGTTTTCTTTCTCTTGTTTGCAACAACAACGTGCAAGAGAGGGATTTGTATCCCTTAGTCGTCTTTTACGATCATCCACGGGCAAGATAGGGAGATGGTAATTGTATTCTTACTCCGTCATCACATGAAGAGAATTGTGAATTTTATTCTATTTTGGTTTTGCTATTTTAATGTTTTGAATAGTTTTCAGCATTCACTGTCCTAACAGGACGGACGTACTTGCCTTCTAACAAGCCTCTGTTATTTTATTGATTCGTCCATCAATCTGGACTTTAGGCTTGTTGAAGAAGGAAAGATGTCATAATTACCACGACCGGTAGGTAAATTGGAATGGCAATTAGTGTTATAAGACTCCTACAACAGTTCTGCTATCCTGGTGATATCTCCTCATACCTCAGCCAATTTTTACAAGTCCCATGACAGATTAAGGGATGACCATTGTTTTCTTAATCCGTAACCATTTCTTTCGTCACAAGTTCTTACAGAGCTTTTCTCCATCTATGATAAATACTGTATATATAAAAAATTTCCGTGTGGTGACGGAGTAAAAATACAATTCATCACCCCCTATCTTGCCCTTGGGTGATCGTAAGAGACAACTAAGGGATACAATATTTATATAAAATCTATGTAAGAGAAGGCAAACTTGAAATAAAGCCTTATACCAATATGTCTGACCAGCGTGGTATAGTAGGTCAATTTCCCTGCCATTATGAAGGAGGCTCGATCCCTGCAGTGGGACATACATGAGTTGAGATGATGGCTGTATACTTATTTTTGTTAATTTTGATTCACGTTTTTTTTTTATACAAAGCTAGCAGACCCGGCCACGTGTTGCTGTGGCTTAGGTAGCCTCAGTAACACATGGTGGTTATGCTAATAAATTGTAGCTTATATGAAACGTTTTTACGTTTAACATAGCGCCATCTATTAAATACTTACTCAATCCAGTCAACATATACCGCCATCTGAATCATTTGGAGATAACAGATAATTGTGACTGTCAAATAATAGACAAATAATTTCCAATAAAATAATTTTGCGACTATAAATTGAGATGGAAGCTATCCTATCCTTTAAGTTGAAACAAACTACACATGCTATGCAAATTTGATCAAAATCGATTAAATACTTTAGGAGTCGATCACAGACAAACAACGTGACGCGTAATTTATATATATATATATTTTTTTAATTTTTTTTTGTGTGTTTTTAGCTGTTAGCTGCAGATGGCTTTGACAGCTTTACGCGGACTATTATAATTTATATATATTAAGATTATTGTTAGCAGAAAAGGTTTGTTCTTATTTTCTTATTAGATTTTAACCTTGATTCTTGCGTGGCAGTAATGAATGCAGAAAACTATGCGAAAGGTCGATATAGTACAAACAATATCAAAACGTGATAGAATTTTGTAAAAATATATTCTACTTCATGCGTATAATACTTGCGTAAATATAAGAATTCTCAAGGTTTATGATAAACGTGCTGTCAATGCGAAACTTACTTACCTCAAGCAATGTATGTTGATCTGTCAGCAATCTACTGTGAGTCTTCAATGAGAATATATGTTACTACTTTGAAATCAGCTCAGTTATACAAACAACTTATTATTTAAAACGCTTAAAATTATCTAAGTAAATCTTCAGCTACAATATTGCTCTAACATCGAAGTAGGTGTGTTCATTATCGGATAGTTCCTTCTTTTCAATCTATATAAGCCTTGCTCTTAGGCGTCGGCCTCCTCCACAATGGAAGGGAATTCGGTCTACTATATCCCGCTGCTATTCGTTATCCATGTGGTGACGGAGTAAGAATACAATTCACCACCCCCCTATCTTACCCGTGGGTGATCGTAAGAGACGACTAAGGGATATAAAATACATATAACATCTATGCAAGAGAAGGAAAACTCAAAATATAAACCTATAGCGACACGTCTGACCAGCGCGGTATAGTAGGTCAATTTCTCTTCCATTATGGAGGAGGCTCGAGCTCATGGGATATATATGAGATGATGATACCCCGCTAGTCAGACGGGTTGTCATAGAGTTTTATTTCGAGTTTTCTTTCTTTTTCCGTCAATTTTATTTGCATATCAAATCTTTGTCATATACTTTCAGTCATTTTTAGGGTGCCGTACCTCAAAAGGAAAAAACAGAACTCTTATAGGATCACTTTGTTGTCCGTCCGTCCGTTGGTCTGTCCGTCTGTCTGTCTGTCAAGATCCTTTTTCTCAGGAACGCGTGGAGGTATCAAGCTGAAATTTAAAACAAATACTCAAGTCTACTGCCCCTTACATACATACATACATATCATCACGCCATATCCCTTGCAGGGTAGGCAGAGAGAACAGAGTGCCAGAGAACTCTATCTCTGCATACTTCACTCGCTTCCTCAACATTCATAATTCTCTTCATACACGCTCGCCGGTTTCGGAGACTCTTGACTCCACCTTCCTTCAGTACATGACCGATCTGGTCTAGGTAGGTTAGTCTCGGTCTCCCTCGGTACCTACATCCTTCCACTTTCGCATTGTATATCTTCTTAACCAGGCGTTCGTTCGGCATTCTTTCCACATGTCCGAACCATCGGAGCATTCCCTTTCGCATCTTTACACCAATACTCTCTTTCATACCTACTCGCTCTCTTACGTCGTCGTTACGAATGCGACTGCCCCTTAAATGTGTGAAAAAATTTAAAGTTCTAAGCCAATGCAATCAAAAGATACAGGCGTTCATGCCGCAAATTTTCGCAAATTTTCGCAAATTTTCGAAACTCGCAAGGGAATCAAAACCTACAGGGTACTTCCCGTAAACTCAGAATCTTGAAATTTGGTACGAAACAACATCTTATAGAACAGATAAAGGAAAAACTGCGAAAACTGTATATTTCCAATTACATCATGAATTAAAAATATTTTTAGTAATTTTAAACTTACTACCCCTTTCCTCATGAACGCGTAGATGTATTAAATTGAATTTGAATTCATATCAAATACTCAGATCTATAAGACCTTTAAGCTGTAACAAAATCAAACTTCTATGTCAACGCAATCAAAAGAAACAGCAATTTAAGCCGCATATTTTCAAACAGGCAATTAATCGCAAGGGAATCAAAACCTAAAGGGTACTTCCAGTCGACCTAGAATCTTGAAATTTCGCATGGAGCAACGATTTATAGCATATATAAAGAAAAAATGCCGAAAACCTTAAATTTTTAGTTACATCACATATTTTTTTTTAGTTTTACGGAACCTTTCGTGCGCGAGTACAACTCGCACTTGGCCGATTTTTTTTATTTCTTTTCTGTATTACCATCTTTTATTTCCTCATAATAAATGACCATAACACGCAAATAAATACAAAAACATCTCTTCAATCACTGTTCTCCTGTAACGATTAAACGGAAATCATGGCGTTTAAGTGTTTTTAGTTCGTAGTGTTTTAGCCTTTTAAAATAAGTTCTAGTAGATAACGTATTTTACGACAATTTGATGACAGACATTAAAATTGATATCCTCGATGCTGTGTTAGTTGTATGATAGATAAATGTGTTGCAGAGCAGTAACTGTGGCATTATAAAGTATATTGTGACATTTTTTCTAAAATGGACATTAGTGGATTCTCGATTCGGCTATACAATCTTTATATATATAATTCCTTTAAACGGTTAGACCAATTTTGATGATATTTTTATGTGAGTTTAGTTGTATTCAAAAATAATTTAGACTAACAATGACCAAGTACGAGACGCTACGATCGATTTATAGTACATTACTGCAGCGGGTAGCAAAAGATGCATTGATGGACGAACATGTAAATGTGGGCTGAGGCGAAGCCAGGGGCACATACGTAAGTCCATCAATCAGTCCTCCAGTCAGTCACATCAATCACCAAAAGGTACTTAGAATCCTGAAATTTGGTACGAAGCAATGTTCTATAGCACAGATAAAGGAAAAATTGTGAAAACCGTAAATTTTTAGTTATGTCATATATAAAAAATATTTTAATAATTTAAAACTCACTACCCCTTTCCTCCTGAACGTGTAGAGGCATTAAATTGAAATTTATATCAAACACTCAGGTCTATAATACCTTTAAGTTCTAACAAAATCAGACTTCTATGTCAACGCAATCAAAAGAAACAGCAATTTAAGCCGCATATTTTCAAACTTGCAACTACTTGCAAGGCAATCAAAATCTAAAGGGTACTTCCAGTCGACCTAGAATCTTGAAATTTGGCATGAAGCAATGTTTTTTTTTATTGCTGATGGTGGCAGACGAGCATACAGCACTCCTGAAGGTAAGTGTCACTGTCGCCCATGGACCTTTGTAATACTAAGGGTATACCTAGGCCGCTGCCTATCAATACAAACCCCAAACCCACCCAGTTGGGCTTCCGGCTCTCTCGCTCACCGAACGACGCACAATAACATAATGGCATTACTCAGATGTCGATCTTCTGCGAAAGTGTGGTATTACCCCGGACGGATCGGCCCGCGGCTGTAGACAGAGACCTGTCAACAGCGTGGTCCTACCATTATTTAATATAGCACATATAAAGGAAAAATTCAGAAAACCTTAAATTTTTAGTTACATCACATATTTTTTTTTAGTTTTACGGAACCCTTCGTGCGCGAGTATAACTCGCATTTGGCCGATTTTATTTTGCATAAAATAATAAAATAATATTTTATCTATTGTGCAAAATAAAAAGAAATATATATTTTTAGATAGAGGGAGATAATCGTTGTGTTGCACACAAATCCATATTTTACAAACATTTATTTTACGTAGTCAAATTACACTGAGTCTGGACTCGGAACAACAGATTACAGATCGCACATACTATTATACTACATGGGAATTGAGCCCACGACCCTGCCATAGTAGGTATCTATCACTATGCCATCTGTGTAGTCATTTGAAATAAAATTATATAACAAACTATATTGACCTACCCGCCACCCTGGTCAGACGTTAGTATAGGGTTTTGTTACAAGTTTTTCATCTCTTGCGTATATATACGTTTTATATCCCTTAGCCGTTTCTTACGATCACCCATGGGTAAAATAGGGGGCGGTGAATTATATTCTTACTCCGTCACCACACGGAAAGTGTAAAAAACTTTGGTATTATTAATTCTTTATTATTTATTTCATCGACTTAACATTTTAAAATATTCACAACACTATACGATGTTGTTGACGATAAATGAGAAGTGTATATAAAATATGTTCACAGACGTCCCGTAGCTTTAGATTACCGAACAGAAGTCAACAGATTGACGAGGTAATCTCACCGGATACACCGACTATAAGCTAAGAGATATCCATCCGGGAAAACGTGTTTAAAACTAAACGGATACTCTATAAATAGTTTCACGATGTAATCTGAACTGGAGACATCTGATGTGGTTCTTAATGATATTTTGACGTATAGATATATTTCAATGTTGAATAATCTATAAATATTTTGATGAAGAATGTGTTTAAAATAATATAACTCCATACATGATAACTAAATAAAGCTGAACAATTATGTTTGTTGTTTTTAATGTTTTTCAATATTGAAGTGAAACTTTTAATGCGACTTCTAACAAGGTTACGTTAAACGTTTAACGTAATGGCACTCGAACGCATGCGCGTAGTATACCTGTTACAGGCCAGCGCGAGCATTAGCAACGAGTAGCGTACAATATTTCAACGCAAAAGGGAGAGAGAAACATACACTACGATTAAAGAAAGATTACTTAAACCATCATGTTGTTTTGTGTCCTTTCCGTGAAAGAGCAATATCTTTTTTTCTTTCTTTCTTTCAAAGAAAGATATGCAAAGGTAGAAAGTAGAAGAGAGAAAGAGAGTAGTCGGTAGATCCCAAGCACATGCGCGTGGTGTTCTTGCTATTCAGCGAAGTAAACAGTGTGAGCGTCGTGAAATCAGCTGAAATACGTACTTTGTTGTTGTTCTATTTTAATTTATAATATTCATTATTTTCATAGGTTTGAGTTTTTACTTCTGTCGGCAGTCCTCATTACTGCTTTTTTATTTTTAATATTTTTTAACTTGTACTCACATGCTATGTTAGTGAGATGATAGAAACACATTTTCAATATGGCTTCAAAAACCTCGTATGGCAATAATTTTTGTTAGAACCAAAAAAAAAACTATTAATAGCATGGAACATCATGGGTTGAACACCACACAATAATGACGCTATCCTTACTTACTCCGAAAGAACGAAATAAAATACTACTTAAAAACGCTTAAAAAAAATTCACGATAAAATATTTTTTTATTTCGGGCATATATTTTAAAACTTTCCCGTAAAAGTGTATCCCTCATCCGTTTTCATTTAAATAAACTGTCACGTACAGAACAAAACAACATTATGAATTCGTTTCTTTTCTTTCAAAGACGTATGATAATTATTGGTTAAACTTAATACATTTTAATATGCTTAACTAGTGTTATATTTTGAAGAAATTGATTAATACATTCTGTTATAATTAAAAAGAAACTAATGTATCTTTAAATATTTTTTTTTAAGTACAAGCGGTTGCACCAAGGACATAATCCTTGTATTGCTGGGGACTGCAAATATACAATTAACGAATACAAATTACCCCCAAACTCAGAACAACAATATATGGATCACACAAAGTATTGTCCTGCATGAGATTCGAACGACATTTTTAGCTTGGTATTTTAACTATTACGCATCATCATCCTCCTACTCTCATCCCAATTAATTGGGGTCGATACAATACGTACTCTTCTTTCATAGCATATATTGTAAAAGTTATTGGTAATAGTTTTATGATCGGCCGCCTGCCAGACGTCAACCCTCATTGGGAATGTAATTGTTGACCAAACGGCATCAGATGGAGTTGGTTCAGACCGTTATAAGGCTCTTGATCGCACTTAACCATTACGCATATATTATGCAGTCAATTATGTATAAATCCTGCGAAGGAACTCACATATTGTTAATTTACGATCTATCACTGGATCTAAATATAACCACAAGCTGATATGCGGCAAGAAAATCATCGGGATCATAATTTTTAAATTACTTTTTTTTTAAATAAATTTGTATGCAACATTATATAATAGATATTCTTCGGTGTGATATATTTCGAACCCGAAAATATTTCTTTTATTTTTTCAAAATCTAATACAGAAATACCTTTTTTTTTTTTTTATTTTTTTTATTGGTGGGCTATGGGTGCGTCTCGCCCCGCCAAATCGGTCCGGGGTGACGGAGAAGGCGGCGCGTGATCCCATAGACCCACCGTGAAATCCTCTCTCTTCGCCGTGCGAGCGGACCACCGGTACCCGATCTTTGTCTTCGGTGGTCCGCTCGTCGGTTTACCCTCGCGGGTTCCTCTCGTCGACGCCCCGACAGATTTCGCCGTCGGGGCGTCGCCCTCACGCGGTGGCCTCGCGTCGGGTGACCGGACAATTCCCCGGTCCGATCACCCGAGGCCTGGGTTAGGGCGGCATCAGGCGCAGGTATTCGCGCCTGCGCCGCCCCGGCCGCTGGCGGCGGCCCGGGTCGCGGGAGTCCTCCCTGACTCGTTCCGCCGCCTCCTTCCGCGAGATGACAGCCTCGCAGAAGGCGGCGACCGCGTCCCAATTCCTGACGCTGTCGACCATCGCCCTCGCGACAGCCGGCAGCGCCAGGTCGGCACCGATAATAGCGACGAGGTCGCGGCGCTGCCCGTCCCAGCCCGAGCATTCCTCGAGCGTATGTTGCGCCGTGTCCTCGTCACTACTGCAATGATGGCAGCCCGGAGTCCACTCCCTGTACACGACCGTGTGCAGGTATTTCCCGAAGCACCCGTGCCCCGTCAACACCTGCACCAGTCGGAAGGTGAGGACCCCGTGCCGCCGCTCCATCCATTTCATCAATACGGGCCGGAAGGCTTCGACGGTCACGATACCGTGTCTAGGCCTCTCCAGCCGCGTAACCCAACGGGCGATGACGTCTCGGCGGGCGTCCTCGCGCCAGGTGGCTATCTCGCTCAACGATGGGGAGCCACCCTCCTCGCGCACTGAGGTAACCCGCCGGTAGAGGTCGGAGAGCATCTCCGCCTCTAGGTCCCACGGGGGTGTCCCGGCCAATAGGCACGCCGCCTCTGTCGACACCGTGCGGTACCCGCGAATGGCTCTGACCGCCATGGCTCGCTGTGGCCTCCACAGAACCGCCCTGAGCTGGGCGTTCAGAGCCCTCGCCCACACGGGTGCGCCGTACATGGCCATCGAGCGGATGACCCCCGCATACAGCCGTCGGCCCTCGAAACTGGGTCCGCCCACATTCGGCATGAGCCGAGAAAGGGCGGACGCCGCGCCGACCAGCCGGGGAGCAATCTGTCGGAAATGCTCCCGGAACCACCATCGCCCGTCGAGCACCAGACCCAAGTACTTCATATGGGCCTGGATGTTGATCTGGATGGAGTTGACGACTAACGAGGCGCCGGTTGGCAGCCTTACGCGTGGCCCATGGAATAATAGGGCCTCCGTCTTATTTAAGGCCACCCTGAGCCCCAGCGCCTCGATTCGCCTGACCATCTCCTCGGTGCCGAGAGTGGCCAGGCTCGCCGCCTCTTCGAGTGTCCTGCCCCGGGCTGTGACGAGCGTGTCGTCAGCATAGCACACCAAGCTCAGCCCGGGGGGGAGACTCCCTCTCAACGCCCAGTCGTACCCGATGTCCCACAGAGTCGGCCCCAGAACCGACCCCTGTGGTACACCGCACGACATGGGCGTCCGCACAATGTCCCCTGCGGGACCCGCGCAGAGGATACTGCGCCCCTCCAAATAGTCTGCCACCAGCCGCCTGAGGTACAGGGGCACTCCATGGAACCGGAGCGCCTCCTTGATGCAGCTGAATGGCAGACTATTGAATGCGTTGGCGATGTCCAGCGACACCGCCAACAGCACTCCCTTGCCGGCGACAGCCTCCGCGGCCGTCTGCCTCAGGCGTAGCAGGGCCCCGATGGTCGAACGCCCCCTCCTAAACCCATATTGAGCGTCCGACAGATCGGGCCCCACCTCCTCCAAGTGTCGGACGATGCGGGCAGCGAGGACACGCTCCAGCAACTTACCCACATCGTCGAGAAGCACGATGGGCCTGTAGGCCGACGGCAAATCCGGGGGCCGTCCCGGCTTTGGCAGGAGAACCAACCTCCCCTCCTTCCAGCACTCAGGGAACCGTCCAGACGTCAGACAGGCGTTGAACAGTTGCCTGAGGCGAGGCTCGAAGTGCTCGAGGAGCGACGTCAACACCCGGACTGGTATTTCGTCCGGGCCGGGGGCCGTGGTGGCGGAGCGAATCCGCGCCACTGCCGCCCCCACTTCCGACTCCGTCACGGGTGGAACACTCTCGTCGTCGGCCTCCCGGTCTTGATCTGGCGAAGCCATGACCGGGGGCGTGTGTCCCGACTGCCGTGGAAATAGCTCCTCGATCACCCTACAGAGGAAGTCGGGCTGGAGGGTCTCGGTGAGGGGGGGGCCCTGCGCGCGAAGCTTGTTCAGCGACGCGCGATACGGGCGACCCCAGGGGTCACGGTCGAGACCGTCCAACATCTCCTGCCAACTCGCATCCTTGGCGGCTCGGATGGCCAGCCGAAAGGCAGTACGCGCACTGCGGTACTCCTCGTACAGCTGGCCCTCCCGCTCAGCGTCGCGGTGACGCCGCCGGCTGCGGGTGTGGGACCTTCGGGCACTGATACACGCCGCGCGAAGGTCCGCCAGTCTTGGGGACCACCAGTAGACCCCCTGCCTCGGAGGTAGACGCCGCACCCTGGGCATGGCCGCATCGCAGATCTGCGTTAACGCACTGCGGATGCGGACAGCCTCAGCGTCCACTCCGTCCGCTGGGGGCGGTGAGGACAGCCACGTGTGAACGATAGCCGCCTCCGCCAGTAGGTCCCTATCAAGACGACCCACAGCCCACCGCGGAAACGCGGGAGCTCCGTCCGCCCTGTGACCCCTACCGGGTTCCCGGGGGGAGACCTCCATCCGGATGTACCGGTGGTCCGACAGGGTCTCCGCCTCCTCCAGGACACTCCAGTTCCTTACACGTGGCGCGACGGCGGGGCTAGCGAACGACAAGTCCACTATCGACCCGCCCTGCTGCCGCACACACGTGTTCACTGAGCCCCTATTAACAACACAGAGGCCCAGTGAAGCCGCCCACTCAACGACCGCCCGTCCGCGGTCGTCCGTCATAGGGGACCCCCATGCCGTGGATTTGGCGTTGAAGTCCCCCAGGACCAGGACGAGGCCCGGTGCCAGTCGCCGTATCGAAGCCTCCAAGGTGGTGAGGGAGGCCCTGAAATCGTCCATTCTCCTGTTAGGGGAGAGGTAAACGCTGTATAGTGTGACCCCTCCCCATTCCGCAGCGACAAATTCTTCGCCCCTATCCAAAAGGGATAAGGACGGGAAGTGCCGCTGCGTTGAGACGACGATTGCCGCAGTTCCGTTTCGGCTGACCACCCAATTGGGGCGATCAGGCACGACGTACGGTTCCGCGACTACGGCTGCACCAATCGACCACTCCGCCATGGATTGCAGGAGGAGATCCTGCGCTCCGGCGGAGTGGTTGGTGTTGGCCTGCAGGAGGTGAATGGATTCTGCAGCCATTAGTGGGCCGTATCCATCACCTCCGCCTCGCCAGTGGGCGATCGGGCCGCGCTAGGAGCGGGAGCGGCCGTGGTCGAAAGGCCGCCCCAATACAGAAATACCTAGCTGATACTCACATGGCGATTTCCTACGAGACTAGTAACATCGTGGACAAGTCTTAGATTGTACGGATGGCGTAGTGGTTCAGATACTGACATTGAATGCCAGTGTCATGGGTTCGATTCCCACGCAGGACAATACTTTGTGCGATCCAGTAACTATTGTGCTAAGTCTGGGTGTAATTTGTCTGCGTTAATTATATGTTTGGATTGGGACTTAATCCCGCGCAATACAAGGGTTATTTTCTTAGTGCAGGATAGTGTTTAAAAAAAAGTCGGCCCATTTGTGCCTGTAGACAGAAAACTGTTAATAATTTAACAGTTACGTTCAATAATGTAGTTATAATTTACGTTATTATTATAATGAATAAAATATAGTATAAAATAATGAAATTTAGCATTTAATATGTTTGATTATTGTAAAAAACTTGATTACGAGCGAAAAATGATTGTCACAAGTGGGATTCGAACTCACACCTATTGGAAATCCTTGCCAACCATGCTGCCACTTACACCGCCGCGTGCTTGTCTGTACAATGTGTACAGACAAGCACGCGGCATTCTCTCCATGCATACATCCGCTATGAGCCTACCTGCGTCGTTCACTCTCTTATCACCAAATGGACCATGTACGTCCTCATAGTCGGGACGCTTGGTCCCCACCCATCCGTTCAAATCTCCGCATACAATCACGCATTCACTGGTTTCTGCCATATCCAGAACTTCCCTAACATTATCCCAAAACCTCTCTAGGTCTGATGCCACCGAGGATCCCACGGGAGCATATGCTACAACCATGAATACCTTGGTGACACCTAGTTTTATACGGACCCAAAGAAGTTTGGGATCATACATTCCGTAATCCTTCACACCTGAGGCCAAGCGAGAGGACAACAGCACTCCTACCCCCATGCTGGCTCGATCGCTCTGTGGTACACCAGACCACAGAGCCATCCCGCCACCAGGAAGATCGCAGGCGTCGCTGCCCCTTCACTTGGTCTCTGTTACACAGAGCACGTCTAGCTGTTTGTCCGCCATGACGGTTATCAGCTCGTGGAACTTACCTTCCACACATCCTCTTACATTCCACGTGCCCACCCGGCACTCTGCTCTCCTCGACTCGCCTGACTGGGCAAGGCGTGATGGGTGGCGGCCCCCATCGCCGCATCTGCCGACGTTCATACCGACGGGGGCGGGTTGGTACGCGTCGCCTCCGGGGGACGCCCTAACCCGCACTGCGGTATGCATTCGAGCCGGATTAGCGGTCTAACTAGACTGGCAGGGGACGCGACGAGCACGCTCCGGACTATACCCCCCCAAGATATATATATAATAAGAAGATTTACATAAATATTATTCTTGAGTAATATCTGTGACAAGTAATACTTGCAATATAATCCTGAAGCCAGACAAACGTACTTGAATAAATGTGAAGTGTAACTGGGTTATGCCTTATGATATAATATATAATTTAATAATAAATGACAAATCAATTATCCGTGTGGTGACGGAGTAAGAATACAATTCACCACCCCCTACCTTACCCATTAGTAATCGTAAGAGACGACTAAGGGATATAAAACGCATATAACATCTATGCAAGAGAAATAAAACTCGAAACAAAACCCTATACCAACAAGTCTGACCAGCGTGGTATAGTAGGTTAATTTCCCTCCCATTACCCAACATGGGACATATATGGGCTGTGATGATGATTAATGATGATGATGACAAATCAAAACGTAAATAACGTTAGATCATGATAATAGCCTTTTATAATTCACTCATCCATCAAATTATAATCCATGCATTTGAATAAACCTATTTTTTTGGATTCTATCACGTTTGTATTTAATTTTTAATTTCCTGACGTTTCGAACTATATATAGCGTTTTAATTTCCCGATGTTTCGAACCATTTAATTATAGCGTTCATGGTCACAGAAGGACTGCCAGTTTCCCCTTGACCATGAACTCTGTAAAGTGTAATACTCGCGTAAACATCAGAAATCATTATAATCCATCCATCCATCCATCCATTAGAATAAGAATATAATTACAAATTAACGATATTTTATTTTGAACTATTATTTTTTCGTATGATTACTACGTAAGAATTTTACCACTTATTTCTTACGCGTGAGTGTCGTAAAAGACGTTTAATGGATGTAATATGCTGATAAAATTTATGAAACTCTAAGTAAAACATAATACCAACCCGTCGACGCAATATGTCATTTTCTTCCGTACGATCCTATTAGACGTCATCTCTGCAGTCACTCCCAGACTATCCATGTCATGCCTCACACAGTCCATCTATCTTTTCTTTGTTCTTCCTTTACCCCTAAAGCCTTCAACATTCATACCTAAAACTGTCCTCTCAACATTACTTACATCCCGCCTCATCACATGTCCATACCATGTCAACCTTTCACTCCTTAACTTTTCCGTAACTGGTGCAACTTTCAATCTTCCTCTAATGTGTTTATTTCTTACTTTATCCATTCTCGTCACATCACACATCCATCTCAACATTCGCATCTCCGCTACATGATATCGTCTCTCATCCATCGTTTTTATCACTCAACATACTGATCCATACAGTACAGCAGGTCTTATTAGGGTTTTATATATTTTGCATTAAATAAAAATAAAACAAAAAAAATATCAGACACAAATTATACCCACTCCCAACAATAATTTGTGGTTCGCACAAAATATTGTCCTTCGTGGGAATTGAACCCACGAAACTTGACACTGTAGGTCTCTGCAGTCATTGGATTGATAGCATTATATTAAAGTACTATTTGTCAACAGTGTTAATGGGAGTGAGCATGGGAGTCGCGCTAAAGCAGCGTGGCTAAGCGGCTGTCACCGCTCGCGCCGAACACTCGATGGGCAAGACGTCTGGTGGACGACCCGACACCGGAGTGCGCGCGCACAGGATCGCTAATCGAAGGTAATATTATCAACATTATTAAAGATATACGATACAACATTATTGAAGATATGTATACTTATTACTTATGGTGACGGATTATCACTCGAAGAGAGAATGACTGCGTGAGGGCGACGTCCCGGCTCATTATTGACTCGAGAAAGTAATCCACCAAACGAGCCATCGTTGACAAGTATCGTTACCGGAGGCCCGCGCGCATGGCGCTAGAGAATTACGTATACCGCAGGGTATGGGCTCACGCGCCGTATTTTTCATCGCCACAAATAGATCAGGCGCGTCATGACTATGCCTATCCCATAAAAATAATTATGACAGAGGCAGAACAAAATTCATTATTCCTTTCTTAACCGTTGATGTTTTTAAAGATGACTAAGCAATAAGATATGCAGATAATATCGCAATGAAAATTTGACATAAAATTTAATGCTAAGTTGACCGACGTGGTATAGGTCAATTTCTCTCCCATTATGGAATAGGGCTTACAGTGGTATGTACATGGAGTAAGAAAACGGTATATTTACTATTACTTTTAATGTAATATAGTAGGTACTTATGTCTCTCGCTATGGAATATTAATCTCTTGCTCCTTAGTTAGGCAGATTAGCACTTAATAACAGAAAGACAGAGAGCAGAAATTAAAAACAATTAGGTTTTCTGATACATTTTTCTTATCGCTTACACAATTTTTTTTCTAATACATTTTTTTTTTTTTTTTTTTTTATTGGGACTAATCCCACCACACATTCCCACCATTGTAACTCCTGTAAGCCAGGATCCACAATGGTCACTATAAATGACACCGAGGTTTGACCCTCAGGCAGTCCCGGGAAATGATTTTAATTGTCTTGGAACCCGCAACAAATTTAATTAGAAAAGTTAAAGAGGAGGAGTTGGAAAAGAGTGATTCCACTTCCCTCCCAGGCAAAGCGGGAGACAGAAAGCAATATTGACTAGTCAGCCAATAAGTAAAGGGTTGTACAGCTACGATAAGCGCAGCAGTACGGCACCACGGATACGGGATAACTTAACGGGGCCTATATGTGAGCCTTAAGATTGGTTGCAGTAGTAGGTATGGCAGAAACGCCTAAACGCACGGAAATTTTCTCGAGTTGCTACAAGATCCGTGTAGTATACTACTCCAGATGTTACTTGCAAACTGTCTAACATAAGGTCGCGCTCGTTACGCCAGAGATCGCACTCCCAGAGAATGTGATGTGCTGATTGTTCATACTCGCGGTTATTTGTAGAACATTGACATAGTGGTGAAGGTACGAGTTTAAAAGAAAATAATTTACTTTTAAAGTTGCCATGTCCAGTTAGAAATTGAGCTACAAAATGGTCAACCTCCAGCCACACTCTCTCTAGGCGCTCGCGGACGCATGGGAAAAATAGATAGAGGTGACGGCCCTTCGATGATGAATCCCATCTTTCTTGCCATTCAATTAAAAGTTTTTCATAGACAACGGACTGCGGTGCAAACAATCGAGCGATTTTATTACGGTCGCGCGGTAGAAGGAAATCTGTGTTCATATTTTCCCTTGTCGTGTAATACATTGATGCCCGTCTCTGAATCTCCAAGTCAACCGGAAGTACACCCGCGAGTACCGGCAAAGCCTCGGTACTGACCGTCCTGTAGGCTTTACACAAGAATATTACGGCCAATCTTTGGCTTTGTAATAATTTAAGGCGAGCTGCCCCTATGGTAGCCCTATCAGCCCAAACGGGTGCAGCGTAACAAATACACCCCAAATATGTGGCCATATATATAGTTTTCAGTGTATTAAAACGAAGGCCCCAGGTAGACGTTGATATTCTAGTAAGCGCATAGAAATTTCGTTTCGCTTTTTCACCCACAGTTTTAATATGCTCGACAAATGAAAAATTTTTTTCTAAGAGTAGTCCAAGATAGCAAACTGAATCTTTCTTTTTGACTGTCATATTATTGAATTTTATACGCGGCAACGATTGTAAATTTCCTTTTAATAAAAGGTGGTACGTTTTTTGTGGGGCAAATGTAAGCCGATTTCGTGTGCCCCATTCGAATATATTATTGAGACAAATTTCTGCTAATTTCTCTAAACCGTCTCTAGTGTTGGATTCTACGAGTAGAAGACCGTCGTCGGCATAGCCGATCAATTGACAGTGTTTCGGCAGAGGTAATTCGAGGAAATCGTCAAAACCTAAATTCCATAGATATGGACTTAGCACCGAACCTTGGGGGCAGCCCATCGTCAGTGGCTTCGACACAGCATGGTGACCAAGTTTCAGTTTAGTCGAGCCTTGTGAAAAGTATGACTGTATAATTAAGTAGATGTTCCTATAGCACCCACGAGTCTTTAATTTAAGAAGTAGCATTGGCCACCAGGCGTTGTCGAAGGCACCTGAGATATCCAGGAAAACGCCTAGCACGTATTTAAAAGCGGATGTATTAATAACTTTTCTTACCGCAATGGCTGCGTCGATAGTTGATTTACCGCGAGTGAAGCCGAATTGCTTATGGTTGAATGTTGGTCCACCCGGCAATAAACGAGGAACAATTAGCCGTTCTAAGAGTTTGCCTAGTGAGGGCAATAAGGTGATTGGTCGATATGATTTCGGGTCATCTGGTGGCTTATCACCGCCTTTAGGAATTATCCGTATATATCCGCGACGCCATGACCGAGGAAAAATACCTTCAGATATACAACGATTAAAAACCATTAACATTGAGCTGCCCGATGCTCGACTAGCTTCTTTGATCATTTTATTTGATATTTTGTCTTCACCAGCAGCTTTGTTGAGGGGAAGAGCTCTAACGGTATTCATAAACTCGGCAAAAGACGGAAGGTCAGACATAGGCGAGAGAGGTGGGTCAGCGGCCCACGCGCGTATTTGTTTATGGTGTTCGCTGTCGACTGATATGTTATCGTCTGGAATTAACGTATTTAATAAAACTTCCGTGGTCTCCTCAATACCCGTAGTGTGTTTATCATTCACTTTGATATTTTGTACGTAAGCTAGGTCGATTGAGCGATTTGCTTTAAACTCATGATATAGTGGAGACCACGGACCTTCACTTTCTAATTTTTCAACAATCCTATTTAATAAAGCGTCTTTCGACTTTTCCACCGCAGTTCGGTAGCAAGACCGGGCAGCCTTCAGTAAAGATAGAGATTCTAATACATTTATTAAACATCATTGATTTGTTATGTATAAAAATCATATTTGCATAGATATTATATTTTTTTTAATTAAAAATATAATTAATTCCTCCTGAATATACCTATACTGGGTTCGTATACTTTTTCTTTGAAAGACAACACTGCCTGCTCTAAGGAAATAATCCTCGTATTACGGTGGACTAGACAAACACACAATTAACGGACACAAATCACGCCCAATTTCACAAATCACAAACAATTGTATAAGTATTATAAAAACCCGCGACACTGAGAACTATAGGCATTATCCACTACGTTATCAGCGTAGTCAAATGTAGTTTGTTGTGATTTTACAAACGTTAGTGAGTCATAAAACTTATAATCATTCGATGGTAACGATACATTGAGATTTATTTAATTAGCCACTGAACGTATAGTGGGATTAAAGGCTCCCTGTAACTCATATATCACATAAGTTTGGGTAATTTGGAATGTGGCCAAAGTTAATTTTTGTAAATATACTCGACACAATGGCTGTTTCTTTCGTAATTAAGGGCAAATAATATTATTATACTTTATTTAATAGGTTGTATTTTAATCTTACTATATTTTTAGAGATAATTATATGATATTTAATATCATAATGAATAATTTCTTCCACGAATTAGTCATTGGCATTATCCTGTTCCTATCTCAATTACTTGACCTACAAAAGCCCTTAAATGCATTAAATTTGTTAGTATAAATGTTTACATTTAGTAAAATAACAAATTGAACATTTTAAAAGCTAATAAAACAGCTCCGTAATTTTTTGTAGCATCAGATCAAACCAAGCTCTTGTAATGTCATAGAAATAGTTCAAATTTCAAATCGATGAAACTAACAAATTCACTTACATTTCTTCATCAATTATAAAAAAGTAATGATACTTAAACGACATATATTATTTTCTTTAAATAGAATTAAAACGCATTCCACTAAGCCAACTTGATATATCATTTATATTTTTTTATTTATTTAAGAATTATCTAATGGTTACGATAGTTCCACTCACCTTTAAGTAAAATTTAAATTACTATATAATACATACTATAAATATTTATCTATAAATACTACAAAAATTATATAACATCACGGCTTGCTCAGGTCCACGAATATACATGATATAATTAACTAAACGTACATAATTTTTCTTAAACTTCTACTTATACATAAAGTAGCTGCCTTCTGTCGTTATTTTTAATATTTTCAATGAATATGTATATATGGATTTCCTTAATAACTTGACATTCTTCGCAATTTTAATTCTTCCTACCTTCGTATTCTTCATTATATCTACTAGACGGATTGTGTTCTTTTAAAACATCTACTTACTTTTCATAGTTAGATGGAAAATGTTCTTTGAATTAATTACTATGATTGATACTCTTTTAATTTAGTACTAAAATGACTTTTAATTTTACGCAAGTATTACACATTTAAGAAAAATCTATTTTTACGGATTCTATTGCGTTTGTTAGTTATTTTTTTAATTTACCGACGTCTCGAACACTTTACAGCCTTCATGATCACGGGAGGACTAACTGACTGACTTAGTACTAAAACTCGAGGTACCCGAAAAGGCTAACAGTGTACGGCCTTGTACCATATCATTTCAAATATTGACATTATTTTTTTTTATATTTGCTATATATTTGTTTGTAAATATTAAAAAAAAATAGAGATAAGTCGAATTAAGTATATAAAGAGAAAGACCTTTATGTTTGTATTCGATGATAGAAATAATTCAACACCAAGTAAAAATCTAACAACAAGAATTATAAGTAACACGAAGGTAATAACAGTGTATTACGTTCGCGATACGGCTTATTATCATTATTTATGACCGTTATCGTCAAGACCTAAGTTTAATGTGAACACAATTAATTATGGTCTGACATAAATAAGTATCGTTACTACATAAATAACGAAGATTTCGCTTATTTACTGAATTCAAGGCCTACAAACTTAAATGTAGTATTTTTGTTTCACGAAGCACAGTTGGTGTCCTTGGAGTATTTAATATCATTTGAATTAGTCGATATAAGGCGGAAATCCATTATTGTTTTAAAATGAAGGATAGAAAGGAAAACACACCACTTTCCCACGGTTAATCAATATTTTTTTTATCCCTACTAGTAGTCAACGCCTGGCCTCTTCCGCCAACCAAGCTTTTTGAGATTTCTCAATGGCAACATTGGCAGCTGTACTATATGTATTGGTACGAATGTTAATATAATTTGAAATGACATATTGACTAACTGTATGAACGTGGTTGATCTTCCTTCCTTCTTTTTTCCACCATTTTAAAAAATATCTAGTGGAAGTAAATGAGTATGTTGAGATTCTCGTCGATTTATTTTATATGTTGGTAAAAGTAATAGTCTACTGATATTAAGGTAATGGGTTGGAATCCTAAGCGGGTTACAGTTATTCGTTTTACGCTAGTACTTTAAGATCTAAATAGGTAGGGATTAAGATGTTGTTATAATATAAGCTAAGAAGTACCATGATTATTGTTCTTCTGTTCTTATCTAAATTAATTGTGGTCGACACAATACGTACTTTTACATATTGCAAAATTTATTGGCAATAGTTTTATAACCGGCTATCTGTCTGACATCAACCCTCCTTGGGAATGTAATTGTTGACCAAACGGCATCAGGTGGAATTGGCTTAGGTCGTACATAGAGCTCTTAGTGGTCAAATACGATATCTACGAGCAAAGTATGGATTCATATTTGTATTCGCTACTACACCGCATATTTCGTCACTCTGTATTTCAATATATAAGGAGAAGGTAGTCAAACCTATTTTCAAAATTTTCAGAAGCATAGTGCTGCCATCTTTGCAGAAATCAATATTATAGTTGCGGGCTTAGAATATTTAAATTTTAAGTGGTTTTGGGGGGCACGTGAGGGTCACATCGAGATTTTATTTTCTATACAGATAATATTTTAATGTATATTAAATAGTTTCTATTAAATTTTATGTAATGTAATGCAGATAAAGTGATGGAAGTTTGATAAAACAGTGCTTTACGTATATGTTGCCGGTTTCCATCAAAATTTCCAAAAGAAACAGTGATTAGTGGCCATTGAACTATTAAAGGTGACGATTTGTGAACATGTCATATAATTATTTAAAATAATAAATTATTTAGTTGTCGAGTATGTATATATATGTGTAATATTTGTGCGTATGTTTAGGGAGTCGTGCGTGGCGTGGGGCAGGCGTGGCCGGTGCGCAGGCGTGCGCACGGGCGGCGTGCCCGCGGGCGGCGCGCGTGGCGCGGGCGGCGCGGCGGGCGCGGCGGTCGCGTGGCGGCGGCGCGAGCGCGCCCCGCAGCCCCGCAGGCCCATGGAGATCCTCACCAGCATCTACGCGCTACTCTCCGGTGGGGTGAGCACATTTGACATTATTATTTTATCATTATTACAACTCGTGAATATATAATGAAAATCAATGTGTTTATGGCTGGACCGGTTTTGATGTAATTTTCAGGTGAGAAACTTTTCAATCACATAATTTATCTTCATCATCATCTCACCTCACATATACACCCCACTACTGGGCTCGAGCCTCCTCTACAATAGGAGTGAAATTGACCTACAACAATCCGTTGCTCAGATGGGTTGGTATAGGATTTCATTTTGAGTTTTCATCGTTTCGAATAGATGTTATATGCATATTATATTCTTCAGTCGTTCTTTACTTTTCAACGGGTAAGAAAGGGATGAATAAATCTCATTACTACTCTAGTATCACACGGAAACATATAATTAACAGAAATAAATTACATCTATATTCTAAACATTTATTTCTGAATAGCACAAATAGTTTTTCATTCATCCATTCATTCATATCACTCATCAATCTATCAACGTCAGCGATCAGATATAAGCCTATTCAAAGTGATAAAATAATCGGATTATGGAATGGAAATCCACTACGTTTGGTCGATGAATTGGAGATAATAGTTGATATTCGGTGTGGTGACTGAGTAAGAATACAATTCACCACCCCCTGTCTTACCCGTGGGTTATTGTAAAAGGCGACTAAGGGATATAAAACACATAACGTCTGAGCAAGAGAAGGAGAACTCGAAACGAAACACTACACCAGGGCCGGCTTTACCTATAGTGCAGAGGGTGCGGTGCACCCGGGCGCCGGGTGTTAGGGGGCGCTGAGAGCCGCTTGTAACCATCAACCTATTCCAATTTGTTCACCCACTTTGGTACAAGAGGGCGCCAGGTTATTGATTGCACCCGGGCGCTACATGCTTGAGCCGCGCCTGCCCTACACCAATACGTTTGACGAGTGTGGTACAGTAGGTCAATTTTCTCTCCCATTACGGAGGAGGCTTGAGCCCAAAAATGGGACGTATATGAGCTAAGATGATAAGTTGATATTACGTTCCAGGTTCTAAGAAAGCTATGCTGTTTACATTTTGTGTTCTTAAAACTGTGTGGTAGCGGCTACGAATACTACCAACCCTTGCTTTGCTCTTGGATGTCGTAAAAGACGAATAAAAGCTTTATATCGACCTGGGCTAATCCATCTGATGCCGCTTGGTAATCAATTATATTCCTAAGAAGGTTGAACGTCATGCTAGACGTAAGCCTCCCTTGTAGAACTCTACAAAGCGTTATCTTATGTACGCATCCAAAGATTCCCAGCAACCTTCACCAAATACTAGGCGCAGTTAATGCGTTCTATACTATCCCCGACTTCCCAAAAACAGAAATATATTAATGTCTGCCCAGAAATATATTAATCTCTCCAACCATTTTTTTATCATATTTCAGTCTTTTGCTATTCACTGGTGGATGTAGGTCTCCCCATAACAACCACCACGTTCCGTAACTCCAAAATAGGAAGGAAATTGACGTCATCAGATTGAGTTAGAGTTGTCCTGCTATAGTGCTATTATTACGACGCTTAGCAGGAGGATTGGCGATTACAATGAGGTGTTTTATATTGCCCAAAAAAAAGCAGCTACTCGCTCTTCTGGTTATACCCACAACCGATTTATACGACTTCTACGGGCAACTATTGTATTCTTATCCGGGTGCCACAAGGAGAAAAAGAATAACATTGTCTAAAAACATGTCTTTGCTGTAGACGGCGTAGATAGTGCCACCGAAGTCAAAGATCGGGTACTGGTGGCCCGCTCGCACGGCGAAGAGAGGTGTTTGCAGGGTGGGTCTATGGGGTTGCGTGCCGCTTCTTCTGTCGCCCCGGACGTTTTGTCGGGGCGCGACCACATACATGGTCCACATTGCGGAAAAAAAAATAAGACGGCGTAGGTACTAGCAGAAGCAGACTGAGATAGTAATTAAGCTACAAAGAAAGAAAAAAAGATGTCTATCTAATAGTCGTAGGGTCACCACACTGTTGACAGTTTTCTGACTAAAGCCGCGGATCGGTCCGTCCGAGGTAGTATTCCAATCTCTTAGGAAATCGACGTCTGAGTAGCGCCAATTCGTTCAGTACCAGTAGCCTATCGTTCTGGGTGGGTTTGGGGTTTTCATTGCCTAGCTGTGTTCTTGATATTACAAAGGTTCATGGGCGGTAGTAACACTTACCATTTTTGCCACTATAAGGAAAAAAAATGCTTGGATAACCTATTAATTCTTAGGACAATGTGTGTTATCTCGGACTTTAGTTACCATTGCTGTAATACGGTCAAAAGAAAATTATTAACGGTTCCAAAGAGCTTTCCTCAGAAAGTTTAAAGACATATGTCTACAATGTTATCATTCACACTACACTGCGTAATTCCTACATCATTTACAATGAACTTTCCACATGAAATTACTCTGGATTGTGTTAAAATTCTCTTTTATTCTTTCTATTTTAACAGATAATAATTTTCACCTTACTTTAAGTACGTTAATCTCTCGTTTAGTTAAGTTAAAATCGTGCATAGAATGAATCTTTATAATAATAGATTTTGTATTTGATTTAGTGGCGTGAATATGCAATCTCTGATTGTATCGTTCGGAGTTTGTTTCTTGAATTAAATGCTGTTTAATTGTAAATTTAAATGAATATTTCTGTGTGCTATAGTTGGTACCAAACTGACTTTCTGCAAAAGATTTAAAAATATTTAAACGAAAGCCTTAATACTTCTATCATAAAAACAAGCAAAGAACTATAAAAGTTTAAACATTGTAGCTCTCAAATATAAGTCTTTATCCAAAGCTTTAACAAACAGTTTCTCGCCACCATTTTCATTTTAATCTTGATTGCAATTAAATAACTTTGTGCTATCAAGTGGATTTCCAATTTGTATTGTTGTATCGTTAAACGTTTAAATGGATATAGTATTTTGAATTTACTTGAAGTGATTTTAAAGACTATTTTTTATACAGCAAGGAGTAAACCCGAAGATTGATTCTGTAGCATTCCGACTGCACTGCGGAGCCACTACTGCTGCATTGCTAGCTGCTAGTGCAGCTCTCACAACACGCCATCTGGTGGGAAACCCTATTGACTGTATACACACGAGGTGAGTAACTTGTTTACTTACCTACAGCTAACTATTCGACTAAGTAGTTCCAAACAAAAATTATAGGTGGCGTTGTATTAAAATTAATAAATTTAAATATAAATATATGAGAGACTAATTCATTAGAGTATTATGTATGAAATATTACATAGTATTCTTTTAAATATAGTAAAGAAGTAACGTTAAGATTGAAAATAGCTGAACAGCCATAATTTATGACGGTTATTCTTTATGATGAACACATTGTTGGATTTCCGTGCCAATTATTAAATTCAGTTAATAGTTTTATTATCGTAATAAATTTTAAATTAGGTTGTGACTAGACAGCGCGTTCTTACGAAAATATTATCTGAGTCATTCGATTGTTTTAAAATTCTTAGCTTATTGATTTTAATTTTGGCTTTACATGATTTAAAACACATTAAAAAGTCGATTGAGAATATCAGCTAGCCGATTTCTTTTGCTTGTTAGTTTTTTAATTTCTCATCTAAATCTACATATTTTATATTATATATACACTAGAATAGCGAAGAGTTTTAGCGGTAGTAGTAGTTTACATAAAAACAAGCTATCTGTTTCAAATTTATAGATTATGGTGTGGTCATGCTCACTGAAAAGGTCTCTGCTTGCGGTAGCTATGTGGAGCGGGTCTCTCCCTTCCCTCCAATGTGGTTGAGGGGCGTGATGGCTGCTCTAATAGTTAACTCGTGATCGGGTGCCGCTGGTGGGATCTGGTCCAGCCATTTTTCTTTCTTTTTTGTTTTATAAATATTCTTAGTTTAATTTTGTATTATATACAAAATTTTAAAAATGAATCTTTACTCGAAGGGCATATCACTGGAGCTAACATAAATTAAATATGTAACCAAACTCTTTTGTGAAAAAATATAATAAAAAAAAATGACGAGCCCACTGAGTTTCTTGCCGGATCTTCTCAGTATGTGGCTGCTTTCCGATCCGGTGGTAGATTAATTAAATTTAATTATAAAAAAACAATGTAAAATTGACAATATGTAAGTGCCCCTATGGGGCTTATGCAAAATAAATGATTTGATTTGATTTGATTTGAAACTTACACCAGGATTCCGGTGTAACCCTTTACTCACCCGGTGGAGAGTTACCTTTGTAGAGTTTCCTCGCATACAGTAAAAATGGATACATTCTTAAATATACAGCTTTTCACGTGACAATAGACTAACGTCTAAATAACTAATGACTAAATTTTAGGTAACACCTAAGGTAGTTTAAACATCAATGTTATACAATAAATTACTCATAATATTTAATTAATCATTAATGTTAAGTGTGGTATACATTGCTTTATTGCGTCACCTAAAAATTTAGGATTAGTGAAAACGGACATAAAAATACTATTTGTTAACATCTCGTTGTTTTTACAATCGTATCATACAAGTAGAATTAAAGAATTAGTCCTTAAATTCATATATCCTTCATAATTCATTACGAGGATATTACGATCAGGTTTTTTTTTTTTTAAAACGACTCCACCCTGCACTAAGGAAATAAACCTTGTATTGCGGGGGGGACTTAACAAATATGCAATTAACGCAGACAAATTATACCCAGACTCAGAACAACACTTTGTAGATCACACAAAGTATTGTCCTGCGCGGGAATCGAACCCACGGCACTGGCACAGAAGGTCGGTATCTTAACCACTACGCCATCTGTGCAGTCGAGGTTAGCTGATGGGCAGGCACGTCAAGCTATATTCATACGATGGCGGTGTTTTTATTGCCTATGTATGAACCATGAGCAAGCAACACAACCGATGGTAAGTGATACTGGACATGGACTTTAGCAAGACCAGGAGCACAGCCAGACTGCTGTTTACCGAGAAGAAAGAGCTCTTCTTAAACCTTGTTTATGTGATTAAGGTAGTTTATTCAATGAATGTATGATTTTCTGTGTGATGACGGAGTAAGAATACAATTTGCTACACCCTATCTTACCCATAGGTGATCGTAAGAGACGAATGAGGGATATTAAATGCATATAACATCTATGCAAGAGGAGAAAAACTCAACACAAAACTATCTATACCACCACGTCTGACTAGCGTATATTAGGTCATTTTTCCTTCCATTATGGGGGAGGCTTGAGCCCAACAGTGGGAGATATATGAGCTGAAATGATGACTTAATCGATGAATAGTGTTCACCCGGTAATATATGGAGCTTACCTATCGCTCTCTACATTTAAACGACGTACAGCATAAAAAAAACAAAGCTTTCCAAGACATGAATGACATTTCTCAGCTCCAGGATTTTAAATTAATAAGCGCTATCTAGATCTGAAACATCATCTGTCAGAAATTACAGTATTACCAAATTATATTTCAAATCTTTCTTGTAACTTTAAAAATGGTTTTTATTTTAGGGATATACCAGAAGATGTACTGAATACGTATTGTTGGATCCATTCAACGTTTACGGTGGCTGGTGAGGCTGGAGCCTACCCTGGGGTCAGAGGTGCAGGTACATCACCGCGCCGATACGGAAAATACTACCAGTGGGTCGCTTTCACATTGTTTTTTCAGGTAAGTAAAATTTTATTTATAAATGAAAATAGTTGTTATGATAACACTATTTGGTAGCAGCAACGAATACTAGCAACGCTTACTTTGCTCATGGATGTCGAGAATACGACTTAGTTTTATTTCGACCTAGGTCAACTTCATCAAATGCCATCTGGTCAACAATTACATTCCCAGAGAGAGTTGACGTCAGGCAGGCGGCCGGCCATAAAGCTATTGCCTTTAACTTTGGCGATGGATATATGTACGATGGAAAAGGAGTACATATAGCATCGACCCCAAGTAATTGGGATAAGAACAAGATACTGATGAATAGTTATTATGATACAAGTATGATGCATGCTTGGCTACACAATGTAGGAGTGGTTTAAGTCGGTACTTAAACCACTCCATCATGAGAGGTCGATACCTCTCATGTCGAATTTCATAGCATCGATCCTCAAGGAGACAATTTTTCTTATGCGATCCATTTGGTTGTTCTGATTCTGAATCTGGGTATAATTTATGTCCGCTAATCTATATTTTTGAATGGTGCCCCGCAATAATATTATTTTTGCCGTATTGCGGGATGTTGTTTTTAAAAAATAAATGTTTATGTCTGTGGTATCGTTCGCATAGATTAAATAGTATTACATAGTTATTTTTTTTTTGTAAATGATATTTCTTTGGTATGTTTCATGAGCATTTAATTGTTAAAAAAGTGTATTGTGTCGAATCGGTGGTGAGAAAATATGTTTTTTTGTCGGGTGATTTGCTTTTTAAATTTATTCAATCTGTCTCTGTTTGTAAATAAATCACTGTTTTTTTGAGGTATTTGAATTTTTTGGAAGTTAAAATACTGATGGTTTCATAAAAAACGATACTTGCATGCTATAAATATATTTAAGAAAAATGGTTACTATTTACTCAAGTATTAAAAACAGACATGTTAATTAAACAATTGGTATTTGATTATTAAATGCCCGACGATTCGAATATTTTACTGTGTTCATGACTGAAGGACAGTTTAACTGACAGTCAAACGTTACAAATACCGCAAAATATTTTTATTTCAAATACATATCTATAGATAAAATAAAATTTATTCCTCACGTAAAAATTAGAATAAAAAGCACACAACGTTCATATTCTTGAAAACATACAACTGTAATGTTAGGGTCACATCGTTGATAGTTTTCTGTCTACAGCCGAGGGCCGATCTGTCCGGTGTAGTATCATCCTCTCGCAGAAAATCTGAGCAGTGGCAATGTGTTGCGCTTTGTTCAGTGAGCTAAAGACCCGGATGCCCAACTTTCTAGGAAGGTTTTGGATGGTAGGCTGCGACCTAGCTGTAATTCTCATATTGCAAAGCTCCATGAGCGGTAGCAAGACTTACCATAAGGTGCGCTGCTTGCACGTTTGCCACTATATGCCATAACTAAAAAAAAGAAGACAAATAAATAGCTAGTGTAGTAAATCAGTTTACAGCCTACACCTATATATATATATATGTAATTATATATATATAACCTATATATATATATATAATATAAATATGTAATATTATGCTAATTTTTCAGTGTCTTTGCGTGATCTCTTAATGAAAACTGTTTACTAATTTTAATAATAAACGCTTTTAGAATATTTTTTACATGGATTTTAGGATTAGCTAATTATATATTCAGGACACAAAATAAAAAACCAACGCTGACTCTCATAAATCATTTCATTAAATCCAATAACAAAAAAATAAGGCCTAATAACAATTTCAATTAAGCAATATTATTACATTTCAACATTACTGCGATCTGAGTATACGAATTTTGGAACTCATTGAGTCTGGCAAGAGTTGAAATATAATCTCATCTCAGCTTATATATGTCCCACTGTTGGGCTCGAGCCTCTTTCGTAATGGGAGGGAAATTGACCTACTAAACCATGGTGATCAGATATGTTGGTACAGGATTTTATTTCGAGTTTTCCTTCTCTTGCGTTTTATATCCCTTAATCGTGTCTTATGATCACCCACGGGTAAGATAGGGAGTGGTGAATTGTATTCTTACTCCGTCACCACATAAAGTTTCACTTTACAAATCTATTATAAAACTTCCGTATACCAAATTATACGGCAGAAGATTAAATAACGATGGTACGGGAATATTTAAACGATGGCCCATTGCTATTTTAAAAACATAACGCACTGGCTCCCTAAATGGCATATAGCACTTTAAACTGTGTAAATCTGCAGTCAGTAGTATAAATATCTGTCATAAAATATGTTTCATGTTCAATCTAATGCAAACACTCGAAGAGAGATGCATCAGTATAATATTTTAGGAGCGCAGTAAACTTCTTTGAGTTACAACGAAATCAAATGTTTGTAGATATTTACGCAAACTATGATATATGTATATATTATTTCCATTGTATTGTATCTACACACTGTTTTAAACATAATACACTTTTTAAAATACGTAAAAGAAGAAGAATGATAAAGCATGATAATCTTAGTCATTTTGGCTCATATACATCAAACTATAGGGCTCTAGTCGCCTCCAAAATAGGACGGAAATTGACCTAAATTGGTAAAGCGTTTTATTTCAAGTTTTTGCTCTTATTATTTGCAAATTAAGTCCCTAGTTGTCCTTTATGATACCTACGGGCAATAACAATATTGAATTGTATTCTTAATCCGTCACCACACGTAATACGGTCCAATATAGACATTATCTCCTACTCTTATCCCAATTACTTGGGGTCGATACAATATGTACTCTTCTTTCATGCCACATATTGTAAAAGTTATTGGCAATGGTTTTATGACCGGCCGCCTGCCAGACGTCAAACTTATTGGGAAATGTGATTGTTGACCAAACGGTATCAGGTAGAGTTGACCCAGGTTGATATAAAGCTCTTAGCCGTCATTTGCGACATCAATATCCAAAATAGGGGTTGATTTATATTTCAACTCCGCTACCATAAAGAAAATAGAATATTAAAATAATAAAAACAATGATAATGACGAGATAAATTGAAAAATAATGTTGATATACGAGCAATAAAGTTAAGTGGTGGTCTATTCACTTATCTATGGTGTGTTATATAGTGTATTTTCTATGGTAAATGATTGTAGTGCGGTCATCGTGAATTGGCTACTTGGCGGGCCTCTGTATTAGCTAACACGCTACTGTGGTACAGTGCGTGTAACTTGAATTGGTATCCAACATGTAATTTGCAACTGATACAGTCTAAATTTATTTTATTTTTCCCGGTGGTGACAGAGTAAGAATACAATTCATCACCCCTTATCTTACCCGTGGATGATCATAGCGACTATTGGATATAAAACGCATATAATATCTACACAAGAAAAGGAAACATTATACCAACACGTCTGACCAGCAATATAGTAGATTCACATCCTTTCCGTTTGGAGGAGTTTCGAGCCCAATAGTGGGACGTGTATGGGCTGAAATGAATTAATTAATGAAATTTATGTTTAATTGTTTCTGGAAATACGAGATTATATTAAATTTCTGTATTACTTATTTCTATCATTAATAATTTTAATTTGCTACGTTAATATTAAATAGTCAGAATAAGATATTTGATATGATGATGTCTACGAGAAGAATTCGATGCATAAATGAATTATGATCCGCTACAAATAATGCTACGGCGTAGCTCCATTATTGCACAATAAAAAGATAGCAAACATAATACGTAACCAACTATTATTAGTCGCAGGAGCACGCTGTTGACAGTCTCAGTCTATCTCTGCAGCCACGGGCAGGTCCGTCAGGGGTAGTACCACAATCTCGCAGAAGATCGACGTCTGAGTAATGGCAAATTGCGCTTCGTTCGGTGTGCGAGAGAGCCGAAAGCCCAACTGGGTGGGTTTGAGGTTTCTATTAGTAGGGTATTTGCATTGTATAGGTATTGCAAAGGTCCATGGGTGGCAGTGACACTTACCACCCGGTGTGTTGCTGGCTCGTTTGTCACCATATGCCATAAAAAAAACCTTTTTTATTTAGTTAAATATAATCCAAGTCGCTTAAAGTTTCTTGACACAAATCTATCTAAAATAAATGTTTTAATGTTTTAGAATGGATTTTTTACCACATGTCAAATAACCATCATCACTAAATGACTCATGTCATGTTCCCGTGATATTATACATATATGCTTCACTATTCAGGAGTGCAGCGCCACTTACTATTGTATAGATACAATGTATTAACAGATAAAATTTCGACTGTATCCGAAAATGTATCCGATCTTATTTCGATGTTACCCTATGTTCATTCGCCTTTTTTAATGAGTTCTAAATATCCTGTCAGGTTTTCAGGGGTGACAACAGGTCGGTTTAAACCTCTATTGTCTACTTCGAGAGTGTATCCGTGCAACGGTTTATTTACCCTTTCGAGTGCTACTGACTGATGTCTTAGGATCCTTGGTGGTATTAGTCGTATGTAGTAGGCCTCCATTTCTTCTATCAGTTACCCACTCAAATACACATTAGATTTTTTTATTGTTCTAATTTCTTAAATAATTGATAATAAATAAATCAACGACCAATTCTAGTTATGTATACTATAGTCATGAAATTAAATGACGATAGAAATAAAGGATTATGTTGCTGAATGACGCACGGCTTCTATACTGAGCCGAGCGTAATATATTAACATTATTACACCTGGCTTCACTTGCACTGGAATCGTGAAAAAAGAAAGAAAATTTTTTATTAGCACTTAGTTTTTTTTTTATAAAAGACTAAGGACGAAAATATCCTTATTTGGAAAACTTTACAAATATTCTTTTAATAAGCACATATTATAGTCTTATGTGGATTGCACAAAGGATATAATCGTTATCTATGAATTTGAATTTAGTATTAGAGTAAATGTGGTCCCTAAATGTAGGCCTCAGGACAAAGCTGAAAGTCGCTCAATGTATTAGGGAGCCAGGCTGGGCTCGGGCATTTTCTGCGTGATAGAATCTGTAATACTGAAATGCGCAGATGAACATGTGTAACCGATGTAGTATGCAAAATTAGCACGTTGACTACAGCGCCTGCCTATTGCTACTTGGTAATAAGCAGGCCACATGGCTCGACGAACCGATAACCGTTGAAGAAGAAAAGTTCTTGAGCGGCGATCGCGTATCGCACGTCTCAGTGTTGCTCGCCCCTGCACCGACGACCTGATGAAGGTTGTTGAGAGGCGTTGGATGCGAGCGGTACAAGACCGCACTTTGTGGCGAAATATGAGGAAGGCTTATGTTCGGAAGTGGATGACGAAAGTCTGAATGATGATGATGCCTATAGTAAATCGAATGGAATGTAGGTCGTGTAACGAAATCAAATAACAGCGAACCATACCTGTAATTACAATACAAGAAAAAAAAGTGACAATAGGTGTCCAATTAGCAATAATACTTTTATGTAACATACTCTGAATTGTAATGTAGATATTCAATGCCAACTTGTTTGGTCATTATATTGTTTTAGGGTAATTTTCTTATTTGGAGAAGAATAGTGGCATGTTATGAGCTGACAATAAGAAGAAGAAAACAAAGATGTTAATATATGCACATCTTAATATATAGGAATTTAAAAACTCATTTGTGAAACGTAAAAACGGATAATCGTACAGAGGGCTTTATTCTACACGTATTTAAAATATGCCTAGTAGGTGAGATGACTGAATGGCTAGATAGGAGACTAGTCTGCCATCCGCAGAGAGGTTGATCGCGCGAGGGCAAAATCTATGTGCTTCGTTGCTTAGGCGACGATAGCGTTTAATACCTGAAAGTTTGTCTCAACTGGTAGGCCTTAGAACACAGGCACTCGGTAAGGATGGTTAGCGCCAATGGTGATAGAGAGGTAAAACGGAAAGTTGTGGAACTACATGTCGCATTTTCACCGAAACTGTTTGGACTGGGTGAAATGGGACCATAGCCCCTCAAAACAGAAAAGGAAAGAAGTATATAGGGATTTCATTTTAAGCAATGCATTGCAATGTAAGGATTTTTTCATCTATCAATCAGCTCATTGAGGTCCATTGTTGGGCTTAGTCTTTGTAGGTCTTAATGTCATATTTGTTAAGTTTGTAATGCAGATTTTCAATAGAACTTCTATTGCCTATAGGCAAGTTTCTTAGACAAATGCTGCTTTTCATTTACATAGTGAATCTGCAGTCGAATTTACAAAGCCCAATGGGAAGTTAGGTTTAGTAATGAGAAATTATTTACTTTCGTATATTAAAATAAGAGTAGTAGTAAGAGTAGTTTGCTGTATGGTAGTGGCTACGAATACTACTAACTCTTACTATGCTCGTGGATGTCGTAAAAGACGACTAAGAGATTTATAATGACCAAGGCCAACTCCATCTGATGCCGTTTGGTTAACAATTACATTCCCAAGGAGAGTTGACGTCTGGCAGGCGGCCGGTCATAAAACTATTGCGAATAATGCCTTTACAATATGTCGGAAGAGGGTTACACATTGCGTCCACCCTTTTTTGGAGTTTACTCCTTAAGAATCGATTTTCATATAAGGCGCCCGGTATGTGAAAAATTTGAGGAGTAAAATCTAGTGATCGTATGACCTCGTTACGTTTTTGGTGCGCAACCTATTCTGCGCACCTTTTACTTTCAGACGTGAGATAATACTTGACTGAACAGTTTTAATAAATGTAAATAAATATATATATATTATTTTTGGACAAATGAGCTTTTTTGCGTTTATTTTAATAATCGTACTTAAGGAGTGAACTCTAGTCGTGCGTCGGTGCTGACACACACACTTTTTTTTTACTGTGGACTTTGGATGCGTCTTGTCCCGCCAAATCGGTCCGGGGTGACGGAAGAGGCGGTGCCTGACCCCATAGACCCACCGTGCAACTCCTCTCTTCGCCGTGCGAGCGGGCCACCGGTACCCGATCTTTGTCTTCGGTGGCCCACATTGCGTCGACCCCAAGTAATTGGGACAAGAGTAGGAAAATGATGATTAACATAAGAACAGTACATAAGAGGGTAATACATTAGAGTAATACACAACTCATATACAAGAAGGAAAACTCAACACAAAACCATTTATCATTCCGTCTAACCAGCGTGCTATAGTAGGTCCGTTCGCTTGCTATTATACAGGAAGCTCGATATCATCAGTGGGATGTATATCAGTTGAAATGATAATGATGATGCCTGCCCTATGGTGATAGGATAAAAATACAATGCATCATCACCTTCTTACTTTCATATAACAGTCATAAAAATCGGCGGGGAGCACCAAGACAGCAGCAGTGCTTTTCTGGGAAGTTCATAACACTAAATGCGCCTTAATTCGCACACCAAATTCAGCGATTATAGTATTGATTCTCGTTTATGAAGAGGCTAGAATTGCTCGATACACGAACAATGGACGATGCCACTAGTGGTAAACGAGCAAGAGGCACGGATGATGGTAAGTGTTATTGCCGTTCATGGATCTTTGCAGTACCACGGATACAGCTAGACTGACTAAATCCACCCAGACAGTTCGGCTGTCGAGTCTCTCGCTCACCAAATGAAGTACAATTATGCTAACATTGCTACTACTCAGACATCGATTTTCTGTTAGAGTGTGATACTACCCTTGACTACCCTTACATTATATACTACCCTACCCTTATATCGATCTGGGCTAACATTACCTGATGCCATTTGGTCAGCAACTGCATTCCCAAGGAGGGTTGATGCCAGGCAGGCAGCCGGTCATAAAACTATTGTGAATAACCTGTGCAATGTGTAGCAAGAGGGGTACATATTGCGTTAACCCCAAGTAAATTGGGACAAGAGCAGGAGAATGACTACCCTCGACAGAGGGCCCGTATCTATAGACATTAAACTATCAACATTGTGGTTCTACCACTACATTAGATCAGATTATTGTCGTCTAACGGTCACAGGTATATTGATAAGTAGTCAAATACTTTAGTAAATTAACGATCTAGTAAAGAATAATTCATGAACGCTGTTAATTTAGATACGGTTTAAGAATTAAAAGTTGTCACATATAATACAATAAAAATATTAGTAAGTATGTTAATGTTCAGTATTTAGTCGCGACTAGTGTTATGTCTTCTGTTCTTATACGCACACGTGGCCCCCTTCGATGAGATAAAATGTAAGTTATAAAAAATCAGCGATTTAATATTGAATTTATTTTTCACCATCTTTCCAAAATCATCAACATCGACGTCGAATACATCACTCACCTTCGATTTGCAGACAATATCGTCGTTATGGCGCATAGAAGACCTTGGCACCATGCTCAAGGATTTCAGCAGGGCATCCCAACTAGCTGGTTTACGAATAAACATGGACAAGACGGAAGTCATGTCAAATGCCCATGTCATTCCTGTACCGGTCCTAGTTGGCAATGCGATTTTCGATATTGTCGATCATTATGTTTACCTTGGACAAACAGTCCAGTTAGGTAGATCCAATTTAGAGAAAGAGATCAGCCAACGATTTCAACTCGGTTGGGCAGCATTCGGGAAACTTAAAAGGATCTGCTCGTTCAACATACATCAGTGTCTGAAAACACAGGTCTACGACCAGTGGGTGTTACCAGTGGTGATATTGCCGTGCTGTCTGTACGGAAACGTGGTCCCTAAATGTACGTCTCATAACCAAACTCAAAGTCGTGCAGCGTACTATGGAGCAGGTTATCCTCGTAATTTCTCTGCGAGATAGAATCCGAAATACGGAACTCCGCAAAAGAACGAGTGTAACCAATATAGCACGAAGAATTAGCGCGCTGAAGTTTGATGAACCGATAACCGCTGGGGAAGAAAGGTTCTCTAGAGGCGACCACGAACCGGGTAATGCAGTGTAGGACGCCCACCACTAGGTGGACAGACGGCTTGGTGAAAGTTGCTGGGCATCGATGGATGCTCGCGGCGCAGGACCGCACTCTGTGGCGTAACATGAGGGAGGCCTACGTCCAGCAGTGGACGGCGATAGGTTGAAATGATGATGATGATGAGTTATAAAATTAATTAATCAAGGGACAATATTTCACTACTATAATAAATTTAACATTGGGTATTAACAAAATGTTCAAATCCTTGATGTAATTGAAGTATTATAGTTCTATTTGTTATATTATAGTTCTATTTATTATGTTATAGTACTATTTTATATCACTTTCAAGTTAACGACTTGTGGAGAGAAGGAAAGCTCGAAATAAAATTCTATTTCAGACGGGCTGGTCTGATTAGTGTGGTATAAGTAGGTCAAATTTCTTCTTGTGATGGAGAACTTAGTGGGGACGTATGGGTTGAGATGATGATGAAATTATAATGAATAAAAAATAACGTCTTCAAGAGTTGACGACCGTAGTTAGTGTTATAAGAAACAGCGGTGCGGTCCATTCTCCTAGTTAATACTCAGTCGTTTTTTACAACATCCACGGAAAAATAAGTAATGTCGTCACATTATATTCTTAACACGTTATCGTTAGAATTAAAACAATTAATTGATAATTATAACCAAAGTAATGATTTTTATGAATTAATAGCTTCTGCCCGTGGTTTTGTTCGCTTAAAAGTTATTGACTCTCACAACATAAATTTTTCACTAAATTATCTCGATGCAATATATTACCAATATAAAAAATATCCTAGGTGTTAATACAGGAGAGAGGAACCCGCGAGGGTAAACCGTCGGGCGGGCCACCGAAGACAACTTCTTCTTTCTTCACCGAAGACTCTTTCGGGCCGATTTGGCGGGGCGAGACCACATCCATAGTCCACCGCAAAATATCCGCTATTATCTTATGTATTGTGGCGTAATTCCAATTTAACAACACGGTGTGTCCATAGTTTACGACGCACCTGCGGAACTGGGCCGTTACTATGTAGCGGAGCCTGAAGAAACGGCTCACACACTACAGACGCAAAATCATTTACATATTCCCGTGTACCAACTCTAAACATTTTTATGCTGATTTCGAAGTATCTGTACAAATGTTGTCCGTTATACGTCTTTGTGTATATGAAATGAGAGTTTTTATTTGTATTAGGATGTTTTTTAAATCGAACAAATCTTGTCACATATTCTAACATTGTAATACTACAATGATCTTCTAAGATGTCCCTGAGATTTGGCCTTCAACCAGTTCCAGGCAACGCATTTAATTATCTTGGGATTTGCAATTTATTTCAGTAGAAGAATCAAACAGTTGAAGTTGAAGAAGATTGATTCCACTTTTCTCTTATGTAGTCTGGGTGACAGGAAGCAGAATAGAGCCATCATTTATTCTACTGCTCTTATCCCAATTACTTGGGATCCATGGAATATATATTCGTATATATTGCAAAAAATATTGGCAATAGTTACACAAGCGGCCGGCCGACGTCAACCCTTCTTGGGAATGTAATTGTTGACCAAACCGCAACAGATGGAATAGGCCCAGGTTAAAGCTCTTACAAAGTAAGTGTTGGTAGTATTCGTAGTCACTACCACATATCATAGAAAGTAAAATAGACTATTCAGCCAAAAAATAAAAGTATACAGCTACAATATTGCAGCAATACAGCACCATGGATACGGGAGAACTTGATGGAGCTATATATAAAGCCTTTAGATTGATTGCTAAAGTAGTAGTGGTAGGACCACGCGGGCCTGTCCTTCTGGAGTAGTACCACATTCTCACAGAAGATCAACGTCTGAGTAATGGCAGTGCTGTTGTGATTCGTTCGGTGAGCGAGAAAGCCGGAAGCCCAACTGGGTGGGTTTCGGGTTTATAGTGGTAGGTAGCGGCCTAACTATACCCTTGGTATTGCAAAGGTCCATGAGCGACAGTAATACTTCTCATCAGGTGTGCTGCTTGTTCCTTTGCCACCAAAAGCAATAAAAAAAAAATATGGCTGAAACATCGGAACGCACAGAAATTCCTTGAACTGCTGCAAGATCTGTATTATATTAAAAATCCAGATGTAACTTGCACATTGTTCAAGATAAGGTCATTACGGCAGAGGTCACACTTGCAGAGAATGTGGTGTGCCGATTGTATACTAGCAGTCAGGTGTAGAATATTGACAATAGTGATAATGTGAGTTTAAAAGAAAATAATTTGCAAGTAATTTAACTTTTATTCATTATCACTTTAGTCGCAGTTGTTACTGACACTTGCTGTTTTATCAACAATGTGCATAATGTATCCTAATTCCACCAAAGTATTTAATTAGTTAACTCTTCGTTATGCCACATTTTATACAATGAAGCAATCAAACTATTGCAGTTTTTGATCATCCAAGTCAGAAAAAGAAGTTTTATCGACAATTTGCATAGGGTATCCTAATTTCAGCACAATATTTAATTCGTAATAAGTCTTCATTTTGTGTCATTTTATACAATGAGGTAATAAAAATATTTGAGTATTTGCTTATCCAAGACTGAAAAAAGTAGGACTTATTTTCGGAGACAGTATTTAAACAAAATGTACCAATCACTTTAACCAATTAAATTAAGTTTTTCTTATTTTCTATTTTTTTTTTTATTAATTTATCTTCTATTTATGATTCTGTATATGACTTCCGTTTGACAAAAAAATTTTGGCTGAAAGGATCTGAGTTACCCGCCATAAGCGCCACAACTAAAGGAAAAAAGTTTAGAAAAATTACAAGATTGAATGAGCGATCACCCTAATGGTATTTATTTAATGAGCTATTTGAGTAACGTAATATGAGCAATTTAACAAACACAAATTTTTTGTAAAGTGTCAAGAAATTCCACATTACCCTTACTATTGAAATCTATGCTAAAAAGCAAGATAAAAGAGATATAAAGATAAAGTTATTCATTATTCGAATATTTAATATTTCCGAATGCTCGTCAAAAATTTGCTTTGAAATTTTATCACAACCATTGCATTTGAATACGCGCACGTTTTAATTAATTTTTATTCAGAAAAAATATAGAATGCCTGAGCAAAAAGTTTAAACGCGTTCGAATTGTATTACTGTATTGACACTTGACAAATTTGTCAGATTGCATCGTTAGACGAGGGGCACAAATATTTGAATTTCGATTGAAATATATCAAAATCGCAATCTGGGTAAAACAAATATTGATTATTTTCTCCAAAAAAATCTTAATAACAACCACAAAGTCTGCAGCTGTATCTGATAGAAGACAATAGCAAACTATTTAACCTTGTTAAAAATGATTAGGAATTTCGTTACCCCTGAGGAGGTAGGCTGTTGCCGCTCTATTCGCATGTTGATGGACCATTGATTAGTAGGGGTGAAGTGCGCTAGAGCGACGCCCTGGCAGCGCTGGTATTTGTTGCCGGGGCGTCGATGGGGAAGGTACCTGAAAGGGGTAACCCACCTGCAAAAAAAAAGGTAGGCAAAGGCCTGGCTGTACCCCTGATGACAGTCTGCAGCAGCCATACATTATCATCGAATGTGTTGTTTCTTCATCTGCTACCATAGGTTATAAAAATGGCAATGGATAAATAAAAAAAAATCTTTTTGAAATCTAAACTCAGATCCACTATTGGGGATTTTCTGTCGAACAATAAGCGTTAATAGATAATGGATTCATCTATCAGCCCGTATACGTCCACCGTTGGATGTAGCCCCTCACCACGAGAATGCCAATCAGAACAGTCCCGTGCGATCTGCATTCAACGGCTTCCTGCGACAAAATGTCGTCATTCCAGCTAGTGGTGAATATATATAGATGGAATTATAATTTATCAGTATTATAGCACGTATAATCATAAGTGTTATATTCTTTGTCGTTCTCGTTAAATCAGACCACCCTCATGAAGGAATTTGAAACTATCTTTACACGAACCTAAAGGAAAATATTGCTTGTAAGTTTTGAATATATTTTACACTAGCTTCTCGCAGATTCGCAAGTGTGAAAAGTAACTTTTCTAAATTATCTCAAGGGAACACATTAACCGGATAAAAAGTATCCTATGTGTTAATCCACAAAATGGTCTAGCCATGTGCTAGTTTTCATTCAAATCTCTTCAACGGTTATTGAAGTAACAAATGTCCATACAACTTCACAAACTTTCAAATTTATAATATTAATAGGATTAAATTATGTCCGACATATATTTATTAGAGATTATTATTATTTATAATAAACTAATGATATAATATAATAAATTATAATATATAAGTTATACTGTAAAAATTGTTTTTCAAACATTTAAGTCGTAAATAATAACCGTTTAAGATTTGTTATGAAAATATTTAATAGTTTTATATCGTGCAAATAGTCTGCGGCATTTATAAAATCATATATTATTTAATTTATGTTCTTGTTGTTAAATGTATTGAGAAATATTATTCCGTGTGGTGACAGAGTAAGAATACAATTCGCCACCCTCTATCTTACCCGTGGGTGATCGTAAGAGACCACTAAGAGATATAAAATGCATATAACATCTATACAAGAGAAGGAACACTCGAAACAAAACCCTATACCAACACGTCTGACCAGCGTGTTATAGTAGATTAATTTCCCTCCCGTTATGGAGGAGGCTCGAGCCCAACAGTACGACATATATGAGCTGAGATGATGATGATGATAATATTACTCCAGTGTGATGACCAGTTAAGTATAAAATAAATCACCAACCTCTTATTTTCCAGTAGAATTAAGTATAAAATGCATCACTAATCATATTTACCGGTAGAGATCATAAATACTGGCTAATGACGACGAGTTGCCATCCAATTTTTTTGATAGGGGCTTTATACATAATGTCGGATATTTAGGTTATTTCTACTTAAAGGTTTTTTTAAAGACGAAATAAGATTTTTTTTGAAGAAATATAACAAAAGTTGTATTTCAGTGGATGTTGCAAACATATAGTTATTGTTTTTCGTTTCGTAATTGGGTTTTTATAAATAATTAAGCATATTAAATGCTAAATTACAGTTATTTGAATATAATTAACGTACAAAAATTACACATTTTATAAGCCCAAATTAACAATTTGTCGAACGCACAAAGTATTATGCATAGGAATCGAACCCACGATAATGGCAGAGTATGTATTTTAATCACAACGCTACCTGTACAGTCTATTAAATCTTTATAGTGTGGGGTCTTTTTTTCTCTGTCTCTTGCCTTTTCTTCTCTTTCCTTTCATTATCATCATTAATAAACAAAAAAATAGTGATAGTAATTAACGCTCAGCCTCGGCACAATTATTTGAAGCTCAATAGAAAAAAAATCCGCATTGAACCTACTACTCGTACACTTGACACAAGAGGGTAACTACTTAGAGGATAGAGATTGAGTATACCATTCAAATTACTGAAATTAAACAATTAATATGATTAATTATTTATAAAAACCCGATTACGAAGCGAAAAATGATGTCACAAGTGGGGTTCGAACCCACGCCGATTGGGAGTCTGGCCCAATCGTGCTGCCACGTACACCATCGTAAAATATTGTAGGACATTCAAATCTCGCTTCGTATCATATTTACGTCTTTAAGGAGACGTGTGCCATCTACCCGACAATGTTTACACATTGTTATAGGCTTAATACTTTAAACTTTGCAGTTAGAATTGTATTAAACGATGACACAACCTTGTTATTCAAATTACTGAAATTTAGCATTTAATATACTTAATTATTTATAAAAACCCGATTACTTATAATTGTGTATACCATGTTGGCGAGGTACCTACCCAGTGTGATGTAGTGAATTGTCCACCTGTTGTGGGGAAGACTCGAGTCAAAAAAAGCTCAAGGAAAAGAAGCTTTTTATTTTATTTTCGAATTTTGGCTCAGCCCATATACGTCACCATCACACTGCTGGACTCGAGTCTATAAAGTTTTATTTTGAGATTTCTTTCTTTTCAATAGACGTTATATACGTATCATATCCTTTAGTTACACGACGCCTACAGGCAAGATAGGTGGTGGTGAATTTTATTCTTACTCCGTCATCATCATTCATTATAACGACGCAATAAAAACTCTAACATATTACAAAAGTTTGTTTTATGACCACTGACGTCAACCCTTCTTGAGAATGTAATTGTTGACCAAACGGCATCACATAGATATAAAGCTCTTAGTCTCCTTTTACGACATCCACAAGCAAAGTAAGGGTTGGTAGTATTCGTATCCGCTACCACACAGCACTATTCTTAATCAGTCACCACACGAAAAATCAAAATCGTATAAAAATATTTTACATACATACATACATATCATCATGCCATATCCCTTGCAGGTTAGGCAGTGAGAACAGAGTGCCAGAGAACTCTATCTTTGCATACTTCACTCGCTTCCTCAACATTCATGATACTCTTCATACACGCTCGCCGGTTTCGGAAACTCTTGACTCCACGTTCCTTCAGTACTTAACCAATCTGGTCTAGGTAGATTAGTCTCGGTCTCCCCCGGTACCTACATCCTTCCACTTTCGCATTGTATATCTTCTTAATCAGACGTTCGTTCGGCATTCTTTTCACATGTCCGAACCATCGGAGCATGCCCTTTCGCATCTTTACACCAATACTCTCTTTCATACCTACTCGCTCTCTTACGTCGTCGTTATGAATGCAATCGGTCAGCTTAACTCCACAGATAATTAATAATTATTTAATTTTAATAATATATATGATATATTATTTTGTGTATGTTAATGTCATATATTATTAGTTATGCCCATGACTGATTTTCCGTGTCTACTACTACTGACTAAGATATATACTCGTATATGCATATAAAATAGATTCAAGAGCAGTATAATCTTAATAAATATAAATTACGTGTCACATTGTTTGTCCGCGATGGACTCTTAAAGTACTTAACCGATTTAAGTCAAATTTGCACAGCATGTGTAGTTTGATCCAACTTAAAAGATAGGATAGCTTCCATCTCAATTTATTGTCGCAATATTATTTTATTGCAAATTAATTGTCTATTATTTAACAGTCACAATTATTTCTAAACGGTTCTTTCTATCAGATGGCGATATCTGTTGACTGGATTGAGTAAGTATTTAATAGATGGCTCTATGTTAATTGCACAAACGTTTCATATAAGCTACAATTTATTAGCATAACCACCACGTGGTACTGAGGCTACCTTAGCCACAGCAACGCGTGGCCGGGTGTGCTAGTTTAATATAAAACATAGGACTAACTCGTCTGACCAATACGGTACAGTAGATCAATTACCCTTCATATTGTGGAGGTGTGAGCCCAACGATGGATGTGTATGTATGGGTTGTGAAGAAGAATAAGTGCCCATGATTCTGTCTGTAGCGAATATGTATTTCAATTATTACGATTAAAATTATCATGTATTAATTAATTATTGAAGAGAATAAATTATTATAGCAATTGTTTTAAAAATATGGTGATCGTTTCAGCGTGATTCATGAACATATTACCAGATAAACTAACAAACAAAATTTCCAAAATCATCGTGATTTGAATTATTCTAATAGGATCCATAATATTTTTCTCAAAAATCTTCAATGAACAGATTTTTTGTGTGTAATGTTTTCATAAGTTTTGACTACACAGATGGTGTAGTGGTTAAGACACCGACCTATCGTGCCAGTGTTATGGGTTCGATTCTCAAGCAGTACAATATGTTTTATATATAATCTATAATTTGTTTTTCTGAGTCTGGGTGTAATTTGTGTACGTCAAATTATATGTTTGTAAAATTTAGCACAGTACAAGGATTATTTCCTTAGTGCTGGATGTTGTCTTATAAAAAATATAACTTTAGATTGCCCTTTTAGTGTAATCGAAATCGACAAAAATTTATTGAAGAATTATATTGTCTGATGCTCAAAATTGTCTTAAGATATTCTTGAAATTTAAATGAGACCATTTTAGAACAAACCTCATCTAAATAAAAAGAAAAGCGTTTTGGAAATGCGTCTATATTTACCGAAGTAACGACCAAACATACATAAAAAAAATGTAAACATCAAAACTGAAAACCATATGTAGGGCATACATACATACATATCATCATATCCTTGAAGGGTAGGCAGAGAGAACAGAGTGCCAGAGAATTCTATCTTTGCATACTTTACGCGCTTCCTTAACATTCATAATTCTCTTCATACACGCTCGCCGGTTTCGGAGACTCTTGACTCTTGAAAACCTTCTCCTTTTTTAAAGTCGTTTAATAAATATTACCAATGTCACTTGCACGCCAATAATATAAACTTTTCAACTTATTTGTACGTTATTCATAAAACCAATAAATTATTATACCAAAGAGTATTTTTTTAATTAAAATGTAATATGCCAGAATATCAAATTAACATTTTTTATATGTAGACAAATGTATACTTATTATGTCGTCTTAAATAAGAATATATTCTGTTCTGTCATTGTTTTAGCATTTTTCGTTGTATTCCACCATTTTCGTATTATCTCTTCACTAATTTCTCTCCATTCAAATTGAGCGACAGCCACTCGGTTTTTGTAAATTTAGTGTAACAAAGTGTATTGTCAGTTTCTTAAATCATATTTGTCTCCACGACACTCGTAACGGCCACTCAACGCCTGACAAGTTACACCGAAGCGGAACATTGACGCAAATGAAATATTACAAGAAAGACCATCAACAAAAAAAAATACGAAGCCATTTATATTTTACGATAATAAATTTAAATGTCGAACACAATATTTATTACCGTATTTTATAGTTTGTAATGTAACTAAAGATGTTATTTTAGTAAATAAAATAAAATGAATAAAAATTGATAACTCTGAACGCGTCAAAATTGTTCTTATGATCATCGTAAAATGGAACATACATATATATTATTATTGGAGCCCTTCCAATATCTATAACTATTATATATATTCGCAAATATATTATCTGTTTATTATTGTATGCATAGATGCGTTATTATAACTTAGTTGTATAGTATATATATTAACATGGTTATCTGTGGTTACGGCAGCTGCTTCTGCGGCGTTGAGATAATGTTAATTGAGAGTGTTGTTTGCTAGCGTTCGTACACGGTCCATCAAGTGACCTAATAACTTCAAATATTATGATGTTAATGTAGGCAGTAGCAGTAGTGTTGCACGCGCGTACGCCCAACTTAAATTTATAAATAGAATGCACAGCGCCCTGTATGTATTTAACGTAAGGAGCTTTTTCAGCGAAGCGGGCCAGTCGCCGCGAACATTGGTGCGCGCTGCTCGCGCCACTGTCTCGCCGCCATATCGGCGGACGTAAGTTTTCAAAACGGACGTGAACTTTTTCGACAACGAATTTTCAAAGTTTTTTTTTTCGATAAAGTAAGTGGGCGGCCGTGGGCGATCGTAAGCGGTGCAGTGTTGTCCCACGTGTCGTGTAGTGCGTGCGATAGCGACCGGCCGCCACATCGCTAATCACCGCGCCGACTAACCGTGTTTCAAAAATAAAACGTTGCCGATTCGAAACCGGAGCACCCCGAAGGTTAATGACAAAATAAAAAGCATGCATTAAAATTGTGTCTAAGACGCGAATCTACTCAACCTGGATACGATGTGTTCTATATTAACACGTGAGTCGCGATATATATATACTTATATATATTACAGCGAATGATTCTTTTAAAACATTTATTCGACTTCAAGTATGTGAATCGTCAAATAAGTAATTCGCACGATGCGAGCGCATAAAACCGGTGTATGTGTATATATGCAAGGAATTTGAATAAATTAGCGCTGTAATTAGAACAGGCGTCCTAATTAACTCTCACGCTGTACTCACCGGTGTTAAGCGTTTTGTAACTAATCAAGGTGTTAGTAAGTCTTTGTTTACGTTTAGTTTCACAATGAAAATTGTGAAAAGTTTGCTACAAATTTTCAGATAAACATATTTTTTAAAGCACAGCATTAAACCCTTTTTTTGTATTATTTATGTCTATAAATTACTTTTATACGAATAATAATGATATAATCTGCTATTTCAGCCAATTAATAATATATGTGGACATTATAATCTATATCTAAAACTTCCATACTTATATATATATTTTTTAATTCAGTCGTGATCTTTAGGTAATGAATACAATAGACAATCATTTTAAATTTGGAATTAGTTCACACCTACACGTTGAATGTTCTTTGCATTCTCTTTACATCTGATTTTAAATTTGAAATGGCAAACTCTATTATATCAGTTTAGAAACCAATACATTTTCTATTAGCCTCATGATGTTGATTTACGGCGGTTTCAAAACGCGCCGATAATGTCTATAGTTCATAGCACGAGGCGTTTGGACAATGTTGACCCAATATAGCGGGAGCGGCTGACTTACAATGTGGCTTTTTACATTAAACAATACATTGCAACCGTACATTTTTATATTAAGGTGTGTACCCACTTCTCATTATAGCCATCGTTTAATTTCACGCACCTCCGCAAATATTCGATGAACTCGCTTATCTTAGTAGTTTGTTAACCAAACTTAGCTAAAACTACTTTACCCAAAGAGCAAATCTCTCACAGAACTAACTTATCTAGGACTTCATAAGACAATGCTATTAAAGTTTAATGTCTGTCATACTAGTAAATCACTTGGTTTATTTCTAAAAATACTAATAAAATATATCTTAAATATGGCTAGAGTTTTATTAACTTACATTAATCTATCAAGTTGAATAATTTACTGAACATATAGCGTAGTGGTTTGAATATAAATCCAAGTAACAGGCTTCATAGATTCGATTTCAACATGGAAAACTTTTCTGCTGTTCAAAAACTGGGTATAACTTATATTCTTTATTAGTAAGGTCCAGGGGCTTTAAAAATACAATTTTCTTTAAATTCAAATATTGTCTTTAAAAAGTAAACATATAATGCAAACTAAGTAGTTTATTTTATAAAAATAAATGAATTATTGTCCTAAATATTAATTTCCTATATATTTCATTGCTCGATTCGAGCCTTCAACACAAAAGAAGTGCAATTGACCTATTATACATCGCTGATTGGTAAATTAATTTATTTAGAGTTTTGCTTTCTTTACATACATTATATACTCATATCCCTGTGTCGCCGACATTCATGGACACACATATAGTGGGTGGTGAATTGTATTCCTACTCTGTCACCACACGGAAATATTATAATAAACATAATACTAAAATAATATATGACTCTATAAATGTTATTTCAAAGAAATTAATATATTTTTTTTTAAATAATCATTAATATAACCGAAAGTATTATTTTGACATTTGTATTGAGTATCACAGTATTGGGCAGAATGAGTGTTGCCTGTGCATTTAATAGTTTTCCCGCGCTTTCGGAGTTTTAGCGGGAAAGGAAAAGTGTCATGTGGTGCTTTTGTATTATATTCGACATCTTAGTGTTTTAACGTGTTATATTAAGTAATGTTGGTAGCATTTTATGTAATGTGATGCGTAGGAAGTATTGAGGTGTAGTGAATATGATATAAAAGTGCCTTGTATATGTTTTTGTTTTCCACTAAAATTCCAAAACGACACCTTTAACAATGTGAGAATGGCACTGTTGACGACGACGATTTGACTTACTCACGGGCGACGACATTAAATGAAGTTAAATTATAAACACCTCTCCATGTGGTGACAGAGTAAGAATACAATTCACCACCCCCTATCTTACCCGTGGGTGATCCTACGAGGCGACTAAGGGATATAAAACGCATATAACATCTACACGAGAGAAAGAAACATCGAAACAAAACCCTATACCAACAAGTCTGACCAACGTGGTATAGTAGGTCAAATACCCTCCCACTACAGAGGAGGCTCGAGCCTAACAGTGGGACATATATGAGCTGAGATGATGATGATAAAATTATAAACAAAGATTTGACTTAAAGGTCTTAGTAACCAAGCTATTATGTCCAAACAAAAAAAAAACCGCGCTTTCTCTCATTAGTAATTGATGGCAATGGTGGTTCACAAATCGTTTGATGGCTGTTCCTAACGACGAACGATACGTAACGACGTTAGTTCTAGTGAAAACTTTAAGGATTTCATTCGAGGAAATTAATGTAACATAACTGAACTAATTAAGTGTCGATTGGAACATTACAAATATATCTGTTCGTTCTCATACTAATTACTGTTCTCACACTCTTGGCTGCACTGATAGCATAGTCGTTAAGTAAACTATCTACCGTGCCAGTTGAGTGAGAACGATTCCTGTACAGATCAATATTTTGTGCGATCTACAAATAGTTGTTTTGAGTTTGGATGTAATTTGTCTTCGTTAATTTACTTTTACTTGGAAATATTTTTTTATAAGTGTATTAGGGCTTTCTCGTGTTATCGTCTCCCGGGCGTACTGTCGGTGACATCATAAAAATAGATCATATAATTGTTGATATTGTCTTGAGGAAGTCTACTTGCATTCCAGCAGTCTACTTATAATAGTGGACTTCTGCGGGCTGATGGATAAATGCGTGTTGTAACGACTGAAGAAGAAGAAGAAAATTATAAATATTCTAATTAACCAATAAATACTGTTCTGTACAAATTAAAAAAAAAAAAATCCCTAAAATCGATTGTTGTTTTCTACAGAATGTAATTGTTAATCTAAACCATTCTTATCCATTTGGACATTAAAATTTCATTAAAATAGGTCCAACCATTTAGGAGGCTTTTAGTCACATGCACACATGTGTTAGAATTATATATATATATATATATATACACATAT